>OY365794.1:21947133-23147133 GCA_959347355.1 Napeogenes inachia
TTTATTCCAATAATGCCATAATGTAAGAAATCAAATATTTTACCTCCTTACGAGGAATAACATATAATTAAGATTATTATTATTATAATTTTCTTTCGAAGATTTTATATTTTTTGATATAAACATATTTATTTTGTTGGTTCAATGCTGATTTGTATTGCGCTAAGGTTTTATACTCAAAAATTATACTTGGATTGACAACTCTATTTGTAAATGCCAACATAACAGATTGATTCGCGCTTTAATGATGCTTCTTGTTATCAGTGCTCTGATCCCGGGTACCGTGAATACAACAATAGCGCAATAAATCGATTCCTGACAAGGGCGCCGGCGCCGACGCGGGTCGCGGTTACTATCAGCGCAGGACAAAGGTCGCGGACAAGACGGGAACTTGCATTGGGTAGTGATATGCAAAACAAAACTTGTAACTTATAATTGTATTCTTGTTTGACGCAACTTTTACATGTGAGCAAAACGTGTAAAAGATTATAATTTTTTAAACCATAGTTTTCTTTACAAGAAACTTTAATTAGGAATTTTCAAGAATGTTGTATAAACAGTGACCGCATCCTAAATAGGAGTTACAGTTAAAATTGAAGTTTAATATCTACGTGGCTTAGACTATGCGTTGACAGATCGAGGAGCCAGGTTATCTTTCTACATTATATATAATATGGATAAAAGTTGAGAGTTAAATATCTAATAACAATTCTAATTTTATCTCAATTCAAGCGATTATAAAAACAATAACGTTTAAAATAAACAAACGAAGACAACACATAAAGGTGTGACATTAAAACAAATACGTAAGTCTAATGCGTCAATTAGGTGTCTTCGCACGTCTCTGGTCATTGTCCCAACGTTGGCTGCTCCTTAGGGTCTGCGATAATATAATTGTGATTGTCTCTCCGATATTAATTCGCATTGTCACAAGATTTTAGATATAAGAGTCTATGCATATTAAACGGTAAAAATGCTGCTCTTATCCTATGTAGTCTGTGGTATTAGATGGGTTTGTGTTTCTTGGCGTACATAGCACATATATATATACTGTCTTCACATTCTAAATATATTTTGTAATGTACCATGAGTTAATTAATTCGTATGCAAATTGATCCAAAATATGAGGAGGTGCCATTTATTACTAGCAATAAACCTGTGCATTTTGTACTATTTTAAAGCTAATATCAATAAATATTTATTTGTTTATATTTTAATTTTATTAACTAGAACCTACTCATATGACTACATAAGTAGGTATATTAATTTACTACTACAGATGCGATAGGAGTACAGATTTCTTCCCAACTATTATCAACACTAAATTAAAAATGGTTGTCAAGGTTATTTATAAATTTTCGGTAGAAACAAAGCTTCCTAGAGAATGTGCTTAATAGTTTTTCGGACGGGAACTGGTTTAGAAATTGATTATGCGTGGAATGCGTAGAGGGTCTCGTGCGCGAGCGCAGGTAATTGCACCGCTTGCTTGGAGAGAGCTAGCTTGCATTGCATACGAAGGTTAGTTTGTAACTATTAAACTATGTTTATGTTATAAGTGTTACATTAAATTGATAACGCAGAAAATATATCTAATTAAACTGCACTTTAGAGTTTCAAGTCGAGGTAAAGCTTTTTTTTTAGAAATAAACGAGATCTTATGATATTTTCGTTTAGATGCACCAACGATAACAAATTAAATTTATATAATACGAAAATAGTTCCAATAAGATACTTTGCATTATTTTAAAACAATTTAAATATCAACTACACATAAAATAAAAACTTAGCACTATTTATTGAATGCACTAAAGAAAAAAAAGCCAATGAAACTTTGAGCTTTGACAACAAGTGTGAAAGAAAGTACCAGGGCGCCACGAGCGTGCAGGAGGTGTTGCTAAATTATACGTAGAGGACTAAAAGAGCTAGAAGTTGAGAAAACGGCTCATTTGATATAGTACATATTTGCATTTCTAAGTTTATTTACTTTAAAATTTTAAATACTTATAAGGAATGCTGGTCAGTAAAGCATAGGAAATTTGATAATACTTTATACAGACCATATTCATTTAATTATAAAGCGACTTAATGACTGGTTATTCTCGTTATAGTTATTTAGGTTATAACTTGTTATAGGTTACTTGGCTATATTCATTTATGCTCTCAGTGCACAGAATAAACTCGGTATGGCCGTAAATTGTTGACTTTCACAGAGCCAGTATACAAGAACTTTAATTTACTTTGAGTTACGAGCTAAATGTTTCTGTGTAAAATGTCCACGAAACATTCGTTATTATTGTACACAGGAATATTTTGGTTTAGACTTATGCACAATATATATATATAATATAAATATATGAGTCGTCTTATGTTATGTGTAATTAATAGTGTTCGCGCAAATGATTTATGTATTTCTGCAAATAGAAATAGTTATGTATTTCTTCTTACAAATTCTCGTAAACTCTTAAATGATTAAGAGAACCGTTTATATTTGTGTAATGAACATTGTAAAATGTGTGGCATTCGTGGAATAAGTTTTTATCGTATCGATAAATCGATGACTTGCATTTTTTGATTTATTGTTTAAAATGACCGGTCGTTGTTGGTAAAGCATAATGAGACGGGCTGAGAAATAATTGCAATGACAAATAAATACATTAATGATGTCCGGATCATTAATCAGCGCAGTTAATGATGGCGCCGCGACATATGACGCCTCAAAGATGTGAGATGTTAAAAGAAAGGCGTCCTCTCCGGAGAGTTCTCGGAACGGGATCGTTAAGTCGAGAGCTACAGGTTTTAAGTTACAATGATAAGTATCCTATTGTTACAGGGTTAGTGGATTAGAGTTTTTGTTACGATCTTAAACCATAAATACTTAAACTATTTAGTTATTTTTTAAAACCTACTAATATGATCTTAAATTTTTTAACAATATACCGATTATATTATAATTATAGTTATCTACAAAAGTAAATATACAATGTGATGGCTAAAAAATCAAATACTGAACTATTTTTTGTGTCTACTGATCTGTGAAATGATGATGACATCATTATTAAGCTAAAAAATAAATCTTAAAGCCGTTCCATTCGTTACGGAATCGTGGACATATAGTAATTTGCAAAAACTGTAATAAAAATATCTCTAATAAAGGAAGCTTGGCCTTCGTCCGGTTGGTGCAGACAACAGACATAATTATAGACTCTCGATAAATACGAGTATGTGTTAAAAGTTAATAGTATAAATTACATCCATAACTTATTTAAAACCTGTGTATGTATATATATCCCTAACGATTTCTCAATAAATAATTTAGAACTATATATTTTACAAAATCGGTTCTAAATGTAAACAAAAGTTTAGTGATGAGTGTTGAGGAACAGATTCTTTTGAATCACTAGAATGAATGAAATAAACACGGCTACCTGTAGATCTAAAATCACTTAACACGTAGATAATAATTATTTTCAAATACTATATAAAATATTACTTATGTAGAAGTTGGATACCAAAAATTAAAAAAATAATAATTTAAAATATCTTTATTTAATTAGGAATTTACTTTATTATAATTATAGTTATCTACAAAAGTAAATATACAATGTGATGGCTAAAAAATCAAATACTGAACTATTTTTTGTGTCTACTGATCTGTGAAATGATGATGACATCATTATTAAGCTAAAAAATAAATCTTAAAGCCGTTCCATTCGTTACGGAATCGTGGACATATAGTAATTTGCAAAAACTGTAATAAAAATATCTCTAATAAAGGAAGCTTGGCCTTCGTCCGGTTGGTGCAGACAACAGACATAATTATAGACTCTCGATAAATACGAGTATGTGTTAAAAGTTAATAGTATAAATTACATCCATAACTTATTTAAAACCTGTGTATGTATATATATCCCTAACGATTTCTCAATAAATAATTTAGAACTATATATTTTACAAAATCGGTTCTAAATGTAAACAAAAGTTTAGTGATGAGTGTTGAGGAACAGATTCTTTTGAATCACTAGAATGAATGAAATAAACACGGCTACCTGTAGATCTAAAATCACTTAACACGTAGATAATAATTATTTTCAAATACTATATAAAATATTACTTATGTAGAAGTTGGATACCAAAAATTAAAAAAATAATAATTTAAAATATCTTTATTTAATTAGGAATTTACACCCACTTTTGAATCGTCAATTACATTAAATTAGTCAGTATAGTCAGTCTGTGAGTAAGCTACCACTAGCTCTGAATGCTGTTCTCCTGAGAAAAGCTGACCAGAATCTCAACAGTTGCTCTTTTAAATGAAATTTATTAATGTTTGACTTAAACATTATAACATCAGCCCTGCAGATGAGTCAATGACCCAAGTTCCACACATTTCATCAACCAAAAATTCTTGAAAGTTATAATAAGATTTGTTTAATAATACCGGCCTATTTTTATTTCTTGTGTTAATTGTATGTCTGTCGCTGTCATTAATAGAAACATTAAAATTTTGGCGTATATATAATAAGTTATTAAAAATGTATTAAGAAGCGAACGTAAGAATACCGATTTCTTTAAAAACATCTTATTAGGGAGTCCCTAGCTTTTAAGTTACAAATAGCCCGTATAGCTCTTTTTTGTCAAATAAATATACCGTAGCACAGTAAAATACCGTAAGACAAAATACTGTGAAAATAACTAAAATAAACGAGTCGAGCCGTATTAATGTCAGTTAATTGTCTTACTTTTTTAATTGCAAAGACGGCAGAGCTGAGTTTGCCAGTGAGTGTCGAGAGATGGGGGTTCCACTGGCTTTCTATCTAAAGTTATACCTAAAAAAGTTGTTGAGTCAGTCAGTTCTAACAATAAACTAATAACTTTACTTAAAAGTGCAAGTCATTAATATAGAGTAAAAATAAAAAGGGGCCTTGTGGAACACCTATTTTAGGTGAGAACCAGCCGATTTACAATTATTTACATCAACCGTCTGAACTCTTTGATTCAGGTAAGAGATAATAAGATCAAGTGCAGCACTACGCACACCATAGTGATTAAATTGCATAGTAATATTTGATGGTCCACGCAATCATAGGCTTTAGATAAATCAATAAACACCCTGATTGTATTTTGTGACTTCTCCCATGCGCCATAAATGTGCTTCAGAAGCGCGGCACCCGCATCAGTTGTTGATTTGCCTTTGGTGAAACCAAATTGTTCACCATGCATGATTTCATTGCTTTAAATAAATTCTATCATTGGATTTAGAGTATTTTTTTCGAAGATTTTACTCAAGGTAGGTAAAATAGAGATAGGCCTATAATTGCCGGGTTCTAGTCTACCGCCACTTTTGAACAATGGAACTACTTAACTATTTTTCAATCTGGAAATGTACCGGTTTCAATACATTTGTTAAAAATTAGGGATAATTGTGGAGCAATTTATAATAGTTATAAGTATTTTACTGACATACCCCAAAGATCACCGGTTTCATATTTAGTTTTCTAAACGTTTTAACAGTTTCATATGATGTAACAGATTTAAAAACAAAATATTTATTACTTACTCTTACGTTATCCGTCAATTCGGCGATTGCATCAAATGGTGAAGAATTTAATTTACGCGTGACTGTTATAGGAATTTCGTTAAAAAAGTCTCAAAAAAAGCCGCCACATTAAACTCTGAATTTATTGCAATATTATAAATTTTTAACTTAATAGGTCCATTAGCTGCCCTAGTTTTCCCAGAAACACTGAATAAAACATCCCAAGTTGCCTTTATATTATTTTATGAGTTTAAGATTTTATTTCTTATATAAATCGACTTAGCTTGTAGGTATGCAAACGTTCTTAAATATTTTAGAGAAATTCCTAACTTTATTCAAGAACACCGGATCTTGATTCCAATGCCTTTCACCATATAAATTATATAACTTATCTGTACTTTTATATATTATGACGGTGGCACAATCACTAAATTTAAGTTTTAGATATTTTGTTATAGTTTTTGGCTTAAAAATATTATTAAATTCTTGTAACAAAAACTCAAAAATGCATAGTTATCACGTTGATCGATAGTTCAACGAAGGCAGCAATCACCACAGTACCTACTATAGCATATATTCTGTACTACAGAGCGAACTTATATATACACAGCCCAGTTTCAGGTTCCAGAACCCGGAGTCCGATCATATTGGTTAGAAGGTTAGTTGGTTGGTTGGTTGGCTAAAAAATTTCAAAATCTAGAAATAATACTAAAATGTAGTTTTCAGTGTTGCTGCGCAAAATTGATATCAGTTATTTTGATTCCATTATCCGTTTGCCGCCGTAGTTTTTACTGTGTCTAGGAGTTTTTTATTGGTAGAAATAATATTTCTTAAAATAGCTAAAATCTTGCAACGGTAAAATATATTTAGTGTTAGTATTTTCTTAGAGTTTCACAAATAGTACATATTAAAATAAAACTTTACGGATTTAACTTCCTATAGGGAAGTTGTAATTCGATTTACAGGAACCTTATATTTATCTCTACATTTAGATTGAAGCACAGAAATAGTTTTAGTATAAAATATTTGGTAATTATGCGGTAAAATAACAAATTTTAAACAACTGGGTTTATGTTGCCTGTTGTGTACATTTTACTTGCCTTTACATACACTTTACATACACTTGCCTTTACATACACAGTAAGTAACGTCATAGCTATTAGCGAGACCACCGACGTTGCCGGCATCTACCTACCTTTCCTACATTTCACCACCGACAACTAAGTAACTAAGCCAACAGTAATCGTCAAATAAGCATTACTACTCTCTAGAGTTCATTGTCCTCTTTAGATGTTATGCCTTTGTCTATAGCTAATAAAGAAGCTCTTATATGACATAATGTCTTATAAAAAACAATTATATTGTTGTGTTTATATAATTATTAACAAGTAATGTAACAAGAATTATTTAATATTATACTATTGTAGCATCCGAATAAATCACATTCAAATCAGAAAAAACGAACAATAATAGAACTGCGCAATTGTATTTATATTACTATTTTTTTACACGCAAGGAAAAGTCTTGTTATCCTCACTCCGTAATCCCCAATTAAATAATAATATATTATGAAACGAGTTTAAAAAAACGTGTTATTTAATTAATATACATAATAAGTGTTATATTTATTTTTTGGAAGAATACTTAAAATCTAAATAAAAACTTTTTGAATGATGGAATGTTCCGATTTGAAACCGGTAAAGTCTTACTTTATATGACAATTAATGTATCAGTTTTCTTGTTACGTGTGTACTGGTAAATGACAATAGGCCATAGAGCGAAGTAATCCCACGAGCTACGTCCGCGGGGTCCAGTTGCGATGCATTTGTTATGAAATACGAGGACTGCTTACTGGTTATCTCAGAAACACTTGGGACTCTGAATATATGTATATATATTTATAGAATATGCTCTAACATAACAGCATGTCAAAATAGTAGTAGTGGTGGTGGTAATTAATTTTTAATGTTTTAAAAATTATATAATGATCGATTTTTATTATTTTAGTCATCAATATCAAAGTTTTTATATTTTAATTACAAAATGTTATTTAAAGGGTTTTGGAATATATAAAATAATTGCATATATAATTAAAATCCATTTCTTATACTTTAATAACGTATTGTTGACACTTAATAATAATTACAGCCAGAAATGGGTTAATGATAAATATCATCGATATTAAAAATAACTATTTATCAGTACATACATATGCTCGACAATGTATATAGGTATGTTCGACAATTTCACAGAAGACCGAAATACGAGCGAGCGCGTCGACTACGTGATTGCGAATTTGATTACGACGAAAATCAAGTGATTACTAAGGTTTCACAAACTCCAGAATATACCTACAACCTAAAACCGAATGCTGACATCATTATGTATAGATACTTTAAGTGATCTAGATAAACTTTGGAAAAATATTTTAATTTTACATAAACATAGTTACAGAATAATATGTATAAAACAAGTCGTTCACACATAAAAAACGCAGACAAGTTCCACTGCTATTAATGTCGTCTCCGAGTACCAGTAAGCTGTTTATAAATAGATAAAGATATAATTAACATACACTAAGAATACTCTCTCGGTCACGTGACACTCCGCTATGAGTCACGTGACCTCGCTAAATAAAGGAATTGGTATGAATATTGGTATATCAATCTAATACAATTGGCAATTACTAAAATGTAAAGAACAACCTTCATCATCTTTATCATCAACTTAATGACCCAATCAGTACCCTAGTAGGAGTTTTGACATTACAAAAATTATGACAGTTTACCAAATCGTAAAGTCAAAACGCGTATTGAGAGCACAGATTTATTAGCGATACTGTCACAACTAAGACATCACTGATACAAGATAGCATTAACTAGTTCTATTTGCAGCGTGCGATGACACCTGTAACACTTTTAGCGCCACTCCACCTGCCAACTACCACCATACGTCTCCTTAATTGACGCTTACATCATACGGTCCAGACGCCGGTATATTTTCTGTCCAGTTTTATTTCTTTGATAAATAAATTATTACGTTTAAGAAATATTTATGAAATTCAGTATTATTTCATAACAAGTTTTTATTATAATTATTGCTTTAGGCAGATATTTGTGTCTACTCGCAACTGTTGCAATGTTATGAAATGTACTAAAGTTTAAATGAGTCTAACATTAAATCATTTTGTAATCACAATTGAGGTTAAGAAGCCATAAAATATATTTCTTAATAAGTATGTGAATGAATTTAGAAAACAGTTTACTTATCGTGTTTAAAAGAACATTAAATGAATGGGATTTTTTGAGGTAGTTTATTCACTTCTAAAAATACCCTAAAAATGTTCCGGTCTGCGTAATGTCTGAATTTTAGTATACAAATACTTGTATGAACTGCTGTTAATATATTACAGTACCGCAAAACAGTACGTTGAGTTATACAGTACGTTGGTCTCGAAGACAATATTTCAATGTATACTTAGAGCATTCCTCGTAATTAGTTGAAGACATTATTTACAAGTGAGAAGCTCCAGTCGAAACGGGTTGATGAAACATAAACATCGTCGGCTATGGAAATTCATTTTGATGGTGTTTCTGACCTTGGAATTAAGAGTCTGAAAGTAACAGAAAGATAAATGGTTATTCAACTTTAGCTGTACTAAATACCTCGCTAATTATTATTGCAGACTTTATCGAGCCCTTAGAGTCCTTGTTCGATCTCGGACTTCAATATTACGATTGACAGATTGACGATATATAAAAATATATTATCATAAAAAACCCACATTACATATATCACACATTCAAGTAATGACTGGATCTTGTTTAATTATGTCTGTAATGAAAAATCTTCATAAATATTTTTCTTAATGCAATTACTTTTAATTTCTATGGAATTCCAGAGCACATAAATAACGTAACTGAACAGAGTAAATAAGTGTCGGGGGAAAAGATGGAGTGAAGAGTTATTTCAACTCTTTTCATAAAAAAATTAATAAAATCTTTAGCGCTTGCTGGTATTCGTTGTATTCTTAGCACATATAGCGCTAACTTTCTTTTAGGAACATTTTCATAGTAATTTGAATTGAAGATTAGGTTTAGAGATAGAGTTGTGAAATAGACAATTTAATGTCGAAATAAAAGTAAATCACTATTTAGACTTTAGAGGCAACGCGAGACGCTTTTAGTGAGTTGTAAACAAATCGTAAATAGTGATTGATATGTCACGGGGAGACGGACGGTGCATGTGTCGGTGAGCATACACACACACACACACACTTACATATAAACACACAACTCACACGCTTGCTCACATATACACATTGAACACAAAAACATTTACATTTGAATGCCATGATTTTTTATAACTGATACAAGCACTATTTCCGACAATCGATGGGATTCTGCCTGTTTAGGTTTATTTATACAATGCATGTATTGAATGATGATTTGTATTGTAAACGTATATAGTTTATTATTTTATTTCTATAATAATATTTATTATTCTCACACTTGGTTGTGTCATTATTTAACCTTAACTCCATCTAGAAATATAAGAAAAGTAAAATGTTCAATTTTATACGTCGAGTGATAGATATCGAGTGATAAATGATGTTACAAATTATTTTCAGTGTCAATTTTCCATCGCCCTAACGAAGTTAGTAAATGTTTCTTGACCCCTAATGCATCGCTAACTAAGTTACTTCGAACTCAACTGGCGACTGGCGGCTATTACTGAGCAGTGAAGAGGCACTGGTGTTCTGTTTTATTACAATTTTCGTGGGCGAACTCTACAAATATAGAGTTTTTTAGGTAAATGGTATTGGGATTTTTTTTTAAGATGGATATAGTTTGTGAATATAATTAATATTTATAAGGCTTTGAAGTAGTTTGTCTAAGAGTGTAATTAAAAGAGGCCTCTCTTTATCAACACAAATTAAATCGAATCCCGGTGAATGTTTCCTAGAATTTTGAAGCAATTACTTTTTAATTTGATAGTCGAGTGGACGGAATAACCATTATCTCTAATTTAGGCAACTTTAATGAATAATTTATCATAGTTTGTTTATGCTATAACTTCTTTACTGGGTTTCCTGAGCATGTGGTTCGGTAAATATTTTCTAATTATATATCGGTGTTTTAAAAGGGTATTGAATAACCCGCAACTCTAGTCTGCCGTGGGATACCTACATTTAAAAGCATATTATAAAAAGGGCATATTTTATAAATTTGGCACAAGTTTAAGAAATAAAGTTAATTATCCTCGTAAACATAATTTGTAGAACATAAGTTCTCGGTAAACATAATTTGTGCATAAATTTAATAATTTTGATGTTGGCAAAAAAAAAATTAAGAAGACACTTTCCAGATCCCACTTTAACGAAGCACTTGCCATAAACTGTCGAATTAATTAAAGTCCCCATAAACAGAATTTGGTTTAATAAAATACAATAACAAAACAAAATAAAACGTATAAAATCCAGGTGTACCAGGTTCGCAGATGTTGCGAGAGTTGGCAGCGCGCCGAGCTCCGCCCGAGCCCCTATTGTAAAACACTTCCTGTATCCTACTGCCGCAGTCGGACTATGGTTACAATACATACAGCTAGCAGACTATTCTGGTATCTGTGTTTAAACGATAAGGCAAATAATGGTCTGACCAGTCTGTGTTTTGCGACACATTTTGTTGTCGACTGCTATCTGCAGTACGCAATGCGAAATCGCGACTGTACTGCAGAATTTAACTATAATGAGGGATTGTGTTGCTGTTATATCGGAAATGCTGCTGTTATTGTAATATTAACTTTCAATACAAACATTCTAAGAAAAGCATAATTTAAATGTAAACATTGTGAATAGTGATATCGCATTTGTCTGTTCTACAATATTAAATGTCATAACATGTGCAGCGTAACCTCATACATTTATTTCGAGAAACATTTTAAAGGCATAAAAGCATATTATGAAATTATATGTATCATAATATTTAACGTCGCTTTCGCAATAACAAATGGTTGCGGCGGGACAGCACTGCGTACAGTCGCACGCGCAGCTTTTCGTGACACCGATTACGCTTGCAGAAGGAGGTTGTAAGAAACAAAATAGCGGATATTTATGTATCAATTTGTATCGTTGTGGCGGGTGTATCGTGCAGATTGTCGGTCGTAAATCATAACCTGGTTTCGCGCGTGCGCCGGCCGGTGACGCAACAAATACAATCAGCGCATTCAGCTTCCAATTTAACACATTGCTCATGTCTATTGACGAGCGTCAGCGGAAATGGAGGGAAAAAATAATAATTAAGTGATCAAGATTTGGTAAAATTTGTGTTTTTTGTAACAAACAACTTATATTCCAGAAAATATATACCTATTATGTTTGATTCATTACCTAACTCGTTTTAGGTAAATGTGGTAGTATTAGGGAAGCCAGAAATTGCTAAAAAAAATCTCAAAACAGGAAAGCAATGATTGTCCTTATAGTAAGCTAAGATAAAGTTAATAATATATATAGGTACTAGCTTTGATAAAAGTATCTGTTACAATGTATAGCTCAAATAATGTGTTTCTATTTGAAATCGCTTTCGCTGAACACTAAATTCCAAGCAAGTCTCGTAAAAGTTTAACAGCAGGCATAAAGACGCTCCCCGCTTCCCGACGCCGCTGTGGTGTGCCCTGTGCTGTGTACTCTGCCCATTGACCTACTGCCTCCTGCTACAATGCTGTAAAACAAACATTAACCGGGCACAGAGAGTTTCCTGAGGGAGGAGACAGTTTAAGAGAAATAGTAAATTATATTATGTTACGATAATCGATATTTACAACAGCAATATAGTTTATAATTGAATTAACAATTCATTTATTTATCTATAACAATATTTCTATTACTATAACTACAAAGACCTAAACTGGTAAAATTAAATTTTAAATTTTCTATTAATGGTATCTATGAGTAGATACCTAATTTATTTTAAATTTCCAAATTATATTATTCAACCACTATGACGATACAAAACAAACAAAAGGATAAAAATACTTCCCTCTCTCTTTTTCCTGGGACTCGATTTTTAATTTCCTCTGAAGTGGTAAAAACCACCCACGCCCTATAAGATGCGCTCTTTTGCTCTCAAACAAACACCAACATCCTTACACACACATACACGCCATACATATCTTGCAGCCTACACGTTGGGGCTTCATATCCATTCAGGAAATTGAGATTCACAAAATTCTTACATGCGACTTACAAACAATAGAACTTTTATAAACTACTTACCAAATTTCATTGATATATTTAATTGAAGCAAACGTTTCTTAATAATTATAATTTATTAGAAAATATATGCAATAGACGGATAAGAAGTTATTGCTAAAAATAAATCTTCAGCAGCTATCCTTAAACCGTGGTAAAAAGAACACAATAAGCCGCAAACAAATATATTAAACATATAATAAATTATTTATTACTATTATGATTTTTTAAACACAATACCTACATCATTTATTTCTAATTATAAAATACTTTTAGTATGCGTATTTTAAGGGCTAATGAAATGCATACTTTTAGTATTATAAAACAACCTTAGCAAATCCTGTATTCGAAAGGGCTTTCTGAAAGTTTTGCAGTTGAAAGTGTTTTGAGTTGGTACAAAGCGGCGGTCTCAGCTGCCAGCGAAAGTTGCACGTCGGCGTTCTTAAAGGAGATCACACACTCATAAATTTTCAGACTTTTATTTAAATTGGTGTTAATAATAATTTAAATAAAATTATATTAATTAATTATAATATTAAATCTGATTAGTCATATTTAATTAGTTTATTAGAACTTCTCTCTCTTACAGTATATCTTATAAAAAGTGAACAAATATAAAAATAAATAAATAATTTTAGTAAGTAGGTACTTTAATAATGTGTTCTACTCTTATAAGTAGTCAAGTAAGTGTGCGGCCTCTCTTCTCATCGAGTGCTCGCGTGAGTGGCGACCTTTTGTATTGTCTGATGTATGCTTTATACTTTCTAACGCTCTCACTCTGCTTTTGAATCTGTATTTTTATGCACGATTTGAAGATATGTACGTATATATATAAGATACATAAAGTAAACGTTTGTATAAAGAAAAAGTAATTTTAATTTCTTCGAACGGACAAGAAGGGTACATACAGAATTATAACTTCATTATACATTACCAGAAATAATAAAAATAAATGAAATAAAAGATTTAAAATCCGTCATGATTTGAAAGTAATTAACTATGTCTATATAATATGTTTCAATTTCTTAACGCAAAACCTGGAGGTGTCGGGTGAACTTTATATTATTGGTTACCAACAACTTTGTATCCTTAAGTTATTTGTTACAATAAACTATCCACCTACTACGCAAAGATCGTAACTATTATTTTCCAACCCACAGCATTTGATTACTTCGTGTTTCAACAAGCAATGGAGAGTGAAACATCTAAAAGTTACGATCATAGGTGTATGTAGGTTGTCGATGGGCGATGCAAATTAACTTACCTTTAGCTAGATTTGAGGGTAGTTTTAGGTACGCCTCCACCTAGTGCCGGAACAACATAAGATGACCTGTTAAGAATCTGTAAAGAGGGACAACTTTCCGATTTAAAAAAAAATATTTTGTTCTTTCTTTCAGAGTGGAAAAAAACTACGTTACATTAAAGAAAGATAGATAGATTCAATACAATATATATCTATTTATCAAATCAAATTCTAACACTGACGCTACCAATATTACAATAATTCAAACAAAACATTAAACATTAACTTCATATTAATAATATTTACACTCAGCTGTCATTCAAGCTACAATATAGTATGTATCCTTTTGAATAAACTAAATATTAAGTTCTGACTTAACGATAGTATAAATTTCTTTTTGCATTTTTATTTGTTTAGAAATTATAAGCGGGTGGTAAAAAGAATTGTAATATTGTTAAATAATATATTAAGTTGTTATTTCACGATTGGATAAATTTATTTGCATTTTGTTAAGAAATTATAAATGGTTAGTAAAAATAATTATAACATTGTAAAAAATAATAGGTATTACTTTTAATGTGTATTATAATAACTTTTATATTATTCGTTGTCCTTCGATGTATCTACTTACTTGTTGCACAAAGAACAAAGACTTGTGTTGAGTTACGCATGCCCGTCATAATAAGTATATTAGTTAAGGCACGCACCGTCTATAGATAAACCTTTAATATTTTACATTAATTATCGTTTTCTGATTGGAAGTGATTTTATCTCTATCTCACAAAGAATGTTGATTATATGATATAATTATTATTTAGACATTGGATGTTAATTTTGATATAGGTTAATATTTTTTTTATATTTTTCTAGACAGCATGCGGGAGTATTTGATTTTATTATCCCTGACGCAAAAGGATTGACAAACATGTCAATAATGGATAAAAGTTCTTCTAGAATTTGAACACAATATGTGGATCACACAGAGAACTGTCCCGTGTGAGAATTGAATTTGGTTTATCAGTTCACCAACCACTCTACCAACAGGTTATTAAATATATAAATCGGTACTTTATATAATAACATGGAAACGGATCGAAAAATATTTACGTTAATGAATAATAAATACAAAAGTACTTACTTCAATGATCAGTACACTACAGAACTTAAAACAATAGTTTTTGAAATGTTTGTCTGCTTAGCTACTTCTTTAGTCGCTAATAAAGTAAGATTTTAACAATATTTTATTTTGGTTATACCTTAATATTGTAGTCGAAATATATAATGCATTTCTTGAAAATGCTCTGTACAGATGAAGTGTCCGGCTTCAGATAGTTGATAAATATTAGAATAAATATCATTAAATCAGTGACTGGCATAAATGGTTGGGTTAAGTTAATCTAAGAACCATTTAATTATACCGAGTTTACCGTAGTTAATATTGTTCATTATTATTCATTACTTCGAATCCAAATATTAGAGAAGCTATGCACAATTGTTTTCTGTACTAAAGGAGTATAATCTGTATGGATGAGATCTTCCAGATTAGCATTTTGTTCGCTCATAGACAATACTCTCGTGTTACCTTATTTACGATGAGACGAGAAATATTTATAGATTTCACAGCGAAAACATATGTTTATGTGATGTATTATATTATTTTGAAATGTATTTCATTACTTTCACATAATATTATTTTAGTAACATTAGTTCAGTGTTTCTTTGTGTTATTGGAAGATGACTTCCAATCATAATAATATTTGACATGTTTATCTGTCTGTTTCAAAACTTATCTAACTGCAGTCTGCAAGTCATATCAGCAAGTGCAGGCGCCGCGGTGACCCGTGACGTCACACTCTTCCCGAACATCTGGGATCAGGCAGCTGTGATTTATGACCTAACAATAACCCCGTATCGAGATTTGCGTCGCAAATTATTAACATCAGAGAACAACGAGCCATACGCATTAACGCTCCCCCAACAAATATTTTATTACGAGGGGTGAAGTCTTAAATCATTTCATGAATGCAGATACTTGATGTTAAAGTGCAACGACCTCTGGTGGTCTACTTGGCAGTGATAAGTGCGTCGGTAAATTAATAATGACATTCGATGCCGTTCAGTGCCAATTGTGCCAATTAATAGCACGTCTAATGAAATGAAGATATAAATATACCTAAGGTTACATAATTTTAATTTAAAAAATGAACCTTAAATAATGGTAATATATAAGTGTGGTACGTAAAATATCTGCTAGTATGCTACCAGCGAAGCACCAGATAACAGATTAGTTCAATCAGCTGACGGCACGCGGGCGGGACGGGTTACGACAGCCTTTCCCTGTATTCAATCTCGAAATACTGCGCTATACTCTTTACAATGAGATTACTTTCACATATTTTATTTCAATTGTCAGGACAATAACTAGTTAATTTAAATTGCGTTTTCAGAAGTTTGACAAAATCAAAAGAGTTCTTTGTATCTTCATAATATAATATTACCAGAATGTTGATTGCTTCATTAAACAATAAAAGGGTAGTCTGAGACCCTCATGTGACACGTGTTACCGAATATTTGAGATAAGCTTAAAGCTTGCAAATATCGAGCGCGATTCAATTAAAGCCCTCTCGAACGGATTTCTATTATCCGTTCATCCCTGGCTCGTGTAAAGGTTTACATCAATGAAACCCATTTAATATTTGCCTTCATAATTTATCTCTTGGGCCCTGATATTGTAATTTTAATATTAGCAGACTCACTACGCTATGCATGTTATAACTGTATCTATATTTACTGTAATATAGGGAATGACTTGGCCGAATCTTATCTGATGGAGTAGTAGGAGTTAGTAGTTTTTAAATTAGTTTAAATTTTGTACATAAATAGTTATGCGTGTTTTTCATATAGAAAAATAAATTTTATGAGCCAATTACTGCCAATGATTTTCTTGCGCTCGAGTGGGAATAGTTATGTTTTCGCTAATGTATTTCAAACGTAAATGTATTGCACCAGGAAACACGTCATCGGAACAACATTAGTGGCTAATGCGATACAATTTATAGCTCGATACTTGTTATTTACAGCGATACTCCGACTGATGTACGCCAACTGTAATAGCACATCGCTTTTACATCGACTTTGTTGTTATCATTTATAGAATAACTTTTGTCTATATATATTATAAAGAGGAAAGATTTGATTGTTTGTTTGTTTGAATTGAATAGGCTCCGTAACTGCTGTACCGATTTAAAACATGATTTTACCATTAGAATACTACATTATCCCTCAAATGAACATAGGCTATATTTAATACAAGAAAAAAAATAAGGATTCGCGTGAAAAATTCGACAATGTAATAAATTATAAATGTATCAAGTAACATGATTCAAGACTTTGTCACATATATACGAATATTAATGAATATAAACATTTAGAGTTCAAATGATTCACAATCACTAATAACACTATGATAAAGGAATTTATATTATCACTAGCTGTTGCCCGTGATTCTTTATGGCTATGATCATAAGCCATATAAATATAATTTTTACCGTCTATGTGGACGCAGTTTTTTTCCTATATAGCACGGGCGAAGCCGCTGGGAATATCTTTAATAATAAAAAAATCCTAATTGTTAAATTGTCTATTATTTTTAGCTGCCAGCTTCGGTACTCAGCCATCGCAGGTTCGATTTCGGGCTGGTTGATAATTATTTCATTTATTTGAATTTTACAAAAAATATTGTAACTGAAAGTAAAGCTTTAGAAATGTTCAAACTGACATATAGAAAAAAATATAATAATAGAAATAATTAAAATGAACAAGACGATTTCAATAATCGTTGCCAGAAAAAAAATACATATTTTAAATATATTTTTTGCTGTAATACCTATCAGCAAAACCGTCTATTTATTAATGATGATAGGAAGTATTTATAATTAAAATTCATAATAAATAATTTGGTATGTATTTAACTATAGTGGACATTATGCATTTATGATAATGAACAGATAATGACGCTTGAGTTAATCAACACATAGCGGGGATTTGATCTCATAAGTACACACAACTACACTAGCCTCATCACCAGGATCAATTCCTACTTTTTAATCTCAATGTAAATAAAATTTTATTGTACTGCTCCTTCTGAGACAGATATGAGAAGATAAAAATACTATAAATTAGTTAACGACTTTCATGACATCTTTCCCTTTCAATGTGCTTATTTCCACTAGTATATATATTCTGATGAAAAAATATATAAAAGTTATACGTTTATAAGTAGGTGTAAATGAAGTGTAGTATTAATTAATTGTCACGTTTATATTAATTGTCAAAATCTAAAACAACACTTCTGGTAGAAGCATTAATTGAAAAATACGTATTTAACATAACTTCTACCATATTTAATAACTTTTTAATATTTTTTTAGTAATTTTTTTATTGCAAAAAATATTAAATATCTTTCTTTATCTTTATGTTCCCGACCAGAGTTATAAATCTGTATACCTCGTAAGAGTTAATGTTTGATAAATGTAATAAAAAATTATATATTATTTGTATCTGTTTTTTCATACCTTACACTTAATATGTTTAACTGAGGTTGAGATAGCGATCAACTCGTGCCGGCTTCACCATCCATAGATAGACTTCATATAAACAGATCTGAGGTAAATTTGGGGGCCATGTGGCCCGCACTCGCTTCTTTCAGATAAACTGACTTCGTTGAATTTTATATTAGGTGAGTCACCGCCAAAGTGCTATTAGGAAGCCATTAGTCGATAAACCTATTGGGAGATATTAAACTAGATCTTCACGTCGTCGTAAATCAAAACAGATTGTCTTTGGAGTGCTCCTAGTATGTATAATGTGTGGTTCGACACCATTAATGGCTCATGTGCCACAGTTGTCTGTTTGTTGCGGCTCATTAAGATACAATACGTTACAATAATAATACCTACATTCAATGTTAGCACTTTATACATTTTTGAGGATACAATTGCTCCGAGTTAGTTATATGACAGAACTGTTTTATGAACTTTGTGTATGTGTTTCTTTATTAGAGCTCTCCCAAAAACTACTTGACGGATTATGATTAAATTTGGCTTGGTTTAAGCTTATCATCTAAGTCAAAACGCTTGCCAGGGCTATTATATCTATTTCTTCAATATTATTGACATTATTTTTAGTGAAATTCCGTTAAAGATACCATGTGTAATGTCCATGGTCTTTAGTGACCTACAAATTGTCAGATGTTAATCACTATTTGATAGAAGTTTTTTCAAGGACTTTGCCCTTATGTCAGGTAGGTACATCACTAATGTTAATGTCAATAACAATATTTGTTATTTATACGACTATTATAAACATTACACAGTAGTTTTATTATTCGTTATTAATTTAATTATATTTTTCTATTGAATCTGTGTTTTAAAAATAACGTAAAGCAATAACAATTAATATTTTTAGGTCTTATCTTAGTCTTAGTCTTATCTTCAGTTTTAATTTGAATGTAATTTACGTATATATTTCGTTTATTAGGATTGTTATTAAGTTTTTAACGATTCATTGTAAACGATTAACGATGGTGATACATACCTGTGTTATGAATGATTATATTTTTAAATATCTTAATGTTTAACAGTAATTAATAATTATATTTTATCTATCAGGTTGTTTTGAGTGCAAGGCCTTAGTCGGCTTCGCTTTGTGCTCTCTACATCCACACACCTAGTTAGCTCTGTAGCTTCCAGCTATTTCATCATTTAACAACTACGCCGAAATTTGTTATTTCTCAAGGTTTTCCAGAAATTTCTAGAGAAACATGGTTTGTTATTTCATCGAACGACGTATCTCAGTAAGTCCGATCTGAGGAATGTGTATCGATGATATTTTTAGAGGAATGTTCTATTATCGTGATGAGGGATTGGGTCATTAGGACGCCGCCGGCTATAACGGAACACGTTATCTGTTTCTAAAAATACACCTTTCTGTCTATATGGAAGTTAACTTCATCTAAATAGATTAGGGTTTTATTATTTCTTACTAAATAGTGGGCTTACTCATGGTATTATGAGTGGTTTGCAATTGATGTTTGTAATGTATTTAACGAGCAAATAAGCTATTAAAATTGTTTCCGTTTATACAATGATACTATATCGTATAAATATAATATAAAATCGGTACGACAATGACTGTTTCATTTGCTCGAAGTCATGAATTCTATTACAGTTATGAAGTTTCGAATGCGTCAGGTCAAGTGGCTGAGTGTTGTATGTTTCACAGTTATTTTGACACGCTACAGCTGCCTTCAAAGATTAATACAAATGAAGCTTGAACTAGTTACAGGCCGCAGTTAATTATAGATCAATGAACATTCATAAATTGTTACATTACATTAAGAAAATCGGAAAACATTTAACTTTATACTAAGAACCACAATTATTTGTACCTATAACTGTAAGAATAGTTCCTTAACAACTATTTATAGGATATTTATAGGATCTATTGGGAGTCATAATTTGGTGAATTCAGGGATGAGAGTTTAATATTTTAATTAGTCTCATGACATCACGAAGGCTATAACCTTGCCACCCGACTCCAGAGTGAATTATGTGAGATACGCAAAGCCTCTTGAAACGAAGGGAAGGACGAAGGATTAATTCTTTGTTTGGAGGCCATCGTTAATTCGGTTTGGCTTGGGCTTAATAAAGCCCAGTTAAGGCCAAACAGAATTAACGGTTAATTAATTATATATGAGGTGTGTTGGCAAATAAACTTTAAACACATGTATCATATATTTGTGATGTATTTATTATTTCATAAATTATGAATATAGAATGTAACGTAATATTTTTTAGATCATCAGGTTTCTAATTGTAACGAAACAGTTGTGATAATGTGCAGCGTAACACTAATTACGGGTAACTCGACACCTCAGACGCTACATAGAGCCCTTTATATCCTGTGGTTTGTAAATTTACACTTATATTAAATGAATGGAAATTACAAAAAAATAACAAACGCGAAATAAATAGAGCTTGTTTATCGAGGTATTCAAAAAATCGTTTGGTATGAACTGTAATATCAGAACCAATATCTTTGTTAAAGGATTTTAATCCCTGAATCATCTCGTGAGCTTATATAAAAGAATATTCCAATCCTAATCCTTATGAAAGTATGGATTCTTTTCATCTCAGGGGGACTTGGACGTAGACTGCTAGCTAAGACTTTTGCTAAACTTGTAAAGGAATTTATCTGTTTGTATGTACTACTTGTTCAGTTGTCCAATTTGAAGCTGTAGCTGTTGCAATATTATAGATTTCAACTTTATTCCATTAAGTTAGGCGGCGGTCTAATTTTTACGCCGATTTAAGATCGTATTAATACATTTTTGATATTGGCAATGTTAACGTTAACAAATAATACATTAATGTACTTATCATTATTATATATAAATGAATGAATTTGGAATAATTCAATATTTTAATAATTCCGAATAATTTTTTGTGCACTTCTTTTCTATCAAAACTTTGAAACTTCCCTATCTCTCACTACTCCCTGCGTATTTCACTCTACTAAACAAGACGTAGATATTTAAATAGAGGGTCAAAATCGCTGGAAATTCTTAAATGTTTCATTATATCAATAAAATTTAATAAATATCCGTAATCATTCTTATAATTACACTAATACTCAAACACCAGTGTCTTCACTGGCGTGTTACCTCATTGGTAGAGCATTATTGTAATCGTATTATTTGTAAGCTGCCACACTTCCAAGAGCGATAATGAGTAGGTTCTCTATTTATATCTACTACAATGTAGAGAATAATATGCATTTGTTACATGTAATCATTATTTCCGTCACTAATATTAGAATATCTAGAATATCAATATCAGAGGCCATGCTACGTGCAAGGTTTACTTTATGTATAATCAACAGTTGTAGTTGCAACTCTTTGTTTTGATATTTGATATTCTTACGATAATGTTTGACTATTTATACTTTTGTGATTAAACTCAAGGCGATTGATATAAGCCTATATTTTATAAGCCAATATTATAAGCCTATATTTTAAATTTTAATTTATATATGAGTTACAGATTTCAGTTCGGGAACCTTTTTTTTCATTTTAATATTTATTTATTATTCATATAGGTTAGTTAACTGGAAAAGCGATGGGACGGTTTCTGAGAGGTCGCGTTTTCGAATTCCAGCCCCTATCGGTTTATTTTTCATTATATTATATTAAGCTTAACATGTCTATACCTGTTTATAAATATTTTCAATATTGTTCATGTTTTAAGGGTAAATTTCACATACCCTTCTTTAAGGCCAAAATATAAATATTAAGCCTTCCTCTAAAAGAGTGTAAAAAAATTTAACCCCGATCCAAAAAGAGGGGGGTTGTAAGTTTGACCTGTGCTTTGTGTATTTGTGTACCAAAAAAAAATGTTAAACCCCCGATATTAAACACCTCTAAAAAGAATAAAAATAAATATTATTATGTACTTATTGAAGTCGTTGCGCCGGGGAACCGCTTGATAAAGGAAGAAATCAAAATGCAAGTAAGTTACCCAGGCAAATAACATTATTTGCCAAACAATAACAATATTTAATCGTATAGTTCTCATTCATTAGCTCTGAAAACTTTCTAAAATAGAAATCATCGTCAACGTACATACAACGGTTCCCCGACGCAACGACTTCAATAAGTATATAATAATATTTGTATTTTATCCTTTTTAGAGGTCTTTCTATATTTTTAAATATTTTTTTATGATACATAATCCTAATACTTTATGAAAATATGCCCTACTTATAAACAAGATTATCAAACCGTTCCTTTCAAAATAACGTACGAAGTTGAGATCTTTAGCATAGTTATCAAGTCATAAGAGACGCTTCAAATGCTTAACAAATTTCCGTACACATGACATAATCTAAGAAATTAGTAAAGTTTCATACAGTTAAGTGTATCGTTAATGCCTGAAACGTGGCCCGCATACAGAGTAGGTGTGAAGTCGCTTACGTCACGTCTTTGGGGTGGGAGGAGGTTGGGGTGGCGTGATATCACTCAAGGTCAATGTCGATGGAGCAAGGTTGACAGTTGCAATGTATATAAACTTCTGGCGACACACCTTTGTTTGAGGTGAACCACTTACCAACTTGGCTTCTTGCAGAGAGTCGTTGTATGTAGTCTTTATATTGATTGTCTAAATTTTCCACTGCCTTTTCTTTCGGATTATTTGTGTATGAAACGTACGTACGGTAAATAAGCGTAATTATAATATAGAATATTAATTTTAAAGTCTAATGCTTAGATGGATTATTTAAACTGATATTTGTCAATTTTATGACAAGACCCGAGGAGAAATGGTTATAATTTATTTACTAAGATATATTTATATGCGATATTTTTTTTAAAGAATTTTTTTCTTTTTAGATTATGTTGGGTAGCTATTCTTTATTTAAAGGACATGGTATCTACAAGTCATTTGATATGATAATTAACTGTAAACTCTAAGCGATACTTGAAAACATTAAAAGAATAAAAGTAACATTTTTATCAAAAAGAATTTGTTAAATCTAATTTATCTCCTTTAAAATCTATATCAAAGCGTTCATGATTTTAATAAAATTTACTAAAGATATATATATGTAAAACCATTTCATTTGTGTAGTGTTTATTCAATGTCGTTCAAAGTAAATAAACAGTGTGACTCCAACGTACTAGCAGTACCAGCTTTATAGCTATTTTAGGAAACATCGGCATGTTACACATGTAATTAAATGTAAATAATTATGTCAGTCCTTATTCAGATTCCAGTTAAGTCTCATCTCAGGTGTTTTTAATTACACACTTATACAGGTAAAATATGTAGTCTCACTTATACCTTATTTGTCTTGAATTTAGTTAACTAATTGGTAATTTGATAAATTTATGATATGATGGGTTTTAAATTACATGGATTAGGGCCGGGTTCGAATGTGAACGTAATTTCTTTAAGTTAAAGTTATGTAGTAGGTACTCGAATGATAATGATGCTATCAGCTGGATACTAATATTAACACGTGAAGTGACAAGAGGTGATGACTTCAGCATTTAATTTGGATATTAAGTTGAGTTCAGAGATAATAAAAGATATAAGTAAGTCAGAACCAGTAGGCTGGTGGTCTTGACTCGCCGCAGCACACTGGTCCTTTGTTATGGCGACGACGGTCTAATTACATCATTATGTTTCTAACATTTACTAATTAGGGCAAAACCACCTTTACAGCGCTATTTTATCAAGACTTTGTTACTAAACTCGCTTGTCATAATAATATCATATTGTGTAGCATCTTAGCATAATTAGGTTCTTATACCTAATTGGATGTCTATAGTCTAGGGCTTGGAAAGTCTAGCTTTTATATATGATAATTTTATTATATATATTATCTATAAACATGAAGGCCACGTTGGACTTATATACCTACTTATAATATTCGAATATAATTTTCATGTATATCATTCAAATATATGTAAATCAATATTAAAAAAATAAAGAGGGGGGAAGGAATGGACCAAAATCATCTAAGAAAACTAGTCTGCAAGTAAACAAAGTGATCGCCGGCGGCGTTAATGATTGTAAGTCCTTTATGAAGGTCAGGCTCGTCATAATAGGTATACATTGAATTGGCTTATAATGCTCACCTTGTTATTGATCTAGGTACTGGTTTGTACAAATGATTTCATTGAATTGATAAAATAACGAACAAATAAGAAAGAAAATATTTTACAACCGAAAAAACAAATCAAATTTTAAAAATCAAGTAATATATACCTCTTTGATTTCATCATACTTAAAAATACCCTCTAATATAATTTGAAAAACAATAGATATAAAAAAAATTGATAAGAAGTTACTAGACTTGGTATAAAGGTGTACGTTACGGTGAGTGCGAAAGCGATAAGGTTCAACGATGAGGGAAACAGTTTGTTTTTAGTGGGTAGCTTAAAAAAAAACATTGTTCTTTATGCAGTTGGGTAGTTTTACATAACCGTACCTTCCTGGGAAGAAAATCCATTTGGGATTTGCCAAACAAAAAAAAAACCTTGAAAAAGATACTCTATGCATCAATATGTTACTTCAAATTATAGGAAACTAGATTGTGAATCATGATAGCTGATTGGTTGATTAGCTGATAGTACTTGGAGATAGAGCATTTAAAGATACCTACGCTTTCGGGGAACTTTCATCACAGGTTCTGAAACAAAGATCATTCTATTGTTTGTAACATGACTGGACATGACTGTTACTACCCACGTAGTTAAAATTCCAAACTCGAAGTTTATTAGCAATATTGCATTTTACATCAATTGCAGCGATTAATAGTACTTATGAAGTGCATTGTGCTTCTATTGTCAATGCGACCGTTGATGTATATTAATGAAAAGATTTTATGCCAAGTACATTTCAATATAGACAATTGGCCATAGAATGCTCCTTTAAAAGGTCGTTTCGTATTCCCGCGACGATCTCGCAGTGCGCTTAATTGAATCTCAATCATTTTATAATTGAATATATATCTTTTTCACAACATACACCTCATAATATTTGAATACCACAAATATTAAATTATGGTTGTTTATGTAAATAAACCATTAAAATTTAACTTTTACAAGTACCTCACTTATAGAATGTAGCAACACGGGAAGAGATGCTGATGTCTATAATCTTAGTCATGTATATTAGTCGTCTATCTCCACAGATCCTTAGTTTCCCGCCACAATGCCGGCATTGTTTCCGGTTATATGTACATAAATATATATTCTGATTTAACTGAAGACTCCTCATAAAAATCTATGAAACACAATAGATACCTAATACAATTTATAACATTTTATTTTATTTAATTGCAAGTCAATGATCGAAATACTTTTTACAAGTAAATGAGAGTCAAAAATTCAAATGTTTAGCTACACGCTCGAGTGGGCGCCAATTATTCCTGACGTCACTCCACTTGTTCACGTCATATCGTTGAAATGAAACTGAAAACGTGATGATCACGACCAAATTAAAAACTTTCCGATAGCTTTTATTTTAAAAATACAATGAGAAAGTTATGGTTTTTTTATAGTCTGTTTATTGCTAGTAGGTAAGCATATTTTTAAATAAATTGTTTTCACAAATAAAACTGTAATTAGGCTACTCTCCGTAGGTAAAAGAAATAACTTGATAAGTCCATTTGTAAAAAAAACTTTTATTTATTTATATCATGTCAGTATCATGTAAAAGTAAAAAATTAAATTAAAAATTTAAAAAACTCCCGATACAAAAAGACCTTTAAAAAGAATAAGAATAATATTATTATGTACCTACTTATTGAAGTCGTTGCGTCGGGGGACGCGTGAAAGTTTCGACAACGTAATAAATTATAAATGTACTAAGTATCACGATTCAAGACTTTTTCAAATGGGTAGGTAGATAGGTAGGTTTCATATATACGAATATTAACAAATATAAACATTTAGAGTTAAAATGATTTACAATCACTAATAACATTATGATGAAGGGATTTATATTATCACTAGCTGTTGCGCGTGATTCTTTATGACTATGATAATAAGCCATATAAATATCTTTTTGTCTCCGTGGACGCAGTCACGGGCAACAGCTATCCCTAATAGAGTGATTTACATGAATAAGTAAGTTTAAAAACCTTTTGGCTTTCATAACAAGGCTTTTTTTCCTATATAGCGCGGGCTGAGCAGCTGGGATTATTGCATAAGAACCTCTCCCCCGACGAATAAATCGTCAATAGCTTGGAGACGACTATTTCTACTTCGACCAAACATGGATAAGAACCATTTCGACGAGCATAGCTTTCGTTTAAAAAAAAACCGCATTAAAATCCGTCCACGAGTTTGGCCACAAATTTGCCACGGACAGATACACAGATACACAGATCGACAGGCCAAATTTATAACACCCCTCTCTTTTAACTCAAGTGCAAGTCGAATTCGCTCAGGAAGGGTACCATATTAATATCTATGAAAGACTGCAAAAAACATGACATTTGTTGTATGCGATTGGGACAACCCCCGCTAACTAATTATTTAAATTGTTTTTAGGATTCGTTGTAATAGCAGCAATAGAAATACATCATATATGTAAATTTCAACTTTCTAGCTGTCATGGTTCATTCAGTCTTAGAAATAGGATTTTATTTTTACCTTTTGGGAATGGAACCCTAAAATAAATCCGTATAAATAATGGATTTAGCAAATTAGTTATTATTGATCAATCTAGATGACAAAAGTTTTAAAGTATATTTGTATTTCAAATAGTTATATTAAAAATCAACGTATTCCCGCAATGTACCGTTTTTATAAATAGCTTATTGGAAGAAATATCTTGAAAGAGAAATAAAGAGACAGCAATCTGCTTGAAACCAAAGGTCTGTGATACAATTTAATATTAGCGGTAAACTAGTAAGTATATCTTGTTAAACATTAAATTGTTGTAACTGATTTTATAATTATAGAATAACTTACTGAGAGGTAACTTCACATTAAGTTATTCTATAAAATTATATTATTCATTTTTACTAAAATATACAATCCAAAAATTTATTTCGCGATTATGCATGCGATCGGCTGTCCTAGTCCCAAATGGCACTGTGTCAGTAGGTAGGCGCGTGAGTCAACGCTATTGTTGTGCGCCGGCGCAGTATGTGCAACGAAGCGTACTATAATACTTGTTATTTATGTGTTCACTTGTGTCGTTAATACGGCTTTCATTAAGTAGAAAATTAAGACATTTTTAGTTTTTGATAATTTAAATTAGTTTAAGAATTTGGTCCAAAATACAAATTATTGCGTTTTTATTATTATTGTCGGTATATTTTGTTATTACCTAATCCAGGTATTATATTATATAGTAGCAGGTGATAGGTAAGGTAACCTAATTTTAGATAGTATAATGTGTAAGCAATACGGAAATATGAATGTACCTATGTCCAGTATAAAGGGCGTGGTGTGTCGCACAAATGTCAGTTAATGAGGTTATGGGTGACGATGGAACCAACACTCAATGGTTTATTAGTTATTGCCATAGACGATGTAGGTCGTTTATTTCCAGCATATGAACTACCATAGAATAGGTATTAATAAACTGTTCTGCATAAATTCGTTCCTTCTATTTTCGTAACACATTTTTGTGTGTCTTAATTTTTAATTAAATCTCTTATTATTCTTAAACCACACCCAGGTGCTGAACTTTTCCTAAATGTTTTCATTTCTGTTATAACACAGGAACACTTAATATCAATATGTTACACTTCTACACAAAGCTCTTTTATTTCACTTCCATGAGGAAATTAAAGCCTCCGCTAGATAAGTCCATGCCAATGAATAGAAATAAAATGTATGTCTAATAGAAGTAAGAAAACATGGCAAGGATTCCGTTGTATTCCGATAGATGATGTTACATCTTCGTTTAAAAACAAAGTTTTTGTTATTATAAATCAAATACTTTATATTGTTCAATATTTTTTTCAGGTCACGTCAAATATTTAATATTTGATTTTGTGAATTAGCGCTCAAACTTATGTTTTTATAACTTTGCCCTCATTTCTATCTGACAACCTATTTAAATATGTATAAAAAATAAAGTTGAATCGAAGTACATTAGAAAACCATAAACATTAATGTAATAGCTATACATTTAATATAAAGGAATATCATAAACAGAATAAAATAGCAAACTGCATAGCACAATGAAGTATTAATAAATAAAAAAAATTCAATGACTTGACTTAATAAAGTAAACTATAGTGTGTGACCACAAACAGTATGTGGCATGATATATGATTGGTTAGCGAAGGATAGCGAGGGCTTGGAACGTAGGTAAATGACATTTGGTATACTCATGTAATTAATTGTACTAAAATATAATTTCTCTTAGGTGGTGTTTTTGGTTAGATTTGAAAATTAAAATCTGCTATCTCGTCAAGTAAAGAAAAATGGAAAATGTTTGGCAAGTTTGGCTATAAAATATTTTCTTTTTATTTTCAAAACATCGAATTGTATGTGTAAAAAGTTTTTAATCTTTAAAGGGATAAAAACAAAAGCTACGTTAAGAAAAGAGGCCTATTTTTAATAATACAATATTAATAAATCACTGCTTTGTTCGTATAGAAGATGTTTTCAGCCGAATTCTATACAAAGGTTTACAATCATCTATAAAAGATTAAGCTTATTCAAAATTAAAAAATATTTAGAACGAAAAAATATTAACACGGACCGTAATTAAACCTTGTGACCTTTGGGAGTCCGTCTTCGTCGCTCTGATTAATAAACTATAGTGTCAGGACTGATTTTGGTAAAGTTAGCATTCTATATAACATACTCTTGATTTTGGACTCAGTCCGCACTGTGATCCGCAGGTTTCTTTAGTAAATAAGAAATGAGTGCTGTAGCTTCCTGTTTCTCTATCCTCTAAACGTCTATTCATGTTTTTAGAATATTGGCAATCTGAGGTAAGCTTAAGATGTAATATTACTTTGAAGTCCTAGTATAGACGCGGCGAAGTGTAGTCGTACATTATCCACGACGCTGAATAAATTTCCAGCATTTTATGTACAAACAGACGGTTCATGATTTATGTAAAGATCCTTCTCTTAACATATGTTAGTCCTTTGATCGTTATGTACGCCTTTGTTGTAAACGTACTTGGGTAAGATAAATATATATAACATAAATATTCAATACTTAACCGAAATATTAGGAAAGGAATTCCTATTACTTAGCAATATTTTAGGGGAATACAACAATTCCCTATGGTATTAAAAATCCAAATAAAGTGTGTTAGAAATTCATACATAGTTTATTAGTATAATACTCCTATAATATTAAAAAGCTCTATGTATTCTAATGACCCGGTAAATTATGTTGCTACAAATAAGATTGCGGATAATAATATTGCCCATGTCTCCCGGGAACCCTGGCCGTGTTGTGGTTCAGCGTGGGCTTACACACTCTACACACTATTCAAGAGATGTGATCCAAAAAATCGTAGAAAATACATATATATTAAATCATAAAAATAGGAACAAGGATTTATTTATATAAGATTTAGTTACACTTACCTAACCTTGGCCTATAAATTGGAAATATTATGATTAAAGTAATAACATTGTCCTTTTCGTGAGGGGAATAAATGTTGCAACAATAAACATAAAAACTTTACGATCCACCTCATACCATGCACTCCGGTATTGTCCTTGAATGAAGTTATTTTTTATTGTAATACATTACGCTTCACACATGGCTACACATCCATACATTATTAAGCATTGTAAATGTTGAAATTATTTTATATAAATCGTTACAAAAGCAAGTCAATTTATATTCTTATCTGTAATGTTTATATACTTAATTAGTATTGAAATAATTTATTTGTATGATAACAGTATTTTTGTGAATTAAATACACTAAAATAAAAAAAAAATCGAAACCTTTTCGTACTGGTAAGATGTAAAATTGGTGTGTTGTGACTTTAAGGTTTATCGGCTTTATTACACTACCTTATAGAGGGATTTCTCGGACGATGTCGTTGTCTTAAGAATGGAGATAGAAAATTTAATAATTTAAAAAGTTAAGTTATAAACCGGAAAGGTCAATGACCTAAATGCCCGGTGAGCAGTGGTGTAAGTCGCGTTACGTTTTTACTTAATCTTCTTATCTGCGGCTTATGACGTTTATTAATTTATTGCGTTACTGTATTTTATAGTTAAAATGTTCCGACCTACAGCGATGACAAATATGACGCAAGCACCGCGGGGTTAGTATAGTATAATAAGAGTTTATAGCAATGTTTATAACTGTTGTAAAGACCACACAGTTAAATGTTTCAGCAAATGATTGAACATGTAACAAGAAAAATAACAACGACGATGTTCGCTCACAAATTGTTTTAAAACTGAGTGAACGCGCAAGTGAAAAAATATAACAAAATTTCAATTGGAAATAAATAACACTGCAAACTTTTGATGTACCTAAACTTGTATATACGCATTTATTAGATATTTTCAGTAAGTTTGAGTTGTGACCTCTCACTCTTACAGATAGCTCGAAGAATATAGTGATAAGAAAAGTAATTAAAATGATAAGTATTGATTATGCAATTTAATATCAATAAAGATATTTGAATAAAATTATCTGTGGGTATTAAATGTTATTAATATACAAATATTCTCATTGTAAATGTTTTCTATGTACAAAGGCGAGCAGATTAAACAGATAAGGACTTTGTTGTTTAAATAAACGGTTGTCTTAAAGGATAAAAACATAAGATTAAAATTCTCTCATGGAATGAGGCACGTGTATTGCCGTTAATCAATGTTACAATTTAACAACCTTAAATAAATGTAATGGCTGACTTCCGGGAACAGACTGTAAATACATCTCTTTGCAGGAAGTCCGAGTCTCAGGAACTTGTAATTAAATTACTGGAATTGATTCTTGGCGTCTCTTTCTTTTGCAATGGAATAGTGTTTTTTTTCTTCAGTTGACTATAAATGCTTTTATTATGAAAATAAATATTTCATACCAAAGATATGTTGATAGATATTACTATAATAGAATGCATAAAGCTAATTATTTTACTTTCTGCAAAGCAAAGAAAATTAATTAACTATCCTTTATTGTACGTTATATAGTTTTCTATATTTTTTTATTATCATACGGAAGAAGTTTAATAGTTTTCCTAACTATAACAATATGTCGGAAATAGACATAAAAAATTTATGCAATTTATTACATGCAGTTCAAATATTTATTTGAACTGCAGTACTAACACAGCTAAATTAAAACCTTGCGCAGGAAATATCAAATGTTAATAAAATAAAACAGAAATATATAAATAACATATAAAATAAAAAAATCATCAACAGCAGCAGGCCTCGAACTGCTACCTCTTGGATACTGTATCTAGGTACTACATATATATACATTTAAATATATTTATGTATATTAAAAAGCATTTTCACACAATATTAAATAAGTTATAATAAGTGACAGCGACAGACGCCGGTGTAGATAAAACAACTTCTGAGAAACTGATGTTGAGAAACTTGAACGTAGAAACTCTTAGTTAACATTTAGACTTAGGTACTCTTTATAGATGTAGAAATCTCAATTCATTTTGTTTACGGTACCTTAACTTTATATATGTTATCTCAATTTAATATTTCATTAAGTAATACTTAATATTGAAGGTTGCGGGCTATGGTTATATAATATTAATAGACGTCATATTGACCGCAACATACCAGCCATTCTTTTTTATAGAAGAAAATGTTTTTATTCAGTTTTATGTAGATAATGTTATTATGTTACAATATTGATAAATATAACTGGACATTCTTTATCAAAGTCCACGAAAATCAGGGCTGGCTTCGTACTATTAAAATTCCAGAGAGTTTTAATATTGTTAAAGTCATGAGAAAGCAAAGACTCAAATATTTCCCTATGGATTCTGCCTCGGTTAATAAAACAAGATTAAAATGAAAATTATTTATGGTAATATCAGAAAGAAAATATGTTTACCCAATAAAGCTTTGTTTATTTATTGATGTCACAGAAAATAAACCATTAGATCAAATATATATTACGCACGGGAAATTGCGATAAAAAGATAATTTAGACATTGCATGCGCGACTCAAAGTTTTCATGTCGCTTAGAACAGGCCATGTGCAATGGCACATTATGAATTAATGAAAGCTGAACATTATTTGAAGTTCAAGGACAGACTTGTGCTAGTAATACACTTTCGTATTGCTGTTTAATATTCTGATATTCTTGCATCAGTTAAGAGGATATTTCTGTGAATCTCACCTGCTTATCGGGGAATCGTTTTAATCGATTCACTGCAAGGTTTGCGAGATTGAGGCCATGTTCTGTACATCAAGGATAGGCACCGCTTTAGATCTTGTTTTATTAACCGAGGCAGAATCCATAGGGAAATATTTAAGTCTTTGCTTTCTCATGACTTTAACAATATTAAAACGCTCTGGAATTTTAATAGTACGAAGCCTGCTCTGATATTCGTGGACTTTGATAAAGAATGTCCAGTTATATTTATCAATATTACGATATAATATATAATTAAACTTTTTAAGGCACTCACTGTAATCCTATTTTTATTAACATCCCATATTGTAATTACGTAATAACCACGAATAAATATTGAAATGGCCGTAAATCAATCAAAGTTTTTAACATAATAAATTACTTCCAAAATTTACTACACATAAACACAAACACAAAGGTATATTTCATTGAAAATTACACATAAGTGTAAAAAATTATACAAAACGATTGTCTCTTTACTACAACTAAATTATTTATATGTTAAGATAGTAAAAATAATTATTATACATAGTAATTAGAACGCTTACGAAATAAAATAAAATTTTATGTATTCTAAGCATAGTTTTCAGTTACAGGTTTGGCGAACGAAATCAAAAAAATACCGAATCAGACAATGCCTGTCTTGGACAATTTCAATTTGATACTATTGAAAGATTTATCAATTATAACAATTTGTTATTTAATTGCATCAACGTATAAAATACTTTATTATAGCTTTTCAATTGATGTTGACTTTATATGTTGATGATAAATTAATTTATATTTTAATTGTAAATAAGACGATAAACAATGTAATCAAGACAATAAACAATGAAAGAAAAAAATGTGTTATCAAAATAGACGAAAATGAAATATAAACCAAGGGACATAATAAGTATCAGAGCGACAGTTACAGATCCCGTTATTCGGAGGAAGTGGTTACGCACGGGGAAAGTGCAACCTTCCAACTTGTCTTCCAACTTGTCACCTGCTCTGCACTTACAAGGTTATAATTATATTGTGTTAAAAAGTTGTTAATATTATACTTTTATCTTGATTCCAACATTATGTACTTTTTTCAAATATGATGATAACAAATGGATAATTGTTATTGAAGTGACTGGTTGTCGAATAACTGAATAGAAACGTATTAAGTGATAAGTAATAGATATCTACTGTAACAAAAGTACTTATAATATATGTAGGTATAAAGTTACGTAATTGGTGCAATTGTCATCAAAAGTCAGCACCGTGGCGGTAAACCACCATGGAATAGCGGGACTATATGTCGTTCCTTTATTACTACGATTAGAATTTAACAATCTAGAGCAATAAGCGTTTTATTTTTATGTATTTTTATATAAAAAATAACTCCGATGGAAAAAGTAATCTAAATTCATCTAAACATCAGTCATTCTGTACTGTCACAATTACATAATAAGAAATTCTGTTCTCAGTTTGTATCAAATGCTAAGCACTAAGCTGCTTTATTTAAGCTGTCACTTTCTAAGCCTTTATGAATTATTCAGCAGCCTCCGCTATGTTTAATGCAGACTCAGACGACTCTCGCTACGAGAGGTCAGGAATTTAGTGTATTGATCGAGTCTATTTCTATTTCCATGAGATTGGCCAATATTTTATGGTCACTTACGAAAATAAATAGCAGACGAAAACGTTTCATATGTTCATTTACATAGATTAAGATTATGTCTATTTGTGTAAATAAATCATAACGTTGAAGGAATGTAAGTGTAACTGTAATTGAAACTAAAACATCTACAATATATCTAAGAAATATTTAAAACAAATCATTAAAAAGCTAACCGCCTCCATTTAACCGCAGCCGTTGATAATAATAACGTAATAATATGTAAATCGTTGCGATGCATCACTCATGCAACATGCAAACAGAAACAAAACAAAAACATGGCAATATGGTTATTTAAATATCTTCATAAATATTTACTTGTGCTAATATGAATTAAAAAGCTCCATCGGCGTGCTCGGACTCCGAACACTATGCACGGCTGATTGCCCCACAAAAGAATGTGCTAAGCAGGAAGTGCTTAATATTCAACCAAGGATCCCAGGCTCATGTTTTCTTTATGCCCTGCTTTAGCTACCCGTTTCATATTATGTACATTGCTCATTTATATGTTGTGATCCGGTTTATTTCGTTTTATATTACAATTACTTTTAGCTTTTTAGATTAGACTGTAACATGTAACTCGACAACTCCTTAATTATTTATGTCTCCCTGGTGGTCTTTACTCCCAATTCCGGACTATTCACGTATTCTATTGTAAATGTGTCACGGTCCCGACACAAGGGAAATCCGTAGAGAGGACTGTCAGGGATTTACTTATAAAAAGCACAAGTGACCCTTTTAACACTACTATAATTCTAAAAGTATTGACAAAGCTCTGTAATCCAGTATTAGTTTTCTGTTAAAGACAAAAACAAAACTTTTGTGTTGATACTCTATCTAATCCTCAAAAATACGAATTAATAATTATTCAAACATTAACAGACTAAGCCTTTAAGTGCGGGATAAAGACTTATTTTATTACGAAAGCCAAACCAAAAAAGTATAAATATTAAGAAATGAAAAGATTTCATATCTCTCTGTACTTTATAATGTTAGTTTGTTGATTGAGAATTGTTTATTGAGTAAAATAAACATTATAAAGATTATACATACATGGTATACATTGACGGACATACTCACGTGCTTTATGAATAAATATTTAATACCTACGACCCTCTGGCGCCCATCATATAAAATTCTAATGTCCGTCTATCGCTTAAAGTGCAAAGAAGCATTATGCGAGAACTTGTTGCATGCACGCATAACGGAGTGCGCGCGCGCATACTAATATCCGCTTAGGAAGAGGTATGTATGCAGACGTACCATGTAATTAACTTCAGTCATAGATATTATGTCTTATTAATTTTTTAAAAAATATTTTACTAAATTGTTATATAAATGCTATTATTTTATATTATTAATATTGTTTAAAATAACGAAAATAAATTAAAAGCATATCTAAGAAAAAAATCATAGCATTTCCAACATAAAGCTGATTCTCCTAGTATTTCGTCAGTGCACGCTGCATGGGCGATGGGATGCACATCTCTTCCGGTTTATGCTCGTGTACACACACATACATACACACAGACATAAACGTTCAACTACTCCCACGCTGCGAAGCTGTTATTACACAAGACATACATCTCCCTTGCAAAAGAGCACCAACATTAATGTTGAATTAATATAATAAATTGTAAATATTATAATAATTACAGATGCGCCGAATGTTCGGTAAGTATTCGGTTTTCGGCTTATTTGGCATCTTTTTCCTTATTTGTATTCATCCAAATTTTTCGGTTTTGGTGCCGAATATATTCGGTTCGAGAATTTATATTTTCTTGGTTTCACGACACACTAAAGAATAAAAGACAAAACTAATATTATAAGTCAAAGAAATACTATAAATGTGTTGAATAAGGCTAAAAAATAAAAACAATTAAGCTTCAAAACAACATTTATTTTGAAATATATCAAGTCAACATAATTTTTTTTTATTCCTATCCGATCATTAGTATTTAGTATAGTCAAAAGTTATTTTGAACCTTAAACCAGCATTTATTTTTAGACCTCAAAACAATATTTTTAAAATAACAAATTGATTTATTTATTTATCTAGCCAGCAGCCAAACGTAACGATTTGAGCCTGTTTATGACAAACAAGCAATGAAATTGTAGGTAAACCTTATATTTTGGCCGAATATCTGGTTCGGTAAAGGTTAAACCGAATAGTATTCGGTATTCGGTTATTCGGTGAAACCACTATTCGGCGCATCTATAATAATAATAAATAATTGTAAATATAATGGAGAAGCTTTTACCTAAATATTTTAGATAGCTATTGTTTTACGGTCTATCGGCTGTATTGTTCACACTTTCTAAATTCATGCGCACAAAAGAAAATGTATCAAAATACAAAACGAGCGCTACAATTCAATATAGGTTAGGTTTCCAAATGCTTTTTTAAAAATGCTCATTATTCAACGAGATTTTTCAACACCTTGCTTATGTTTATTGTTATAGTCTCGGTACGATAGCCTGCTGTCGGAAGCTCGGTCGGAGGTCAAGCCGCTAGAGCCGGTCAGATAAGACGATCCGGGCCGCGGGGTCAACGACCGCCCGTAACTCTACGATACGACCCATCTCTAGGGAACCGTGCTCGTTATACTTGTTTAAAACTTTGTTTTGGTTAAATTGTTCTTGGAACGAGAAGAATAATCGTAACAAATATCTAAAGACAAGTAATTATAGGAAATCTATCTTGTAGATACTTTGATAAACGATCTCTTAAAACGTTAATGGGACATAAAATGATCATTGTATATTTATAAAGCAATATAGTGTAATGAAAACGCGCTCTCGCATTCAGTTCACACCTCATCTAAATATACAACACTTCCTCTCAGCACTACATTCGGTGCAGCACGATACAGCTTGGGCCAGGTCGGTACAACTCGGTACAGGGGTATAGTGCTATTAAAGCTCTAACCAAATAAGTTTATCCTTCATCTATATTATTGATTCTGTTAGCTTTAATCGTGTTTATTTATCTTAGAGATGTATGGCAAAGACGTTACACTAAATCCCGTTGTATAACGTTACGCTCGAATGCACCTATTTAAGAAAAAACATAATTTCACTGCAAGTTCAAAGAGCTGTAGTAACTCAGGTAAATAAAAGTTTTAAAAACAATTTTTTTTTATCGTAGAATAGATTAAACTTGCAGAGCAAGAAATATGAATTAATTATTACAAATTTTATGTTATCGTTTTAGATTTACTAATATAATTTATTATATAATAATTATATAATAAATTAAAGATTGTGGTGGGTGTCGAAAAAGTTAATGACCAATAAACCAACATTTACCAGTAAAATATGTTTTTAACATGGCTTTAGAGTTGTAAAAAAATTGTTGTCCTTGTTTTAAAAATATGTAAAATTCAGTACAGGTTGGAGTGTGGACCAATATCATAAAATAGCTCCGATCTAACATCTCAGCTTAATTTCCGCTCAGTGATAGTACGTAACAATAAAAGCTCATCATTGTTCAGATAGTGTTATCAATAGTGGATATGCGTGTTGGTTTGAGTGATGCGTGAAACCGAAGTTTAAAACACTTAGTAGCGTAGTAATGGTAATATAGTTTGATTAATTATTCATAATTTTATCATCAATAGATACTACACAGTAATTATATCAAATGAAAAGCTTATCCTAAAAAAAAATCTCGAAAAAAAAAACGGTCAACTATATAAAAATAAATCTATTTAAAATTATCTATTTGGAAGTGTCATAAACAACTTGTTTCAAGGGAATTCTATATTTATTTGGGCGGATGGTTGATACTACCCTGCCCACATTCCTCGCAATGCCGCGAGATACACGATCATGTTTATCTCGTATAAAGGAATGTTTTATAAATGTTCATTATGTAAATGAGATAATGATGTGGGTTAATTGCATTCTTATTAAAGCATTCGATTTATTGCAGTGTTTTATATTTCTTGGGTTATCAGTTGATCGCGTGTGTGCATTGTATCCCGACATCGCTTAGCTTTTATTAAATTCCTTTCGAGCGATGCGATGTTAGGGATCTCTATGCTATTTTTAATTTTATACCTACATACCCTTCATTGTGTTATACAAATAGTTTTGATTATATATATATTTAATTTACTTTGTAATTTTAAATAATAATTTAAATGGCAGGTTATAATCAGTGTATTATTTTAAACTAGAAAGAATAATTATTTTTCTAAATATTTTGGCACTTGGTTCGAAATGTGTCAAGTGTGAAATATTTTGTCATGTTTTATAGCCGACATGCGCAGGGCTACCGACAGAATCGAAATAGGACATTATATTTTCTTCTGACATTTTTGCTAGACAAAAAAAATATAAAACAATATTTCAAGTTCGCCAAATTTCTTAAATTGAAGAAAACTAATAAGCCCTTAGACAATAATCAAAAACAAGTGATAGAAAAGTCAATAACTAATAATGTGCGAGTATTTTAAATTACGCTAAATAGCTAGCCCTAAAGATAAAGGTGTGTCATTAGAAACGTTGTCGGCAAGTTGTCGGTGATTATTGTCAATTACCGTGCGATGACACCTCGATGGAGACGACGGAGGAGAGGGGAGGGGAGCAGAAGAACTAGCCAGTATTTATTTCTTACCTTTACTTATTTATAGATAGTGATGGCCATTTTTATTCTATTCATGTAACATGGTTTTGATTAAGATACAAAATGTTTAGTTCATACATAATATACATTATATCTAATGTTTGTGAATATTGCTCTTAACTATGACTCTTACTTTCTAAGAAACCCAAGTCTGTAATTGGATGTAAGTACAAAAGTAATGCCACATGTTTGATTACAGCCATTCTCTGTCTAGATCTCGTCGGGAGCAACGACCAGCTGACAAATACTACACTTATTCAACTCAAGTAGAGTTTGCTAAATATTATTGATGTTATGAAAAGTGGATGGTTTTTATCTGTGAGAGAATTGATCAGAAACAGAGATGTGCTTATATGAAGTGTAAGCCAGCTTGCAGTGTTCAGAGGCAGCCGGGTGCATCGAGCCAGTGACACTGAGATAAATGCTGTGCCCACTCGCCTCCGTGATTTACGGCTCTTGGAATGTGTGGTTTTTATAAATCTGGTCTGTAAAGTTTGGAGCACATTAGCAAAATAATATTTATTATCTGAAAGATTAACAAGTTGCTTGTTTTGAAAACTTCAATACCTACATGTACATTTTGTATCCATTTAGTTTGTAAAAGTTATAAATCTTTTCTTTTTTATTACTTTTTTTTATTTGTACTTAAAAATATTGTTGACTTAACGTGTTTGAAGCCTTACATATGTCACGCTGATCTATTTCATTGCTAAAATTCAAACATTTCAATATATTATGCATTTTTTTCCGACAGATTTTATGTGTGTTCATAAATTGAACGAGGGATATATGATTTCTATTCCGATTTTTCTAAACTAAATAAACTGTAATTTCATAAATGAAGGTTTATTTTAAATCTCAGTCTTTGATCATCCACTCACTTCTCTCACAGGGCGGCTATAACTGATCAGTGTAAACAGGTTTGCTTACATTTTTGTCATAATCAGTGCTATTGCTAAATTTCTTTGAAAATTATGCTAAAATAATTCTACCGTTACAACAGAATTAGAAAATTCTGCGAACAACATAAGAATAATATAAGTAACTGAATGTTTCATTGACTTTATTTTCGTTGGTTGCTATGCAGTCATCATATGTTTAATACGTTTAAGTAAATTAAGGTCATCACACAATCACTGGGAAAGCGGAACTCGTCTCAATTTGGCAAGATTCGTCCTCGGCCTTCACAATACGCATCTCATTAGCTCATACACTATATACTATTATAACTCTTAACCACCTTTAAATACGGGTGGCTTTATTGTACATGGGTTAATGAAGTTGGATTCCGATCTGGTCTCGTCCCTTGAATAGCAATCGACGGAGGGTAATGGAGAAATAAACTGTACTACCGTGTTTGGACGCGGGACTCTTACGACATTGGAGAGAAAATATTAATTTATGTAAGATATAATCTACAAACATAAAAGGTAAAACTTACTTAAAATGCTGATGTAAATTTCGAGATCTTAAATTTTGGACCGTTAATAACTTTCGACAGCAAGTATTTCTCAAGCTTGATATTTTTGTGAATCAGAATGTGTCCCATTTTAATCATGGATTCTGAATATGACAACGATTATATTATATTCAAAATGTACGTGATATGCATATGAAATATGTTTTATTTATTTTTCAATTCAATACCAAATGTTTACTTAATCGCCATTACTATTAAGATTTACATAAAAACATACAATACAACAGTACCCGTTATTCGGAATTAAACGCGTTTTAAAGAGCATTTTTAACTTTCATTAACAGTCAGATTTGATGTAGGTATTTACACTCACCGCTATATAGTACAATACTCACGACATCCCAGCGGTGAGGCTCCATATCTAATTAATTACCGTTCAATAGAAAGTGACCATTGGAATGCGATCACCCATCACGGACACCATTATTAACTTCTCCCGAATAATGTGTGAATTCTATTATATTTGTATTGAATCGCATGAGAATTGCCAGAGACATTAATAGTTATCTATCACGGCATGCCTGTATCATTCCGAATTTGATTTAGAATTATCGTGTTTTTAGGATAATATTTGTCGTTTTCTATAGTTGTATGACAATTTATAGTAACGATTTGTATATAATGTAAGTCGTTTCTTACTGAATAGGTTATATATGTTAATTTATTATTATATTTGCTTGTTTTGCTCAACTGCAAATGTTAACGTCATAACTTGACATAATCTCGGGTTGTAATTTTATCATATACATATTTTTAAAATATTAACGTAAGGTTTTCTTTTTTTTAACTATGTTATGATAACATGATTAATTTCTAATTTTAAAGTGATTGTGTTTACATAAAAATTGTACCACAATAGAGTCGAAAAATAGTGTATAAAGAACTAACAAACTTTGGAAAGCAATCAATAACGTCAATAATCTCATCCTAAAGTATGTTTATTTGAAAGCCTTAATACCCAAAATAAATTTTAAAAAATATATAAGACCTCATCCTACTAATATTATAAATGCGAATGTAAGTTTGTTTGTTACGGTTACGGAAACTTTGTACACATACTTTTGGAGGTATTAGAAGTAATATAAGATACTTTTTATTGAAATATATATATATATATATATATATATATAAATTTATATAAATATAGAATGTAAAAAACCGATACGGGCAGGGATTCGAACCCGCGACTACTGGGAAACCGTCCCGTCGCTCTACCAACTGAGCTACCGTATCGCTATCCGCCTCGGTGAATTAAGCATTCTATATGTGATCGTCTTTATCGGGACGGTGGTGACATCTATTAGGTTTCTTTCGAAAATCCTAACCAATGTTTCTAACTTTGCAGTATAGATAAACATTGAAAAGATGCCACTACCGAAATCAATTTTTGAAAATATCTTTAAACATGTATAGCCATGTTAAGCTTATTTAAATTTATATAAATATAGAATGTAAAAAACCGATACGGGCAGGGATTCGAACCCGCGACTACTGGGAAACCGTCCCGTCGCTCTACCAACTGAGCTACCGTATCGCTATCCGCCTCGGTGAATTAAGCATTCTATATGTGATCGTCTTTATCGGGACGGTGGTGACATCTATTAGGTTTCTTTCGAAAATCCTAACCAATGTTTCTAACTTTGCAGTATAGATAAACATTGAAAAGATGCCACTACCGAAATCAATTTTTGAAAATATCTTTAAACATGTATAGCCATGTTAAGCTTATTTAAATTTATATAAATATAGAATGTAAAAAACCGATACGGGCAGGGATTCGAACCCGCGACTACTGGGAAACCGTCCCGTCGCTCTACCAACTGAGCTACCGTATCGCTGTCCGCCTCGGTGAATTAAGCATTCTATATGTGATCGTCTTTATCGGGACGGTGGTGACATCTATTAGGTTTCTTTCGAAAATCCTAACCAATGTTTCTAACTTTGCAGTATAGATAAACATTGAAAAGATGCCACTACCGAAATCAATTTTTGAAAATATCTTTAAACATGTATAGCCATGTTAAGCTTATTTAAATTTATATAAATATAGAATGTAAAAAACCGATACGGGCAGGGATTCGAACCCGCGACTACTGGGAAACCGTCCCGTCGCTCTACCAACTGAGCTACCGTATCGCTGTCCGCCTCGGTGAATTAAGCATTCTATATGTGATCGTCTTTATCGGGACGGTAAAGACGGACGGTATATTTATTATATATAAATATATATATAATATATATATATATTTTTTAGCGGGAAGTTAAAAAATTTTTGAAAGATAAAAATGTCAATGTCAATGTCGTGGACGCAGGTAACAGCTAGTTTACCATAAATGCCACTACATATTATAAATGTGTCAACTTCAGATTTTTTCAAACATTTATCTAAAAGTGTTTAACTAATTAAATTGTATAGCAATCGAGAAAATTTTTGAAAGATTAAAATGTCAATGTCAATGTCGTGGACGCAGGCAACAGCTAGTTTACCATAAATGCCACTACATATTATAAATGTGTCAGCTTCAGATTTTTTCAAACATTTATCTAAAAGTGTTTAACTAATTAAATTGTATAGCAATCGAGAAAATTTTTGAAAGATAAAAATGTCAATGTCAATGTCGTGGACGCAGGCAACAGCTAGTTTACCATAAATGCCACTACATATTATAAATGTGTCAGCTTCAGATTTTTTCAAACATTTATCTAAAAGTGTTTAACTAATTAAATTGTATAGCAATCGAGAAAATTTTAGTAGTTGAATTTTATATAAATTTAAAGTACCTACACATTTAAACAAGAAAACAAATATTACGTTATTATGTCAAAATTTCAAAATCCATAGAAAGTTAAACTTGTAATTCACTGTATAACCCTTTCCCAAATAACCAAAAAGAAATACAAGAAAACAACAAGTCGTTCTCAAAAAAATGAATAAAATAACATTTATAGTAAGCATCACGTCTTCGCTTTGTTGGTGTTTCATTTAATATTATTCAGACCGCTGCATTTTGTTTTTATTTTATTGCAAATAACATAAATGAAAACTTAATCTAAAAATTTTGATACTTTTTACATAGGTAAAGTATTTTGTTTTTTAAATTTAATAATAATAATTTTTGTTACTCTTTTTTTACTTGCATTATTCAGCTGTTGTTAGTTCAAGAAAAAAAAAACAATTGATTTTATACACTTACATTACTCGAAATTGTTTTTATACTTTACTAAGATAAGGACAAATCAAATACTTTCAGGCAAAAGCATCAGACAGTTTGGAACAAACAGTATTGTAAGAGTAAATAATTAAAATATATATTTTTACATAACACTTAACCATAAACAGTTTACAAAATTATAATCAAACACATAATAAAGTTTAGAAAAGAGATGCATAACAATAATCAATTCTATACCGTGATGTTATTTTTGACTTAACACAACCTGATATACTATGAGTCAGTCAGTCACTAATATAATATAAATAACAATTCTATACGGTGATGTTACTATTGACTTAACACAACCTGATATAGTATGAGTCAATCAGTTACTAATATAATATAAATAACAATTAGAATAGATAAAACATACATAATTAATTAAATCAATCACAATTACAAGAAAATCAAATCAATTAGTATTACAATTAAATCAAATCAATCAGAATTACAATTAAATCAAATCAATCAGAATTACAATTAAATCAAATCAACGGAATGAAACTGTAAATAACAACGAAAAGCTTTAGAAGAAAAAAATTGTTTATTTGACAGGCGTATAGTGACATAACGATTAAATAGTATTGAGCTCGTTAATTACTTATTATTATATATTATATTTATAATTTATTATTGTTAATTAAAATTTCTTGTACTTAAAATATACTGTCATATTCTAACAAAAAATATATCGTTAGAAACTGATTTCATTACAATCATAGAGATAACATCAAAGATGATAAGACAAGGAGAAGAAGAATAAGATAAGAAGATAGATGACATCAAAGATACAGCGCTGTTTTGCTGTAAAATAAAAAAAAAACAAATATTTGATACAATCATGTAGATATCTCTATAAGAAGAGATATCCAATATGTTAGCTAATGACTAAAGCAAGATAGTGTTAAAAGGAACATTAAATAGCAATCATCGCTAGCGAATTAATTAATTCAGAATATTAAGTTCACACAAAACATAAACATCAGATCCTGCATTTATATCGATGTTACAGAGAAGTGTCTAATGGTAGGAGGAAAATGTAAACATTAATAAATACTTGCACGATGTTTAAGACATTAATGCCTGAGATCACGTACACAGTTATTTCATAGATTTTGTTACGCCTTACAAAAGGGACTATATAGAATTTTAAATTCTTCACGACAGGTTACAACATAAAAGCGGATATGTTAGGTCAGTTAGCAGAGCAGCTGGAGGATAGCCCAAGGGTATCAAGTTCGAGTTTTTATGTATATTTGTGTAAATAAGTAAACATATTATGCTTACATATTTATAAATGTGTGAACCTGGGCTGGGTGGAATTTTATTTATTGAACTGAAGCACATTTTTTAATTCCGCTCATTTGAATCAATAGCAATTTAATAACTTGAAACGGCAGATGGTGTTGACGGTCCCTTATTGCAGCAGTAGTCCTAGAATTATCCCACAATTGGTCACTGGTTTTGTTGCGGGAAGAGAATATATAATGAGACAATTGTAAAATAGACATTCAATAATCATTCCTGCACAAGTTAGCGACGTTCATATCGGTATGTAGCTCAGTATGCAGTATTTTCTTTACTTTCAATCAATAATAAGGTATTCCAGTCAGTAGGCCAGCAGTGTTTCTTTGCCGCTGGGAATCAAACTCGTGAGTAACGGGAGGTCTATAAACGACCTCATATCAATTATCAGAGGAGAAGAAGAATTCAGGTGCACTCACAGTATGAATTTAAATGAATTAATATTTTATGTAATTATAATTTTTATTTTCCCGGTGTAATATTCACGAAAAGCCATAACTATTAGACGATAACAAAAACCGCAAATTGAATTCAATTTAGTTTTAGATTCTTTTATTTCATTCACGGTTTTTCACCGGTTCTTAAGTTGTTCTTTCAAATACAAAACTTTTCCTATATAACAGTTAGCATAAAGTTTATAGTGATTGAAGTTAGAATCAGAATGTTAACAAATAAATTATTTATGCATTCAACACATAATGAAATCTGTAGTCGGTATTTGAATCAAACCCTTCTCAATACTTAGATACTGAGGGTCCATAGAGATTGTTGACTATAAGATTCACATTCACATTAAGTTTTCCGTTATTTCAAGTAACCTTTATACCAAGGTATATTTGAAATTACTTGACTGCAACCTGTCTTTACTAGTTCTGCAATAGGGCCAACGCTCAACCACCGCTGATTGCTAACGGGACCCATGATTATGGGCATCGCTCAAATTGTACATAAACCTGTCATTTCGTACGAATAGACCCGCACTTGGTAGCGGGAGGTATAATTTCGTACCAATTATATCCCGGAACTGATAGCAATCTATAAACTTTTATATGAAAGTAACCGATAATTTTGTCGGATTTAATTGCATAGTGAAACATGCTTTATTATTGAGATTGTAACTTTTGTTATAGAGTAGCAACAAGTGAAGAGGTAAATAAATATCTTCATATCTTTAGATCTTTCTTACATTATTTCACTCTATAATTGTTAGAAAGAAAGCTTACCTCTTGGTTGTAGATACAGTAAATTTATTCGTAAAGTCTTTGGTTGCATCCTGGGAATTCAATACGTTCCATGATATTTAATACTCATTAAGGTTAGATTCTTATAAGTCTTCCTAATCCTAAGAAACATTGTTATATTATTTTTATTTATATTAGACAGAAATGAATGAAAACTGGGATTACTTTAATTGAGTACTAAAAGAGAGAAACTTAAGAAACTCGTAAAGTAATTTAACTTTAAGAAGTTACTCGTGAAATCAATTAAACTTTTGTATTTAAAAGGAAAAAGTTTACGAACATAATTATTACAGCAATTCATAATGTTATTACTTTTCATAAAACCACTTTGGTTTTGAAATAATAATATATTTTTATACGTACCTACTATCAATTTGTCGTGGTTACACTGTGAATATACCTCTAATATAAATTTTAAATTAATATAGAATGAAAAATTAACCGATATGGGCAGGAATTCGCACCCGTGACCTCTGGAAAATTGGGAAGGTTTCCCTGCCCCTATTCGGTTATATATGTTTATAGATATTTTAAAACATGCCTTATTATAATTATTTAGTTAGTTTGAAAATTTTGCCATGATATCGATATTAAATTGACCATATACTCGTATATTCTGCTTATGAGTATTTTAAAATTCTTTTGTAATTTTAAATATCCGAAGTGTAGTCCAGTCTCTAATCTCGTCATGGTCAGTGTAATAATACAACGAAGGCATATTTTTTTGTCTGCCATTTTCTTTCTTAGGTCGGAATTGGTTCTCAATTCTTTATAGTACTTACATTATTAAGCGCTTTACAAAACTCCTTAACTCAGTGGTTTTTGTGCTTGTACAAAAACAGCCAGTTAATTCTCAATATAGAATAAAGAAAAGATACCAATATCCTTCGTCCTCATAACAAAGTTCTGCGAGTCTAGCAAGAATTCGACCGCAATATATAAAGTATAATCCTTATAATACAAGACTATAAAAGTTTATTTACTAGAGGTCACAGATTAGGTCCTATCCGAATCCAATCACAGTTTGATCTTGTTCTAATTACAATTTAATTTCGAGGCAATCGTTGCTACAATACTATTTAAGGAATACTTTATTAGGGTAGTATGAATGCTCATGGTGTTTCTTGTTCAAGAATACGCTACTGAAATTGGATTGAGAACGAACTCACAAAGGCACTATAATGTAAATAGGACCTTATATGGTTCAAGAACTGCTTTGGATAGCTATTCAAATTTTATTACGATACAATAAATATTTCGATAACCACTACATATATATTAAATCGAGTCTAAACGGTACACGTGTAGCGCCTACGTTTTCAATCTGATATCGCTATACGTTTCCATTGTTGACCTTTTTGTTTATTGGATCATGTTTTATTGCATTCTATTTTTATTCATGCACATGCCAAAAGAGAAAATAATTTATTTTTGGAACGTTTGAATATTTAATTATAAATTAAATAATATTCACGAATAATATTAAATTCGAAATAAATCGAAGTTATGTTTGTAGTTAAATTAAATTAAAGTTAAATAAATTTTCAACTTCTCAAGAAGGACCAAAAATGTATTGATATACTGTACATTTCGAAGATAACAATTGACAAGGTATTATACCCTAATAGGTACTACAATAATTTTTGGTGTTATTATACTAGCAACAGGTTTTATTCAAGTCCAACGGGAAATTGCTTCCAGCGGAAATACCAAGCTGTAAGGCAAACGGAAATTGCTATTAAGAGTTATTCACTCGTGATCCGAGATATTTCTTCACTTTTATAATTCTATATTCTGTTAAATATTCACACTTATTGGTACAACTTCATTTGTCGTTTTTACTACTTATTTACTTCACTACAATTAAAGCTTTCATTATTTAATTAACAATTTATAACCGAAAAGTTTATTTGTTTTTTAATTTATATTTGTAACCAATAATACAGATTTGTCAATCAATTTTAAGAAAAAGAAAACTGAGATATATATCCATTTTAAATAATCTTTTATTTGATGATCAAATCATTAAATAAATTTAATTACAAAAGTCAAAATTAATCCCGTTAATGATAAGTATAAATATAAAATGACATCGAGTACTTGTTTTAATTGGTAGTTCTGAGAGGTGACATCCGCTTTTAATATTATGGCAGCACTTTATTAACACGTTTGTATAATTGACAACTTGATGATAAACGAACAGATAGACAGCAGAGATATGTGGTATATATTATTATATCAAATGGTGTACGCGATACCGTCTCCTAGACGTGTGATAGGTTTACAAACAAACATTTATATTGTTAGGTTTTTTTATGATGTGTTGTGTTTTGTTGACATTTATATGTTTAGGTTGTATATACATGTATGTATACAATAATTATTATCGAGTCTTTAAAATTGTAGTTTTTAAAAAATATTACGCGAGAATATTCCTCAGCCCTTCCGGCCGAAACAAATATATTTCTTGAAAATGTTACCTTTTCTTACGTACATTTCTTTTTGTTCAAATTGTTTCGTAAATGAGGTGAAATCGTTTTGCGTAAACGCGTGGTTTTATGACGTCGATAAGAACCAACATTTGCAAAGATACTTAGGTAAATAAGTTATAGTTAGTCGTTTGTTTTTATAACTATCCCCTAAATAATGATGAAACGTACAAAAAATAAAAATAAATAGTATCTCTGAATAATATAATACAGTTCTAGTATATTTTAATAGCTTGTCATAAAACTAAGATGGATAAAACTAATAATTATTTAGCAGACAATTTCAGGTTTCATTTAACATCTGCAATAAGTTTTTATTATTAAGAAGAATAAAAAATATTACTATTGTTAAAAGTATTAAAAGTTGGGAATTTTTTACCTCTAGAAATAGGACTACAACGCAAATGAGATAAAAAATAATTGACTGATCCATTTCGAATACTGTTCTGTTCGGTTCTGAAATACTATGACAAAAATATTTGTAAAAATATTTAGGTCAAATAAAAAGAGGCTGTTATTTATTAGAGCCTTTTTATTCTTCAGCTTTTCATAAAATGTTGCAAAAGTATTTCCGATCAGAAGATTGTAAAAGAAAAATAAAATGTTACTATATTGATTATTATCCCTCACAATGAGCGTATCCTTCCGCTTGATCATCTGACTCGTTAGGATAGAGATGAAATAATTTTGGAGCACTTATCCTTCAATATTTCGTTTTGAAATATTCTCGTTTTTAAAATTATCTTGAGAAAAGGCTTTATTTTGTCATAAAGTTAATTTCACAACAATTTGCTGCAAACCGAACAGTAGTCATTTAGCGTCTGCGCCAACGCTAGCCTTTATATGGAGATTTGGACATCACGGATGTACTTATACGGAGAACACTACAAGTATTTATAGTCGACCGAAAATCATTTCTGATAAATAATGAAGTCCTTATTAAGATATCGATACTTGTGTGAAAAGTATTCATAATTTCTGAATATAAAATATTGCTTGGTGAAGATTATGTTACAGATATGTTTCCTATTACAACTCATTACAAAAATTAATTGTTTCCGGCTGGCAAATGTCAACAAACCACAGCCAGAAAGTTTGCACGTTATAAAAATTAATACAAAAATCCTGTATATTCAGAAAACACTGTACCTAAATAAATTTAATTTATCCGAAGATATATTTATTTGCCTCCGTCTTAATTTAATTACTACAATTTAATTCTGCAACCCACATTTTATATTAAAAATCCATGAATAAAAATTAAATTTTGTATATAAAAAAAAATAATCCTCCGTAGTTTACCAGTCTTGAGCTGTTTTTTAAACTCCAATTACGTAATTCGACCATTTAGCAACAGTTAACACAATAAAGACGCACAGAGTTTAGATATCACCTTAAATGTAAGACTGCTCGCTCACAGCATCCTTGTAAATAAGTATATTCAAGGCCCATTTAATTTGAGTCGCTATAAGACTCGTCCTTTCCAATAAATCTCGCACCAACCAGACAATACGTATCGAATACTCAATTACTGCTTTTTACGATATCAATGGATTTGTATGTCTTTATATTCCAATTTGATTCAAAGTCAGTAATAGATTAAATAAATGAATAAAAAGCTTTTTTCACATATGGTTAAATGATAATAAAAATACATAAGAATAACTATAGTATAGTTTACTTTATATAAATTATTTTTACTAAATTAGTGTTATAAATGATTTTTTATGAATCAAGTAAAATAAATACTTTTATATATAAGTAAAATAAATTTGTCTTACATTTTATTTAAATAAAAATATAGTGGTAATTTTCAAACTTCTAAATTCTATCTGTTGAAAACGATGAATGAAACCATACACTAACGTTAACTTAAAACACATTTTTAAAATAAAACATTTGTTCTAATCTGTTTATCGAACGTTTCAAAATATTTGGGAAATCGGTGGATCTGTTTTTAGTTTTATAAACATGTAACACGATTCTTGTTGATGTTAACCTATCTGTCCATATCGAGAATATTAACGAAGGTTTGGTAAGTATATTTAAATTGGTGTGAAGTCTCGGTAGACGGTCTGACGTCACAGAAGACGGTGGGTGAACTGCTCATTTCTTAAGAGGTAATTTAAGACCCATTAGATGTTATGTTATGTTACAAGTCACATATCAAATGATGTAGATAAAGAGTCTACAAGCATTTGTGTGGTATTTCAATAAAAATAATCGTAACTATTTTAAACTTATATGTTTTTTACATTTATGAATGCTGGATATTGTGTAACTGATGGTTTCCAGAAGGTTGCGCTCGAATTCTGCCTATATCGATTAATTTTTCATTCTATAATTATAAAAAAAAAATAATTTTCTTTCAAATTTCTTACAAAATAGTTCTAAAATTGGTAGAGCGACGGGACGGTTTCACAGAGGTCGCGGGTTCGAATAGGGTAGGGGCCTGTATCGGTTTATTTGTTATTGTATATTTATATAAATTTAAATACATACATAATTATAGATATTTTCCAACAGTTATAAAACATTTTTTTACAAATGATAAATTCTTATTCATTCAATTTGCTAAGAATCTAATCCAAAATATGTCTTTGCAATAAGCGGAACAACATTGTTTCATACAATAAATTATTGTTCCCAATGTCTCGACGTCAGTCAAGTGCAGACTCCTCAAATAGATTATTAAGATTTAGAGATAATTTTAATATTGCTTTTATATAAATGAACTAGTTTGATTAAACATTTATATTCGTTTATGAAAAGTTTGAATGTTTTTTTAGCACTTTACAGTTATCCAACTTATATTTTTAAATTTTAAATAACAATTCATTTATTTAAGAGATCCATCAACGAGGTAAATACTATAATACTATACTATATCTAAAAGGCTTTGTCAATATATATTAATTAAAATTTCTCTAATTAATGAAAGAATAATTATTTTTCTCACAGGTAAAACTGTCACCATAGTTTTAGATGAATATGCATTACAAAATATATTTAAATAAACAAAAAAAATGCTATTTTATTTTGAAATTGACAAAAATATTTATATGACAGAAACAAATATAGTCAGAAATGTAAAGATGAATAAATGTCCACAAGCAACTAGTTTTAAAAGCTTTTATATGAGCAACAGGTATATCAGCGACCTACTGGCTACTGAGATAAAACGTGTATGTAGTGAGGCAGACGAGATATGGTTAAATATTAACAGGTTACTAAACGACGTCGATAACAGCACCTGTTGCTTTAGAAAGATGGCTATTGCGGCTTCTGTAAAGCAAAGTTTGATTGAATTCGATGATTCTATAAAATATATATTTGTATACAGTTTTATTATATACATATTATGTAGTGTCACTCTCTCCGTCTCACGGGTAAGAAAGAAATACCCCCGTCTCTTTAGCCTCTCGGATTTACAGCATTATAGGAGTGTATTATAATAGCTTTAAGGTCATCAAAAAAATATATAAAAATACAAATTTCTTAGTTTTCTTGTTATTATAGCCCAGCACCCATTCTTTTTTGTTTTAGATAGTAAATTTCATTTTATAAACTAACATTATACAAAATTTCATAAACTACCTATCTTAACAGTGTTGTTATATGATAATTATCTACTGTTTTTATCAATTTTAGTGTTTTCCCATGAAAATAAGTAATTTTTCCAAAAATTTGTTTTGTTCGCAATAATAACCTACAACAAATATATGTTCGTTGTTGTACATGGGATGTTTAAGAATTATATATGACGGATTTTTAAAAGCGATAGATGCACAAATACATCATAATTTTTGTTTGTTTGTGGATAAAGTGAAATTTGATGTGGTTTGACCAGTTGTTAACAAAACGAAATAGCAACGATGTTCTAGTTTTGAAAAGTTATGAGTATTAAGGGAATACAAAAATCAGAAAAAATAAATTAAATTAAGTAATTTTACTTTTAATTAAAAACGAAATAATTAATGTATTTTGTTTGATGTGTGAATCTTAATGAATGGACGTGTTTAATGTCCAATGTCGTGGGAAATAATTATACAATGGGTATAAACGCAAAATAAAATAATATAAACGATTTTAATGATCTCACCAAAACCCAGAACTAATAAATCGACTTTATATAAGTTTAATTGTCACAATAAAAGTCCAGGAAATAATTCGATAATTGGATATTAACCAAGTGGCCCATCACTATGAAAACGGTAATCTTACATTGCATGGATCTCAAATTTATTGAAGAACGGTTTCTTCATTTGGCATCTCAAATAGCAATATATCTTTATTGCAGGAAACCAGACCCGGATCTAAAATAAAATTATGTTTTTCCGTACTTACTCAAATGTTTTTATATCGTAAAGCGGTCAGTAACGATGTTGTAAATTTATGTTTTCTCTGAACTTCGGGCCTGCGGAGTAGTCTTTGGTTATGTTGTTTATGTTTACGAACAAACAAACTTAGATACTCGTACGTGGTAATATTAAAATTTTTATGTTAAACAAAGAAATGTTCTGGGTACATTATCAATAGTGTCTGTTACTGTAAATACCGTACCGTTTGGGATTGTATAAGAAATAACTTTCTTTGTACAAATAATAATTGAAGGTTTACAGCTCTTGCGGTATTTGGTATGTGTGTCAAACGACTAGGGAAGCCATACCGTGAAGCATTTAACAATGACTGTCACTCGGTTATCTATCTAGCAAGCAAGTATTTAAATATATATAAAAAGTATAGTATGTATAAATTATAAAATGCTAACGTGGCAAAACTTCAAAAAATATATATTTTTAAGAAATATTATTAAATACTCGTTACGGACACATGACCCACTTTAAACTTAAATTTATATTTAAGTTTTATCTATAATATTTTCACATTGATGTAGACATGTCATGACATGTAGATTGGTATTCCAACATGATAAAACAACTGATTTTGACAAGTTCTGATGAGGTGTTAACTTATATATGAGCCAACGTATAAAATTCTTTTCGCTGAAGAAGGTTTCATTTTATCTCATTTTCACGGGATAGCACCAAAATGGTTTTAGACTAAAATTACAAATAAACTACAACCGTATAAATTTTAAGTATTGATATACGACTTATTGGCAGTCACGTCGTGTGTAGACGAAGTTGATTTCACCTAGTAATGATATTATAAAACCTGTAGATTAGGTGTTGAATAAGAAAAAACATTGGGTGTATTTAAATGTATAGAAAAATATTTTGTATATTAAATTGTTTTTTACAAAACCTATAAGATTTTGTTGACGATATACGATTAGTTGAATTGTCCGGGGTAGCTGTAAATATAGTTCCAAACTTAACTAAGAAAAAAAAACTAAAATGTATGAAATCTTATCTTTAAAGTTATGTTGAAAGAGTCAGTTTATAATAAATATATGATGAGTTGCGAGCGCTCTTAAATAAAAAGAATTATTTGATTTGACATCTGAACGTAGACACTGACACTCCAATTATTGAACCTTCTTTTTATAAAAAGACAAAGGAAAGTATTTTAGAGTACAATTTGCCAAATAAGTAACAATTTTTGTAAACGTATTGTTTTAATGGATCAGATTTTTTTCGCCTCATTTGTTTTAAAGAGTACCTTTCTTTTAATGTTTACAGCACTTCCGCCACTCACTCCACTCACACGTCACGTCTAAGGGATTCCTGCCGTGAAATACCGCCCTTTATTGGAAGGTGAGAGTTATGCCCTTAATAAACCTTCAGACTTTAGACTTCAGTTCTTTTATTTATAAGCGGATTTATGTACAGTTTTAATCAAAGTCACGAACCAACCATACATTGTTTGTAATAGCAAACATACATTATACTATTTATTGTAGAATAAAATACTGTGTTGTTTTCTTTTATTATTCTGCTGATTTACAAAATAAAAATCCTCTTACCGACTGATCCGAGTGATCCTCTTACAGGCTGTTTTCATTTTCCTGTTGACAAAAACTCTTTAGTACAATGAACTAATTTTTCCATTATGTTATATCATATAAAATTATAACCAATAGATATTTTATTAAAAATAGAGTCAATAAATAAAATCAGACATTAGAAAAAAAATAACAAGACCTTTTATCTTGCTCTATGTCTCAAATGAAAATGGACAGACAGGTCATATTTTAAGGAACAAAGAAAAGAGATCGGCACAATGACCAACAAAATGGTTAAAATCTAAAGGCAAAAGAATAAAAGTTAAAACAATCGGCTGATAATATAATAGAAATCGTTGAAGTAAACTTGATGAAAATTTATATTGAAGAAATGGTACAAGATGGAGGAGGCTAAAGCCATTTGGAATGTTTATTATTATCTTATGAATCTTCATTTACACATAAAAAACATTGAAACAAATAGTAATAAAGAATATAATAATATTACTGACAATACTGACACAACTGTACACCTGTATTTTTTTTAAATAAGATATAAATTTTAATATAAAAAATAATAATACGAAATATTTAAGAGCTACTGAAAATTAGTAGATCAAAACTTAACGAATAATTCTTCGTTTGGTAATTTCTTTAGATATTTTATTAAAGTTTAGAAATAAGGTAACCAAATAAAATTTTATTCCTTCTTTTAATTTCTTTTCTTATCACCAGGTACTTGTCCGTAAAGCATATAACGGACAATAGCCTCGGCGTCTATTCCCGTCGAACGCGATATTTTTCCTTCCAAATTTATTTCGGGTCACTCCGTCGGCGATTACTCATTGTAACATTTTTTACGATGTATTCAGTTCATTCGTGTATTCAGATTATTTTTATTATTTGATGTATTTTTATAGCCACAATGACAGATAAGTAAGTAACCTACTTTATATTAAAATATAGCGGCGTGAATAAGAATAACTTTTTTGATTAACCGTTCGCTTTCTTGATGTAAATAATGTAAAAGGTGATACAGCAGGATACAATAGGTAAAATAAACAATTCTGCCCTCTGCAAGTTTATTTATGAACTTATTACAAAAAAGACTATACGATAGGGTTGCTGTTACTCTAGTACATATTTTGGCTCTTGATAATCATAAAAAAAAAAAAAAAAAAAAAATAATTGGTGCAGATGTGTATATATTTGAAGCAATTAAATAGCAAAATTTGGATACAAGGTAAATTTTAAATAGTGAATTGAATTCAATAACCTCTAATGCTATTCATAAGATTTCTTTAGACAAGTAATACATATTTGCTTAAAAGCTGCAGTAAATAACTAAACTGTCAAAGAGAGTAAAAGAGTTGAGGTTGTCGACCCCTTCTATTAGCTCTGAAACGGCGCGCTGACCTGAAAACCTAAACTAAGTTTTAAATCAGAAGACTTATTAAGAAATATTCAGTGAACAGTTAATTTATGAAGTTTTTATTGAACAACTAATAAAAATAGGCGTTTTTCAATGTGGTTTAAAGTTCTAGATTGTTATGGTTTGAGCCAGTTTAAAACTCATTACTTTTTTTTGGTGATAAAAATCCTTTCATGTAAATTATAGTAAGTAAATTTGTTTATTACCAAATTGCAGACTTTTTAACATTATATCATTTACAGACTAATTTACTATACAAATATTTGTTATAACAGAGGATCGAAACCAGAGCCCGTCATTTCAAAACATGAATTAATAATAATACTAGTATTAATAGTAAATAAATCAAAGTCAAACTTTAATAATAACTTTGGTCAGACACTCAAAGACTGTGTCTTGTTGTATTACATAGTAGATAGAAGTTGTTTCGTAATTAAAATGTGATATTTACAGACGTCAAAGATTTGCGAATTATTAATATTTCTATAAATTACATTTATTTCATTTAATACCTATCCGTTTGTGTGCATTGTAAATAAATCACTATAAATATAAAATTTGTTATTATATCAATTTCAAACTTTTTTTAAACACTTTACCAGAAAATTGCGGTAATGACTTAGGATAGGACTGCCCCGTATCTTCCATATCTTTTCAGAATGGAGCCAAGGACAAAGCTGCTTCTTCACTTACAGCTCGTTAAAGGACAAGATTAAAAATTGACATTATCCTGCAACATTTTTCTGTAAAGTGGCAGAAACCCCCTATTACGCATTCCCAAAGAGTGTTGACGGCAGGTCAGCGGCCGGTCCAAAAATGTTTGCCAAATCCCCTGCAATAAGCTAGACATAATGTCCCGACCCTAAATAGTTGGGATAAGAGCAGGTGATGTTTATATTATAATGCAGAAAATCCAGAGGGTTAATAATAAAACATTCCTTTTTTTACTGTTTAGGTTATTTTTAATAGTGTTTTTATACTGTCTATCAATCAACTCCCCCGGTGACGCTGTAATAGCCAACAGGGCTAACAGCATAGACAGACAAAAAAAAAAAAAAAAAAAAAAAAAAAAAAATATCAATCAACAGCACATCCACATAAAGCATATTTGGTAATAACATCCCGACTATAGGTATATGTTAACCCTTTTATTTATACCAAAGAAAACATGAATCATATCAGGATTATACATCAGTATTATCAGGTAAAAAGAGTTTCTACATTCAATACTAATTTTATAACTGTAACTAGTCTTGTAACTTATTCTTACTACATCTTAGAAAACAATAACCTTTAATCGAAGCTATATCTCAAAGAGAAACTTGTTACAAGTATAAAGTATCGAGCACTTATCAGAGAAAGTTCCCTCCCTAATGTACTATAATAAAGCTAACATTGGTCTAATGTTGGCTTTAAACATTATCTTATTATAATTTTAAAAGTATTGCGTCGAAAAGTCATAAAAAATATCATAGTTGTGTATGGAACATTGATTAGTTGCTGTTAGATTAGAGTTAAGAGCCTGTGCCCCACAGACTATGGATATTGTATCATGTTCATATTTTTAGTATCTTTAGTAACGGTTTACCGTTATATAAAATTTAGATTTATTTGTTCAGTTTTGAATATTGATACTAACTTTTTTATTTCAAAAGAATGAGAAATAAACCGGACCGCAGCGGGTAGCGATAGCTCGGTTTTCCAGAAGTCGCGGGTTTGAATCCGTATTGGTTTATTTTTAATTCTATATTAATTCAAAAAATTAAATATGATCAACATGGTCATACCTGTTTATAGATACTATCAAACATTGATAGTTACTTTAGAAAATAATTCTCACGTGATAAATAAGATAAGACGTTACTTCATCTCGATAAGAGACACGGCACATGTGGAGTCTTTTACCTGACATAAATTACGAATATTTAGTGTATTAAAATGCTAAAATTGTGGTTACTATTTACTTGTGTGTGTGTGTGTGAGTCAAGTAATATTTTGGTGGTGTTTCCTGTACCAGAAAAGAGCCACAGCCTTCTCGGGGACTCTATTGTGAAAATTTTGTTAGAAGCTGGTCATCAGGTACGCTCAAATGATGTCAATCTATAAGATAGTTTTTGGTGCTTTTATGTTTCATTATTGGTAAGCAAATAGTCATCGCTAATACTACTAGTAAAACTAAGAATAATAATATAAACATATATATTAATTAGTTATAACACCTTTAACAATTATTTTGTTTCGTTTCAACTGAAACAGGATGAAATTGCGGTCAATCTAGAACCACTAATAATCGTAAAGTTATTTTAGTTTAAAGAATAACGTTTTCTATTTACTTTAAAGGTGACGTGGGTGACTTCCTACCCGAAAGATATAAAGTGGCCTAATTTACAATATGTTGACATTAGCTCTGTTTTATACTATGGGTCAGGTAAGTTGGTGCTATCTTTTATAGCAATAAATGTATTATAGTTAGTATTTTTAACCCAACGTTCCTTACATATTCAGACATAAAAGAACAATCCAAACCAGACATGTCAAAACAAACAGTCAACATGCTACAGTTGGGATCGCAGTACGCTCAGCAGACACTCAAACATCCTGCTGTTCAGCAACTGATAATCAACACCACAGTGCACTTCGACGCTGTGATAGCGGAATGGTTTTATTCTGGGTTACTAGCACCGTGAGTGTTACCAATGTTATACTATTAACAAAATTATTTTGTGTGTAATCTTCTTTATTTGATACATTCTACAGACTGGCAGCTGTTTTTGAATGTCCATTAATCTGGTATACTCCTGAAGACATCTCCTGGCAGACATATGGATTAGTGCACGGAGATAGCAGTCTAGAGTTTCTGTCGCACACCATAGCTTCCCCAAGCTACTCTCTTCCAGAAAGATTAAAACATTTGTGGTCGAGACTTTACTTAGGTGTGCAAAATTAGTGGGTGCATTTATTTAATTAATTTTTTATCTCATTAAAACAAAATTTCAAGAAATATTATATTTTACGTTTTAGCTACCACTTGAGCTCCATAGAACTGCCTGCATATGATGAGAGCTATCGAAGCTCGTTTGAAGTAAGAAGACGTGTGTTACCAAATTATGAATCACTGGTTTTCAATAGTTCGTTATTGTTAGTTAATTCCCATCCGCTCCTTGGAGAAAAAAAATCTTTGCCGTTCAATGCCAAATACGTGGGCGGTCATCACATTGATAGATCGGTATCTTCTTTGCCAAAGGTAATTTAGAAAAATATTTTTAATAATTAAGGGTTTTTAGGTTCCTTATTTTGTGAAAGAAGAATTAATGTATACAGAAATAGTAATAGTTGTGTATTATTTAAGAACTTGAAGAAATTATTAGATGAATCGAAAAAGGGTGTTATCTTCATTAACTTGGAGTCCTATATTGCGGGCAAAGAAGTTTCAGACTATATTATTGAAGAGCTTGTAGAGGTGCTCGGTGTAATGGAACAAACTGTTATATGGAAGTATGAAGAAATTATAGTTAATCTGCCTCAAAATATTTATATGCTAAAAAAACCACCACAAAGCAGTATTTTGAGTGAGTTTTCCTACAACTAATAAGACTGCGTGGATGATAAAGCGTTATCAACATAATTCAATAACAAATTTAAGTATCATTACAGATCATCCCAATACAATCGCATATATTAACCACGGTCAGATGCTACCAATAATAGAGGCAACAAATTTTGGAGTGCCAATCATCGGTATTCCTGTCCAAAATGACCAAATAGCCAATATCAACTCTGTGGTAATACGAGGTTGTGGTATAAAAGTAGACTTTACGAATGACCTTTCATGGAATGTAAAAGAAGCTGTCGATACAATCTTCAATAACATAAGGTCGTTAAAGAAGCACCTATAAATATAATTTCTATTGTTTTCATTTATTTATTTAAAATTTATATTTTGATGTAAATTTTTGCAGCTACCGAGTTCATTCGAAATCAGCTAAATTAATATTCCGGAACCACCTGACTGCTCCCCAAGAGGAAGTTTTGCACTGGATACAACTAGTGGTGAATACGGGCGGGGCTGGTCACTTGCGTTCATCAACGTTGCTCCTCTCAGTATTTGAGAGATACAACCTCGACATTATCATCCTAGCCCTATTACTGTTCTGGTTCCTTATCAAGGTTACCAGACTCTGTAGAGCTTACTTGGTATCTGACGAAGACGAAGATAAAAAAGATCAGTGATTTGCATTTTAATATTTATCTTAGTATTTAAAATGTCAATTAAATGATTTTTAAGTAAAAACTTCTTGTTAAGGTTCTAAGGTTTTTATCAATCGCACACATTTTATAAGAACCAGAACAGAATAAAAAAAACTCTCCGACATTCATGATATTTCTTCTCCAAAAATATTGAACTACACTTGAATAATACATATCATTGATATGTGTGATATGATATCAGAAGTTTCTAGTAGTATTAGTGAAACTATCTTGATTATACAAATTAGTGTTCAACGGACTGTCTAAACTGAGATCAAAGATGCGGTCATGGATGAACTTGAACTTAAATCGGGCCGCTCGAGCGACCTTCGCCTGTCCCCAATAATTTATAATATAGCGCTTTTTATACTTTTATACAGAAACTTCCGTTTGGTTCATTGGTCGTAGATACATCCAAAATATTCAATTTAAATATTACACAATTTAATTATGTGGTCATACCTCCTTTCGTTTAATATTGTTTAATATTGATATTACCTAAATTATATTGAGTAAAAGATGGTATCAATATTTTATATAATATTGATTTGTTTCTTCTTGCTAGTTCTAGTTATTCCAATTGAATTTTATCATTCCGACAAATTTTTGGCAGTCGCCCCACGCAATAATAAACTGCTATTTCTATATTTTATTTTATGCTTCCTGGCATCATAAATAAAATTAGTGCGTTTACTCGAATATCAGTAAAGCTAAGTAGGTACAGTTTTCCTGATCCAATTAGAATAGTTACTTTTTATCCTTAAGTATCCTGGAACGTCGGACTGTGACGACGCTCCATTGCGGCTACGATTACGTTCAATCGGTGGTCATTAAGGTTATTAATCGGATTTGCCGACAGACACTATAACAGTACTTACTGGAGGTCATTCACCGTTCTATATACTTTATGGGAGAATTTCTGCGTCTTGGCTTGTAATGTTGAATTCCAATTTAGACTTTAATTAAAGCAAAACATTTTAAAACCACGATAATCAACCATGAAGTCACAAGTCTATATATATTTAATATTATAGACACAAGGCTATAATTAATCTTCAACTTAGTACTATTTCTACAACATTACTATTAGCATACCTTACACAACAGTATTATATTAACTGAAAGCTTGAATATCAGTGCCAAATCTCCAAGCCCGATCAACTTTAGTGAATCCCAATATACTGGCATTGTAAACAGTCTAATAACATTTTATGCATTTGCGTATTATGGATTTGGCAGCCAATGTCATTTCCTAATATCTTGTTTGTGCGCGAGCAGCCAGAGGCTTACTGTGTATCAGCTTATTAGCAGCTGTTATTTGGAATTCTACGGAAATGTGGTTTGTTTTGTACAAACTGACGTATTAGATATAATACATATATTTATATTTACGTCAGCTATGATAGCGCCACCGAAATTTAACGTTTCCAAATGAATAGATTCAATACAATACAATATATAATAAGTGTAAACAATTTTTAAAACAAGCGTTGAGTGATTAAGATCTTTGAAAGATGTCTCATGTTATAACTTACTTAAATAACACTGTTAACAGCAGTCGCCCTAATGACCGCTTAACTGTTTTCACATTTCGTTTGTAGTAGCGAGTGGGTCACTCGACTCGTACTGTTTGCTTTGCTCTCACTTTTGTCGCTTCCTGTTATTCACAATGACCGAACCGTGAGAAAACAAAATTTAGTACTAAAATGAACGTGTCCTTGAAAATTCTGTATTTAGATTATTTTATATTTTGATTTACTATCAATATTAATGAATTTGGACAGGTTTAAAACTATTTTTTATGATGTCCTGTTAGTGCTGAACAATTCACTATGTTGGTTAATTATGAAATTGCTGATATCTATAAAGATTATTATTTTAATATTGTTCATTAGAACGCACTACCAAAAGGGGCTGGTAGCAACTAGTTGGACTTACAAACAGAAGACGTTAAAACCAAGCGGTTTGAAGTGAGCTGGAACAATAAATACTTGTGTGCTGATTTCTTTGATGTTAAATTTGTTGCTAAAATTCCTTAGCGATCGAAATGTTACAACTCACACATTGCCTATCCAGCATCCAGTTGGTGATCACGTAATAGAATAACACGTAGTTACATCACTATGATGAATATGCTTTAATAACCTAAATTCATTGATTGAATTGATCTTAAAAAACAATTTCATTTGAAATGTATATTTTCTTGTAGATAATGTAAATTGGTTCGCGAATCCCCATTTTATTAAATACCATTTTGAATGACGGAGCAAATAATGAGATTTTGTAATCTGAGCCATAACAACTTTTAACGAAAATTCTTTTAGTAGTACTTAAAAGGACAAATGGTGGCTTTTGAATTGAAGAAATTAATAGAAAAAGTTATTAGAGAAAACATCTAGCCATCGCAGTCAACTTTTTTACGGGTTCAATTTGTTTGATTTAAATCTAAATAGTAACTTTTTGTCATACACTAAATCTGTGTCGATTCATTGTGAGTTGTGAACGAACGCCCTCGTCAACGACCTCAGGTTATGTTTGTTTTATTACAAACTATTTTTGTTACAATCTTGCGGAGGAATTTCTACGATTGTGCAACATTTACAGAATGAAATATTTACAACTATAGTCAATATAACAACTCATCTTCTGCGTCTAACTTGAAGAAGTTCTAACAATATAGCATAAGAAAATTGTAACAAGGCAAAATCTTTACATTTATTATTGTGTTATAAAAATGCAACGAGTTCTGTAGGTACATGTCCTATGACCTATGACAATAAATCTATATTTAGCACATGAGTTTTTTACATTTTTGACTTTTTTTTGTACATTCGCGAATCACGCAAAAATTCTAGACCGATTTGAATAAAATTTGGTTTGATTATAGACTATAGCTCTCGTCAACATATATAATACTTTATTCCCAAACATTGATGTGCAAATAGAGTCGGTGGCAACAGCTAAATTTAAATAACTAAAGTGAAATCTAATAAAATTGCCAGATGATAGGCGAAAGCGTGTTATCTAATAGGTATTGGCAGAGTACTAGAATAAGCCTAACACAGAAGATTTACGTTGATAAAAGTGTTTACGTAGAATCAAGACCCGACCTGGGAATCGAAATCTGATCTTCCAAGACAAGCCTTACTGCCATAACATACCCAGAGATAAAAGAGGCTTTATCTGTTAAACGACTCTTATTATATTTTGTATAACATATACAAATAAATAAATAATAACAATTTTATGTTTATTATACTCCAATCTATTATAGTCACATTAAAGCTTTAAATATATCACATAAGTATTGTACTATATAAGTGTAATATAGTATATAAGTGTTATGTTATACTTATATATAAGTGTTGTAATATAACCATCGAATAATTAAATTTGATACATTATAGAATTCCTAATTTTATTATTTTATTATTGCATTATTGGCATTTGTAGCAATACTACAAATCGTTGAAAGATAAAATTGAGAGTGCGGTGTCTGTGAAAGAGCTTCCGACTAATAAATATCATCGTAATTAGTTTACTGGCTAATGAATACAACCATGAAGCGGGTGAAGGACCACATCGCAAATACAAACACCTATAAAATTCAAACTACATCACAATTTATGGCCCACGTTTGATGTACACTTTCATCGTTACCGATAACCGCCATATCCTAACACGGCCACGGGGTATTCATTCGGTAATATCTTTTATAAATTGGGCATAAGGTATATTTTTGAGTGCACACCAGCTCAAGCTTTAAATATTTGCCGAGAGATCGTTAATCTTTGTAAATAGTCCAGTGCGCTGTATAAACTAAGATTACTTATTTCGCATGTTTTACCACTAGTTCGTAAATTATGACTTCTTTGTTTTTACTCTCACTAAAATTTTACGGCATTTTTATATACCTACTTTCCTTATTATGAAGAGAAGTTTTCTTCCATTTAAGCTAACTTTATAAATATTATTTTTATTAGTTTAGACAGCTTATGCATTTGAAATTATATTATTCCTTTGTCTTTATGAACCTATAAATAACGATAAAAAAGTACACGTACACTCTGGACAACAACCTGTAGAAAACACAAAGAGGAATTTCGTTTGGGAATAGATCCTAAAACCTTCGGTTGAGGAGTCAGGGTCACTAACCCCTACACCAACAATAGACATGTCCAAACAATTAAAGGAGTTGTCTCTGATGAACAGGCCTATTTCGCTTCAATCTCTGTGACTTTAGAAACCTGAGACATCTTATTAAGTATTCCTCAAGAGACTACTCCTCACTCCTCTTGCTAAAATATCTAACCAGAGGATAGTAACGCAAATATTCTCAGCGGAGAAAGTTATTTTGATCTTAAATCGAGTGTTGTTAAGTTTTCGCAAGCAATCATCGCTAGGCCGCTATCGCTGGGGAAATCTACCAGCCTTTAATGCAGTCGAGACAGCCTTCAACTACTGATACTATTACCAAGAAAATAACTTAGTCTTTATTAGGTTTTGATACCCCAAAGTGGAATTCATCATTCAGAAATAATAATATTATATTACAAGAACCTTCATGGTTAGCAGGAAGTTTATATTTCAAATTATCTATAATCAAGTTAGCCATGATTAAAACGCAGTAGATACCTAATCAGAGCCGAAGCTTCACGGTGATTGTGAAAGCGATCCTGCGGCGTCTCATTAAGGCGTTGGTTTTTTAGCGGGTAGTTTTAAAAATGGTAGCGTCATCTATGCTGCCGGGTAGTCTCACATAACACTCCCGGTCATCACCTTCCTGGCCGACGGGTATCCGTAACGGAATTTTCCAAAAAAAAAGAAAGACTAAAAAGGTACCTAATTACAACGTAGTTAACTAATTGTAAATAAGTATAGTATAAGAAGAAGGAAATTAGTGTTTACATTTATAGTGTTTACACTAAACAACATAAATTTCCTTAGCTTTCGTTAAAAAAATAAAGGTAAAGCGTGTTTTTTGAAAAAGTTGCATACGTTGCAAACGTCTTTTTTTATTATTTATAAAAAAAGTCTCTTACTGGAGAAATAATTTGTGTTTTGATTTTTCGAACATGCAAATAACAGACACATTGTAAACCCAGATTCAAAACAATCTTTGGATAACACAAAGAATCGTCTCGTGTAAATGTCGATCTCAAGCCCTTTTTATGTCAAAAGGACTAGTTACTAGAATTTATTTTTTACGCACTGTTGGTTATTTTAGGTTATCCTAAATTGAGATTAGCTGTCTGATTTAATATAAAGTGCGATATTTAACAAATTGGGGTTGAAAATTTCATATTATAAAAAGGAAAACTGCATATGAAATAATTATAAGAATTGCGACAGATATAATTCAATTATAATTCATTTCGAGCTCAGAAATGTCATAATAATTTTGCGTCCAACATAAGAATTAAATTTTTAAAGAAAAAATAAAAAAGAGCACATAAATCACGTAAAAGATTTACAATACCAATAACAAAGACGCAGTGTTAGGAGGCAACTAAAATAAATGTACTCAAAACTACTAAAACGAATACACTTTACTGTTTAATGGACAGTATCGTCGCATGATATGGGACTAGGCGAAATCTATTTACGAGACATCAAACGGTTGATAGCACTTCGTGTTTTATTTGGGACACATTTGTCATATTTAGTTTTAAAAGTTAATGGATATTAACATATAACACAGCATTAGAAATAAACAAATATATTAAATTGTTGAGTCTATCAGCTATGGCTTGTTGGTCACAGTTCATATACTGGCTTGATCTAGGTATTATGGCATCAGTAATATATTTGCAATATCCAACTACCCGTTCTATTTTTCGGCTAGATCCCCTAAATCCAAATTCCTCTTAAACTCATCTTCTTATCTCCAAGGATGGCACGTCCGTATCTCGTCACGTTTTGCGATTATCAGTAAGCAAAGATAACTATTTACCAGCAATAAAAACTACTTCGTCCGCGTTAATTCCCGTGTTTTAAATATTTATAAATTAAGTTAGTATAACATACAAATGAAACGTAAACCCCCAATTGAAGGTTAAAATAAAAAGTAACATCTGTAAAATACAAAAATAACTCTAAACATATTACACGTAATATAAATGGAGATATTATTTATATTAAAACAGGAAACCATACATATAAAACATTTCAAGTAATTTTATATATCACGCTTCCACAACGCGGGCGCCGGGAAATGTAAAACATACATACAGAATAACCGCTTTGACGTCAATCAGAGAACCGCACATGCCGCGGAGACGCATTATTTATAAACATAGGCCTCAACAAGATACACGGAAAATTATTGAAAAATACAACGATGTTACACTGAAAATAGTAGATATTGATATATAGTATTTTGCTACCCTACATTGGAAATGGTTACAGTTTAAACTTTTAATTAGTATAACATTACAAATACTCGTATTAAATTAAATAGGTATTATTTAATTCAAATTCCTTTATATTAAATGGTTTACCTTCCTAAAATTTTAAGGCACGTAATTAATGTATAATAATCTACTTTTTTTATTCAAAAAGATGCATTAGATACTATTATGCCTGTGACTTGGGGTGTTTCACAAACATATAAATAACGGATACAACGTACACCCAGACTTTTGATCACACAAAGAATTGTAACATGTAGGAATCGAATCCACAATCAATGTATCTGAATACTTAGAGAATAATGCATCGTGGGTATGAAGCCATTGCTGCCAGGCTAGGGAATTATTTTTCCGAGCTGATGGTACCTTTGACAATAAAAAAATTTTTAAAATTTTTTTTTTGTATAAAACTTATTTTCCAAAAAGATTTTTGATTAATTTGATTTAATTGGTTCAATAGTCAGGGTTACTATTAACAACACCCACAGGAATTATCTTTTTAATGAGAATAAACCAACTTCTGGAATGAAGTATAAAGTTGTTTTTTTGGAAACCGTGGATTAAGGAAGATGTTCATCATCCTATATTATGTGTTATTGTACTTTTTGTTACTTGATCGTATCCTTCGTTGAGCCCCTGTTTATATACTCTTGATTACGATGCCAGCCAAGTTAGTAGAAAGTTATTGTTCAAATGTAATGCATGTAATTACCATTATTATTCTACAAAACGTGCAATTTAAAAAGTTCTTGATTTTGAATTTCAACCTTGATAACAAAGTCGATAATAAAGATTATAAATGAGAAACTTTTATCTAAAAAGTTGAAGATATACGAAAGAGTGTCTGACGGAGAATCTTTTAATTGCTTGTGCGATCAGCAAAGTCGTGTCCTATTACAATATAATAATTATATTAATAATGCTGAAAGAGAAATAAAATGTAATAGTAAATGTTCTTGGTAATAAAGGCGTGGGATTCCAGGATGCAATGTGCAATGTTCCTTAATAACCAATGTTTTCGTAATGGTTCTAAAATGTTTAATAACAAAAATCTTATGAATTATATATATGTAAGTATGCCCGTCACGATTGTCATTCTTCAGGAGGAGTAAGCACATCAACAACTAATCGGTCTGCAGATATAAGCTCTTTATAATTAATTTATCTTTGGAATGGCGTAACCAAATACCTGAAAATTCTTAATATAGTTAAAGTTATAAATCCTTTGTTTTTTGAGTGCTAATATAAAAGCCTTGCCTTAATGTTTTTTTTATTATTTAGTCAATCACTTAGTATGTACATTGTACAAAGTCCAAAGGGCTAGCACACAGTATTTGTAACACAGGTTTATATCTGGTGATATAAAAAACTATAGACCCATGTAAACTTAACACTTTAATTAGTTGATTTTGTTTATAGTGTTAACTCAAAGGCGTTGGATAAAATTTCTTACAATTTAATAAATATGAAAATAGGTCGAGTATTCATAATAATCTGCTTCATTGGCTTGAATCCTATTTAAGAAACCGAAGTCAAGCAGGACCTATAAAATATATGTCTTATTATAATAATAGTGATTTTAAATTACTTTCTGTTTTTATATTTTATGTGCACTCTGCTTTCATTGGAATCTTTACTGAGTTCTTTGTTACGTATTTCTTGTATTTATAAGTTTTGTATGACTGTTTGTTTATCTTTAAAATAAATAAATAAAATAATTTAATATTCTTTTTGGGTTCTAAATAATTCAACTCAAAAATAATATTTCGAACTCATCCATTAAAAATATTTGCTCCGAGAGTCATAAAAAGACTGGCGTTAACGAGATCAGTGCAGTGATGAGTTAAATGAGAAATATAAAACAGAGAGCGGATGCTGCGAGAATCTGCACCGCCTTGGGATGAGGATAATGAGCACCAACACTTTAAAAACATTCAGTATGGTGTGAATTAACCTTAAAGCAATTTCATCTGAATTAATTAGTTTTGTTTGCTTGTTTTTACTGTTGCCATAAGCACGTCATATATTAATTAAGAAACGGATCTTAAAATAACTAACAAAAAAAACTTATTATTTACCTTAATCATTACGATGATCGAAATATTAGGTATATGGTGAAAAACCTTCAAGTTTAATTATATTTAGTTTAATACACTGTACAGTTTTTTACAGTCGATAAGTTCAGTCTGAATTCTGATTATCGATTTCAACCATGTGGTTTATATTTATCACAAAAACTGTGCGGAAGAGCGAATCTGTCACAAATACACTTGGAAGCACGCCACCTCGCATCTCACGCCGAGTTACAGCCGTCCCTTGAACTGACGGAGAGTTCACCAGTTCAATTGACAGCCCTAATCCAGAGATTAACCACGAGTTACCTTTGCATTTGTACGATAAAGTGTTTAATCTAATCTAAAAATAATCGCTAATTCCAGGATTCTTCTAGATCTTTCTAAGTTCTAGAACTTTCATCCATCAATTATTGTAAAAGTTACAGATATATATCACAAACAAACCACACCAACAAGGAATATATTATATAATATAAATACCATGTACATCTGTCAGAACGTAATCCTGTTTTATTAGATAAGTTTCAATGACTAGTTTGTTAGATTAAGGGTTGTTACAATCAAATATTATAACTTGGCCCGGTCTCAAGTTAAACATGATCATATTACAGTAGGTTTATTTGTATTCAAGTTATTATTTTATATTTCGATACCAGTTTTTGATATAAAAATCTCTTTTTATGCTTTCAACCTTGGATGTGTCGTGTATTTATATAATCTATATAAAATCGAAGAATGATCAATTAAAAATAAAAGTATCGATCTTTCTTCAAACTATATTTTTTGCACCAATTGCTGGCGAGTAGGTACCTACCATGTGACTTGCGAGTTAAAAGCAAGTTTGCAAGAGTTTCGGTTAGACGTAGTGATTTTTTATTGTACTATTGCCCAACTTTTCCATAACGTAGCTTGTTAAAAATCATTTCAATCAATCCAGATTCATGGATATTATTATTCTTGACCCCATTTCATAAAATATTACTTTAAACTATCTGTTCTTCACAATGAAAACGTCAGTGGTATAACATAACCACGGCATCAAATTACTTTTAGAATTAAGGAGTTACAACAATAATATAAATAATATTCTTGTCAACTGAATATTGTTTTAAACAGATTTTATTTAGGTTCATAATATGTAGAGCACTGGTGGGGTATTTTAAGTCATAAGTTACCTATCTTGGAAGCACCTAATATTTAGAGAAAGGAAATTAACATCTAAAATTCCTTTGTTTACGCCTGCATTTACGCCTTTATAATTATTTCCATATCTAGGTACATATTTTCTTCGGGTTCATCTCTTTAAACTCTTATATATACCCATCCTTTTGATTATTTTTATTGATTCTATGTATTCTATGTACTCTATGTACTGTAAGTGATAAAATTCTATTAAGAAACAATATAATTTCCTCGCTCAGAACCGCACAGAGCAATGTTTACAAACAGAGGCTGCCGACGCACACGCACAATACACGTGCTGGGATATTAACGAAATATTTAATATAAAACAAGTACAAAAGATAAAAGAATAAGCCCAAACGTTCAACGAACCAACGGAATAAAGTTACATTTGAATATCATTATAGCTTTCTTTTCTGTTGCATATATGTATGTAAATTATAATTAGATCATTTACATTAATTTTTAAATGACAATAATATTTTGAATTAATTACCTACATGACTTTTAACAAGGCGGTAAGAATTAATTATAATATTGAACATTTATTTTCGTAATGTTGGTAGTCTTTGTACATTTCTTGAAACAATTATTGAGTCAAACATCGTGTGAGACATAAAATGGCAATAAAATATGTGTGATCAAATCGAATTGGAAATTTAATCCTAAATGCATTGTGCAGTGCGCAACAAAGTAATACGTACAGCTTTATGTAGATAGAAAATAAAACACAACTTTTCGAAAAAAAAGTATAAATACCTACCTTCTGTTTTATATTAAACTTATAAACTGAGTTGAAATTATAAGGCGTCGAAAGCTCTAATAGTTCACCGCCTAAAAATAACAAATGTATTCTAACCATTTTTTCTAGAAACCCCGATTTTATCTGGAAAACTGTAGACCGGTAATGTTATTTAGACTATTTGGATTTATATACCTAGTTCTTACGACATTTTTATTTTTCGCATTAGTAATTGGTAGAACTAGATCATACATAGAACAATTAAAAAAAAAGTACATATTTTCGATTTTTAAACACCAATTATTACGATGAATAAATGAATATACACTGAGCATTTTATTTTATGTTCAACCAGAACTTTACTAACTCTTTGGACTTTGATAATTGTCTTATACCTATTACCTACCTAACTCAGTAAAGTTTCATAACACAAATTGATGTATAATTAATTTGCAAAATCCAATCTTAGTACTGTAGGGTATAAAAGAAGGAACAATGTTTTTAGTGGAAAAGTAATAAAATATTACTCTATTATACAGAGTATAAAATAGTAAAAACATAATTAATATACAAAATAAATTCACTGTTGATACCGGTAACGTCATCTATGGGATTAAAGTTAAAACTGTACTCAATGTACGTTGACTAACTTTGAGTAAGTAACGCAACTACCATCAGAGGCTAGTATTGTAAAAATAATGCAACAGATGGCGCTCTTAATTTTGAATAAAAGCATTGATAGGAATGAAAGATTTTTAGTTTTTATATCTAGTTTTCCCTTTTAATAATAAATTACTTAAGATTAGTGGTGGTCATTTGAAAGTATTCTATTAAAGAAAGTATGTGTATTTGCCACTTGTTACCTAGTATGAAATAAGATTACAAAATTCAGGATCTAAAATATGTACGGCACTACGACACACTGTATAAATAACAAATGCTTATGACCAATAAAACCTTAAATAAATAAGTACTTCAAACAGTTTCAATCTACGCCCTTGAGCGTTTTATACAAAACGCGATGTAGGACGTTAGGGTCATAGATATTGAAATAAGTAATTAGGTAACACGGACAATGCAGGAGCATCGTTAATCGAAAATAAAAGAAATAAAATGCCTTAACACTATATTTAGATAATAGTCTTCATATTCAACTTTCATCTTGAATATGAACACTTGAAAAAATATTTAACTAAGTTAAGACTGAATACTATCTTGAACTATATCTATATACCTAATATAATACTACTTTTTTTGCGCGCGAGATGAATTCTGAACCCAGGCTGTAGCGAGGAAATTCCTGAAATTCAGTGTGTTCCGCGGCGTCGTCATGGCAACGCTTGCCGGGCAATGACCCCGCAACGCGTCTCAGCCGGCGCTCCCCGCGACAGACCTGCACTATTTTATTTGTAAACAAGTGAATACCTATTTATAACACTTCAGACGAAGTCCTTCCGTCTATAGAGACGATCGTCATGTCCCGGATATTTGTCACACAGGTTTGAAAAACAAATAATGGATAATCAGCGTTACTCGTGTGCTATGGGGGTGTTTGTTGCCAGTGCAAGGGTAGGAGTGTTGTTAGTGATATTGACAATTTAAAATTTGTTTATTTGATACATGTGCAGTTCGTATGTTGGAGGGAAACCTAAAATAAACGAAGTCCCATTATAAATAAAGCCGTGATGGAATTTCATTTTCAGTATTTGGTGAGAAATAGCTTATATTTATTAATAGTTTTTCTCTTTTTATATAATAATAATATAGGTTATCATAATATTAATACTATTTATAGGAAATTTTAAGATTCTAAGTATGAAAAGACAATTTAAGTATTCATTCAAGTTTATTATTAATCAAGGTCTTTGTTCGCGCAATAATTTATTTATTCAAATGTAATTGTAATTAGTTGAACATTTTTATACAAACTTTAATTCCTCAAACATTTTATACAGGTTGACAACATGACGAAAATTACAATTATCATTATTGTATAAACCCCATGGAATAATGAAATGTGATAAATATAAAAGTTTTATCATGTCATTAATTAAGCTCGTTATCACATTGTGGATTATAGAGCACAGCTGTAGTCAATCAAATGCAGCTCATAGGGGCGGCCTGAGAAGTTTAGTATCATCCTCTCACAGAAAGTCGAGCTATTATCGTACGGTGTTTCTGCTCAAATCCCGTAATATTCCAAACACCCGTCTTAATTTTCTCTTTTCGCAACCTTTCCATGTTTGCAGATACTTATGAGAAGTAAGGACTTACCATCGTGTAGTCAGAGTGTTCTCTTACTTCGTAGATTCCTAAAAAAAGAAGACTATCAAACCTTTTACCCATGGGAGTCAAAGCAGTCTATAAATATATATGAGCGTGTTATTTTATTCATATCCATGACTAATGAGGAGGTTCAATAGTACTCATATAGTACTGCGAAAAGATTGTGTCTATAACGTGCGGATATTTTAAGATGTCGAGGTGTTTAACCGTAAATGACCGAATTCTTGTTAAAATTATGCATGAACTGGTCACGATGTACAATTCTTGACAGATTTAAATGTATTTTTTTATAGAGTTTTAAAGCAATTCCTTAACGAGCTACAATCGGGTGACTACAGCTAGATATTGCCACCTGAAAGACAAAGAGTTTATTAATTATTAAACTTTTGATAAATCTGAGTCTTTTATTAGTGCGAAGATGTTCGAAGATTTTCAAAGTAAATATAAATCTATCTATCACAAATCTATATTGAAAAAATAAAGATGAGTTTGGTTAAGGTTTTTTTAAAAGGCTAATCTCTGATACTACAGCTCGGAACCTTTGCGAAAGATACAGCTTGAACGGTAATGCATTTCGACACTTAGTATTCGAAATAAGTATGTTATAAGTATGTAATAAAACTATTTTTTTAAAAGGCTAATCTTTGATACTACAGCTCGAAACCTTTGCGAAAGATACAGCTTGAACGGTAATGCATTTCGACACTTAGTATTCGAAATAAGTATGTTATAAGTATGTAATAAAACTATTTTTAATACGCTTTTATTATTACGGTTTTAATTCGCGTATATTGAATTTTATTTTAAATTTATTTTAAATCTAACCCGACGTTTCGAATGCTTTGTAGTGTTCACGGTAAGATGAGATGGAGGTGTCTGTCAGTAAGTCAGTTAGTTAGTCATCTACCTCCAATGGTTTCTAAGCTTCCGGGCGTACGTTTTGTGTGAATCCTGAACTGTATGCCCGGAAGCCTCCTCTCTTCGAGATATATGTATAATATTACAATATAATAACACGCCGAAAATAAATGTTCTTAAATTTCAGATTATCAGGCTTTAACACCATGGAGCTGCATGTTTTTATCTTAAATCAAGAAGAATTTGAAAATCAAAAATTATACCATTAACATAAAATACATTTTTTTGCAAGAAAAATATAAAAAAAACTTTAAATTATAACTTATCTTTTAGAGAATCGGTAACAAAATAATAGAATTTATCAATTAGGAAGGATGTTAGTTTAGTTTAATAGTTTTTTGTTTACTTAAATAGAAACTGTTAAGTTTTGAATCTCACAAGCTTTTGAATCTTATAATAGTGAATAACATTCGACACCAGTACAAACATTATAAATGCTATTTGAGAATTAAAATTAATTATTTTTAAGTCTAAAAATCTTTTCTCATAATCTAATATTTTTTCTATATAAATATTATATTTATTAGTAGCAGTTGTCTGTGACTCACAAAAGACATAAACATTAGCTTATAATTATTTATCTATTCCGGGAAGCAGTATTATCAGCTTTGTAGAACGTGTTTCTCATTTAAGCAAGCTAACAGATGCATACTTATTTTTTCAATGTTGAATTGTTCATAGATTAACAGATTAAGTCGTTCATGCAAGAACAAAAATATCCTTGCCTTTACTCTATTACTATTGATAGATAATAACAGAAAAGTCATAAAACACACACATTAAACTTGTAAAATGTAAATAGCACTCGTGTGGGAGATTTATTGCGAATAATCGTTTAGATAAGAGTACATTCGTCTAATGGTCGGTCTGTTGATGGGCTGGTGGCTGCCAAAGCTGTTTAACCTTTCATTGAGGAAGTCTTTCAGTATTATAAATAGTGAAAGTAGTCATGAGATATAATGCGTAAAAATTTTAAAATGTTAGATCAAAGATCAAGGTGCCGTAGCTATAATTTTATTCTCTAAGGCTGAGTATAGAAGTATAGGATAACCTATTTGTAACTAACCATTGACTACAAATCGTGTAGAACCTGTCTCGTAGCTCCTTTATGGAAACATTACGCTGTCACAGACGGCTTGAAAACGCTATTATAGTATATGTAGGTACTCTGTACAAAATAGGAGTTAGGTATAATTGTTGTACGGTGAGTATGAAAGCAATTTCGAATTTCTCCCCGTCCCTTTGTTCCCTTTAACATCACAATACATCCGTAAATCCAAAGCATGTTGCCCATGACGATAACTGTTAAATGACATGGACACACCAAGGAGATTACTCAACATTTAAACAAAATTTAGGAGGTTAAAGACCAAGACAGAACCCAAAGAAATATACGAGGCTAAAGACCGTAAAACACAACATTCGTTTGAATAAAATTATACTTTGCATACTAACTTACACAAATTGTAAAGACAAAAAAATATTTTATGATTCATTAACAGCCGGTGGGTGGTAAAAAGGGCAAATGCGGTGGTAAGAGGGGCGAGCACACAGACATACCGACAATTAACTGAATAGACAATAGCATATCAAGTGTTGTTCGTTTTAAGAATAACCAAACATCGGTCAGTAGGAGCCTATAGAATCAATTTAACAACTCAGTTATATGTTTTAGCTAATGATGATAAAACTAAAGTTTGTCAAATTTTATTGCGTACCCAAATCTTATTAAACCCCATTTTAACGACAATTGTATTTTCGCACGAAACGCCTGTGTCAGGCTATTTTGGGAAATTTGGCGATTTCATGACAAGGGCCCATATATCACGGACTGTAAACTCAAACGCGAGTTACATTTTAACTTTTGGCTCGATTTATTACAGTTGACCGCCGTAATATGTACTTGACTAATATATCATCATAATTAATTTAGTGTAGTGTGTTAACTATTTTTTTCTAATTAAATGTACAATCGAAATGTTATAAATGTGTGTTAAGCACAAAGGGAACAGAAGTAGACTTTATCTGATTATAAGAATCAAGTAATACAATTTTTTTACGATGTCTGAGGTTCATTTAATTTTATATGAGAACTTTACAGTGAACTGAAAGAAAGATGATACACTTAATCAGCATCTTGAGTTTCATGGGATGTGTAAGACTAAATAGCGAGCAACATGTAGTCGTACCTAATAGTGCAGTAGGGACGTTCTTATCTCGTGTGCTCATTATTTTCTTTGCGCTCATGTCTTAAGAAATGCCTTTTAAGGAAAAGAGCTTTCCTTACTTCGTGTCGGGTTGGTTTGAAGCTAAAGACAAAATGGGGAAAGAAAATTAGGTTGTCCTACTTTTTTATACGAAGAGACACGCAGTGGAGAAAAATAGGTCTAGGTTATATAAACGATGGAAATTTTCGATTATAAACATTTACAATGGTTTCTTTACTTTTAAGAAATTATCATGACAGCGGGAATCATTTCGGTGTTCCTTATTTTATTACTTTTATTGTAAGAAATACGACAGATGTACAAACAAAATACATTTATTCTTATCTTCACAAATAATACTAAGCATTTATGGAGTTATAGTTCCAAAGAAAATACCAACATCCAAACTTATTCTGTGAAAAAATAAATAGAAGGGAATAAGTTTATATCGGTTTAGTTGTAAACAACACATTATAAAAGAAAAAAAAAACAAACAAATGAAGCAAACTTTTGATCAAAACAACAATCTTCTGTATAATAATTGGTAAGTACTAACTGGTAAGTATTAACATGACTAAAGCGGCTTGGCACAAAGGACTCTTATCGGTAGTGAGTCAGTAAGTTAGTTTCGAGTATTGTCCAGTTGTTTGCTTGGAAGTGGGTGACCCTTATTTGGCTGCCCTTGGTCGACTTGGCGCCGTTGTGTCTTGGTGTCTCTTATTTCCCCATCTGCAGTGACATGGATTATCACGAACTTTGAATTAATCGCAAAAATATATTAATATAATGTCAATTATTTTTAAAACAAAAAAGAATGTTAACATATATTCTATTACATACAACATTATTTATTTTTTAAAATATATTTAACTATTTTTTTACTGGTGTTATTAATTTGTGAAAAATATGATAGAAATTCTTTTACATGTAGGTACTTCCAGTTAAAAGGTAATTCTAATCGATAGATCGCTCAAAGAAGTGCGCAAAAAATATAGGTATCTTAAAATATATTTGTTATAAAAATAAAATTTAAGCATTCATATTTTTTTTATTGTTGTTGACTTTAATTTAGTTTTTGTATTTATTTATTTTTTAGAAAGGACAAAAGAAAATAAAAATGTACTATAAAAACTGTTATGGGTGCATTTGAATTAAACGATTATTATAAAGCCGATGCATTCTTACCAAATATGGAAACCAACAAATAAATTAACTTATAAATTTATTGTAGCAATAAATTAACGTTCTTAGGATATTAATTTGATTATTCATCCGTAATATTATCATTTAAAAGGAATGCTATGAACAACATTTTTATTGTAACATCAGAATTTAATAAAAATAAGATTAAAGATTAAAAAAGATTACGAATGGTCACTTCACAGTTCACATTTTTTTGACAGAAACCTTGTATTTCTTTCGCGTGCATAATACCTACATCCAGTATCCATAACACAAAACACATTCATTACTTCGAGACTGACAGACAAACGTACAAACTCATATTTATAAAGATAAGTAGTGGAAAATAGAAAGAATTACAGCAGTTCAATTATCAGTCGCCATCTTTATGTACTTTACAGAATAAGTTTAAAATCCTTACAATATCTATGTTTATATAAACATCTATCGTCATATCCAGCCGGCGGCTTGTATCGATCCGGTAACTTTTTATTCTGTCTTGTATCCGTCTATCCCTTAATTACCTGGAATTCCCGTATTTTGGAGCCGCTTCAATTGACGTTAACGAACCCTTTCGTAGTGCGTATGAAATGAAATTAATGGACACAGCATGATGTTTTGAGTCAGCAATACTCTTTTTAATTGAAGTTAATTAATGACTAGATAATAACTGTCTAGTTACAGAGAGACCTTCATAATTAAGGAAAAGATGCGCATTAACCTAATTGTTTTGTGGTTGGGTTAATATTATAGAATTTGTTATAAGTTTCCTTACCCTATTGTTTCTACCGACCAGATCTATTTTAGTCATAGACGAGGATTTAACCGAAATATATAAAAAACTACTATTTGAACATTACAAGAATAAATATCTGTGATTATTTCTGAATCAATCAAGTGACGTCACACGTTATCGAGCTGCCGGTAATCATTTTGACGGTCATTGCCCGTGTTGACGCGTGGTGCTGACCGGGTCAGGCAGCAGAAACAGAGCACCTTATCTGCTCCTAAGACCTGATTCACTAATATAAATGAGAGTAATAAAAACTTCAAAATAATTTTAATACTTTACAAACATGATATTAACTTGAACGACTTAGAAAGGTTTTTAGTAAGTGCAAAGGATACCTATTGAGGACTGAGGATATAGCACTGGATTCGGTATTTATTGATTTTAATTGACGAAGTTTAGTCAAAGCAGGTTTTAATAATGTCGATAACACAGCCTTGAACTTTTAGCATTTATAGTGGTTTAAAATAATTAAAAAAAAAAATACTTAGAACTTCTTATTCAATATTTTGTTTATATTTTTACGAAACGAAATTATATATTTTTTAATTAATTACGACAATTTGATAGAGTTTGAATTATAAGCAATAAATAAAACGCACATTTGATAAAGGGAGCTACACTTTAAAAGGATGCATTATTTCAAAGTGAATGAAGTGAATGTACAATCAGCTGTTCGTTATCAGTCTGCAGACTTTCTATTGTTGTTATCAGTTGTTCCGCGACGCTCGCCGAAGCAACTTGACAGCGCGGTAGCGGCAGGATATTTATCTTTTATAATCTTTTTGTGATACCGCTGGATATCTTTTAAAATCTTTTTCCAATACCGCCTTATAAAGTGCCAGTTTAGAAAATATATTTACATCCTATATCTAATTACGAAGTGAAGTTAGAAATATTTATTATATAATTATTTTGTCAGGATGTATCTTATCTTTAGATTATTTTGTGTAATCAAATATTACCTTGCTGTCGTGTTTTGCCTGACATTTTGATGAAACAAAGAATTAAAAAAATACATAATGTGTATTAATGATATATTTTACTGTGAAGAAGTCTACACGTGTTTCTGTGACTAAATGTTTACATTACCTAAGATAAGCAACAAAATAGAGATCTTTGATCAGTTGTTTGTTAACGTCCGAGGAATGCTCCTACAGAAGCTTTGTTATTTGTAAGTATTGTAAAATGCAATTAAATGAAATTTAAGATAACATATTTATTTTATCATTTAATATAAAGTATGTGTATTTGTTTAAGCAACCGATCAATAATCCGTGTTTAATTTTATTTTAGTGTTATTTTGTGGCTACTATTTATCACGCGGTGAGTAATACTCTGTACAGGTATTGTCCAAAATCGGAAATAAATAACTAATTGATTGTACGATTCGAACTGTATTATGATACATTAAGTGTTATTATAAACATTAACGAGGAGGTTGTTTGTGAATGCAGATGAGTGTCGGCAGTTAATTCTATGGGCTGCTACCTATATGTCGCAATCATATACATGGGTTATTTTTCACAAAACATTTATAAAATACCCAATATATTATATAAAACCAAAATATCTGAAAGTATCTTCAAACATGTTAGCCATGTTATAATTTAGAAAAGTAAATTTTAAATAAAGAAAGAAAAATTAATCAGCTGGTCAATTGGTCAGAACTCCCTCCTCCCACGGATACGGAACCAATGTCCCAGAGGTCGCAGTTTGTAATCAATTATTAAAGCCAAAGGTTCATTTAATCTCTATATGGTTTTATCATAAATTAAAACCATCCATTCATAATTTGGAAAGAAAAAACTTGTGTAGATAAGAATGCTTGCGTATAAATATCTTTGAGAATAGTTATCTACAAGTATGTTTTATTTTATTTTTATTCTTCTTTGAAGAAGTTAATCTTTTTGATGCTATTCCAGGAAGTAGTTTTAGCAATATACAACAATAAGCATTAGGTAGAAAGATTGTAAAGTTATTTTCTATTGTACGCGATATGGAATACGACCATTTTTACAAAGTCAATAACTTTTAAAAATAATGTCTACCTGAAGTATTAATTTACGCTGCAGTTTGCATAAAGTTTTATAGAACTATATATATAATGAAAAATAATAAGGCCACAGGTACACCTATAGAATAATCGGCCCCAAAACGACTCTTGTCAGAATATCAATACGATAAGGTATCTCTTGTAATCATCATTAAATTACTGCTATCGTATAATGGTAGACCTAAAATATCGAAATTGGAACAAGAGTTAGATGACTGATTATCACCCTCATTAATTGTTAACTTTTATTAATTGTTAACTCTTATTTATATCAGTTTATAGATGGATTATTGTTTATTTATAGACGTTTTGTGAGAGATAGGTAATAATTTTAAGGACTTATAAATAAAATGCATACTAGAAAAAACCTTCTTCTCCTCCTAGAGACGTTGAAAATGCATATAATACAAAACCAGAAGAACACCAAACAAATACAAAACCAAAAGATTATTTATAACAGTGATATAAAACAAAAAAAAGTAAACAACAGTGCTTTTTTTATTCTAATTTCACCTGTTCCTGTTTTTCAAAAGAAACTTTTATCATTTGGGTATAAATTATAAGACTTCGTCTGACAGGTAACGCTTAATATCCAGGGTGCATCATTTGATTACAAACATGGATAAAATAGTAGATACAAATAATACTAATATTGTATTTTTTTGGTATTCGATTATTAAGTAAACTTACTCAAACATATTGTATACTAGCTGTGCCTGCGACTTCGTAAGGCATAAATTACGATTCCGATAAAACGTACTTCTTTCAAAGTTTCATCAAACTCTGGCTAGTAGTTTTTGCGTGTTTTGGAGTATTTCTAGTTTATTTTTTTATTTTTTATCACATATTTTTTTTACAGAGGGGGTAGTCCAATAACGTATTTTTTATAGGAAAGAATATTGTTATTCCCCGAGGGCCCCATTTCAATTTAAAAAAAATGTCTTACCGCTATTTTACGAAAATAAGAGATTATTGACTTGTTTATTTGATAACCGATTTAAATAAAAACACTAAATATAAAGTGAAGCCTATGACAATATATTCCCGAAAAATTCATCCAAACCGGTTAATCTGTTTCTGAGATTAGGGTGCAAAAACATACAGACATACAAACATACAGACAAAATGAAAAAACATTGTTTTGGGTTTCTTGTATATGTAAACGTCCAACATTATGAATTTTTGAAAATATTTTCTATGTAAGTACAGACAGCGATCAGTTACAGTTTTATTATATGTATAAAGATAACTTTCGGGAACACTTTAAATACATACATCTTTTTTGATAGAGTGAAGAGTGTGCAATGAAAGTTAAAAACATAATGTTACTCAGAGTGAAACGCAATTTCTATCTATAAAAGTTATTTACATTGGCTATATATTTTTTTCGTGAAATAGAAACAGATAAACAGACAAAAAATGACAAAATTTTTAAAAATATTAGAAATGGATTCTGTTAGTTATCCGTTTACATCCTGGCTTTATATATTTTTTAATATTTTCAATGTACATAGACTACTTATTCCTCTACAGATTTCTTACATGTACAAGAAGATTTGCATGGTACCTATTAGGTGATTGACATAAATTGACATAACTTTTTCTTTCTTCACAGATTTAAATGAAATACACAACAAACAGACAAAGTGAAAAACCATTGTTTTGGGTTCTTTTTCTTTTATAACAGTACCCCATCATTTTTTTGTAACATTTTAATATTTTATTTTTATCTATTTTACTATATTTGGGTTGAACCACGATCCCGGAATATTTTTATCTAAAAACCTTGAATATCGTTTGAACATCTTAAAAGTTACGATATTAATAAATTACAAAATTAAACAAGATGTGAAGAAGTACAATATAAAAATAATGGTTAGTTATATATACTATATACCTTAGTATATAATAAGTAGGGATTGCATATAATAAATCATGATAACGCAATAACTATGTAACTAATAACTATGTAGAGGTCAGAAAATAAAGATTACGTTAGCGATTTATAGTGACCATCTTGTTTTAGATAGTGTGTAATTGTTTTATGATAAATTAGAATCCACAATTATTGTTCTTATACCATAAAACGCCGATCTTTTAGCGTTATATTCACAACAATATATTATATATTGTTATTGCCAAAGTTATTATTTGTTATCATAGTTAAAAACCAACGTTATTATTTAAAGTGTAACTCATCCAATAGCAAAATACGAAATATATTTTTATGTTATTTAAAATATATTAATAATTATTTTTTGTTTCAATGTGTCGCCATTTATGCTGGAATAAAAATATTCATATAAATCTGTATAAATAATGTAAATAATAATAATATCAGGATAAATTACACACATTGATCTAACCCCTAAGTAAACAAATTATTTGCTTGTGTTAAGGGTGTGACACAACGATACAAGAACATAAAAAAATACACATTAAAAATACTGAGATTATATTTTATTAACGACCAATCCCAGAAATACAGACATCTATGATCATCACATACATGCCTATCCCTGTCGGGAATCGAACCCGAGCCGAAATGTAATATTGAATATATTTGTAAATATATATGTACATATCGATGTGATGTTACATGGTTTGTTTTTGAACCATATTATTTGCTACTTTAAAATAAACCACGAGCTGTATCAATTTAGAATATTAATTAATATTTTCTCAAAATAAATAATAAAATATTTTACAATTACAAAGATGTCTTCCAAAGAAAAGGTATGTAAAGTTTTATTCCACAATGTAGCTGGTAAAAGAAAAGAATTCATTTCTGAGGAAGGCTCTTTTAAGGACAATGTAAAAAGAAAAAAGGTTTTGACGGTAAATAACACAAGATGTATACAATATGAAGTTTTTTATTTATAAATTGTCTATTGTTCTTTCGTTTCATTCGTTGTTTTCATGTCAACTCGTTAAGTTGGCACTCCTTGTTAATATTTGAGTATGTCATATTACCACCCGCCTGTCTTTTCATTTGGTAGTAATTGAACTGGTCATCATATTTTTATTAATATTCTATTTGCCGTCTACCATCTCTGTTCTAGGATTCTATTGGTGCAATAAGATTTTCGACATACATAATTATAGTGTACTAATTTTAGAAATCATATAAAAATTAAATTAAAAAAATAATCATAATTCAAAGTAATTGGGACATTTACCATCAATTAAAAACTTCTTTGGTTGCTTCGCTTATATTAAACATTTAAAATTGGAATACGTCGCTTGATTTCTATGATTTACAGGATTCACACTAGGCATAGGACCACAGAGGTTTTCTATAATTTTAAAACGTAAAAATATATGCCATTGAAATATTAAATTAATATTTTTGAAGTACTTTAATAAGTAAGGTCTGTGAAACATATTAGTATTTACCAATCCCGTATCTTAATGGTCATGCTTACAACATCAGTCGTGCGTTTTCCCCCAACGGAGACCTCTGTGTGTGTTATAATTAAGTGCACACTTCCCTAGTATTCACGTAAATCTCGTTAAGGCACAAGCATCGCCACTTCAGCCTCCAGACTGCTGTAATCAAAACATGGATCGATGTCAGTGTTTTATATAAATTTATTTGACGAATAGATATCACATAACAGCATACTAACGAACAATGTTTCAAGATTGTTTTGCAATTGAAGCAATCGATTATTCAAATGTTTCACTAATGTTTTGTATTGCTGAGAGAATATTTTTAACATATACAATAGTCAAATAAGTTTAACAACTTATTTGACTATTGTATATAAGAGGTAACCCTCTTTAACCTTAGTAAAATCCCTATAAAAATATTTATTTATGAAAAAACATATTTTGCATCACAAAAGACTGGGGAAATAAAGCGATTAATGGATCTTTAACAGTATTTATTATAGTTAAGTGCAATAATAGTTAGCATTAAGTATACATAATTTCTCGCTGCATCTGACTTATTTTGCATACATTAATCTCTACATAAACAGCTCTCATCATGACATCAAGGCCTCTCGCGTCCAGACTGTTGCTATTGTGAAGCACGATCGATAGTTCAGTGACTCCAGCTCTTGATTACAAAGCCTGTTCTGTTTTTATACAAAGGACAATGCGTCTGCTTGGAATCATCGCTTTTGTTGAAAGTATTCAGTTTGTAGAAAGTAAGTAGTGAATTGTTATTACAGTAAGAATACTTGGGATTAGATCATGCGATGCACAGAGTGAGTGCTTAGTCGGCAGCATATATTAATGATTGTTAAGGCTCCCATCCCTGATAATTATTTAGAGAATCCTTTTGGATTTTTTTTTATCTTTCTAAAGTTTAGGTAGTCGTGACCCTCGTGTAGTCGCGGATTTTATAGGAAAGGCCCATGTCTTCCCGAGGGTGCCGTAAGAGCCAGATAAAGGACAAAAATACGAGTGGACACCATCCCATTTCATTTGTTCGAAAAGACCCAACAGTAGGCATTCCCGAGAAGGGTTGGCGGCAGAATGGCTGCCGACCCGAAAAATACTTTTTCACAAACCTTCAGCAGGATATACCTATTGCGCCGAACTACAATAATTGTATACAAGGCAGGTACCACATCCATCCGGATGTCGTAGGCAGTGACGTTATGTAGTTTATTTACGTACATTTTAAACTACTCGAGTGCTTCGTCTGAAATCATAAAATTATACTACAGTCGTAAATATTGCAACAAATCCATTACGACGCCATTAAATAAAAAGTAGGAAGAAAATATATTTTGTTCATCAAATAAAACACAAAATTGAAACTTATAATTAAAGCTGTACCAGATTGGTATTAAAAGTTAAATAAAATCATAGCATCTATTTAATTGAATATTGTTATTACACTTATAAGTTATTCTATTTAAATAATAAAAGAAAATAGGTAGTTTCTAAATAATTTCACTGTATACAAGAAAATACGGAAAATAAAAATGCAGTGAATATTAACCAGGCATGGACTGAAATTCATTGGCCTTTACCTTGAACAACAGGAATGTGATGGACACTCCTCGATAACTTCCAACCGATAAGACTCAGAGAGGTCACTAACACAATGACCTATATAACTGTTGAAATCATGTACCATATAGGGTCATTTCGCCTGTTTGCGTCCATCGCCAGTTTGCGTCCATTCGACGACTATCCTTTCATAAAATACTCGAAAATAAGTTCATGAACTTTCTAACAAAACCAAATGTAATTTCTGCCAATACCTCAATATATAGGAGATACACAGTCATAAACAAAATTTCCTTGAGCGCAATCCTTGCCTTTAAAAAAAAATGATTTATCTGAGCCACGGGACAAAAGACTGCGAATGTCTTAAATGTTAGTAAAAAAATAGTGAGCAGCAACACCACTCACGGTTAGTTTTACATTGTTTTATGTGAAGTTAAGGATACATAGATGTTTCTAGGTCTTAATAATAAAGAAAGGAGAAACATAATTATGAATTTACTTAAGTTTTTTAATTGTTGACAGTTAAAATAAAGTGGACGCAAACTAGTACATACAAATTTTAAAAATTCCACTTTGCGTCCGCAGTGGACGCGAATTTTATGACCTATTATTTAGGACAGACCAGATTGCGTCCACCTTTGTTTTCTTGTTATCTATTTATAAAAGTAATTAAAAATGTATAGCTTATTTAAATTTAATGAAATTGTATATACCTACGATCAATAATATCTTAATGTAATTAGTTTAAGTTCTGCATAATAAAAAAAATTAACGTAATTTATTAACGGCTCCTGATTGAACAAATTAGAAATTGTGAAATCACAGTGTATCAAGGTGCAACTCTAAAACTCATGACATGAATAAAAATGAATTTTGCCTTTACACCTTTTTTACAGTTACCTGTAGCTTAGTTCAATAGTGTCTTCAGATGAAGTTCTTATTTTACCACTAGAAGATATGGCAACTCATACTACACCAAGTCCTTAGAAAACTAAGCAACAAATATCAAAACCCCTTCCGACTACTAAGCAACAAATATCAAACCCTTGCTTTTATTCATTTAGCATCAACTGTATCACCATCTATTTCACCTATAGAAAAGCCTCCTAGTTTACAATCATCTACATTATTTATTCAAGGCATTTCGCATTCCGAAACCTTTGATCCATTTAAAACCCACCTGATTTTGGCTGAAATTTTTAGCATAGCAAGAAAATTTAATCAAAGAACTCCAGCGGCCATATCTTCGTCTGCATCGAGAAAGTATTATGAACATAAAGAGCAGATGGAGAAAAAAAACAAAGCAGTAAGAAAAAGAAATTAAGAACGAATAGAAAAAAAAAACTTCAAGGAACTGCTCCAAAACGTAGGAAAGAGACACTTCCTGTTAAAGTCACAGTAGATACTGATACTCTAAAAAGAAAATTTACCAGCCGTGGATAGTACAAAGTGCGCTGAATGTAATGACATACTTATATCAGATGTAGATGAAGACGGCGAAGAAAACATTGGCTGTGACAAATATATAAGATGTTATATTTGTTATTAAAAATATTTTAAATTTTAATTAGTTAAATATTTAGACATAAAACAATAAATTGTTAAAATCTAATCTTTCTGAATAATAATTAATAAAAATCTCCCCTACATTCTATATATAAGTTGGTGGACGCAAACTGGACATGAGTGGACGCAATTTAGATATTATGGACGCAAACTGGGTAAATTGCCCAAATCTGATATTTATCACTTTTATATTTAAATATTATATCTTTCCACCAAAACTTTAAATGAATATAAAAAAGACTATATTATTAACACGGTACATAAGTTTTTATTCAAAACTAGTGCTAAATCATTTTTATTTTCTCTTTCAAAGTCAGCAACTCCACTAAATGGACGCAAACAGGCGAAATGACCCTAAATGTTTTGTGGATAATTATTTATAATTCAATCAATGAGTTAATTTGTCATATATATATAAATAAAGTAAGCGACTTATGTTTGTTTCTTGCTATGCAAGTGTTAACAATAACTAACCTATGTAATATTATTTATTATTATAATTATTATTTGATTTATAATTATTTAACATATTTGTATATTACCTTATTTATTTAGTCAATTTATGATCGCATACGTCATGACCCTATTAAAATTAGCAAGGAATACATTTCAAGGAAATATAATAAACAGAATTAAATTTTTTGGAACGTCATTTGATTCTGCGGTTTTCCTTGGAAAAGACACATTTAATTATTATTTATTCCGAAATCTTAAAACCGCAATCATAAATTCAAAGTTATGTAAACAGATATCTAGGTCATTTTTTTACCGGATCAACTACTTTTTCAACAACAGAAGATTCGGAGAAGATCCAGTCAGAATCTTTACGGATACTCTATTATTGATAATATATGTACGAAATATAAATATTTTTGGTTCAATACCAAAAAAAATAAAATGATAAAGCAATTAAATCTGCAATACTTTGCTAATGTAATTACTTTCTCAAAAAATCAATAAAAAATATAACACCCAGGTGTTGGAAGCATTTTCGTTGAAAGGGATGGAAGTATGTAACAGGTAGCCGAAGAAGCATGCGCTATTTGTTATCTTTATATATATATATATATCGAGTTTTAAGTAAGAACCCCCGAATGGGTGCGAAGAAGTTATTCCGATATAATTACTGTAAACAGAGCCGGATAAACATACCTATTTATTATGAAATAGTCATCAAGGTTCACGGAAGTTTAAATACAAAAACCTGAATCATTGTTTCTGGACAAAAAGTTAGCTTATCAAATATGTAATGTACCTATGATAAATGTTACACATCATTTGCCACTGTTTTAAGGTTCGTTTAAATTTTTAATTTTATAAATTAGGAAACGTTGCATTGCACACATTGCTAAAAAATGCGTTAGGTATAATACATACATTGCATAGACGCAGATTGCATACATGGGTCAGTCGAAAATGACAATATTGTCTACTATTGGTACATGGAAGTTTCTCGAATCGCTTGGTGTTGGTAAATTACCGAATTCCTGCAATGAACTTCTCAAAAAATATTTTTCTACCCCAATTAACCGGAATATGATATTACCCATCCTAGATGTTAGCCCCCCTATTTTAAACAATTCCTTTACCACTAGTAAATTTCCCGATATTTCGAAACAAACCCGAATTATTCCCATACCTAAAAAGGTCAAAGGGCTTAAACTTCTGTGAATTCCGTCCTATGTCCATTTTACACTTACTTTCATAAATACTTAAGAATAGGCTGAAAAAATATGACCACATTTCTAAATTTCGTCAAAAACACAAATGGCTTCCAATTCGCAGCCACCGGGATCTACACGTACTTTCTCTTTTAAACTGTGAACTGTTCTCTTGGGAACTTTTGAAACATTTCACCTGAAAACACCCTCATACCTGATGGAGAGATTTAAGTTTATCGGGTTTCCGGCTGATGTACGACAATTTATGATCATACGAATACCAGTTCATAACTCAACATTTTTAAAACCGTAAAAAAAGATTAATTAAAAAAAAAATTGAGACGACTTATTGTTAAAGTTGTCATTATGTTTATTGCTTATATATTTAAATCATACTCTGCAACTGTATTAATTTTAATTGGTATTGTTTAATTTATTAATTAATATGTATTGTATATAATTGTGTGTATTATGTTTATGTATTAATGTGTAATTAGTTTTATGTAAGTTTAAAATGTTCACTGAAAGCTTTTGGTCACCTATCTAGTTTTTAAATTCCTAACATTATGGATGTCACGAAGAAATAACCTTAATGCGATAAGACGCCCCTTGCTATTTTTTTTTAAGAATATTTTCTAGCTTTAATACGTTTTTTTTTATTTAAGTCATCATTTTAAATGAATACATTGAATTTATTAAACGTTGAACCTTGGTTATAATTTCTCAATAGCTTGTTAGTTTGTGTTAGAAAGTTCTACTCTTTGACAGATGTATAAAATAAAAAACCAAAAAGAATTAATATTTTTCCAGTGTATATATCTACAAAAATATATAGTGATTGTAGTAATTATACTAATATGTCCGAAGTCACGTACAAACTGAAGTCTGAGTCACGGAGGGCGTCCCTCTGATATCAGAGCGCCGTTTAAAGCTGTAGTTAGTATTTTACCTTTTTCGTATGCATTGGTTCTACGTTTAATAGGTAGTTAGTATTTTATCTTTTTCGTTGCATTGGTTCTACGTTTAATACCTAGGTAGTTAGTATTTTATCTTTTTCGTTGCTTTGGTTCTCGGTTTATAGGAAACAGAATATTTAATTAGTTTTTATTATAAATTTGTGAAAGTGATTTCAAACTGCCACAGAATATATTGTTATATATAAATCTAATAAGACTAAATGTTTACGTCTCTATATTTAAAAAAAGAACAAGATTATTACGAATGTTTATTTTTTGTTAATACCTGTTTGTCATGAATATTTAGCACAATTATTTGATTGGGACCTATAAAATTTGTATTACTATAATCAGGTGTAAAGTTGGTGACACAAAACAAACATATACATATAAATATCCATGACAATGTTTCAGAAAAAGTCATGACTATTTAATCGCTATTCAAGACTATCTAAGATTTGCAGACATCCATCAATATAAAGTCCTGGACCTTGCATTGTATATTTTATCATAGGGCGTAAAATAATGAATTTATCTATTTTTTTATTATTTATCACGGAAAATTATTGCAATGGTCTATTTTCTTTGATAAATTGTCAAAAAAGGTTGCAAAATCGAACAATAAAAACCTCTTTTTACTTTAGGTATTTTCGAAATCCTTTTGTTGATAAGTGAAAAATGTCATTGTAAATTAGGTTATATTTAATGAATAAATATTTTTTTAGTAAATAACAACAGTGACATATGTTGTACTTGTTAATTAGTGGTTACTAATTAATTATTATGAGGAAGATCACAATTTTAAGAGTAATGATGAAGTAAGTAAATACTTGAGGTAATTTGGAAATCCCTTAGTGTACATGAGACCATAATAAACACAAGATGATAATACATACAATAATACATTTATATTTAGACTCAAATAGACAATAAAATACTTCCTTGTAAATATTATTAAGCAGCCTCATATTTGCGGTGGCGGTTAATTATAACAACAATACATTTTAATATTAGTAAATTATCATGCTCTGGATGACACTGTTATTGAATATTTTTAAGCCCTTGTCTTTCCTCATTAAAACCACTTGTGTCTCACATGAGATGACACGTGAGAGAATAAATAGGTACTGGAAGGTTAACGATGTTAGTTTATTAATTCCATTCTGAATATTTTTTTGCGCAAATGAGGGACTTCCCAATTAGGGACAATTCATAACTTCAGTAAATTGAAAAAAATGCAAAGTAACTGAATTGCAATAACTGCTTCAGATATAGGATAATTGATTGATTTAATAAAATTGTTCACATATTCGAAATTATTAATAATAAAATCACATTGTAACTTTTTTAAATAAATATAGAGTGAAAAATAAGGCGATACGGGCAGGGGTTCGTACCCGCGACCTTTGGGAAACCGTCCCGTCACTCTACCAATTGAGCTACCGCATCGCTTTTTTGTTTATTTAATTAGAGTTTATTGTAATTTCAAATCAAAATGTTTTTATGCACATGCGAATTGAATAATAAGAGTTTTAATGAAAATTATTAAAATTAATTGATATTAAATTAATATCCTGTTAATTTACAGGGATTTCCTAATTATACAGTAATTACTGACCTCTATTTTCCTTATTGAATACAATAAATGGATGATGCTTTAATGTAGGATATCAATTTGTTAACAGAGTCCGTCGGAAGTGCGAGTATGGAGTGATCGATGTATTCAACTGACCTCCGCTAGAAGATGACAATAGATTTTTCAAGAAAATACGATGACTCTCGATGTGGAGGATTGCCAAATGGTATATTGATTTGAATATTTACTATATACAGTTTTTTATTATAAATAATTATTGTTGATTATAAGTAAGTTGTATTTATCAGGTAGAGCGCTTAAGTGGGGACTATCAGGAGGAAATAGATCATCAGGGTCGAAGGATCCTGCCCGACGAACCGACGCCGGCACAAGCTTGGATCGAGAACGAAGAGCCGGGGCTCGCCTGTGATAGCAGAACGAACAGTCCCGGGGAAAACAGACGTCTGCTAGGAAACAAGCCTCATCCCAAATCCGCACCCCGGCTACAAGCCGGCCTTACCTTAGGAGTATGGGGAGCTCCTAGAAAGCCGCCGAAATTTTCTCAAAGTTTAAAGAATGTAAAGATAAAACCTAGGGTGAAAACAAAGTTCCAGAAAAGAAAAGAAAAGTTGATAGAAGCCTTAAAACCGCCTTATTTCATCATTACTATGCTATTTATTATCGTAAGTCCGCTAAATTATATAAAAATATGTGTGTATTACTAAGTGTGATTGATAAAAGGTATCGTATTTTATGTAAGCTAATACTAAAAAGTCAATTGATTATCCTCTTAGGTGATGGTGCACTTCTGTGGGCCTGAAAAATGGCGCGGTGTACTGGAGTGGTCACCGGGTGCGTGGTGGCGCGAGCCCTGGCGACTGTTTACGTACGGTTTCGTGCACGCCGGCCCCGCACATTTAGCACTCAACGCGATTGTTGCACTGGCTGTAAGTTTCTCCTTGATAACGTAACTATTAAATTAAATCGCGTAACGTTACACGTGGATCCTTTTCTATGATTATAATTTTAAACTATAAATTATACAAACGTTCTATATTCAGGTTGGGTGGCGGCTGGAAAGGGAACAAGGGTGGTCCCGCGTTGCACTGGTATGGGCGGGCGGCGTGGCGGCGGGCGCGCTGGGAGCCGGTGCACTGCAGCCGCGTGTGCGTGTTGTCGGCTCCTCTGCTGCTGTGTACGCTCTACTCACAGCGCACGTACCTAACGTTTGTCTTAGGTACGTCTCGCAAAATGGACTTATCTTTTAAGTGAACCTTGCTTCATGAATTATATAACACCAAATTATAAGCAACAAGGTATTTAACCTTTTAATTATTCTAGGTTCGGTCACATTCCACTGTGGTGGTTCCGACCGCTGAGCGTGTTGGTACTGGGGGCGTCGGAGTTGAGCTGGGCGCTACTCCACGCACCAGACGACCGAGAAGGCAACCATGTAGCATGGGGTGCCCACGCGCTCGGTGCCGCGGTAGGCGTGCCGCTAGCATTCATCGTTTTTACGGGTGAGAAAAATCAAATGATACATCACTATCATTTGTTTATGACGTCTCTAACACGAATTATAGTTCTGCAGGGATATTCTAGTAATGGTATCTTTTTTTTCAGGTGAAAACTCATCACAAACAAGGATAACTGTTTGTCGTGTGATGTCATGTGTAATCCTGCTAGTGGGTATCCTTGCTGCGATCGCACACTACGTGTTCTGGGCCGACATCGACCATTTCACCTGACATCTGATGAGACTACGGCTTCAACGCCGACTCTGATTTATTTAAGACGCTCTTAAGAGTGAGCGTATAAGAGCAAGTTTAACTAAGGTAAAAACTTAACTAAACTAAAGAAGGCTCGTAACTCATTTTATCATGAGATATTTTTTAGATTCTAAAACCTAAAAAAATACAAAAAAGCATGAAAATTCCCTTTCTATTACTTGAAACTCTTTGATATAAAAGTATATCTAGAGGAACCGACTCAATGGCGAGCGGAACTCAGTACAAAAGTATTGATTCTATTTATTTAAAAATTAAAGAGTGGTCGATCAAAAAATAATAGATATGGAACTGGATTGGCGATTAACATGTAAGATCACTAAAACAAAGTCTTCCATCATTTATACGAAAAACTAATGAGTTGGCGGAGAATACAATGGTATTAGAACATTGTCACTTTATTTGCGCACATATTTAAATTGACCAAAGAGATTTTAATAGACGTAAGTACAATTAAGTGAAAAACCAAAATTAACAGCGTTGCAAAATATTTAATTGATGTCCAAATTTTTTTATGAAATGATTTCACTTACATAAAATAATGTTATAATCACACTATCTTTTTGTATAAAAACATTTTTATAATTTCTAAAATATACCATGTATAATATTTCAAAAAATTGTGAAATTATATTGGTGGTTGAATAAAAAAATATTTTTAATTTTATACATAATTAATCTGCGGCATGTTATGTTGTTTTTATATTTACAACGGAAGGTACTATAGCGAAAAAATACTATTCTAGTCATAACAAATGAATATATAAGATTTTTTTAAGACTAAATGTAAGAGTTTTTAAGTTATGAACTGTTGTACATATCAATGACTGCGTACTTATTTAATACTTTTAAATACGTTTTAACTATAGTTAACTCAAACTTGTTGTTTGAAATTAACAAAAATGTATCTCTTTGTGAATTTATTGTCATCTCGAAGTGTTCATAGATTAAGTATTAAAAAAGTTCTCGTCTGTAAAATATATTAATGTAAAATATTGTTTATACTACTTATTGGAACTATTTGAAACCGTTTTTTAACGTGTGGTGTTGACGACGCATCTTGTGATCATTGTTGAATTAAAGTCATTTTTTTATTTCTTTTGTTTTTGTTGACTTCTTGTTATCTCAGCTTTATCTTACAGAATAATATGTGGGGTATTTAACTATTAAAAATAATATACATTCATAACTTTACTAAATTAAATTATTATATAGACTTGGATGGCGACAATGTACTATTTGGTCAATTATCCTAGATACATTTTATTGTAGATTTGAAGTTCTTTGTTGACGAGTGTTGCTTGCCTAACTGCAAGTAAAACTGACAGGTCTACAGAATGATTAGTGAATCTAATTCTTAGTAATATTAATTAATATAATATTATTCTATTGAGGCAAGTTAATGTGCTATATTCATTTAAGTTGTCTCGATAGCTTAAAATCCTTTTTTACACTCTAGGTGAGATCAAGCCGACAGCTGTTAACTGATACTTTTATAAAAATATTAACCTTTAAATTCAGTACTTACATAGTAATATTAATGTCTATCTATATAAAATATATTCTAATAATCACACTGATTCATACTTTGTACAAAATCGTTCGCACGTTTTCATTATACGTTACAATTAATCAGCAATTGTAGTGTTTTTCAGCATCCCAGTGAACGGCACTGAACGCCGAGTTCAGTACATTTACACTCTTGACACGGTGAAGACAACTCTGCTATTATTCTACCCACTCGGTACATTCGACCATAAATATTACAGCCCGCCAATTTTGGTAACCCAAGACCGAAACCTGAAAGAAAATTAGAAGGTGGTCGTTTTTCCACTAATTGACTTGTAAAGCCTTCTTTACTGGTGATTTCGACGGAGTTAGTGGAGACTGGCCGTTGAGTGGTTTTTGTTGTTGTGGTTCTTTTTGTTGTTGTAAAAGTAACTGGTTTAAAGGTTACAGCAGGCTGGGTTGATGTCTTTCTAATTGCACTTGCTTCTCCGAGCACTAAATGATCTATTCTATCAACTGTATTGAATTGATGAATCGGTTGTTTATGCAAAATATAAGGATAACGATGCGTTACAGGAACAAATGTATTTTCTGAAACAGTTGATGGTTTTCGTATTGTAGTCGGAGCTAACGTGGTGATGGCCACTTTGGATGTCTGTGGTATTATTGTGGTCGGTTTTTTCTTAGAAGGCGCTGTTGTTGTTGATTCGTATGTTTCACTTAGTAGAAGTTTTAGAACACTGCCTAATGAGAAACCTTCATCATCATCATCATCATCATCGTCGTCATCTTCATAGTCTAAGGAATGATTACTAAAAGCTTTTAGTTTTTCAGTAGTTGATGTTCTTAAGGCAGCTTCTTCTGTTACAGTAGATTTTGAAGGAGAATCATTTACAGAATCTTGAAAAGTTACATGGTCTATTGAACTAAAATTTCCTGGTGTAACTTTATCAAGTGAACTTTCGTTTTTATAGCTTACGTCACTATCATGTCTTCTATTATCTTGTCGCGTTACATTTACCATTTCCTTGTCTTCAATTGAGAACGGCACTTTGGTTGCATTCAAACTTATTTTAAAATCGGATGGTGAAATTAATGGTTTTTTTGTCGTTTTGTTATCTGAAAACAGATATTTATTTTATGAATACCGAGCTGCTAAATAATAACAGTTTTTTCTATGAACATGTCATTGCTTCTTTTTAAACTCGTTTTTCGTTGTACTTACCATAGTCACATATTAATTCCCCACAACAAAGGTCAGCAGTATTTTTACTAGCCGTGAGTCTTTTACAGCCAGGTGGAGTGTGACATGGCCGCGGAGAGCAATGTAATTCACCCCAAGTACAGGAACAAACTGAACACGCGAAGGAAATTGATTCACCTTCTCGAATTTGTCTCCCGTCACTCGATATACATTCATCTGTAATCCAAATAAATAAGATTTATTATAAATTAAAAAATATAGGTACACGAGTATGGAAAGTAAAATATATAATTGTTATTAAAAACATACATACATACTATTATTGACAATTCATTACAATTATTAATTATTATTACCTATTAGTTGACAACCATTATTTATAATTATGAATACAAGAATGTATAACATATTACATACATATATACAGTTATTAATATAAAGTATTATATTTATTATTATTATATAATCTATAATGAGCACGATTTGGAAGGCAGTTATAAAATAATGTAATTTATCATAAAATCTGTATTTTTAATTATTCAACTAAGTCAAGGCTTTGTAACTTGTAGTTGTAGAGGTGAGGAATCAATAAAAGGAAGGGGCGCAATAATCCTTGCATAATCCTTTAAATATTGCATTGTTTTTATGGTCAGTAACTGTTGCAATTTCGAAATATATGCATCTTATAAGTAAGAGCAAATCAGCGAAGCATTGGCAAAGTATATATTTTACCTTTTGTTTCTAACTGCATAGAGGTTGTCAAATGAGGTATAGGTCCCGAAGATGTACTCTGATACACAGAATAAAAATCTTCCATCAGGTCTGGGTCTTTTGGAACAAAACCTCCTGTAATAAGAAAATCAAATTACCAAAACATAATGTTCAAAAAGTCTAATTTAAATTAAAACAATAAATAACCTTCTGTTTCTGCAGGCGGTGAAAATAAATTTACGATCGGATTTTCCATTTCAAACTTGGATGCTGAATTGGATTCACTTTTGGAATTAAATTTAGCAGGGTTGCCAAAAGATGCAGTAACTGTATATTCATGTACGTCAGACGGCACATCATTTGTTATACTCGGATACCCAATGTTAACTGCGCTTTCATCCTCAATTATTCCAGGATATTGGGGTTCGTCCTTGGATTCTAATTTAGGCGAATACAACGAGTAATGCGTTTTGTTATAAATATCTTCTTTGCGCATCGCAAAAATTGTTTCTTTTGGTTCTTTAGTAGGATAGTAAACAGGAAATTTATCTTCTTTTTCTAAAACCGGATAGTTAGGCATTTCCTTTGATGATATTTCATCATCGACAACGGCGTCGGCAGCTACAAATGGAATAATCCTGAAATTACAAATTTTAGTTAACATCTGATATATATCAAGATGCCATATATCCAAAATGAGATATAAAGTAAATTACTTTAAATTTGGTAACGATGGTGGTAAAGTAGGTTCCGTATAATCGTAATCAAATTCTTCTTTTTTTACCTTAGAAATGTTTATATTATTAAGTAATGTAGGTAATACTATTTTTGGGACAGCTGTTGAAGTGACAACGCGAGTGTTGTTAGCTTTCAGAGATGTTGTAACGTTAATGTTAAAAGTTTCATTTTCATCAAAGTTTGCATTGTAGCTTCCTTCTGTAATTATATCATTTGAGAAAAATGTATTTTCTACATTATCATACTTATCAATTATTGGTACACGTGGTTGTGTTTCATTTATATTCCAAATTGTATCATTGAAGTCAGTTACATTTAGCAACAATGATGTAGATGATAGTTCTGATGTACAATTTATAGTCCCATTTATTATAATTCTAACTGATCCTTCGGGCTGTTCTGTAGTTAGTTCTTGGACAGAATTTTCTAGTAACATTTCTGTAGTGGTTTCAATAACAGTCGTTGTAAAATCATTAGTTGTCTGAACTGTCATAATTCTAGTAGTGTCAGTTTTATTTAATGCTACTTGGTCATCGTCAGTTTTTCTTTTTACTTTCGTTGTACTTTTGATAGGCTCTTCTTTTGTTACCATTATAGCTGGCGTCGATTGGTCAGTTACGACCGTAAGCCCTTCCTTAGTAGTGGTTTCCCTTTTTGTTGATTTCGAAGTATGAAATGAACGAGCTTCCTCTTTTAAGGAGAGAAGAGTATTTTGTCTCTGATGACTCAAATTTTGTGATTTAGTATCTGTAAAGTTAAATGTTGAATAGATTGACTAATTGAAAGATATCGTTAGTAAAAAACAAAATAGATAAATTAAATCCCACCGTTAATACGATGATCGCATGTATATTGATGGGCACAACATTGTCCAGGTTGTACTAAAGGTTTACAGCCGTGTAATATTGGAGCACAAGACAAATGCTGACACCGTATTGAACCGTGAAGACAAAAACATTGGATACATTTTGAACCTATTTCCGATTCCTTTACTCGCCCTCCTTCATTTACCCAATTTCCTTTAGGAGTTACACAATCTAAAAAAATATAAAATAAAAAAATATCTCATGTTGACTTATAACTCTTACAGTTTTTTTATTTTCCCGAAAAATATTACAATTTTTCAGAGGTTAAAGTTGACTGGGGAAACAAGCTGGATTAAAATCAAATTTTCTTGAAATCTTTCCGTTATCTGAGAACAAACAGATGGACAAACAGGAGTACGCAAAAAGTATTATTTATGGTTTGTGCCAAACTATATTATTTAAAAAATATATCAAAAGCACAGATTTCCTCTCGTAAAATGTTTATTTAATATATAAAACGGAACGAAAGCTGAAGATTTGTTATTAAAGAATATTACCATGAGAGTTCATTTCACTTGGCGGCTTAGTGATGCCATGCTCGCAATAATACCGCTGCGGACAGCATGCTCCAGACGATGGACGTGCAGTACAGCCGGGGGGAGGCGGCAGGCAGCGTGGTCGCACGCAACGCCGCGTGCCGCCCAAGCAGAAGCACTGTTCACACGCTATATTCGAACTCATTGCCGACCCCGCAGCGTATACAGTCCCTCCCTCCACACAAGCTGGAAACACTCACGAATCATTTATTATAAGATTTATTTTGTTCAATCAAATTATCATATATATTACTTATACACCCATACAGGGTGTAATAGACAGCATATTAAAACTAAAATTACTGTGTTTGTTTTGCGTAAACGTGGTGTCCGAATTATACATCAGCGTTTTAGTTACTAGTGTATTCGTTTTTTAATTAAAAAAATTAATATCACTCATTTGAGCGGTAACCCCCAAGGAAATCCATATCGACCCCCAAGCGTAAATGGCGACCTGCAAAAAATGTATGTAAGTAAAAAAGAAATGGATATGGGGATTCACGACAGTAGGATCTCATTAAATCAGATCGTGAACTCTAATGTTGGCTTTTCATGAATAATTCACATACATAGATGTTTTGTAGTTTAATTTTAACTTGAAAACATACAGACCGATAATAATTCCTGTAGTAGGTTTGTAAGCAAATCAAACCTATGCCTATCTGATCACCTACGGAGACCAGCCTTAGCCACTATGACTTTAAGGAGGTTTCTGTCTACTGTTACAGTTCGCAGGGCTGCGGTGTACAAGTTGCCAGAGGCAGATTTATGATAAGTTTTCTGTTTAAATATCTTCAGTGTCCGTGAGAATATAAAAAGTGTACACGAATTTTATCGTGTTCTTTATCTGGTCTGGTCATTATCAAAGTTTTCATTCTTATAATTATTTATAAAAAACGTGTTTTTTTGCAGTCTGGGTCTTGAATACCACTTCTCTTGTACAAAAAAAAATTAAACATTAACTGTATGTAATCTACTAATGTTTTCGTAAGGCTGTCAATTACACCCTGTATATTCGTGTTAAGACATACCACGACCAATTGAAGACGGCATTTCGATATTTGAATCATCAAATCTGCCAGACGCAGTTTGATCAAGATATCTTACTCCATCTAAAACAAAAGTATATTATCTGGGCGATATTATAAAAGATCTAGACTACATGTCTGTTCTACAGAAATTCATAAATTGATCCCTAACATTCTTAAGCATGGTACGGACCAGGACAATGCAGCTCCGGACAGCAGTCCCCACGTCGGTGTACAACATGGCAGCGCGACGCTAGTTCCGGTTGCGGAGCACACGAGCGACGTCTACACGACAGAGCGCCCTGCGCACACGCACAAGCCAGGCACACCTCACGCGTTCGCACTGACGCTCCCGCCGCGTACCAAAGCCCTTCGTAAAGACAATCTTGCGATTCTACCTTACCTTAAAAATAATTAAAATGTTACTTTTCACATAGTAGATAGTTTTTATAAACTAGGAACAGAAAGTGTTCTGATAATAAAAAAAAAATAATACACACCAGATTTTCTAACGGTATTGTGGTGTGATCGGCCGTAGTTTTCAGAACTCACTGTAATTAAAAGATAAGTATCTTACTTAAAATAAAACCAAATAGAAAAACTTTTCAAAGATCCCATATCAAAGATAAGCGCCATATCACTATTATAACTAACATAAAATATCACCCAAGTGCGAATTGGACTCGCGCACTAAGGGTTCCTCATCATTATATGTAACAAATGTGTGATGTAACTATGTCTAGTTAAGGTTTTCGGAGCTTTTCCTTTATATATAGTATAAAAGATAGCTTCATACGAAACTTCAAGTTTCTAGGTAAACCAAAAGGGTACTTCCAGTCAGGAAGTACCCTTTAGGTTTTGGTTCCCTAACGAGTAGTAGCGAGTTTGAAAATATGAGGATTAAACTGCTGTTTAATTTGAATGTGTTAATACAGAAGTTTGATTTTGTCACAGTTTAAAGATATTATAGACCTGAGTATTTAATATGAATTTTAATTGAACACCTCTTCGCGTTCTTGACGAAAGGGATAGTAACTTTAAAATTATTAAAAATACTTTTATTATACGATGTAACTAAAAATTTTGGGTTTTGCGCAATCATTCCTTTATCTGTGCTATAAGACGTTGCGTTCTACCAAATTTCAACATTTTGAGTTTACGGGAAGATGCTATGCATTTTGATTTCCTTACGAGTTTCGAAAAGTTATCAATACATATTTGCGGTATAAACGGCTGTATATGATTTTGATTTCAGTTTAATACCTTCACGAGTTCCTGAGAAAAAGGTTCTTGATAGACGGACGGACGGACAACAAACTAATCCTTATAAAGGTTCCGTTTTTTCCCCTCGAGGTACGGAATCCTACAAATTTATTATTACTTATGTAGACTTCAATATATTTAACTCCTTAATAAATATGAATTTATATTTATAACAACATTAAACTGACAATAGATTCACCTGCTTTGCTATATTTGAAATATAACCGACAAAAGGTTTCTGAGTCATAATTTGAAACAACGAAATCGAGCTGGAAATCAGGATTATATTGCAAATAAAGGAGAGACCGGTCTGGCAGCGTGGGAACAGCGGCCGTGAATGGTTTGCCTCAAGGAACGAGTCGCACAGTTATATTTACTACCTTATAGCTCTTAACACCTTGAAATAAAGACCACGGTTTTAATACAAAAGCTATCACGTAACAGTACTGTACTCTGTTAATGGCCTATTGACCAAACACACATTACTATAGATGAACCATTTTATTTCTAAGAAGATCAGTGCTGCGTTCACGATCCAAAGTTTAAGTTAGAACTATCTAAATTTCGGTTGTATCATCTTTTCAATCTCTATCGGTACTGCAAAGTTTCTAACATTGGTTAGGATATCAAATTCAGCCTAATAGATGTCACCACCGTCGCGATACAGACTATCATAATATATTGCATGTTTAATTCGCCGAGATAGATAGCGATAGGGTAGCTCAATTGATAAAGCGACGGTACGGTTTCCTAGAGGTCGCGGGTTTGAAAAAATGGTCTAAATTGACTTCAAAGGTGGCTTTACGATGGAAAGCGATTTATTAGTATATATGTATGATACATTCATACTGTAGCGACTATTTACATTAATTAAAAATCTTTGACCTGGTTAATGCTACTTAACTCATTGAAAATAATGGAAGAAAGCAGTTCATGCTTCAAACAAAGACATTTGGCCAAAATAAACTTTCCCATACTTTTGTATTCACATATTTAAAAATAATGTTGGAAAGTTATTAAATTCCTTTATAAATACACTTTTAATATAGTTTTTGGTCTGGTAGAAATATATATTGAAATTCGTTGGCATTCAATACATCGTATATTATAATAATACCATAAATATTAAGAACTTACAAGTACTTAAAACAAATTGACGTACTGCCGTGAGACTTCAAGGTTTAAAAAAAATGACAGAAAAAGAGGTTACTAAAAATGCGTATTTGTGTTATGGTATTCTAATGTATTCTAATTATAACCAAACAATAGACTCTCATGCCAGAGTGATGGGAATGAGCGGTCAGACTTCCGTCAGTCCGTCCCGCCCCATGAGAACTATTCTATTGTTCTAAGATCCTATTTACAACTTCGCTGTAAAATAACTGTATTATAAAAATATTAATTTCATTTTTTTAAATTTGGTATTTTTATAAGCTTTTAATTTTTAGTTAGAGAACTATTCAGCAATTCTTATCTCTAATAGTTTAGCATTATCAATACAGATAAAGAATTTAAAACGAATTAAAATGTTAAATTTTTGGGTCATCAACTTAATAGTTTTAGAAAAGCAATAAAGAAATCTAAAAAATAATATAAAAAGTAAGTAATACGAAATAGGTAGGTACTCCTTAATAACACAAGCAAAAGTACTACATATTCATATTCTTCTCTGCCCGTAATTCATCTAATTGACGTTATGTCGATCAAAGCAAGACTTGAAGTACAAACCTAAAAAGATATATTGAAGGATAATCCTTGAGCCTTGATGGTTCATAAAACTGGATTCCAAAATATATAACAACAGGCTAGAGATTTTGTAGCCTGTCACAATGAGAATACATGTTAACTGCTACATTTTTCACACTTTGGTTTTGTTAAACCTGAAGACAAATCATGTAAAAGGAGCTTTAAAGAGCTTGAAGAGCTTCGTAATAACTGGGAATTCACGGAAGAACTAGAGTGCTATATTGTGATAATCCTTTGACAGTCCAATTAGAGCAATAGCAGAAGACCTAATCTTTTAATACTTACATTTCTATTTTGAGAATTCAAAGACATTACGTTTTGAAAAAATGCATTTTTAAACAATCCAATATTTATCCCCAATAATTTATATTTTTTATAAAATGATATGGCAAAGAAGTAAGTCGTCGCCGAGATGATGTATGATAGAAGTTCGTGAAAAAAATTACATATTGCCTCTCCAAATGAATGGGATATCCTTATCCTAGATAGGTAGATGATTGTAAGTCAACATTTTTTTGGTGCAGTATTTCGGACTATTCTGCGATTGTTCTTCATTACATTACATTGTTAATTTTATTACAATTATTTTTGTGTTTTCATGAACATTAAACATTTAGGGTAAAATCTATCCTGTAGTTGTATGATGTGCGAGTAAACAAATAGATAAACAGACCATTTGTTAAAGTTGTTATGAAGCAAAAAAAAATCTATTGCTTTGAGATCTGTACCAAGTACTAAATTAAACACGTTCTATTAATTTTTTCAAAAGACATTTAATTTATTTACACATTACCTCTTCTATTTTTTTGAATAGATTGTTTTATTTTTATTTAATTTTACTTCAAAGTTTTCGACTTGAAGACGGATAACTTCCTGGCAATATAATATGAATTTAATTTTTTATTCCTTTAAAATAATTGAATTAATAATATTAAAAAAGTGCGAAGTGCGAGTCAGACTCGAACTAGAAGGAACATTAATAAAAAAAATAATAGTTTTATTTGGTTTGTAGTACTTTCTGTTAATGCGGCAACAAAAATACATTATCTATTAAAATCTCAAATATCTAGCTATCCCGGTTCATAAGATACAGCCTAGAGAAAGACATACGGAGAGACGGACAGCAAAGTCTTAGTATTGAAAATTGAAATATATAGATCTTACACAAAGCAACAGTAACAACCTTATAGCTACAGTATATCATAATCTAACAACTAACCCAAACATATTTCCATTGGTTGCTTGATTAGAAAACCATAACTATAAAAGTAATAAAATATTGGTTTTTATCATGTCATTAAACTCGTCTGGAATTTAATAATGTTTGTTAGTCCATGAGTGGGAAATCCCTCACTAAGCTAGCTAAGATGATGTGGATGTATAAAACGTGTTTAGTACCAAAAAAAAGATAACAAAGCTCTGAAACTCATTTGAACATAATTGATCCTTACAATTGCTTTTAACAATCTATTATTTGTTATATAGTACAAAAAACGAGTGTCGAATGATTAGTGTTGGTAGTTGATAGTAAAACAGTTGTAAAAATTAACTTTGAATCAGCATTGATTCCGGTTATGGACAAACATTTGTATTTTAAGCCATCCATTAGACCACCTACTGATCAAATAGTATCACTTACTAACCTTTATTACAAAGTCACAAGGTTCGATTTGAATTGTGTTTCGTAAAGCTAAGGTAGCGGTCAATGCATTTGCATACATTATGTTTTGTTAGCTCGTGGGCGGAGAACTGATATCAACTATTTTATGTTCAAGTGATTTACTGTTAAATATTTAAAAGTTTATTCATCTTAAACTATCACATCCTACGAAGTTCATGTCAATTCACGATCACTATGGTACGATACGATGGATAAGATTTTTAACTTAAAATATGTTTCGTGAAATGATTTCTATAAAATATATTTTAGATTTTATTAATATCCTGTGTAGTAACAAAAATTTTAATAACCGATTTAACGTTTAAATAATTCGTAATAGATTTTATTGGTCTTAGCTAATGATATTTTTTAAATTGTTTGTATTTACAATATCGTAATGTATTATTTTTGTAAAGACATGAAATAATCTACAATATTAGAACAGGAGTTTGAGTCAGAATCTATATTGTTGTAAATGAGGCCTCCTCACAATACAGTCTGAGCTACTGACACACTTGGTCACAGGATTCAATAACAGTCACTTGCTATACCTACTTGCTTCAAATAACCTTTTTGTAGTTAAAAGAAAAGTAAAGACCATTAACTTGTTTTCAAAGACAATTATTGACAATTATAAGACATTAAAATCATTCGCATTGAACATGGCATTTTACTAAACTATACCATATTATAAGAAATAATAAATATAATATTGTTATTCATTTTCATTCGTTGCTCGCAGACAAATCAAATAAATTTAATCAGATGATGAGAAAATAAACAAAGACACTGGAGCGCGCGTTGAACTCTAATGTGAGGCGGCTCTCCCTACAACACCTCGCAAACACACTTCGAATTATGGTACTAAAATTTGTATATTCTATACAAATTTTAATAATAAATCTGTAGACAAAATATTACTTTTTCAATAATAAAAAATAGGTTATTTTTACATTTAGGTACAGACTCCAACAGAATCTTATTTGTATTTCATTTCATAAAAATATACCTGCAGGATGCGTCGTGTGCTCACATTTTTAATACTTACGGTTCGCGGTTTTGTTTTAACCATAACAATGCAATGGTTGAAACAAAACAAAAAGACAATTTAAAAATAAGGGACGTTAAAATAAATTTGGTGTATACTAAAAGATGATGTATGGGCGCTTATCCTTAACATATATCACTGGGGTCGTCGACCGGGAGTTTTGCGAGCGAACCTGCGACGTGCGCGCAAAGCAGCAGCGCAAGCGACGACAACATGGCACACGTGCGACTGACGTGCCGCTCCGCACTATACTGAGTGACCTGACCGGTGGACTAACGACTAGGGAGCCCTCCACAGACCACACCACAGCACACACACGCACACCATCACCCTTCATGGTTCATTACAGGAGCTTTGCACAAAGCTACCTCTTGATTGGTTCAACTTGTGCTATTTATTTTTGTCATTATTTATTTTATGTTTTGTAATTTTAAAATTATTAGGTTAACGAGTAAGTTTGATTCTGTGAGTAGAAAATATTGAATCATTTAAAAAATGTTGTAACTTTTTTCCGTTTATAATTACATAATAATAGCAGGAATTTACTTTAAATAACAAAGAATAATTTCTCAAATAATATGAAATGTAAATTGCAGAGGCATTAACAAAAAATATCCCTAATTAAAGCAAGTGTGAGCTAGCAGACCACCGCTATCAACATAACTCTGCTTCACGTCCAGCAATTATGACACACAACATTGTTGCAATAAAACATAACAACTAAGAATTACTACACCTAAGGGCTTAAATACATTCTCACGTCACAATACAATGTCGAATAAAACTACGTTATCGAAGATATTAACAACAGATTATTAATCCTTATCAAATAACATTTCCGCTCCCCAATGGCTTTGGCATATTCTTATTCTGCTTATACCAGAAAGAAGATAGGAGATGATACATCAAACTGAAGATACGATGCGTTGCTCTCTCTTCTCTTGCAGAATATCTGATTAACTTCGGCAAATATGTAAAATTGGCAAATTGGTTGATCCGTTTAATAAGAAGAATATAGTTTTATGGACATTCTTAAATTTAATATTTTTTTTGAAATCTAATGCAATCTAGATTTTTATTATTACTTCACTCAATTATGTATTTTACGCCTGTATATGTACCTATATTTTAAAGAGAATTATATAAAAAATATAATATTATACATATCGATACGATAATAAGGTGCTATGCGACCATACTGTGTCAATGAATTTTATGTGATACCTTTTCCCACTTATTGTTAATTATAAATGCGGATGCGAGCCTCGGAATGTAACGGCAGGCGGCGCGTGTGTGCCTTCCAAGATACTGTCTAATAACATTCAATTGGACTGCAAACATATCACCATTGGATTATAAATAAACTATGCTTTTTATTTACATTTACTTGACAAGACAAAATGTATCATAAGTAGTACATTTTATGAGATTTTGAAATCATTGAACATTTCTATACTGGATACACCAGGGAGTAATCCTGGGATATTGAATATTCAAATGTATATTTAATAAATAAAAAATATTCAAAGCTTGAATAAGAATATGAATGAAAAGATATCTATACGGGCAGGGATTTGAACCCACGACCTTTCCACCTCGGAAAATGATCCGGTTGATCTACCAATTGCGTTACCACTCGTAAATAATAGCGATTACATACGATTAATATCGCGCTAGCCATCAATACGAACGAATTTAGAACAACAATATACTAATTAGTGGAGATATATTGTAATTAATATGTATACTGTAAGAAATAAAGTACTTAATTTTGATTATCATTAAGACAGGATTATATTTATTTCAGAAATTGAATTTCACTATTATTTTTTATAACAGTTCTCTCCCACGTCACGTGATATCTTACAAACCCCCGCTCGTTGTAATAAGCCACATAAAAGGTTTAACTATTTCCCGACATTCTTCGCACACGTAGCCGCCTTTATAGCCCTCTATTAACCGGCCATGTTCTTTATAAGCTTCTTAATGATACATAATATCTACTTAAACTGTCTCATTGGAATTAAAACAAATTATAAACTGTTTTATTTTAATGTAAAAGGTGTAAGTCAGGATTATATTATTTTAAGTTTATGAAATATATTGCTTTGGGTGCTATATTTTTAACCTGATTAAACGTTTAATATATATGGTATATAAATAAATTATAATACTTTTTTACGGCTCTGGGTGTTATATTTTGATTAAACGTTCAATACTTTTGATATATAAATAAATTATATTTATTTCTTTGTATTCAAATTTATTTTTGAATTGACATAATAATCAGATTTAAATCCGTCATAGGATCCAATTTATGAAGACATCCTTAAAAAATACCCTTAAGTAGGTTATCGCTACTCACAACTAAAGAAACGAAGTGAAAATTAAATATTAAATCCCATAAATTAGATTTATAACGATAATTGCATATTTCAACACTAACATATAGTAGTTAAGCATAACAATTCTAAATTATTTGTGAGTAGTCAAAATTCTAATATTATTTAATTTTACTACTCTTCGATATTTCTATACCTATATGTAAAAAGAGTTTTTTACACAATATAAATTTAATATAGTAATTAACTTATAAAACAATAAACAATATGTTTAAGGAAGTGTTATTTATCAAATTTTATTTTCCCATTGTAATCTTTTCATGATTATATATAATAAAATCTCTAAGTCTATGGAATAAGGAATACCGGAATTGTGGGACTAGAAATTGACTCTTGATAATGCTGGGAGTCGTTAACGGATTAACTACATATCTCTCGGGTTCTCAGATAACGCCATCTAATTACAAAACCTTTTTATCGCCGACCACCGACCGCCACTATCTTCTCTAATTAACTCTGCTGTGGATTGCTGCCGACGGTGCTAATTGTTAGTTCTATAATTTTACTTCACAGGGATCTAAAGGAAGATTCCTGACATTGTGTTGATGTTGAAATGACATATCGAAGACAAGTTTGGAACGTTATAAACAAATTTTCTGCATATTTTAATTGAAAAGTTAAAGGTTAAGTAAATCAAGAACAGTTCTAACGATAAATGATTGATATAAGGCTAGAAGAAAAATTAAATATAAACAACAAGTGATGATTACCAAATTGAGATAGATTCTCTCAAGTTTATATAATTAGTATAAAAAAAAACTATAATTTAATTTCTGTTATTCCGTAATCAAATAAAGGAAAAAAGAGCTTTTCCAAGCAACAAATTGATTTTAAGAACGTATAACCGATTTGGTTGTTTTCTTATATAAATACGCAGAGCAAAGCAAAGCGTTACAGTTAAATTATCGATATCGACCAAATAAAAAGTATTAGTGAAATCTAACAACATCAATACTGTTAATTTGTGGTTTATTCATGCTCAACTATGTCTCATCGGTAACTTTGACACAAATCGGAGAAGTATATATGCCGTGATTATAGCCTGTCGCTATAATCACGGCAATAACATAGACGAATAGAAAGAAAAATGTATTAATATGAAATAAGGCTACGCTTAACTTCATCATCACTTATGTGCAAATAATTATTTCATCAATGAGACATTCTCAAAGGATTGAGAAGTTCTTTTGTGTTCAGAAAAACTAAAAAAATAACAAAAAAATATAATTTTAAATATTATGTACCTACATAACTCCATTTCGAAATAAAATGTCGCTTAGACCAAATAGCCTTAGAACCCTCAGATATAGTAACGATGGAACGATATTTTATAAATTCCAAGGGGACAAATATAAATTTGTGGATAAAATTATTGCTGTAGAGAGGCTAAAATATATTTACCCTTTGAAAATTTATAATTAACTTTAGTTCTCTGATAATAACAGCATTAATGACTAATACACGATAACGAATACAGATTATAACGGCTTTTGAAGAAGGTTATTTAGTTTTTTGACGCTTCCAACATAAATCCTACCTACCTACTCTCGGAGTCATTTTTAGTAAAAACAAAACAACTCAGGGAGTAGTATTGCCATTCTCTTCTCTGGAAATCATTATACGATGATCTTAGATCTAACGACTTTAAGCTAACACTTCAAGCAGCTTTCGGTAATCTTCTTTGATAAAACTTCTGAACATGAATGATTACCAGTACTAGAATTAACATCCCAAACCTGAGATTTAAGATTTTTAGGAGCAGAATTAACTCTACTCTCGTCGATCCTGATGATAATATCATAACAGATGATTGAGGATTATAAAACATACGTGTAGGTGTGCATATGTATGAGTATCTTTTTGCATGGCCTTAGTCTAAATCAAATCAAACCTCGAACGCATCATTAAACCACTGCCGAAAGGTCTGAGCGTTAGCTTCACTTCACGGTAATACGAATGTTTTATAAAATAGAACTTTTAATTAGATTCATTATTGTGATTACTTTAACCCAAATATCTTTTTGTGCTATTCCGTGAAAATGAAGATTATTTGAATAAAAAAGTATTCTATAGTATATTACGTCAGACAATAAGCTATAACGATTCTAAAGTTCATAAGAATCCGTCCAAAACAAAAAACTGATAGAAAAACATCTAGACATGAGGTAGAGTATCAAGCCAAGTTCAAGCTAACAGAAAGGCGAACCGCACCGTGTGTAAATATGTTCGTTTACCATTTGGAGCTACTTTTGATATAACTGAAAAACTATTTCACATAAACAGTTTAAATTTGGCTCAAATGTTCAAACTTGCGAGATACATGTGTGCTCTGGATTTCAGAAACACACCTAAAATATATATGTAGATATTGCCGTCAAAAAATTGACATTTTTGTCACTGACTGACCATAATTATGATCATGTTCCAGATGGCCGAGAAAGACAAAATTATTACTAAGTTTCAGACCACGATGCAAGGAATACAAGAAATACAATTTCTTAAAGAAAGAATAGCGCCGTCGCGGCCTAAACAAGCTAATGAACGAAATATGATACAAGTAAGATACAAAATTTATTCCATTTTAATAAAGCCGAATAGTCTATCTTTCTATTTTTTCAAAATATCTAAAATCAGTTTTTTTAAACGTATCTTGTAGCGCCCTCTACATATCATTCCATGTAACTCATGTATATATATGATATACCTTGATTTACCGAGGCAGTCATGTCATGGAGATGTTTGTAGATGTCGCTACTTACAGCTATTTGTTTGTAACGCCATAGTATTTAATAAGCTCATCGTTGACTTAATAAACTAACCTCATTAGTATTCTAATGATAATAATATGATTTATGACTATTGCATGTTGTTGCGTGAAATGACATTAATAGTATCTTGAGCAAGATATTTATACGGCTTTTTCTATAATTTTGAATATATTTGTTAGATCCACTATATTTATTTGAAGCTACCTTGGAGCAAGTAAATAAGTATTAATTAGATGGATTTATTGCATTTTACTTTTTGCTAATAGCATATTATCACCATAAGTTGAAGCAGTTTTAATTAAAGTTTACATTCACATATACAACACATGATGATGTAAGTGTACCACACACACACTTTCTCTATAGTCGTAACGATATAAATTTATTGTTATTCGAATGACATGTGTCGCAACCCGAAGCCAGGCACTGATGATAGTGCTAGTTGGTTGTTAATTTTTTTATAGTGGTGCCCAATTATTTTATCGCAATTTAATCCTAGCATAGGGCTGCTATCATGTTATCATTATTTTTTTTATCGAGATTTGAGAAAGCCGTTATAATTGACATAATCAGATCAGTATAATTAAGTACAGATATCTTTCATCTCATAAAACGCTTATTAAACCCAAGCAAGTAATAAAACTCGAACTTGACTTTTACTTTGTAAACAAACATTAAATGTAGACACTTAAAAAGGAGCAATAATGGAATGAATTAAATTATTACAAATTCAATGTGAGAGTCACACACAGTTACAGTACTCTGGTATTATTTATAAAAGGCTGAAATCGATTTCTCGCTGTACAAGTTACACTTTTTGAATCTTTAAGAGAACAATCAAGCCCAGAATTCGAATTCATGTAAGGAAAAGTACTTGATGTGCACTTGTCCTTTTCACTTCCTTTCAATTCGTGCTCAGTAAATACAAGCACAAATCAATGTTAAAATATAAAATATTTAATTTTGGTTGATATATATTTTTTTTAATACTGAAAGGTTTTATATCGTATAGTTAATTAAAACATTTTATTTTTTTGAAAATCTATTTACTTTTTGACCATTGAACTATGATCTTTTAAAATATTATATTTAGTATTCAAATTATGAAATATTCTAATTTATTTTTAAAAGTTTTGTGTCTATTTTTCATAATGTTTCAAAATTAATATATATATGTATTAGTAGTATATATATATATATATATACACATATATATATATATATATATATATATATATATATATATACATATAAAAAAGAAATTAGAGTGGGATCATAAGTTTCTTTTTAAATTTAATTAAATGATTAAAAAACACACATTTCACTCGACGAGCATTTAATAATATTAAAATTTATATACAAACATATAAATGATGTTACATATCACATTCTCTATACTTGCGACACCAATAAATTAAATATTAATCAACAGTTGGACCACAGGTCCGCAAAAACAACTAGGAGAACGAAATATATTTAATATTTTGCGGTTTCAAAATATTTTTCTTCAAAAATGTACAAAAATATTCTTTTAAACTATGATAGTTAACCAACTCGGGTGGTGAAATGTTGGTTTTTAAAATATCTTAATTAAGACACTGGCATTTCATATTCTCGTTCGTATTATGTTCTACTATAATAAGACTATTGTTGACCCACGTGGTCGATCTGGGTCTGCAGGTTATTGATAACTTCAGAAGGAAGCTGGTCTCCGAGGATTTCAAACAGGTTGATCCTTTGGTTTCCGGGAATTGATTCATAAGCTGCCAGCTCTACGCCTTCTTGTACCTGGAAAAATTCACCCATTATAACATATGGCATCTTTAAACAATCAGATCCAACTAAAATTATTCTGGTTTAAATCTGGTTAAAAAAAAAGAAATGTTAATCGAAAATTTGAAAAAAAAAAGTGTCCAAAGACATAGCCACAGCCATACCTTCTGTATAACGGCATCCTTGGGTATGAGGAAGGTGCTCTGCGCCTGCTTGATGGCCTCCTTGCTGTAGGCGGCGCCCTCACGCTGCGGCGCTGCTGCTGCCACCGCTACCAACACGCACAGGACCAACAAGCACTTCATAGTCACCGAGTTAAAGACCGTCTGCTTCTGGAAGAAAAAGTCTTATTGTTATAAATTTAATTTGTAAAAAATATTATTATAATTTAAAATAATTACAAGTAAAATATTCTTAAAGGTAAATCCAGAACTCAATCGCTGTTTTAATAGCTGTGGTCCAACCCGTATTACTAGTTTGCTTCCGGTATCTCGTATATACTATAATTTAAAAAAATATATGGGCATTCAAGTCTAACGTATAATATGCGGAAAGCTTTGTAGCAGAGATTTGTCATGAAATTAATGATTAAGACATTTCTGTTAGAGCAATTAAAAAATATGATGATAGTTATCAGAGCGCGAGTCTCGTCTTCGGTTACGTAACCAAAATAGAGAGATCTTTTCATTCAAATGTATGACCTGCGTTCACCTGACCGAAAGCAATGGTATAAAGATCAGATTCAGATAAAAGATTTAGGTAAAAGTTTTTCGATTCGTCATAACAAAAGATAGGCTATTTATGTGAAAGGTAAATTCAAATCTACTGTATGATCTCAAATCTTGCCAAAACTAGTCACTCGTATTACAATTTGGCAAATGCGCAGTCAGAGAGAAAGTAAAGTGACGATCCTGGCGCCGCGACGAGTACACGTTGCTTCATTTGCGTCCCTTCATTTCGAATGATAATTAATTTCGAAAGCTTAGAAGACATGTACGTTAAAAGTTTCTTTACTTTGAATTTTAAATAAACTTTATTTACCAATGCATTTTTACGAACAATTCTAGAAAAAGTCTCAATAATAGTAATTATCTCGTTTATCTACCGCATAGTTTTCGTTCTCTTAATATATGATGGAAAATTGGTTTTGTAACAATTATAATAAACTTCTTCACTTTTCAATATCTAAATTTCTGCGGGTTATTTTTAAATATTTTAGAAACCACAAAAATACAGTTCCCAGCAATTTAAAAGCTTTAGCTGCTAAGTAAGAGAACGGTGTCACTAACTGAAGCAACGTTGCATATAGGACGAGACCCGTGCTCGTCCCTTCGAAGTTACATAACTTGAGATGTGTATCACTCGCGGGAAAGTTGTACTAGCACTTAAACCACTTCACACTGCAAACAAATACACTCTCGTACTTACTGGAGCAAACTTTTAATACAATATTACAATTCCAATTTTGTATTCTTAAATTTTCTAATTTATTTTTAATAGCATGAAAGTTCCAAATTAACATAAGGGTTATTGATTACTATTTGAAAAATTAGTCTAGCTCAAACTCCCTCAAGTATTATTAGATACACTTTGCAGATCCCTTTAAGGTACACAGACATGACTCAAATTAAAAGACCGTCATAAGACTAAACATACCAATTAAAGAACTAGATCGAGGTGCTACTAAGTACCCAATTTGACTCAGATAGAATTTAAATAAAACAAATTGAAATACCAAAAAGCGATTATTCACAAATTATAATCACTGGAAAAATATTATATGTTAGTAGTTAATATAGTTAGTATAAATACTAGACGAGGGCTTACCTGTAAGTCACAGAGTGCGGCGCGCGCGCAGTCCCGCCGCTCATATAGCGCCCCCTCGCACACTTTCACCGCGCCTCGCCCCCCGCCCGAGCCCACTCCTTACCATGAGGCTACGAACCTAACACATCCTAGAGCTTAAACAATTCCAATTAGGATTTAATTCAATTCATTACGACATTTTCGAATCTTTTTTTCGACTTATTACTAAATCACTATATTTATTCAAAAACTTTAGAAATAAAATTGACGTTATAAGGTAGATAGATAAATGACAATTTATCTTAACGTAAATTTGGTTACATTCTTTATAATTTTATCTACAAAATAATCCTACTTTTCAATAAATTTTAATGTTAACTTTACCTTTATTTGGTATTAAGTGTATAAAAAGGTTATTATAACCTGCCTATTCACTAATTGATTTCCTTAATATAAAGCGTCTTATAGGTAAATCGCCCTTTTCGTGGCGTTACTGTAATTGCGGATAAAGGTCTAAAGTTGCACTGCTCAAGTGGATCTATCCAAATCTAAGCTACTAAATAGGTACATCGAATTAAAATAATTGTTTCTAGAAAGATACAAATTACAGAAACAAAAACAGTTAGTAGTCTTGGAAAATTGTATATTAAGCTCTGTGGTAATAAAATGTTTTGACTAAAAGAAAGTTTAAAAATACATACAACTATAACTTCGGAAAAAAACGATAGCCCTTCTCTAACGATTGAGGATGACGGATGACTTGTACTGGTTTTATTATTATTATTTATAGTTAGGATACAAAAACCTCAATGAATTCATCAGAACTGTTATGAAATAGTAGACTTCAACAAAAAAGATTCAAAAATTCAAGAACCGATGGTGTTTTTACAATAGAAAAGGTATTGAAAAAAGAAATCTGATCCTAGAGGAAGAAAGATCAGATGCTGCAAGGTGAAAAAATGATATAAAAAGACTGGTGGGGGTTTATCTGTGCACAAGAAACGCAAACAACGAAATAATGTGGTCAAACTTGTCGGGCAATCAGACAATTTTCGATACCAAATTAAATCAGATATTAAATTATAAGTATTAAAGTATTGTTCTAAAAAGTCTGAATAAAGTTGTGTATGTATATATTTATAAAATATTAATTATGCTAGAGGTACCCACAGCCGATTGTTAAAAACATTCAAAATACTAGGTAAAATTAAAGTTTAAAATGTAATCTGTTGAAAATAAAGATTTTTTATAACTTGTCGGCTATAAGGTCGCTCGTGGACATTTGCAAATGTAGATGCCAATTTATTCAAAATGGAGAAGTTGCAATTGTATATTAAGGATGCTAAAAATTAGAGGGAAAAGGTATTATTAGGCTTCCAGATATTAATCACGATACGAAACGTAACTGTAATACCTACAGACAAAACGATCTGAAATTCGATATAGGAATATAAATAATATGTCTTTTATTTAATCGATTTATTTTCTCTGAGTATGTAACTCGATTTTCAATAACTTAATAACTTTAATAACAGATTTAGATTAATTTAAAAAATACTGGAGACAAGTTAGTAAATATTATCTTAAATTGCTGTTTTAATATGCACAAACAACCAGATACATTAAAGAGATATTATTAATGACGACGTTTGACGTCTCAATACTTTCTTGTAACATTCTAATAGATGAAGCAAGTATGAGGCAACCGGTTTGTCGGATTCTTTTATGTTTATCATAATATTCACATATTTATACAAATGAAGCGTATTACGTGTGTCTACCTCCTGTACCTATATCACTTATATCTTCACATTTAAAAAATAACTTAATAATAAGTATGAATTCTACATTACAACGTTTTCGCGGTTAGTTTTTGTGATCAATTGTTCATTTAATAGTAAAGACATAAAAATGCACAAAAATAATTTAATATTATAAGATTTAATTTGTTTTTATGTATTATTTATGTAATAATGCTGAGAGGTAATCTTTATGAGTAAAATGAATGTAACGGTCAAGGCGTTAGAAAGGCAGTCGTTAATAATTTAAACTGTTGCAGATGAAGGTGGTCGCCGGCCCGAACATCCAGTACGACTGTGTTATCGGCGGGATTCGTTTCTGTAACATTTTTTATTATTAAATAATATCGGGTCCAATTACGTTGGCAATGTCGACTTAGTTATCTCTTTTATACTATCCACGCAGAGTTCTAACATAAGATTGACATGCCCACCGGGTGAATAAAAAGCAGGATTGCAAGCCCCTCCCAAAACCTTCCGGTATTCTAATATCCATCAACTATCCCTATTTCTGAAGGTTGGCAACACATTTGCAATATATTCAGACATAGCTATAGAGGATGATAATGTCAGGTAAATTGTTCTAATGTTTTTCCCCTTCCAAGAAGAATAGTTTTGTCACTATATCAAAATACTGATAGCTTTTGATTAGCATAAATACAATTAATAGTTTGTTAAAGATGCAACTCGTTTTTATGAAATATCTTTTAATGTAAAATTTCGAAATAATTAAGAATATTCGAAATCATATTTTAAGTGTTTACAAAATCTTATAACCATTGCGTCCTCGAGGTCGGAGGGCGCACGCTCCTCTCCTCTGAACAGACACTTGATGACATCTTTGATGAAGCAACACATTTGGTCATCTCCATTCATTCTGTATTGCTAGCCAAAGTTGTCTTTTTGACCAAATATTTTTTTTGTCTAAACTGTGTTGTTTAATTTGACGTCTTATTATTAAAAAATTTAAAGGTTTCATATACTTAACATTGACTATATTTATATATTTATACAAAACTAAGTTTTAAATTATTATGTAGAGCTTATTCTTATTCATGAATTGGGTAAAACGTACTTGAAAGAATGAGACTTTTAAAATATTATAACACTAACTGATATATAGGCAATGACTTCTTATTTTCTCCCCACTCTCTTTCCCTTCTAAAACTGTAGGGCATCTTAAGTGTTCTATATATCATTATGGTATGGTACGGTGTAGTGTATAAGATATTCCTCGTTTCGATCGCCGAATACACAGGGCCCATTATCGTAGTGGAGCAAGAGCTCGAAGTCCTGTGTTTTGTCGCTTGTCACTGCCAAAAAACTCTAGAACTCTCTAATGAGTTCTTTTCTTAATTGAATTAATACTAAATACCCTGGAAAAAAATATCCGTTCTTACCTCTTACCAAAACTAACTTTTAATACCAGTGGAACACAATTGCTTTAGTAGGTAGCTTAAGTATAGCTTTGTCCATTTAAGCAGCTAACTAAACGATACATATGTCTTCAAGACATATTAAAGCTACTAAAAATATCTGCACGAAATGGTTCCCTATAGAAATTTTCTGGTAAAAAAAATAAGGGGTAATTTAAATTAGAACAAATCTATATTTTTAAGTAATAACATTTTCCGTCATTTTCATCAGAGCTCCATACATAAAAACTTTTATCGTGAAACTTTTTTAAATTGCCTACATTGTCCAAATATATTTTTGTTTTTCCCGAGATAACGAGTGAATGACTTAAATAAGCAACCTACAAACCATAAAAATTCATTGAAATAATTGTAGAAGTAACGTAATTGTAGATATTAAGTTTTTGTGTGAATTTTCAGCATCAATGTGTACCTCTCATATAACCATATCAATTTTCTCCAAAATCAATCGGTCACAAACAAAAATAGCAAACAGACAGATTTGTTTATGGTTGTATCTTGTGTACATGTTCATCAAAAAATAATAATGATTTTGCATGGTTAGTACTTTACAGCATAATATGTACAAATGTAGCTGGCGTATTTTTATTTATTGTGTCATTCTTATACGTGAAAAAATTAAAACCAGTTTCAGTCTAATTCTGTTTTATTTGTAAAAAAACAATACTTTATGAATAAAATAAGAAAAAGCACATGTGCTTATTGCCCGGGAAAAGATATAGTCTTCCGGAGCAAGAAGTAACATTTAATGAGCTCGACTTAGCGATACTGACCGTACCGCATGCTGATAACTGAACATAACATCTTAGACGAAATGAACATGCGATATAATATCAATAAAATAGACACAATGGTATTTGAAACAGACAATATTTTTTATATAAAACATTATAGCATATTTGAGCCTTCTCAGGAATCAAAAGCTTTCCTGCATATAATCGATCTCAGAATATCTATATAATAGAGTGCAATAAATAAGACTGTCGTGTGCAATCACATACATACTAATCGAACTAGAACTATTCATAAGGTTGTTTATCCAATATCAAATTCGTTTGTACCAACTTTGTTACGTCCGTTCCCGATTGCATGCCGGTGATCGGCCGGAGTCGACTAAGAGGATCGTTCACTTCATCCTAGTAACTATATCTATGCGTAATGATCGCACCGAAGCAGCGCTCGCCTATGCTCAGAGCAACTGACGGAAAAACGTGGCGTGGCATCTTGGCAACGTCGCGTGGCATCTTGGCAACGTCGCGTGGCAGCGTGGCAACGTGGCGTCGTGGAGCAGGGCGCGCCCGTTGTCACTTGTTGACTAGCTCAATTGCTTAATTATCAACCATTTATTCACGTTATTCTCACTAAAATAAATAACTTATTCTAACACGAAAAGCTTCGTTTACTTAATTTGACATCGCTATAAAACGCACGACTTGAGCCCTAGCACAGCCGCACGCTCCACTAATCTAAGTATGATAAATAATTTGTCCAACTACGATACAATTAATAAATTCAACCGATTTACTGGCATCTACTTAATATAATGTATAAATATATCCATTGACATATAATCGAAATAATATGATAGGGATTATATAAACTATAAACAAAATAGTCTCTACGTAACTTATAGTTTCAAGAACGAAACTTAATAACTACAAAATGCTAAAAAGCTGAGGTCTATCCGCCGCTCACTGCGATGCGCTCGGTTGGGCTGTTGACACTTCTATCGCTTCAGGTTCCTTTATTAGGATCTTCGTGGACGACTCAGTCTCCCCTGAAGTATAATGGTCATTTTTATTTGATTCAGCCTGGTTTTTGATGGTAGCCGATGCATTTGTAGCTGTGTCATCTTCCTCGGAAGATTCGTCCAATATTGGTTTTTCATTGCTCTTTTCCATCACTACCTTCGTAGGTTTCCTGTGAATTGTTGGCACGTAGGACTGGGTTATGATTTCGATATCCTTCTTATCTTTCATGGTAATTTCAGTTTTATTTTCACTATTGTCATCTGAGACGTTATCAATTATAGCGCGACGGGTAGTTGGCTCCACTTTGTCATTGGGCAGAGGTGAATCCGTTATTGTGTCGGTATCTTCGCCCTCAATTTCTACCAACTTGTGTTTAGTAACCTTATTCTTGAATGGCATTTCAGTAATGGAATTTTGGTTCCAATTTTTATTCTTACTTTTATAGCCTGATGCAACATTTACTGGAATTAATTCCTCAGAATCTGAAAAAGTAGGCTTTGATGTCTGTCGTTCGAAGTCAGTTGATTCTGTGTGATCACTAATAGAAGCCACATCACCAACTAAATTTATCAGATCTGTAAGAACATTCGTTTTATGCCCGCTTGACGGATCAATCAAAGCTGAGCTTTTATCAGTGTCAGTTGCAACATTGATTAACTCCACAGCATCCGTACTACTTTCCTGGGATCCAAAGGAAGTGGGTGTAAATTCTGTAGTTTCGAAACTTCCAAGATATTTAAGCTTTAATTCTGTCGGTATTTCTCGTGAGATAGTAGTACCCTCAGAGTCAAACAATTTCGTTGAAATTATATCTACTGAATCCACAGTCGAGTCTATTGTATCGTTACTATCCTTGTCTATTGTTTCATGTGGATTTTGATCACTCGTTTCGATTGGTATTGAACTAAATTCAGTTTCTGATATGACATCAGTAGATTGAGATAAAGAATTTGTTGTCTCGTTTTCACTATCTTCATTTGCTATCTCTAAAGGTTGTGTGAAGTTTAACTCTATTTTAGGAGTAGTAAATTGACTGGTACTTGGGCTAGATATATAATCCTCTGTAGTTACGGATGCTTCATTTTCCACCGTATATGAAATATTTTCAGGTGAACTTGTCGTTGTTATTAATTTATCTGCTGATCTACTGACTGAATATTCGGTTGTGTGCACGGTTTCACTAGAAGAAGAAGATGGAGTGGGGCTCTCAGTAGCGTCTAATAAATCACCGCTTACATCATCGGATATTAAAGAAGGACCATTTAAAATTTCCGTTGGAATGACTGATCGCATATTTAGCATAGGGTTGTCTTTTACAACAGCTATTGGTGTGTTATCAATTTGTTTAAACGTACTTGACTCAAGTGGTTCAAGAGAATTTTCCTTCGTAACAGCGGCTTCACTGGAAACATAACCAGATGTTGTAGCTATCTTAAAAACTGGTGCCTCGGTAATGGAATGATTTGGGACATTAATATTATCGTGATCCATAGAAACATGGTCATTGTCTAAATTTTGTTCCGATAAAATTTCATCATCATGATTACCTAATACTGACAGATCATCTGGTATTGGAGGAAATGCTGGGTTGTGATCGAGAAAAGATAAATCATATTCTTCAATCATAGGCGCTTTAGTAGTTAGTGGAGCTATATGAGTATCTGGCTCTGAGGGTGAACCCATCATTGCTACAACATTAAATGTTTTTGAAGGTACAGTATGGTCAACTATTGTATTTTGAGTCGAAACACTAATTTTTGAGAGATGCTGGTCATTTATATTATCAGATTCAACGGATGTTGTAGGCAGCTTCGATGTTAAAGGAGCAGAAGATGATAAGACAGCTTTTGTGTCAGAATCATTTTTTTCCTCCGAGTCAGTGTTACTTGCACTCTTCTCAGAAGTCGCCTCTCGTAGTATTGGTGGGGATTTTGAAGATGTGTATTCCTCTACTTCGACGCCAGGTGACGGTAAAATTTCTTTAATTTTTACATCTGTTACTGGAATTTCAGAAACAGGCGTAATTTCTTTAATAGTAATAGATGGCATGGGAGGCTCGATCGGCTGCGAGGGAGCTGCGCTACTTTCCACTTCTTCATTCGAAGATATACTTGATGATGACGCCATACCAGGTATCGATGTCACACCTGGAAATCAATGTTTGATTCAGTCAAAAATTGGAAAAAAAAATCTTGCCAAAAACTTGAGACAACAAATAATATTTTTCTTATTCTTAGAAGAAGAATACTACTGTTATTAGAAGTCAAGAAAAATTAAAATGAATATACGTTTTTTAAATAATTTTATCATTCCAGTGATTATTAAAACCAGAATTTATTTTGTATACGTAACAAAATAGTAACCTCTGAGCGGGCAGTTGTCGTATTCGGGGCAGCAGCGACCGGGCACAAGACGGGGGCGGCAGTCGTCTCGCAGGAAGCACGCGATGCGACGGCACACCACCTCGCCGCCCTGACAGTAGCATACGCGACAAGGGTCGAGCGGGTCCACTAATTTCTCACCGTTGCCATAAATGCGGCCTTCTTGCTCACATTCTGCCAAATTATAATATTGACATCTCTGGTTATTTAATACAAATAGTGCAAATGATTGTAGAGCCTAAGCCATTTATAACTCTGCTAATAGTTTTAAGTAGTTTCTCTATAGATTACCTGACTTCCAATAACTTATTAACTTGAAATCGATCGTCGTAACTTAATGTTATAATTACAACATTACAAAGAAATTTATTTATAATTTTTATCCATAACTCATAAATAGTCTTATATAATCAATAGCAAATATTCCAATAACATTCAATCAATATTTCCTTATGACGTTTGCGTCTAAGTAGGAAACCGTCTACCCTCGTAAAAGATTAGATTATTAATAAACTCATATTTAAGAGTATTAGCCTTACCGCACTGGTACGTCGGGCAGCAATGGTCAGGACGGTGCACGGCTTTGCAACCCGGGCGCGGTTCGCAGCGCTGGCGCTGGCACGTCACCTCCCCGCTTGCGCACGCACAGCTCTCGCATGGGCTCGTCCCAGGGAATGAGTCACCTGACATGTACACCACATCACCCAACGCGCAACTGCCTGAAATTTTGTATTTGCTTTTAATTACTGTTATTTAAATCATTTAGATAATGTGAGTTGAAGCTGTGATTAAATCAAAGAATACTGTTAATGAAATTAATATACTTAAAACAAACAACTTTACCTTCTTTTAAACCTATGTCTACAGTTGTAGTGTTTGGCAAAGGACCTGAAAAAGAAAATGGTTTGATAAGATGTTGGTATAAGTTTATTTTAAAAGCGAGTTGTACCTACTCTACAAAGATATCCCTAAGCCTTAAATAACTATTTCACTCCCACTTAGAGATCCATTTATCTAATTTTTTTACGAAATATGACATACGATTTTTATCCCCAGAGACCGCTTATACGAAACTTGAATTCGTAACAAGGTTGTTTTGACCTCGCTCTCAGTCGTTGTTGAAGGGGATATTTCAAAGAAATAATACCCCTTCAAACTCTCAATATGACTAAAGGACTATATGAGAACCAAATAGCTCTAAGAATTGTAATGATACAAAAAATATTTTTATATTTTCATTAATATATTAGAGTTTTCACCAAAGTCACATGAACCAAAAGCTTTTAAGCTAAATTTGTTATAAGCTTACGTACTAAGATAAAAAAATAATATTCTCTGTTACAAAATAGCTATGTCACTTAATAATATTTTAAAAACTATAGATATATTTTACAACTCTATGGTGAAAACTAAAGATAAAATAGCCACATTTTACAAAACCTTCTGTTGCACCTGACCTATATTCTCCTTTAAAAATTAAAACAGCATTCAATTATCTGAATTGAAGTGGAAATCTTTTAATATCGATGGTTTTTGAGAAAAAATATTTGCAAGTAACGATGCACGAACAACACTTAAAAATTATCTGATCAAAATTTTATTATTAATTTACTTGGATCTTTTATTGGTTTCACTAGTTTTGAGTAAATAAAAGACAAGCTTTTTATAACCAAAGATCCTATTTTCTGATCCTCGGCATTCTATATGCTATCGACATAAAGTATCCACTTTCTAGTGTAGGTATTAAATATCTACTTTCTTAAGAATATTATTTTCCTCAAAGTAGGTTCCGAACTTGTACTCTGTACTAACTAATTAGCTAACTATGGCAACATGATCAGGGTCAACTCCTTGTCGTTTTGTCGTTTGTTCCTATCGTTAAAGTCATAGATAAATTTAACGCTATTAATAATAAGACATTAAAAGAGGATATAGTGTCATAATAAATAATAAACCAAGGCAAGTATACGCAACAATAAAAGAGAATAAAAACTTTCAAATAAATAATAAAAGAATCAACATGTTTTAAGCATGTTCATTTATAATGGTATTCCAGAACTGTCATTTTCTAGTTACATCTGTGTTGATGAATTTTTGTTTCTATATTTACAACTCCTCCTTGAAATATATAAAAAGGGATTATTGGAGATCTTTTATACAACACGTTGACGTTATTAATATTTTTAAAACCTGCTAATTACATTGCTTCACGGTAACATATACTTGTAAACGGACGAGTGGTCAAGCGTGACTGCAACATCAATCCTACCGTCAGCTCGTTACATACACACTTATGCAATAGTTAATGCTTGTTCTAAACAAACATTAAAGTACTCTTAATACGGGGTTATTAGTAATTAGGAGTACTTTTCTACCTCTCCACTTCTTATTAAATATGAAGAAATATAAATAGTCTATAAATTCTCAATTCATTCATTCGTTAACCTGAAATAGATATGAATTTTTGAATAAATAAAGAAGTGAAGTAGTATGTAGTCTAACATTAATCGAATGTACTACTACTTTCAAGTAGCGTCCCACGACACAAACACCAAAATTCAAATTATCTGAATCACAAAATTATTTGGTAAAGTTAGTTATTTTAGCAGATTTTTTTATTGGGTGTGATTAAAAACTCTTCTACGGACTAATTTTATAGCATAAATACCCAATGTGATGAGAAAATTAAATCCAGCTGGTAAATGTTTTAATGATTTAGTCATGTCTAATACACATGTTTTCTTATACAAATAAATAATTCACCACATTATAATAATTCTGCACTAAAATACTGTGGTATTACTGGATAACCTATTCATAACAATACAACTAAGGAAGTAAACAACAAAGTCATGGACAAATCAGAACTCGGTCCTGTATTACGGAGATAGGGTGTCGGGTGTTGGGTGTTGGGTGTTGGGTGTCAGGTGGCCGACATTGACTCGACCTCGCGACCCGAGGCGCAGCCTTAACCTCGACGTAATCCTATTTCAACAAAGTAACAACTTTGAAGCTTTAATCTTGTCTCAACTTGAGATGGATCGATGTTAAGTAACTTTCTTTGACAAAGTAAGTTAAGGTACTTTTCTTCAGTGGTTCTTGAACCTGTCTGTTCCAATCTCTAACATTTAGGCTGTGTGAATACTGGTCTACAAGTAATAATTCTGAGTTCTATTAGTAACTTTGAAGATTACACCTTTATGGGTTTTTTTAAAAAGGTGCAATTTCCTATATAACCTATTGGCTGCGATTCCCTATATAATAAAGAATCATAATCTGTACATTATATGTTTTTTTAGAAACTTATTGCTACTAAATACAATAATTTGTTTATTTTTATCAGGTTGCCTGTTTGTCAGTCTTTTTGTTTGCTAGCGAATAAAAAGTAATTAAATATGGTTATAGATTATTGCCCAGATTGACGTTTAGGATACTTTTTTCTCCAAAAATTCAATCAGTTTGGGCTATAATTAAAATACAAAAACCCACCATTTAATTATATATGAGTGTGGTGTATGGCTTATCATCTATGTTAAAATAAGATCATTTTATCACCGGAAAAGAAGACACATTTTCGCGGATAATTACAAAAAAAATATTTGCGATATAATTGCTATATGTATATCTAACAAAACTTCTCAACGATTTTTTGTGATTTTTTTGTGGAGTTGATAAATTATCAAAATAAGTCAAAATCTAATGCTTTTCAGTCCGGAAAGATTTCTTATCTTTACGGGAAAGATATATATTTTAATTAAATAAAATTTTAAATTATTGAATTTTAATAAATTTTTCGTGATATGGTTTATGATTTGAGATTTTTAGATAGATTATTGCTACCAATATAAATTAATCTAGTTAAGACTAGATTAAGAACTAAGGTATTCTAATAATCTTTATTACGTAACGTAACTTTACGTGTACTTTAATAAACTCTATAGATTCTTTTTTTTTTTAAAGGTTACTTATAGAAAAAAAAGCTAGGTTAATAAGAGAACTCTTACGAGAGAATTAACGAATATTACTGACGTCCACTACACAGATAATTAACCGCAGAATTTAATTATTAGGAAAGGGCATCCACCCCGGTTTAGGTCACTGATTGAGGTGGGGCTGATTCAAATTAATATGAGCTAGCTGTCAGCTATACCTAAAGCCGCCAATCGGATATCAAATTTCTGCTAATAAGCAATTTCATGCACGTGTTACAGTTTAATAAATTTCTATCATTTCATAATTATTGACTAGATTATTGAATTCTAAAATTCATTTTTATATTCTATGTATGGTACATACAAATATTTAAACATAATTGTGTAATGAATATAGTCTTGAATATCTGTTTAAAAAACAACACTTACTAGTAGCATTATAAAATAATCTCTACTCAGACTAACATTACAGTATTATGATAGCACTAGGTATTGGAAATATTCACTTATATTGTCATTAAAATATTAAAATATAACTCGATGAAGATGGAATGAAAACATCGAGTGACTCAGAGCGACTGTCAGTGGCTCGGATGTCTCTGTAAGGTCACGTTTTTGCGTTTTATAATAACATCAACCTTTATTATTTTACATATTTATCTGATAAGAATGTTGAAAAATATTAAAATTTTATTTTTAATTATACATTAATTGACACTCATTAAAAATAAATGATATTTTCTTAAATTAATTATCATTATCAAGCTATCTGATCGGTAAATCTTTGTTAAATTATTGGCGTGTCGTCTTTATACACAACAATAATTTATGATTTATAGTTTACATTATGTATAATGTATTATATGCACATAAGTTTTAATTAATTTATTCTAATGTTGTTTTCTTAATTAATTTTCTGGTATTAATGTTTTATGTCTTAAGCGCCTTACTCTATGTTTGTGTTGTATTTTCAGGTTAACTGGTAGAGAATGCTTTTATTCATTAAGCCGGCCTATTGTACTAATTTTAGGCAAAAAAGCCTTAATAAATAAATTAAAATAATATATATATATATATATATATATATATATATATAATGAGCCTTGGAAAAACACGCAAACAAATAACAAATAATTTTCTTTTATTGTTAAAAAATGTTGCGTATAGAAGCATACATATTTCTTCTCCTTATTCTTTCTTTTAATCTTTATTCCTATATTAACTTGGTATAAATGTCAAGAGGCAACCCTGCAACGCGTAATTCGTATCCTACCGGTAGTAGTAGCAAACCTCAAGTTACCTACTTGTAATATAATAGCGTAATTACCGTAATATATTAAGTCAATCTCATGTTTCCGTGAAGTGATGAGCAATGTGGTTCAGGGTCGATTTTAAATAATTCAGAGCAAAGCTTGTGGTAAATAATGCGCACACGGAATATCTCTCGCGGTTCCCGATATAAGAATACTTAAGTCATAAACATGCGGTGTGAATTTATATAAGATTTCAGATAAATATAGTATCAATGATAAATATATACGATACGGGCAGTTATACGAAACCGTAACCGCTGAAAAACCCACAGAACAGTTTTCCTTAAAACCTGTCTATATTTTATATATTTATTTAATAGTATATTTATTTTAATATGAAATAGCCTAAAATGATTTTGTAGCATTGTTTATAAATATATTTAAGATTTCGTTAGGTTACTTATAATCATTTATGTTTATACTTTTTCTACATCAAGTTTACTTTAAGTCGATTTAATAAATAAGAGAAAAAGCCTGCCTTTATCAAAATATACTATATCCTTAACCACTTAAAGCACAACAATCAGTACCACTTACTCCAAAGAGTAAGTTCGCCTTCGCCTTGAGAGTTTCTGTGTCTGTGCATATCCAGCGCAGTACGTAACAAGCAGTGTATTCAACACAATGCTATAATGTCTAATCCAGAACGGACTGTAAAGAGGTCCTAGATACAAGCTGTCACGGGGGCGATCAATATGAGCCTCCGCCCCTCAGCACTCGACCGACGTCGAACTTATGTTATCAACTCGTATTTGTACTTTATCGATATCAATGTGATAGACGTGGACAAGGTAGCAACTGTGTCAACCTGATCTTAACTACATAGGTAAGGTTTGTAACCTTGGGTAATAAATATCAAGATATTTTTTGCAATTCCAGAATAAAAATATCCAAAAATACTAGGACTTTATAAAGTAGAAGTAACTCCAACTGAAACAAAATTTAATCAAACTGCAAGTTGCATTAATTTTATTAAATTTGTGTTGAAAATTTAAACATAAAATATCAATAGAATCAATAAATTAATTTCTCGAATTCATACTTTACTGGTGGTGTCCTTTTACTGAATGTAATAACTTTTCAACTTCAAAAGAGCTTTTAAACTCCGACAATACCTTTCACAATTTATTGTAATCAAGATCTCGCAAGATTTCCTTTGAATAAACTTTTTATTTATATTGTAATTATTTAAAAAAGATAACAAGGCTTATTTATTATAGAAAAAGGTTTATTTGACACTCTTACATACATTGTCATAGATCTTCAGGACTTTTGATGGCATTAAAAAATTTGAATAATGATATGTTCTTACTAAATCTTTAAAACAAAGTAAGTCCAACCGTGTATTGAATCTAATACTATCTAGAATCTAAACTAGAACACCATTTGAAGGTTTTCTAAAACACGCAAACGTTAAGATGGATAAAAACCTTAACGTAGCTAATAGTATGTTTCATTTTTTATATCTATTATATAAGTATAAAATCCTGTAGAGTCAGACATGTTTCCACAACACCGTATCAGATAGACCATGTGCTAAAATCGCAAAAAGTATGATATGACAAAATGTAATAGAAATAAATAGACATTTAATTAATACATTAACCTTTTATGTATTTCTAGTTATAATCCATGAATAAGATACAATATTTATAAAGTTTCAACGTCCTTCTTAACAAAAAAAAGGATGCTTTATGACTGAGATAAGACTACAAAGTGTCTCTGAAGTGTTACAGTAATTTAGTTACATTTTACAATAAACTAATGAATGACACGGTAATAGTTTAAGAACTGTGGGTCTGTGTGTGTTTATATTTCGAGAGATTTCGTTTCTTGCCAATTAGTATTCTTAATGTTTAACGTTAACATCCCTTATTCTTACCCTTATTTTGTGTTATTGCTTCTAAAACATGCTCACATATTATCTCTTCTGTTTCCGTGTCGTATCCCTCATATGTGTGGCAAAAACATATTTTAATGCAACAAAAAAATAAATTACAAATTTAAAAACCCCCGATTCAAAAATACTTCTAAAAAGAATGAAAATAATATGTATTATTATGTATTTATTGAAGTCCTTGTGTCGGGGAACCGTTGTATATAAGTTGATAATGGTGTCTATTTTCCGAAAATAAGACTATAGACTATACGTTTCGATATCTTAATTTCTTTATTTGCCTTGGTAACTTACTCGCATTTTAGTTTCTTCTTTTATTAAGCGGTCCCCTGACGCAACGCTTCAATAAGTAAATAACAATATTATTTTAATTCTTTTTAGAAGTCCATTTGTATCGGGGGTTTTGTAAATAAAATGTACTAAATGAACCTACAGACACACATATTTTCACTTGCCTAAGTATTTCGATCAATATTGCATAATAACCATAAGCCCACACCAATAAAACCTCAACATCTTGGAGACGACTGTTTCTATTTCGACCAAACATAGCTAAGAACCATCTCACGAACTAAGCTTTCGATAAAAAAAACCGTAATGAAATACGTCCACGTGTTTGGCTGCTACTTTGTCATAGACAGACACGCAGATACACAGATCGACAGGTCAAACTTATAACACCCCTCTTTTTGAGTCGGGGTTAAAAATAAGACTAAGAGAATACTAACATAAAACAACAGCTGAAGTCTTAATAATGAAAAACAATGTCATATTTTTACTTTCTTAATACATAGTACTTTCTAATAAAAATAAATAATTCTGAAAAGCTATTTATTACATACTTTTTACTCACTAACAAAACGGTAGATTTTCTCTGTCTGTGCGTGCTCCTTATAACAGGTATATTTTTATGACAGGTCCGTATTAACCGGCGCCGGCGCACATTACTAATCACGGAAATCTAATCATGGTAATATTTTCAACTCGATAACTTTTCCTGATCGTCAAAGACATAAATTTCGCTAGTCTAATATTATGAGTAATATATTTCGAAATGAGTCACCACTTATGTAACAAAATATCAACAAAGATCTAATCAATATCTGTTAAAAAACATAATATACAAAATATGTTGCTGTGTGTTAGTTAAGATTATCACAAGTGATATGTATTGTATGAATGTTTTTTTGTAAATAAACGTACAAAAAATCTATTAACAAATTGAGCTCATCGAAGTTTAGGCCTCTAAACAAACAACCGAAGTAACAGAATCGAGTTTAACTTTACAAATTTTAAAAGTTATGTCACATATTTTGCAGGAATGTAAGTAAAAGCGTTATCAGCGTAACGTGCTAACGGCGTCTGCGACCAAAGATAACATAGAGACACAAACAGCACGTTCCCGACGTTACGAGTTATGCCCACTCGACATTCGCTACAACTCAGAACCTCTGAGGAAAAACTACTCAGGTCAATAGTTTTACCTTCATTTAGTATATATTTGATGCTGTCTTTTGGGGAATAAGCATTCGTATTGTAATTACACACTATTAGATCTACTTCACACCGAAACTTGAGATTTTAGGCATTTACTATAAATTAATTAATATTACTTATATTTTAATTTCAGTTTTTAGTGACCTCTTGCTATATAATATACATAATATAAAAATAAATAAAGCTGTTATAAGATCATAATCTGTACGAAGCGGTTACAATATAATAATTTATGACTCGAGACTTCAATACAAACACGATGTAATAATGTGTTATTTACATTCATTCTCTCTCGTAACTACAAATTGAACTTCGCTTTATAACTAACTTTGTATGAAATGACCAATGAATTTGAATTTAACTTAGAATAGATTATTATTATCCTTCTTGTCATCCCAACTTGGTTCAGGTCCGCGTGGTTTGTCTTTTTCATTATACAACTAAATCACAATTTCAGTGCTCACACCCGATATAATTATATAATTTTTCACAATGAAATAATATATATTTACATTATATATATTTATAATATTTTTGTGCCATTTTTGGAAAAAAAAATCTAAATTCAGTTTTTTAGTACCGAACACACATCAATAACAATTAGTTTTTTTAATATATAACGTGCAACATTAGTTACAATTTCATTAATTTATTCATATGAAGAGATTTGTAACTTTATATTGTATTTGATCCTCTGGACAAGTTTGTAAGCAATAATTATTACTTATCTTAATATAAATATATACATATTTATATATATCTGACCGCTCGTTAGTCGAGTGGTTGGTGCAGACGCCTAACGTATACCGACTCAATGAGGCCCCAGCCTCCGAGAACAGGCATGTGTGGTGATAGATGTCTGTATTTTTGGGTTTGGTCGTTTATTAAATACATTCTCAATATTTATAATGTGTATTTCTATGTATTTGTATCGCCGTCTAACATCCTTATACAAACAAATTATTTGGAATTAGATCAATATTTGTAATTTGTGCTGTATTATTATTATTATTATAATCATTTATTTCATTTTTATCTTATAATTTACATTTATATATATATAACATAAAAAAACAACATTATAAATATAATTATAAAAAATAGTATTCCGCCGACGTGAAACTTCCTCACAATGCGTGCTGTACCCAAAACTGCTGCTCTTTGCATCCTACCCTTGATCCAGTTGTTTAATGAGAGCCTCTTGAGATCGAGACTCTTCGCTATAAGACCATTTATGGAAACTACCATCGGGACAATTATTGTTGAGTCAACATCCCACATGTCGGTAATCTCGTGAGCTAAGTTCAAGTATTTTGATAGTTTGGCCTTCTCAGCTTTCACAGGATTAACGTCACACGGGACGCTGATAACAATAAATAATAATAAATATCAACCAGCACGATATCAGGCTTATTGACTACAATGGTCCTGTCCGTGATAATATATCGGTCCCAATACAGCTAAGCATGACCATTTTCCAAAACTGGCTCCGGTGTGTACTTATAATATGGCACTTCAAAAGATACAACACCTTATCGAAGAACAAGTTGTTGGTGGATAATCTTGGCTACTTGGTTGTGCCTGAGCAAATACTCTCCATTGGCAAGATGAAAACTTTCAACAAGATTCTCCAGGTTGGTGGCACGCACGACATATATCAACAGTGCCATCCTTTATTATGTATTTCCGATAGTTGTTGACAACTTCGTCAGCAATTACACAAGCAAAACCTTCATTCAGTCTGAGTCCACCTTAATATGCCGAAAGTATACATCAGCAGTGGCATTACCCAATTGTTGAATGCACGCACTTTGTTACCTCCTGACAAAAGACTTTTTAGGACTTTTGTCAAGCAGTTAAAGAAGCGTTCCTTCACTAGCTGTTTAATGTCCCCACTTAGTATGCCTAAGCATTCCGACATACCAAGGTATTTGTAGGATTCGGTTTCGGAGAGGGATCTGAGGCACATTGTCTCCGTGAGTTGTAAATATTCGCTATTTACAACCCGGCCATTCTGCACATACGCAACCGTGCATCTATCTACACCAAACTCCATCCAAATGTCATTACTAAACGTTTGCGTAACGTTTAATAACGATACCAGATCTGCTTTATTTGGTGCAAATAATTTGAGATCGTCCATGTACAAAAGATGGACATTTAGTAACGATACCAGATCTGCTTTATTTGGTGCAAATAATTTGAGATCGTCCATGTACAAAAGATGAGAAATGATCTCACCCCCTCTGCGAGAGCGAAATCCCAGTTTTGAGTCCCTAAGTAACGTGCTTAAGGGGTTCAAAGCCAGGCAAAACCACAAAGGACTCAAGCTGACACCCTGGAAAATACCTCGCTCAATCCTTACAGGTTCCGAAGTAATAAGACTTCCTCCGCCCCTGGAAGACAAAGAACCGTTGTCCATTGCCTCATACATAAATCAATAAAAGCGTATAAATCTGTGTCAATCTTATACACTTCTAGTACTCGTATTATTATTAGTATTATTATTCTATTATAGTATTATTATTATTATTACTATATAAGTATATATAAATATATATGTAATACTAAATATGTTCATAGAGAGCTTTCTCTAAAGAAATATGGCTTAACACAGGTCTTAAAATGCTTTTATATGTTTAAGAGAAATTTGCATATTGTTCATGAGCTTTGTCTCATGCTCTACGTAACAGCTACATTTATTTTACCACTATTTTCTACAAGTGATAATACAGAAACAGTTTGTTGAAGACTCGTCTTCTAGAAATTATTGTAGTCAGTATCAGCGGGCCAAAAACTTTAATGACTTTATTTCCTTTTTTTCTTTTAAGTGGTGTCTTGTGATTTTGTCATATTATTTGAAGTCCTCTTCAAAAAAAAAGAAGATGGTTCCTAATTACAAATTTTTAAAATAAGTTACTTCACGTGGTATAATATAATCAAAAACTTACAAACGATTTATACACTTCTTTTTTTTTTAATTGTACCTATTTAGTATCTCCATACAAAATAGTACAATTAAAAAAAAAGAAGTGTATAAATCGTTTGTAAGTGACAAACTATTTATACACTATAACTGACCAATGGTCGAGGAGAGTGTACTATGACTCCTCATAGTACACTCTCCTCGACCATTGGTCAGCTCACTAATGCATGTTATTTGTCATTATCATATAGGTCAAATGAAGAACAATGTGTCGTTCTTCAATTTCCTTTTTACAATATAGTCATCAAATGACATGAAAGAAGTTGCTTTTCCTATATGCCTAAATTCAAATCTCGTCGTACCTCTTAAACCATCGAATGAACGCAACGCATCTAATGAACGTCAAAAACTTTTGCTAGCACAGTTTTATTACAAATAATCCTTAAGTATCCTGACATTCATCTTTTCCAAGTCACCTAGTGCAAAATTCTTTTACATAGTTTTGTTGGGTAAATTATATATTTTTTTTAAAATGAACCCATTGCATATTGTCTGGGCATAAGCGCAAACAAAAATGATCTTAAATTAATAGTTAATAATCAATTATGTCTGTATATAATAAACTATTGACTAAAAATAATTCATGTTGCCATATCCTGTTCAACGAGTATCAAGCAAATATAAAATCGTTATGTTAGCTAAGTACAGATATTATACTTGTCGATAGTGTTTTTTCTGATAACAAGCAGATCTAGCCAGCGTAGACTTCATAATATAAACCTTACGAAGTCGATGTTAGACATTAGTAAGTCGATAACTAAACATTGAGGGGTCTTTAAAAACTAACATGAATATATCATTCTGTCACGAAGTCATTTTCTGTAAACCTAAAGGACCATAAATCCGTACCAGCATCCATCTATCTATATACACATAAAAATAAATTTGGAGTGCCTGTTTTCATTTCCCAATTAAAAATGGTTTATAAATTTGTAAAATTATAAATACAAATAAGAGTATGTACAGTACTTACATTGTTTTTTTTAAGTCTGTCTGTTTGTTTCGGCTAATCTCTGAAACGGCTGGAGCGATTTTAACAGGATTTTCACTGGCGAATAGTTGCAGTTATAAGGAGGCTACCTAAGGCTACTTTTGTTTAACAAATTAGATTTCGGGGAAAACAAAATAGAAATCAATGGAATTGTGGAAGATATCTGATTCAAATAGGCAAGGTGCATATAATAATTCTACGAAAACGAAGGTAGATAACAGCTTATTTTAATATAAAACCTGCTATGGAATCTGTTTGATAAGTAATTCTGGACCAAATTTAAGTATTCTTGGTTTCATTCATCTGCTGGATTATACTTTTAATATCGTATTGAAACCCTTGAAAAAAAGCCCTCATTGTACAAAAAATAAAATATAAAATAACAAAACCATACACATCCAAAACCATATAAAATAATATTTAAGCCTCTACAGCTTCAAGGACCGTCTGGTGAGAATCTTTACTACGTAAGACCCTCGCTCGGCCTGCAGCGAGCGTGTCGCATGTTTGACGGTGAAACATTCCAAGCGGACAAAGATGCGCTCATTACCGCATACGTTTCATGGTATTTATAACATATAAATAGTTGTTTTAAAATATGTATATATATATATTAAGTAATAACATTCCCGATTAGACAAGATTTGCCCTAGCACAGTTAGCTGTGATTTTTATTAGCAAGGCTAAGTATTAGCCGATGGAAAATTAGTCAAACTAAAAATGTGCCAACTGAAAATTAGTCACAACAAACAACAACCAATAAAATCTCTTAAATGTATGTGCGTTCCAAGTGTAGGCCAATTTGTTGGCAAAATTTAGACAATAAATCGCGCATTAGGTTAAATAATGAGGACTTATTCACACATGCTTCCACGATATTAACGTTAAGTTTATAAGTTACATATATAGGGCTTAGTTTTGCTTAATACAATTATACATACATAAAAAAAGATAATAAAATTCTGAGTGGGATAAATGATTACCTCTTATATTGTCACAATAATTTTGTAGAAAATAACTACGTTAATCCAAATATTGAACATAATAAACCTTGAATTTCTAATTAATTTACAGTTGTTTATACTTTATTTGCCATTTTAATAATATACTGAAGATGAGAGTGGCAGCAACATACAATATGCGTGAGTCATGCGCGGAATGCCGCCGGGCCGGCCGCCCCGCGCCGCTGTCTAGCGCGAGCCGCGTGACGCGTGACGTGACGCGGCCGCCGTGACGGGCCCGTGACGTGACGTGACCGGAGCAGCTATGTCGATGTTCACTTGCCCACGTTATAATAACCTTGATCAATTCTATCAGCAAACTATTTTTGAATAGAATATCTTAATAATATATTATTTATTACTTTGGATAAAGGGTTTCTGAAATATATATTACGTTGATTGAAATCAGAACGCCTAAACAAGAATACGAAGATACAGTTTTTCATAATATTGCTCCATTTGTAGATGCAATAATATTTATTAATTTACAGAAAATAATAGCAACCTAAACTCTACCATACACACCACACTATAGCGGAGAATATACGATCAAAAACGTAAACAAACAAGTGAAAAAGGAATGTTATTTAACGAAACGACATTTGTATTCTCCAAAAATAAATTTTAGCTAGAAAATGTCCATACTTACTTGTAAATATTCATACATCAAATTTAAAATACTACCATGCTCGGCCATGACTGGGCCGGAGTCATAAAATAGTAAGATCATAAAAGATTTGCATATATTAAGACAAATTATATTTTATTGCATTCAATGTTGACAGAATCGTGATATTAATTGACCACTACAGGTGTATCTTGTTTAAAAACAAGACAAACAATGAACACACTTGTTTTCTTTAACATGTGTAGGTACCGTAAGTGGGAATACACTTTCCTTCTATTTCTAAATCATTAGTCGTCACTGAACAAAACGGGAGAAAATGATATCCTATCCATTCTGATCTCATCTCACCTCAGTCTCAACCTGGTTAAACTTATACCTTAATATTTTTTGGATTGTTATTGTTACAATAACATGTCAAGTTCGTTTCAGTTCTACTTGCAACGTAGAATCCAACCTCCATTTTAAATGAAGTCACTCATAATGAGGATGTTATTCGAGACAAAGCGTAAATTTCGAGTTAAGAATTTTGATGTCACAATTGTTGTCGGCCTTCACCTCGAGTCAAGCTTGTCCGGAGTCACGTAGACCGTGTTTCCAGAACCATGTCAATTGCACATAATTCTAAATTCAAACATGACTTACTAACCCAAATTAGACATATACCTTCCTGAAGGAAAATGTCTCCGAGATTCTAAATCTAAAGAGTAGTTATGCAACTTTAGTTTCACGAGATAAATAATTATTTTTTATATTTAATTTACCATCATCATAATAGTATATTATATTTAATCGGATGAATGTGAGTGAATCTAAATTTAAGAAGAGAAAATTCTCATTTCATTAAATCGCCCTTCAATTCCCGACTTGCGTGAATTACCTCAATCCAAATATCCTTAGATTATTTAGTATAACACTTTTAGTTACTGAAACTTTTGTATAATAGAATCAGACTCACCCGCGTTACATAATGCGATGTTCCAAACTGCTAAAAGCAAAATAAAGTATCCCGGCGACGTCATGCCGCCTTTTGGTCTGAAACAACAAAAAAGACACGTTCATATTAAATATACTTGACAACCATTTACACTTTCGATGCTTATCCATATATATTATTAAAAATTTTTAATTTATTTACTCTAATTTATTTAAGCTATTTCGAGCAGCTCTCAGCGTTTTACAATCTTTAATATAATAATAATAACGTCGATAAATATAGATTTAATGAACAGCCTGCTGAACAGATATAGAACATATTAAGTTGATGTTGATTCTTGGTATTTCGTTTAATAATATACACTTATTTTTAAACGCTACATCTTAAAATAAATATCCCAACGATACATATCTCACATAATATCACATAAAAAATGATTACTCAATCAATAATGCTATGCAATTATAATAACATTGCATTTGCAGGAGTAATCAGTCCGTGGGATAAACTGGATCCAAGAGGATGCATTGCAAAAAAAATCGAACGAGATGCGCAGACGCATCCAAGGGCGGGGTCAGCGACCCGGCTCTCGCCTAGACCTGTGCTCTAGCTTGACGTAACACGATCCTGTGCCAGGCACTAACGTGTCTTAAGACTATGTAATTGCTTTTATTAACCAGCCAGTTATAAATGAAATAAAATAAAGTAAACCAGATGCTAAGTATATTACTCTATCTAAAGCATTCTTAATTATAGCGCCACCGCGATCAAATGGGGTAAGAAATGTTTAAACGCAGTCGTAGTTAGATACAGTGGCACTGCTTATGTTTCATTATAAGGACCGACTGTTTTACGTTCTTCAGCATTCATACTTATACACTTAATACTTGTTACATGTCTATATAAACTACATGTCATATTTTATAAGCATTGGAATATTAAACTACAGTCTCCAAGTGATATTACTAATGAGAATTTAATTACGTAATGATTTATGTACTTATCACTATGTACGTATAGATCTAGGTGCCAAACTTCCTTGATGTATTTGAATAATTCGATCAGATTGCTGTATCCGGTTACAACAAAAAACCGAAACATATTTAGAAAGTCAATTGATACATTTCTCAGTATCACCTCAATCTTTCACTTTCCAATTGGGATAATGATGCGAACGAGGACCGACGTCTGCTGTCAGGCGATCCCGCGACCCACGGTGATGGAAATAAATGTAACAATTGAACAACCGGGTCAGCTAACGGCTGTCGCACATAGGGCTACTCAAACTATTAAAGGCTATGAATACAAGTTAAATTTGACATTCCGAAAGCACCTTTTGAATACATGCTTTGTAAAATTACCCAAATCTTAAACCACTCTATATCTATTTCCATATACTGTAGTAATTAATTAGTTAATAAAAAGAGATTGTATTATATATATGGAGCATATTATCGCTTGTGATGTGTCGCGGAAGAAGTGACCGCGTCCGACCGGTAGTTATTTTCCAATCGCTTCGGTCCCAATTGGATAACCACCATTCAAGACTTACTGCCGCAACCTTCCGTGTGAAAGTTCATGGGTGACCAGTGACTCAGTCTCTTGGTAGCGCAACCGTATAGCTACCAGGACTTGCATGAGGAGTCCTCAAGGTGGTCGCGTGACAAGGTTCAAGAATATTCGAATCACGCGTCACAGTTGCTATGTCATGTCGTGGTGGTAATGTTATTATGGATTTAATAAAGCTCCCGGATATATAGGCCATGTCAGCATAGAAAACAAAGAATTTTAGAAGAATAAAAAAATAAACAACAATAAGAATGATATTGCCTTTTAACTCTGAATATCTTTACCAATATTACAAAATGTAAGGAATAACTGATTAATAATACACTTTAACATCTACTGATTTATGGTAACCGAAAATATATGTGAATTACAAAGTACATACTAATATTTTAGTTATTCAAATTATCTACCAATTCTAGTCACAATTTAATTAAATGAAAAAGAAATCCATGTTTAATGACACTTAACTGTAAATATATTTGTCTTTGAAGACACATTTAGTGAAAATGGTTTTAGGACTAATGAGTACAAAATGGCATAGAAATAATTAATAAAACACAAACTATGTTATGTTTTTAGAACAGTTCTGCATTGTGGTTAAAACAAAAATAAATAATAAAATATATTCAGCAATCAATTCGTGTTATATCAAGTTCACTCTTACTGTCCGCTACCACATTCCTACGTCTTGAATCTCACAATAATGCCAACATACCAGTTTTAGTACCGTTGAATATTTTTTTTATTATCGAATTTGCGACACATTCCGAGATTGTGATCACTCCAGAACGTTGACCCAATAAAGCTTTAAAAAATATTTCGACCAGGTAGCGGTTTTGGCGCCACCATATAATCAAAGAATGAAACGTCTAGTTACTTTTTTTTTCAATTTAGAAGTTTGATTAAAATTGTGGTTCGCGTTTTTTATAAATGGTTTTTGAACTCGGGTTGATGTGCTCTTGTTTTGTGAGCGTTTTGGATGTTGTTGTTAAGGCCTGGGGTTTTCTCTTATCGTTTTATCTTAACACAATTGAATTGAATACATAGTTAATAGTTCTGATATGCCGAACAAAGTATACACTTTAAATACTGCAATTTTGTCTTGTCATCTTTTATGTCATCTCAACAAACTGTGCGATTTGACACCAAATATTGACAACGGACTCTAACTCAAGTTTATCCGAACAAATATTAGAAATATCCATGCTTATATTGTAGATAAATAAAAGTTATTTGCTTTGGGATATGGATGGAAGTGGATGAGAGTGACGTCAGCGACATTGGCTTCGCAAGGTCCCTAATATGGATGGGTCGTTTATGAGTAATTGCAGTTTTTATAGAGTTTATTTATATAAGACGAGACTCGCCTGACCAGTATCTCCCTCGTAGTCTATGCTTCTTCGTCTATTTAAATACGTGTGGATTTTTTTAAATACAGACGAGAATTTAATAGTAGTAATACTACTAATAGCTGTCTGAGGTTTTATATAAGACAAATAAAACACACCCTGCCTTAATCTGTACATGAACTGGGGTCCTTCGGTGTTCAGTTATTATGTAGTTCTTATTGTAAAATTGTAGATGGAGTATGGATTAGTTAGTCCCCTGTCTAGTATGTCTAAGCTATGAATAGATAATATATTTGAAATAGATTTTCGCATTTTTATTGCGCTTCCTATAAAACGCTTATACGTCTTATTTAAGATTAAGAGACAAGAAAAAATCCTATATAGTAACTGTATAAATAAGAGTTATAGGTAATTCGTTCAAATCATTCCAAACTGTGAAATATATATATATGCTATATTTGCTCGTTAAGATCTTGGTTTCAAATTGGCTATGCAAGTAACTTATCATGAAAATTGAATTGAGTCTCTACATTTTCGATTTAATAAACGTGCAAATTTAAACTAAAAAAAAATACTTAGTTTTCCGCGATGCACGTTCCGCTTTACAAAGCTCTTTGAAGTTCCGTTAGGTAAACCAAAACTATTTCAAGATTTGGCGCGCACTTAATGTTCTTCATATTCTCAGATTTTTAGTTAAACACTTTTATATATAACGTAAGTCTCATATATACATATAAAGTAAGTCTCTTATATACATTTCCGTCACAAGCAGCTGAGCAAGCAAGCAAGACATTCAACAAACACTGTCTATTAGCGTGACGCGCATTGAACAGATACAATACATTCGAGCAGACAATACGCATTGTCTTGTGTTCGAGTAATTGAAATGTTACCACGCTTTATTTGACGTTTATTTTATTTCAAACAAGTATTGTTCAAAGTCAATTTTACTTATATTTAAGACTTCTGTAATAATTCTGATTTCATTTTACTTTTACACATTTTCTAATAATTCTACATGACACATGACACGTCAGATCGTCGTTAGGTTATGGTGGTGTCAATATTTTACTATTGACATTATGGTATTTGATTTAAAACCTGTTTTTTTCAGCAAAAACATTTATTAACAAACAAACATTTACGGGTACTTTTATTGCAAATATTGACAAATGATACCTGTAAAATTAAACTTAAAAGTGAAATAGGCGTCCATAATATTTTTTCCAAATTATTCCTTGCCAAAGCACTAACAGTACTGAAGACTTCATACATTTCTCTAAAAAACCGCTATAAGTTGAGCCGTCTTAAAACCCAACACCAGGAAACAAGTCAGAGTCACCTTCTACTGCTTAGTACTACTGCCTAATGCATGTATATTCAAGATTTATTTACAAATTATAAATAGTACACTCAATAGCGCCTTACACAAAAAAAGTACATAGAGCGCCTCAAAATTTGGTGACTTTTGTATTACAAATGCGCAGGCGCAAGTTTAACGTCCGCTGCGGAGTTGTCAATGACCCAGTTAGCCCGTGTACCCACGCCACCAGGTACATCTTATAATTATACAAATAATTTAATACAGCCCTTTTCAGTTACTTGTAAAGACAAAATTCGTACATCAGATTACAAAAAATCTTATTATAGTCAACAATATATTAAACAACAATTTCCATCTCGAAAGTACAAGCTATTATCATCTTTGGCTGATGCATTCATGGGTTTGTTTTGCTTGAACATTTTTGGCAAAACGTGTCACAGCTTTTTGCTTGGTACTGACATAATCAATAGATTAACTTTGTTAAGCGAATTTCGTGCGAAATTATTTTGCAATAATTATCATTATGTATTTGGTTTGGTATTCATAAGATAAATTCAATTAACCTTGAACAGTAGAACAGTTATTTTGTGAACCTAATTAAGTTACTATAAGCACAGGTAAATTAGATAATATTCTCATCGCTTATCTTGATGAGTAGGAACGTCATTAATTTATAATATATAGCGAAGTTATAAAATGCCAAAACATCTTTAAATTCGTACCATACTTTAGATATCTTCTACTAATTATAATGACCAGCTATGACGATATTAACCAGGTATTTTGATAGCAAAAAATAACCTTACTACGATTGCTCATCTTCAGCGACGAGCATAAGAATCCCCAATATCATAACTTAGGACATGAAAGATACGTGCGCGTATAATTTAGAAATACATATATGAACAACAGAATACTTTATTTTTTCAAATAAAAGAGTGTCGATTACAATTTATCTCGATCAAATTAACGGTGCCATTTGATACAACTTATTGACTGTAAGCGTTTATTTATACACAAACCTAAATGTCAACGACTTGAATCTAGAGAAAACAAAAATATAATAAAAAGAAATGGTTAATAATAGATAACCTGGGCGCGAATAAACTGATACGACGCCATTTTAAATATTACTGACATCAACCAAGGTTACGAGTGCGATATAATGACGTAGATAGCAGTGTACAATTTCGACATTACTACTACAGCTGAGGTGTCCGAGTGGTTAAGGAGTTGGACTTGAAATCCAATGGGTTTTACCCGCGCAGGTTCGAATCCTGTCCTCAGCGGAACTTTTTTATTATTTTTTTTTGTTATATTTTTATGCATTTATATGTAACAAAAATTTAAAAATATAAAATAATATTGTAGCACATTTTACAATATTACTTCAATTATTATTTTGCATTTATTTATTTATTTATTTATTTTTTAGTTAAAAAAGTAATTAGTATTTTTAAAACTAATTGGGAGTTCCATTGTCATATGTTTTATGCTTAGGCACACCCTTTTCCGAGATAGCCCTGATTTAAAACAAAGGGTAAACGAGAGCACGACCATCTTTGATTTTTTTTTAAATATTTAATACGATGTCCACATTAAACGTGTCACTGCACGTGACCCTTGACGACAATAGAAATCTTTTTATAAACATCAATCATCATTCCACCGTTGAGAGAATATGACGTCACTGTCATGTATTAATTAAATACCATTATAGTATTACATTTATCGTTATACATTTACCGGCTAACTGTATAGATTGACATTCCCATGAATAAAGAACAGTGCAAATTGATATTTTATATCCTAATCTTAATTAGCAAGTTTAATTTTTGTTTATCGCCTCTCTTTTCGGACACTGTTAACTTTGAATATAATGGTACTAAAATACACCTGCTTTAACTGCCTTTGTATGCAAGTCAATCTCTAAAATCCAATCAAATTTTCAAGACACTGCTGTTAAAACTTCTTTTAGAACTTTAAGAACCGGGAAAAAAGAGCTAAAAGTGCAAATCAATTGAATGCAATTAAGAATTAATTAATAATATAAATATATGTTTGTAATTAATGTAAATATGTTTATATCGTAAAATAAAAATAACAAGCAAACATATACGTGAAACTAATAAAAGCGTGTTAAAATAAGTCCAAATGGCTTAATGACTTCATTCAATTTTATTTGAGCATTGATGTCTTATGGAGTAGTTTAACCGGTCCTAAAACTATTTACACCAAGTTACGTAGAAATCTTAATATTTAAGAATGTAGCAGTGTTTTGATATAAGTATTGACTGTAATATCACGTGGCGACAGCCGTCAGCCGCGAGTCGTGACTGACTCACTCTGCCGTGATTCATTGCGAGACGTTTAATTGTTTTCAATTAATTACCTATTTCTGTGCGTCCAGCCACTGCACTATACGATACTTAATAAATTATTTCATAAGTTGGGAATAGCTTTCAAGACCAGATCATTTCATACTGACAAGAATTGACCCTATCACTTAAGATAACAAAGTAATTCCCCATAAGTACGTCGGTACATAAGTAATTTGAAAATGAGATCTTATGTTATTATTCTTTAGTCGTCTTATCTTGCAAAGTTTTCAATGAGCCAGTGGCAGTATAACATAACACGTTAGGTAATATTAAAATAGGTTAAACGAACAGAAGCATCGTCAGCTCGTCTGCTGTCTGCTGTGTGTACAACACCCGCACTGCGACCTTCGACGTCGGACGAATAAGGAATTTGAAATGAGCTTAATTTACAGCTCAGGTTTTCCTATTACACAAATAAACCTGTCACCGGACAACAAAAACAATGAATGAATAACCAATATAGTTTGAACTATTAAAACTTATTTTAAACTTTAATTATAACCGCTTAATATTCTGATTTCTTGTAGTAGTGTAATTGACTATAATTCTGAAATACCACATTATGATCATAAGCATTTTCACTCAGACTACTGAGGAGGAAAATGTTAATAATAACAGTCTTTACAGTCTCACTCAGTCCATAAACACAGATTACGTCTGATTTCTAGAAATTACAAGTTCTACTGTAATAACATAAAATATATAAGGATATAATATGTATAAAAATAGCTACCATACGGTAACATATCAAGTATTTAGGGATTATAGTTTGATTAGAAATTTAAATTGTCTCCTAAGGCCGAATTATCAGAGCACAGATTAAGAAATTCTTTGCAATAAATTTTGTATATGTCTAAAATCAGAGATGTCTTCTACAGCTATGAGTATCTACACCTGCCTGCGTCTCTTCTTAACGAGATTTGCATTCGTTTAGAAACATAATGGACTCTACCTTTGTGTTACCTGAATTTATTACACGTTTATGGAATAAAGTTGAAAGGCTTTCGAAATTCTCTATGATCATTTCATTTTAAAATCTTTTGTACTTATAGGTAGGAAATAACAAGACCAAAAGTTGAGACTTCTTGTCAATCCTTTTGCAGATTTTCAATCACATATTATTTAATAATTATAAGCAAAGGCTACACGAAGGCGAAATTATTTATTTGGCAAACTAATATTAAAGTATCAAATTAACATTGACTGATATTGAGACTGAACGCTAAATGCAAGGAAAACCCTCGAGTCTTTCCTGAAGACGTGACCCATATGAATGACTTCTAAACATACTAATTGGTTGCTCTTGAGGCTTTGTTTCACGTTAGCAAAAATAAACACGACAAACCTACTAATATGTTAGAATTTAGCAGTTTTACAGAAATAAAAGAATAAATAGAGCTTCTTAATATATAGCTTTTTTTAGTAGTGTAATAAAGATTTAACCTTAAAATATTATCTTTATTTTATAGTTTGATTTTTGAAAACCTTAATAATAGGCTATAATATAAGATGTTACTTATAAAACCAATGAGAAATTTATCTTTACAATAATTGCTACTTGATTAATACCGTTTAGACCTTACCGCTTACTTCTGGTGTATACAGTTACATATTTCGGTTATTAGTTCAGTGGTATGGATACAAGGTCACGTCCGAGGTGCGCGGGCGCAGACGCGAAAGTGTCGCACTTTCACACAAGCGACGGATGACGAGGCAATCATCGACGTAACGGTACTGCTATTGCACTGATAAACCATCGTAATGACTGTAACGGTTCCGGACACCCCAAAATGATTGATGGAAATACACGATACACACACACATACACACACACAGATACACGTCTAGTACCGTTTATGAGCATGTTTAATAATCGTTGTGGTCTCGAAAAACGAATCACTCTGATTTTATTGTATGAAAACTAGAATATTTAATTTCAGATAAATTAACTGTAAAATTAAGTGAAAGCGACATTTTTTTCATATCTTACTGTTGAGTATTAATTTGTTATACATAGCCTAAGTTTCTTACATTTGTGGCTTAATATAGTACATGAAAGGGTAGCTTTGTAGTTAAAATGTGACTCTTTTTTCTTTGATGTCATGGTTTGCTCATACTATAGTGGTCATAAAATATTATGGTCAGTACAATAAATAACAAAAGCAGCTGCATACAAAGCAAAAAAGTAATACATAATATGTGGGACGCAAAGCATTAGTTAACAGAAATGTGTGGTAAATAGAGCAAAAATTGGAACGAGAAAATATTTTTTTAATTACAAAAGTTTTAATTACAATAACCTTAATAACTGTAATTAAACATACAGACCAAGAATTTAATACAAACACCAAATTTCACTGGTAAGGTATTCAAATGTGAGGTATTTTTTTATTTAATTTAATCTTTCGAACGGGCTAAGGTCTGCAACCATGCTGCGTCGTCTTTAGTTTATTTTATTCTTAAGTATTTTTCAAACGTACCCTTCTTAAATTTAATAATTCTTCAATATTTTCTAGTCCATATTATGTCTTCAATAATATTTATTCCATAAAGTATTTTTAAAATCCAATAATGTCATTAGTATTTTTCTCAAATGTAACAATGTGCACTTAAATGAGTGCTAATGTGCGGGATGCACTGTGCACGCACAGAAGTGGGTCACGGAGCACAGGTGGATCCAATACAATAGACTGCGACGACTTTATTTTGAAGTAACCTTGAACTAAAAGGCAGGCGAATTCATGTCACCTTCCTTTCTTATTTTTTGTAAACATTCGAAACGCGGAGAAAGCATTCGTTTAATACTTATAAAATACATTTTTTTTTTTACTACGGCTTTAGAAAGAGCACATTCATAATTACAAATAGGTGTTAGTTACTTGTTGTTTTATATTAATAATAAAAAAAAACAAAAGTTTTTTAACAGATTTTTACCAAAGAAAAAAATATGAAATCAATCAAATTATAATTATTTTATTTTTATTAGGTATAATGCAGCAGAAAATTGCGGCAGCGGCATTACAATATTAATAAACAGAACTAAGTGACACATTAGTCACAGCGACTGCAGCATCCGAGACAAGAAATTTTGTTGCTTTTAAGGAAACCTACAATGTTTATTACTATTCCTTATAAGACAAGAACTTAATTTAATTAATTTAAAAACCCTTTTTTTTGTTTAAATATCAATATATTTCTTCTCGTTCATTTCTCTGAAATAGGGAAATATGAGATTAAATAAATAAGCCCAAAAAGTTGCTGGTGCTAGGTAAAAATATCTGCAACAGACTAACACATAAAATGTTTAGAGATATCCATTCTACGTTTTATTTCTATTCAATAAATCCAGCACCATATTTGGTGGGAATTAACATATTTTATAACATAATTCAATACAAGTTACATAAACAAAAATCAAATAAAAAAATCTGATTGTCAGTAATTGGTGCGTCATTAAATATTTCCTATTTTCTATTAACCCTGTTGTATAATATTCTGGTAACTATTATTTAAATATTGTTTATAATAATTTGGCCAAGTAAAAGTTTATCGATTTTGCGATGAACGCTAAATTAAAAAAGGTAAGCTAAAACCACAATTTAGTTGCCGGATTGTCTCGGATCTTCTCGGATCGGTCTCGGATGTCTCCAATTTACCGATTTATTTAGTCAAAAGTTATGATTATTTTAACTATTTCACCAAATATACAAAAAGTGTAACTATATTGTTTGTATCACATGAAGCCAATACATGACTATCTCTAATATTGTAACATATTTAACAATGTATAACTGGAATTAAAATTACTATAACTAAAAAAAAGTAAACAGTATTTTTTTTTTTACAATTTTGTTGAAATTCGTAGAAATTATAGTCTTATTTCTCTTTGTTCATTCATTCAATAATAAATACTTAAGTAAAAAAGAATCTACATTTTAAAATTATAACATTAAATTTACTTAAAATACACCTGACAGCTAGAATTAATTAAATTAATCGATACACCAGGTACTGTGAAAAGGCGTCGACGATGATCCATCAGACAATATATCCAGTGTCCGGAACGCGACGGTGTCACAAGTAAATGTATGTCATAATGATTCATAACGCTCTAAGCCCTAACCGAACCCGTGAGTCAGGCTAACGTACGACAAACTGTACATAATCTTGAATTTGTGCAACACATCGAAACAGCTCAGATTATATTTGTCTCATAACGCTGGTCATATAAGGTAATTAATGATGGTGACTTCAAAAATATTTCACAGAACTTTTTCGAAGAAACACATCTTTTCTCAGAAATTTTTCCAAAAGTTTACAAACGCACGTTGCAGTATTGTATATTTATATATAAGTCAATAAACTGTCAATGCCAGGTATCGCAATTTGACACTGACACGGAGAGCGCGGTGTGCATTGACCGAGAACGCACCGGCTGTCTCACGGATGGTATCACCATAAAAATGGGTTCAACTACTAATATTTTTGTGGGTTTTTACCAAAATATTTCCTACAAATAGGCAATTCATACAAAACGGTGCAGATTTATTGACGACATTATCCTCAAGTTTTACTGTTATGAACAAACACGTTTACTGGGGTATTATGTTACGTCAAACAGATCTATACCTAAGGCAGTGTACATTAGGTATCCACTGTTCAACAAAGAGAATTTTAAATGGATGACGTCTTAATACCGGCTCAATTTATCGTCACTATAGGTCGGACTTAAGTAATTTATATAGGGTTTTTTTATGTAAGGTAATCGTATTTATAAACTGTTTGTAGTCACGTATATGGTATTTATTTCAAACAAAACCCATGCATGCCAGCCTGGTTTATGTCAAGTAACAGTAAACAGAGATTAGAGAGAGCCCTGACTTTCATACACATTTCATTACATATATATCCAACATCGACGCTATAAGCAGTTACCGCACACTTAACATTCAGCATATGAAATAATAAACCTTTTCCGATTATTTATGTATAATTGTTAACACTGTTTTGTATTTGACTGTGTGTCTGTCACGGTGCGTGTATGAGCATACAAAAAACGCCTTTGCTCATTCAGAACGTGTGTCCAAGGAAAGTGGAAGAGCTCTACGATCTACATGCTGGTGATGTTACCCTATACTGATCCTTATACCTCACAGTATAGATGCTGAAACTAAGTGCATAGAACAGATTATAAATGCTATGGTTAATGCATGGGTTAAATATAGACAGTGATGTGAAGGCGTGATGGGTAACCAGCTGATCCTTATTTCGATTCCACATACGTCTCGTTACATTTGTACACAATTTGAGATAATCTATATAACTTGAAATGTCCTTCAGAACCAGAAATTGTAAACTAATCAGCGATCTACGAAAATTATCATATATTTTTCTCGCAAATCATGATATAAAATATTTTTTTACCAGAATCATTTAAATAGTGCATACATTCAAAATTTAATAAACGTACAAGGATATCGGCGTCATCTCGAATGTTTCAGTGCATGCCGTAAAGATAATCATATAATTGTCGCGTTGCCAAACTGAGTGCTAACTAGACATGTTAGGTTGCGCAACCAAGAGACTTTCACTTCCACTCTCTGTACATCCAGACTTTATATCCAAAACATATTAACCCATAGAAACAATATCCATATAAAAAAAAACTTAGTATTTAGTTTCTTTGTTCGATGCTTTTCTGTTATTTGCGTATCCGTTTCGTCCTTGTCCATAACCTTTACAATCCCAAGGTATTTCTGTCTTATAAAAATGCCGACAAAATAACAAGATATTGAAACTCTTTGATCATCTCTCAAATCAAAATATGCACTAGGTATAATATTGACAGATATATTGGTAGAACGCCGTGGAGGTTAGAAAAAGAAAGATAAATATTGAACTGCTAAAAGCTCAGTGAGCTTTGGCGCGTGCGTGTCAATGACCGAAGGTAAATTATGTCAGTTAATGCTTGTTGTTGTCTCGCAAGTCGGAAGAACGTCGCAAATACGAGAAAAGTAAAGATAAAAAATATTTGTTTAACTGTATTGAAAAGAAATACAATACCTTCATAAACAAACGTATCAGCCCTTCACTTTCAAGTACTGTCGTTATAGCGATTTCCATAATTCTTCGAATATTATATTGGATATTATAACTTATGTTAACATTGACATAAACAAATATTTCTAATATCGAACAGCACGCGCTTACAATTCATTACGATGGTAAAAAAATAATTAAAATGTTAGGTCATCAATACATATGCTATGTTGCATTTATTATGTTGTTGCTAGGTCCCAGCTCAGTGCTTGCAATTCGGTCAGCGCGTGCGCAGGCGACTACGAGACAAGCGCCGCATCTTGCGACACGACAATGTTACATAGCTTCTGAAGATCTAGAGGAGCCACCTAACTAGACTACTTTTAAACTTTAATCAAATTTTTATGATGGACAATAGGTACGATCAGTGTCCACTCATTCATTTACAATTAAAGCAATTTCTAGCCTTTTCATTAGAAATATGAAATGATTTCTTAACTAGAAACAATTACCTAGATTAAATACTTATTCTATTATCTACCAAATTAGCAGTTTCTGTAACATACAGTCGGCATGAGCTGGCTCAGATGCTCGCGATGCAGCCAACGCGCGGACAATTACGTTACGCAACTATTTTCTGTTACTGAAACTTGGTATTCACGCACCGCCCGCCTGCGCCTGCGCCTGTTCGCTTGACTTATTACCAATTTAATTACATAAGCGATTTATCGTCCTGAGACAATATTGATCGTCAAATTTGGAGCAATTTCTTTTCGCTAATACAAATTATACACTTTCTTATAAAATTAATCATGAATCATGAATTGATAAGTTGTTATCAATAATAATATTAATAAATTTTTATTCCAATACAATAACTAGTTTGATAAAAATATAACAGAATATTTCAGTTAGTTAAGTAACTAATAACACTTTGCGGTATTTGTAATTTCTTCCAAGTTATTTGCATACAATAATGGCAGGCGCGGATGTGTTTCCTCGGAGATCAACGTCAAGTGTAGGGTCGAGGAGGGTCTGTACTTGTTCTTATGTACAGTGCGGCACTCAAGTGCTCGCTATTCTGGGATATTTAATGAAGCTAGATTGTATAGTCTACTGGTTTCTATGTGATTTCAATATTATTGTATTAATCTTGTAAGTTACTCATTGTACATTTATTGGATAATATATTAAAACATTATTTATCAACTTACATAACAAATTATTTTTACATAATCCCTAATTCTTGCAAATAACTCGAGTCGGATTGATTCGGAACTATTTTTTTATATTCAAAATTATTTATTTTCACTTTTATTTTATATAATGTTCTATAATTAACTATCATATTATTTTTTAAAAAAATCATAAAAAATTGGGGGTTTAGAAAAGCTTTATTCGTTATGGTACGAACCCAGCTTTAATCCTAAGTGCATCTTAAATCCTAAGTGAAGAAAAATGTTTAAAAAATGTTTATCTGTTTGTTTGTTTGCCCAGGAGATAAAAATCAAAAACAAAAACAGTTAGATAAACAACCAAAGAGTACAGACACCACCGTCAGTGTAAAGTGTCGGTTAAACCCACACATCACAGATTTAATTTAAATTCGGTGCATTGCATCGCCGGCGCCGGAGCCTTGCAGACCCGCGCGAGATCACACGCTAATTACAGACCGACATCACCCGATATACATTTGTTTGTCATCTTACAACCCCGTTCCAAAATTAACATTTAAGTAGACTTTTAATTTATAATATATTAATAAACAATATTAAAGAAGAACCTTATTCTAAAATTTTGTGCTTTTAGCCATTAATTATAAAAAATAATTATATAAGTATATTCCTAATCTGATGCTGATATAATTCACTATATATATTTTGTAATACATTGCACAGTTTCCTCCCGGTCATCCGATACAGCAACAAAGACAGCTATTGTGACAGTGGCGTCCACTTGCAAAAATATCAACAATATGCACCTCGTTATAACGACGCGCAATCTCGCAATACATTAATTAAGTTGTTAAATTACGTTTACGATTTCCTAATTCGTTTTAGGTTCATAAATCAGTATTTGCAAACAAAACTGGTGATGGAAACTCAACAGTGACAACACGGATCGAATCGCTAATTTGCTAACTTTAATAACATACACGGGCCGGGAATATCGCACCGGTAGGGGATGAGAGAAACACTTACCGGCTCATATCGTTCGTAGGTAGTGAAGCAGAATATAAGTCACAGCACACACGTTTTAAGTGTCGTCGGCGGTGTGATGTTGGAGCGTTCAGGGCGCTATCGCCATCGCGTGCGGTCGCGGCGAGAGTTGGGGCACGAGTGTGGATTGCGGAGGCCGGAGCGGCCGGGGCGCCGCGGGGCGCCGGGCCGGGGCGCCGCCGGAGGCCGAGTGCGCAGCGCGGAAGCGGCCTTCCATGCAGCAACCTGCATTCTGCGGATTTCGCGATCACACTCATCACTCCGGTCATCGACATGCACCTCAATAGTAATTACAATTTGATTGTAATTAACTTGAGAAAGAGCAATATCCTCATATAATGGCTTAGTTTCAACCTAACACCGAGTAGATTTAAAATTCAATTGACACATTTTTATTACATACTTTAAATATCACCCTTAGTCATTTCCGTCAAGTAAAATCTTCAAAAGAAGTTACACTTTGCATTGGCAATACAGCAGGCGTATCGCTTCCCAACATCAGTTTAGAACTACTGATCGAATATAAAAAAACTGCATTATCATCATTTGCCTTATTACATTTGTAAATAGAACTTTTAATACATTGCTGTGTTTAAAAAAGACTTCTCTACATTATGAACTCGTATCTTAAAGTACGTAGCGTTATACCATCCCCAGTATATTTATTAACAATTGCAAAATATATATTTTTTTACCTATTCTGATACTTACAGCATAGAACCTGTTTTATCGTACTTAATATATTATTCAATTACTCAATATTTTATATTTATAAGCGATTAAAGAATTCTTGACATTGATATATCTTAACAACAGATAAATACATCGATAATTAACTTTAATGTTTACTATATTATTCTGAACCTGATTCTTGCAGTTGTAGAGATATTAATTTACCACATCTCAGACATTACACGCTGGTGGTGAAGAAACAGCAGGAGGACACCCTCGTAGACAACAAGAGAAGAAAATGAATCACATAATCATCATAATTAACAGCTATTATTCACCTGTTATAGCTGTCAGTGTAATTGTCAGTGCTCATTCCTTTAATGATTGTCACATGGAGGAAAATAATTCTAAATGGCACTAAAGGAACCTATAGAATAGTAATATATCTATAGATCATTTATAACCAGTGATTAATCATGTAATTGAATTAGAATCTTGTGATTATCCAGATTCAAGATTCGTGTGCCTAGATAAGCCGAATTGTTGTAAAGTTATGTATTATATTTTATGTTATTTTATATTTTATGATAGTTATTTTGATAAACAATAATATATATATATATATATTTTTTTTTTTCAACTTCATCAACCCTTTGAGTTACTGTGAATCACGGAATTATATATTAAAAGCAAATTATATAATTATGGACATGATTTGTTAACATCCAATACACCAAAACAATATATTAATTTTGGCTGTCTTGGTATGAAATATAATAAAACTCTTAAAAAACATAAACTTTGTACTAATAAATACTATTATAATTATATATTAACCTAGACAGACGAAGCTTCTTAGCAATCCATGGATTCACCGTGCGGGTGCCCGGCCCATCGCGTTGCAAGGAGAGGAGTGCAAACAGTGCCTGGGACTTGCGACCCGGGAGTAGGTTTAAGGGGCCCCTTTATTGTGCGCAAAAACGTTCACCTTCACCCTCCACACTCCTCTCCCTACCTAACCAAATTTGGAAAAAACCTACTAATGCCGCCTTTGAAATACGTTCTAGAAATGAACCGATGCTTGTTCTAGAAAGGCCAAGATCTTTAAGTAGGCTATAGAGAGATTTTGCTGCTATACCTCTCGCTCCCACTTCTACCGCGTACAAACTAACTATAAATTTATTCCTGATCAGTTCGTTGGTCAGTTCGTAATACTTATTGAGCTTGAATGTGTGATCCCTTGGGATGTTTGTTTCCCAAGGAACAGTAAGCTCCACAAGTATCACGCGCCTCAGATGTTTCGAATACAGGAATAAGTCCGGTCTGGATGACGAAACACCAACATCCCCAGGGACTTTGTAATGCTTTTCATACGTGTCCATCATGAGAGTCCAATCAGGAGCCGCGTCTAATATTGAATAAGGCTTCGCTTTTGATTTTTTGGAGGAGCCTTCTTTTACGAATTCTATAGATCGTTTGGTGGTTGTTATACCCTTCCGCGCTCTTGCTAATTATTAATTTTAAAATACGTGTATTTAGATTTATATATGTTTATACATAATTATTTATATATTTTTTTATACACATTTTTATGAGGTTTTGGACGCTTTCATGGGTGAAGGTCTCCCGTGCTTATAGAATTACACAATACTAAACTAATGGAGACAACCGAAAATACTATGTTCTATACTTAGTACAGTCTTAATTTCGTATATTTTGTATTAAAGGCAAATTAATTATCTAAGCTATGTGATTATACAACAGAGTTGTCTTAGATAAACATATTTTTGTTCTGATTACCGGTTCAGATACGAAGCACTTATTTTAACTATAATTTTACAACATTCGTACAACAAATAATTATGAATTAATCATTAATCAACTAAGAATTAATCAGTTCACAAAGTCATTTCGCTTGTATTACGTTACTGGCCTCGCCACGCTGCGCGAGCGCACGCGATTCTATGCTACACGCAAAACACACCCACTACATTACCAAAAATGACTTGTAAACATTAATTTCATACGTGTTCTGACAACAAGGAACAACGCAAATTACTGTAATATCAGTTAGAAAAATTACTAAGTAGGTCTTAATCTTACCTTAATCGAATTACGACCATTTTTTAAAGAATCTTTTATTACTATTTATAGTATTAGCTATTATATTAGCTGGAAGAGCGAACAAGAAAGCTTAACTTTAAAAAATAGTCACTTGGTTTCTGTGTAACGTAATTTTTTGTTACAAATAACTTAACGAATAGACTATTTTCGTTACTATTTCATTATAATATGTATAGATTTATTAAAGGTCTAGATGATCTAGCCGGTGTGGTTGTACCAATCAGGGATCTAATTTCTCACCTCCCCGCACAATATTGTTACGGACGGATTGTACACGAGCTCCCATTTTTAAATGTCAATCCTTATATAGCACATTTTATCGATCAGCTTCTAAGAAGTTTAATAAGAATGATATCTAATGAAAATATAGAATCAACTCGACTACGTCAGAACCTTGAACAATACGACGCTTATTTTCACGGAATTATTAATTTGTTACGGTAATTAATCGAAATTTGTTTATCGTAAATGTTTAAAACGAACGCATAACCATTTAAATTTAATGAAGGATTAAAATTAAAAAAAAATATGTTAGTTACAGTTCCGAACATCTAAAAAATATGGTATTGCAAATGACGTTCTTGTAGATCTAATACTTACAGACACCGAAATTAAAATTTTATTATTAGTATTTTTTCTCAATATTTTTCGAATGTAAGCAAGTTTTGTGAGTAGGTATTTGATAATAAAAGTAAATTAAAACTATAAATACCTACTACTTACAAACTACAGCTACGCTCTACCAGTTACTAGACAGTAAAGCTTTTAATATTTATTGAAATAAGCTTGATAGGTCCGAACATGATTAAACATATGTATAGACAATTTAAATAAAAATTACTTTAAAGCAATTTGAGGATAAAATAAAACTCATATAATTTCAACATTACATCCTAATAAGTTATTTAAAAGTAATAATTCAAACATTTAGTAGGTAGTTAATCTTACTGAAATAACAAAATCGATCAATAGACACTGTTAACAAAACAAAGATTAAAAGTTAACGTTTATATCAGAACATTTGTTTTTGCGAATCTTTTTAATGCATACCCATTGTAACTACAATGACACAAATAACATTAGTTGTTGATGTTGACTGACAAAACTGTTTATGTTGTCAAGAGAACAGTGGCGTGATGGTGACTCAGCACTCTGCAGGCCATTGACGCATTTTCTTATGCAATTTATAAATGCTTGCATGTCAATAATATATAACAAAATATTAACTAGCTATTTCCGGTGACTTTATCTATTTTTCTCTAAGGTTAGAAATTTCCCTCAGAAATTTATTTTTTAATTTTATATATTTATTTATATATTTTTGACTTCAAATCAATAATAGAGATCAAGTGATATACAAGTGTGTACGTCAAACAAAAGTGACAGACGGGCTTATTTTGTTACCATACATAACGAAATAGCACCTTTTTTAAATATAATACCCAATTTACAATTAAAGCTACAAGAAAAGAATCACATACCATACTTGAACCCATTTATATTTGTATTTATTTAATGAGATTACTGTTTAACAAACGTCAATACTTAGTGAGCAATTTACGAGCGAGTACAACCATCGCATTCAATTCGATGGGAAGGTTTAATGATTAGTGGATAATCTAACATAGTGACTCTTTTTGCTAACCTATGTACCTAACTGGACCTAATTTCGTCAAAATCGGTAGAGTAGTTTTTATTGAACATATAGAGAACATACCAACAGACAAAGGTTCTGATAAATAATCTATTTAAGTGTCTTTTTCACTTCACTTGGACAAGAAGCTCTAACTACACCTATTTTTAAATGTTAGTGATGTTTTTATGGATCCTATAAAGAGACACATAGACTAAAATTCTGAAATTTATTATTTTGTGGTGTGTGTCAGGTACTTTACACTATTAAAAAAAATACAGATTTTGCCGTTTGTATTTTATTACATAAAATAGTGTATCTATTTAGGCTATTATATAATCTAAGGAAACTTCTTCGGTTTGTTTCTGTTTCAAAAGTTCTAAAGCTACTCTAGATACAAATAACTTAAAAAGAACTTCTTCTAAAAATTGCAAATTAATTTTTAGAAAATTCGAGATAGTATTTTCCTTCACTTTACGAGAATCGTGGATGTACTATGTGATTTAAGCATAAAGGGATACATCAAAAATCAATAGTATTTAACCGCCCTATGAGCCTACATTGTACAACAAACAAATGTTATATTACGAATAAAAATGTTAAAAGTGGTTTTTTTTTAATTTATTTTTTCAGTAAAGTATAAGTTGCTTCATGAATAAAAATCGAGTTTAAAGTTTTAGTAAGTCAACGTTAAACAAGCCTTTAAAATATCAATCGTAACTTCTCTTCTAACGTAATCAGCATAAAACTGAACAGTTTGTTAAAATAATTTTAAACCAACAACGAAACCTAGATTGAAAATAAGCATCATCCTTATATTTTAGCAAAATATAACACATATATGTACAAACCAATACTTTACTAATAATATATATATACTAATGTTTCGCAAACTCCTCTGTCTTTCAGATATACGAAATGCATACATATAATAAAATAGTAACTAGTTTTTTTAAACTGATTAATACATGGTCTGTACATGACACAGAACTAAAACGCATATACATTGTTTGAAAATACAGACTGAAAGCCCGCGTCGCTCTACCAATGACCAAGCGTATCTCCATTGGTAGAGCGACGAGACGGTTTCCTAGAGGTCGCGGGTTCGAACCCCTGCTCGTATCGCTTTATTATTCATTCTATATTTATTTTATACTTAAGTTTTACAGTTAATTCAGTCTAAGATTGTTATGCCGTTCATTATTTTAAACCCAATTCCATAAAACTTTAAATAAGGAGGAAAAGGTTTAAAAATAAATAACTTTAAGTTAAGTTTATAAAATTATCAAAGATAGAGAGAGAAGATAGAGAAGAAATTATAATTCAAGTAGAGCGTGGTACTAAAAGAAGACTTGAATAAGTAACCACGCCACTACTAGTTCTATGATTCTCTCACATTTACAAGGGGATACTAACTTTCCATTTCAGAATAAAAATGGTTATTATCTGTTTTTGAACGAATCATACTAACAGCAAAATTAACAGAATACCTACTTGATTATTGCAAGAATTGCTAAAAAGGGTATGTCTTTAGCTTACGAAAGCAAAGTCGTGGCTCAAAGCTAGTTATTACATATTAATTATAAAATATATGCTTTACTTGAAAGTAATTTGCACTATTACGTAAAATTTATGCTGAGTGTTAATTGCACAATACCTATCGCCGAATACACAAAACGCGTTGTCACGAGGCACTGAACTCAGCAGTTCCGTTCTATTTCATACATTTTCATTTAATTTAGTAAACCATTGGAAAATATGTATCCCGGTAATTTTAATTTGTATTATTCTAATTATGTCTATTTGATATCAAGGTGAAATTCTGTCTTGGGTTGTATCCATACCATATTCATACCATAGCCTGGCCAAAAAGACCCGGACAGCCCGGATTTTTAAAGACAAACAAGTGTATAAGTTTCTTTAAAACTTAAAATTATAAGAATCCTCGTATTTTATAATTAAAATAAATATATTAAGCGGTATTATCGTAATTGTACCCATTTTGCAAGGCGCTAATGTGCTGGCTCAGCAATCTTGGGGCTCCCCCGTTAGTTGTAGGTACTTACGTCAACTAGTTAAGTTATGTAAGCATAAACACGTGAAAAAGTGAGACAAAATATACCGACTGATGCATATGATACAAATTACGTTTAAGTTTATCAGTAAATCTTTAAGCAGGTTTAAAAAGACTTGGCTTGACCAAATGATCTATCGAAAAAGCCTAAAGCGTTTTGAAAATGATTTGTGATCTATGTGATGTAGGTATAGTATTAATGGTTTACTGTTTCATTATATGCTTTCAATTATTTGCAAAGAATAACCGGTATCAACCCGGGAGCCTACCACTTGGTACCACTTGAATTGACTACCAATTGATATTGGAAAGACGGAAGGATAGATGTTTATAATATATACACAGGGTTATTTGTAATTAAATGGTCATCTTTTGCAGGCAGCCTCTCTACAACAATCCCAACAACATTTGTTCTACAACTTTTTACAAAATTTGATAAACAACACAAAAAAACAAAACAACAATTGTTTTTCTCTCTCTTTTACTTAGTACTCTGTATTTTGTAAGAAGTACTTAAGAGGTCAACGCCCGAGTGCCATACCTACGCTTAGAGATAATGCCAGTTCAGAGGCAACAAATAAACTTTGTATAGCAAAACTTAAATTTTAAATACTATTCATTTTAAAAAGTCGTTTTAATAATGAAGGCTATTACATCAAGTAAGTTCATTGTATTTCAATAACGCTTCTTGTATATCTATTGATTTACTTTGATTTTGTTTATCTTCATGCTGTTACCAAAAAGATATACCTAAAACAAATAGTTTTTGAGATGAGGCTATTAATTGAGATCGCGGACGTAATGATTTAAACACAAGCATTAGATCTCCTCCTAATATTGACATCTTAGGCCTATGTACCTTATTCGTAATACTAACAAAAATTATATGATAAATTAAGTGTGTCATTACGCAGCTTCAGTGACCCCGCTACTTCTATGAATCTGGCAAATGTGATTCATCTTATCGCTTCAGAGAAACCCATACACATGGTAAACAAAAATTTAATGGTATTTTTTTCCCTATTGTGCTCAGATATCACTTCTGTGGCAGTCAAAATCAAGGTAATCGATTACAGATATAAATTTACAAACTTTTCTATTTATGAATGACTTTTTCTTACAAAAACAGTAGCCACCGTGTGTTGTTGATTTTATACATACTTTTTCCTTAAAGTTTAATAAAAAAGTTTCGCTGAGGACAGGATTCGAACCTGCGCGGGTAAAACCCATTGGATTTCAAGTCCAACTCCTTAACCACTCGGACACCTCAGCCTATCGGACTGTGATATAATTTTACTAACAATGCAGCAGTTACTATAATTTATTTACCTATTTATATACCTACTATTAATACCGACTCAATCGTCACAAAACAATGTTTACTCAAGTGTATGTAATCTCTTTTAAGCCATGTCACCGATCTTTGTGTCGGATTTTGCTCATCAAAACGAAAGTTTTACTATAGTATTAAGATTATTATAGTAAGTAATATATATAGTGGTATAGTAGTATTCATAGTCTAAATATACTATTTAGTTCGGTTTATAATATCAACAGTACCTGGAAATTGATTACTGGTTTTATTCCTTAGGTAAATTTTTTGTTTGTACTTTGATCTAGTTTTTTAATAAAACAAAAAATTTACAATACAGATAATATGTCTAATATAGTGTTTTAATCTATTTAAGCAAACATCAAGATTACCTAAGTACTTATTTTAATTATTTTAAATGTCTGTGAAATGTTGGACGATTTCTTAAATTTCTTTAATTATATTCCCTTTAATGTGATTGAGAATCCATTAGATACTTTTGTATATACCTAATATAATCAGGCTTCATATAAAAAGTGAACAGCTTAATCAAAATCCGTCACGCAGTTTTGTTACGTTGCAGTGCTAGTCGAAATCAGATTTGTAATTCTAGTAAAAGTAACATAATATTTATATAAAAGCGTGATAATATATTCCAGAATAAAAAGTATGTTAAATTTTGAAACAGACAATAAGTGTAGCTTATTGTCTGTTGTATACCACACTTAGTTTTATACAAATCCGTCAAATAGTTTCTGTACGTCTGGCATCACGAGATGATGTCATAGATTTATAGAAAAATAGACAAAAATACAAAAAACTTTATATAGACATTGTATTGCTTAAGTCAAGAAAGAATCCATTTTTATTAAATTATTTTTATGTCAAATAGTTTCTGTACATCTGGAATCACGAGATGATTTCATAGATTTATAGAAAAATAGACAAAAATACAAAAAACTTTATATGGACATTGTATTGCTTAAATCAAGAAAGAATCCCTTTTTATTAACTTATTTTTATGTCAAATAGTTTCTGTACATCTGCCATCACGAGATGATTTCATAGATTTATAGAAAAATACACAAAAATACAAAAAACTTTATATAAACATGTATATAACATTGTATTGCTTAAATCAAAAAAGAATCCATTTTATTATCTTCATCTTCATTGTACAGAAATAGCAACTCTATATTTTTATTTAATGGATTCGAATCAGACCTCTACCATAAATAAAACAAAAACAGGTATAAGGTTTTAACGTTCTATACTAGATAAATAATACGAACCCAGTATGATATAGGGTATTCGGATTGACCTGACACAACAATAATCAAAAATGATTTAAAAAAACAGTATTTCGCTGAGGACAGGATTCGAACCTGCGCGGGTATAACCCATTGGATTTCAAGTCCAACTCCTTAACCACTCGGACACCTCAGCACTGCGTGTTAGATCTTAATTATAGTATTGTTTTTGACCAAGTACCACGATTGAGCATTATTTACTCAAGTGTCTGTTCAAATTCAAAATATCTTTTCAAGAAGGCATTTACACGCACTTTTGAATAGTCAATTACATTAAATTGGTCAGTATAGTCAGTCCGTGAGTAAGTTATCACCAGCTCGGAATGCTGTTCTGCTGAGAAGAGCTGGCCAGAAAAATTAAATTTAACAATGTTTAACTTATACATTATAACTTTAACGCTGCAAATGAGTCGATGACCCAAGTTCCACACATTTCGATCAACCAAAAACTCTTGAATGTTATAGTAAAATTTATTTAATAATAAACCTTTATTTTTACATTTACAACTAAGGAAAGGAAGATCTAAGATATCTTGTGAAACTTTATTATATTATACGCGAACACTCAAGCCCATTAAGGATTTGTTAACTTTTTGAAGTCGAAATTTAGTCGAGCCTATTTTTATTTGTTGTATTGATCGTATGTTTGTCGCTGTTTTTAATATAAGCATTTAAATTTTAGCGTATATATAGTAAGTTATTAAGATGTAATGAGAAGCGACTGTAAAAATACTGATTTCTTTAAAAACATCTTTCAGGGAGTCTCTAGCTTTATACCAATAGCCCGTATAGTTCCTTTTTGTAAAATAAATATAGAATTAATTTCGGCAGCGCTGACCCATAGTAAAATACTATAAGACAAGATACTGTGAAAATAACTAAAATAAACAAGTCGAACCGTATTAATATCTGTTAATTGTCTTACTTTTTTAATTGCAAAGACGGCCGCGCTGTGTTTGCCCGCGAGTGTCGAGAGTGATCCAGTCAGTCAGTTCTAACACTTCATTGTTAAGGAGTAAACTACAATTTTGACTTTTTACGTTAGGAAGTGTAAATTCCATGCATTTAGATTCCTTAGTATTAAAGACCAAATTATTAATTTCGAACCAATTAAGAACGCTTGACAGGTGAGAACCAGCCTATTTACAATTATTACATCAACCGTCTGAACTCTTTGATTCAGGTAAGAGATAGTAAGATCAAGTGCAGCACTACGCACACCATAGTGATTAAGTTTGCATAATAATGTTTGATGGTCCACGCAATGAAAGGCTTTAGATAAATCAATAAACAAGATTTTACGTAAAGTAGGTAAAATAGAGATAGGCCTACAATTTGCGGGTTCTAGTCTATCGCCACTTTTACATAAAGCAACTACTTCACTATATTTGAATAAATCTGGGAATATACCGGTTTCAATAAATTTGTTAAAAATTAAGGATAATTGTGCGGCAATATCATTTATAAATAAAGCAATATAAGTAATTTTACTGACGTACCCCAAAGATCACTTTTTTTTTCTCAATTTAGGTTTCAAAAAGTTTTAACAATTTCATATGATGTAAATGAAACTTTTATTATAAGGTTTAAAAATATTACATTTATTACTGACTCATACGGTATTCGTCAATTCGGCGATTGCATCAAATGGTGAAGAATTTTAATTACGTAATTAATTAGTAATTATATTAATTACCATCATAGGAATTTTGTTAATAAAGGTCTCAAAGACCGCCGCCACATTTAAATCTGGATTTATTTCAATATTATCGATTTGTAACTTAATAGGTCCATTACCAGTCCTAGTTTTCCCAGAAACACTTGATAAAACATCCCAAATTTCCTTTATTTTATTTTCTAAGTTTAAAAATTTATTTCTTATATAAATCGACTAAGCTTGTACGTTCTTAAATATTTTAGAGAAATTCCTAACTTTATTCAAGAACACCGGATCTTGATTCCAATGCCTCTCATACTTTTATATAAACCCACGGTAGCCCAATCACTAAATTTAAGTTTTTGGAATTTTGTTATAATTTTTGGATTAAAAACATTATTTAAGTTCTGTAACAAAAAAATCAAAAACGTTAGTATATAAAATATTGGGATTATCATCGGTCATGTCTCCTTTAATCACTTTTTGCTCAACAGTATTCTTTAATGTAAGTTTTTTGTAATTGGTCTGCAAGTAAACATTTGGGGCTTTTCATTTTCATGATTAATTAATAGAGAAAACTTTAGACCACAGTGGCCTGAACTTAAATTCGTCATTACCGTTTCTTTATAAATATTACAGCGAAATAACTGTGATCGCACAATAGAATTATAGTTTAATACGATCTGTTGATTTTATTAATATAAAGAATCGCTGTTGAATCAGAGCAATGGCAGCGTGGTGCATCTGCGACCTCCAACGGTCTTGAGCCTAAAGGGGCATCGCAAAAACACTTTTACAGTCTTTCCAAACGTTTATTTTTCTTTTGACAGCTAGAGTAGTGATGTCCAAATTACACTTCTAAATCGATTACTAAAAACTCCTATAATCAAAGTCCGTCCTGTAGTTTTGTTACATTACAGTTCCAGCCGAAATCAGCTTTGTGTTTTCTTGTAAAAGTTAGATAATGTTCATAGAAAAGTGAGATAATATATTCCAGACTAAAAAGTATGCTATATTTTGAAATAGATAATAAGCTACAACCGCACTTAATTTTATAAAAATCCGTCTTATAGTTTCTGTACATTGGCAAAACGAGATGATTTCTTAGAAGTACAGAAAAATAGTCCAAAATGACAAAAACTTTATATAAATATTGTATCGCTTAAATCAAGAAAGAAACTTTTCTTAACCCCCGACCCAAAAAGAGGGGTGTTATAAGTTTGACCTGTATATCTGTATATACAGATACACAGATACACAGGTGTCTGTCTGTGGCATCGTAGCACCTAAACGAGTGGACGGATTTGATTGCAGTATTTTTTAAATCGAAAGCCTGGTCCGTCGAAATGGATCTTAGCTATGTTTAGTCGAAATAAAACGTCTCCAAGATCGAGCATTTTACGGGTAATGGTGAAAGGTTCTTATGCAATTTTGATGGTAAATGCCTAAACAAGTGGAATAATTTCCATCAAAACCACTAAAAAAAAAGAAATCAAAATGTAAATAAGTTACTAATTTAATAAGTTAATAATAATATACTTTAAAAATATCTTATCCTATAGTCTAAGTCCTCATTCATTAGCTCGTAGAACTTCGTAAAATAGACACTGTCGTCAACGGACGTACAACGGTCCCCCGACGCAACGACTTCAATATTAATAAATATTAACGACATAATAATATTATTTTTCTCCTTTCAAAGGTCTTTTTATATCGGGGGTATTTTAAATCTTTAATTTAATTACCTTTTATTATCTTGATCTTCGTTGTAAATGAATACCGTCTCTACATGTATTACAAAATTATTAAATACTAGAATAACTATCAACACCCGGAACGTGTTATTGTACTGGACCCGCAGGTCACTATATGCCTTCTGAGTATAGTTCACCCAAAGGCTGCACGTGTAAAAGGTTTGACAAAAGGCTTTAAAAAGCGTGACCTTTACTGCTTTAGTACAGCGTGCAAACCTACCACATCGAACAGACAGTGACCTGCGCTCCCGCTCCACGTCTGTGTTGTCTCTCAAATCGTCCGAGACCCAGCGGCCCAAATATTTCAATTCTTTGACTACTTTAAGATTCACTCCACATAGTGTAACCGGCGGTATATTGTGGTAAGTTTTATTACCAGATTTAAAAATCATAAGCTCGTATTGAGCCCGTGGGCCTCGGCATAGGACTCACATATATTTACGAGCTTTCTCATAGCTCCAATTGATGGGCTCAGCAGCACCATATCATCAGCATAATTTATATTATTAACACTCATACGGTCAATATGACATCCGACTCCGGTGTTGCTGAGCTCATCAAGTAAGCCATTTAAATATAAATTAAAGAGCGCTGGCGAGGACAATCCCCCCTGCCTCACTCCACATTCACATATGGATGGAACCCCCAACTCTTGACACTCGCAAGCAAACTTAGCTCAGCCGTCTTTGCAATAAAAAAAGTAAGACCATTAACAGACGTTAATACGGCTCGACTCGTTTATTTTGACCGATTTGCAGGGTTGATATTATAATATATAAGTCAAACATGGTTAAATTTCATTTAAAAAGAGCAACTTTTGAATTTCTGGCCAGCTCTTCTCAGCAGAACAGCATTCCGAGCTGGTGGTACCTTACTCACAGACTGACTATACTGACAATTTAATTTAATTTAATTTAATTTAATTTAATTTAATTTAATTTAATTTAATTTAATTTAATTTAATTTAATTTAATTTAATTTAATTTAATTTAATTTAATTTAATTTAATTTAATTTAATTTAATTTAATTTAATTTAATTTAATTTAATTTAATTTAATTTAATTTAATTTAATTTAATTTAATTTAATTTAATTTAATTTAATTTAATTTAATTTAATTTAATTTAATTTAATTTAATTTAATTTAATTTAATTTAATTTAATTTAATTTAATTTAATTTAATTTAATTTAATTTAATTTAATTTAATTTAATTTAATTTAATTTAATTTAATTTAATTTAATTTAATTTAATTTAATTTAATTTAATTTAATTTAATTTAATTTAATTTAATTTAATTTAATTTAATTTAATTTAATTTAATTTAATTTAATTTAATTTAATTTAATTTAATTTAATTTAATTTAATTTAATTTAATTTAATTTAATTTAATTTAATTTAATTTAATTTAATTTAATTTAATTTAATTTAATTTAATTTAATTTAATTTAATTTAATTTAATTTAATTTAATTTAATTTAATTTAATTTAATTTAATTTAATTTCATTTCATTTCATTTCATTTAATATTTAAAAGTGCGTGTAAATGCCGACTTGAATAAAGATATTTAGATATTTAGATTTTTTGAATTTTGAATTTTGAATTTTGAAGTTTTTAATACACACAGATATTTTTTTCGTGAGTACATCTGTTTAAGAACTGAGTACTGAGGCGTATAATTATGTATTTTTTTTATTGAAAAGTATATTATTATTCCCTGACGGGAGGACTATGAGTATGGACTATTAATATGTACTATCAATACGTACTATCAATATGTACTATCAATACGTACTATCAATGTGTAATATCAATGTGTAATATCAATGTGTAATATCAATGTGTACTATCAATATTTACTATCAATACGTACTATCAATATGTACTATCAATGTGTAATATCAATGTGTACTATCAATACGTACTATCAATGTGTACTATCAATGTATATTTTCAATACGTACTATCAATATGTACTATTAATGTGTAATATCAATGTGTACTATCAATAAGTACTATCAATACGTACTATCAATACATACTGTCAATATAAACTATCAATATGTACTATCAATACGCACCATAAATATGTACTATCAATATGTACTATCAATGCGTACTATTAATACGTAACTTCTGTTCTTACCTGAAATAGAAAAAAAATAAAATAGGTTCAAAAAATGTCTTAACGCAATAGTAGGAAAATAAGTGATTATTAACTTTATTTGTTAAATAATTGGAATAAAAAACAACACAAATTGTACAGTGAATCCCATATATTCCCGAAAACTGCATCCAAATCGATTAATCCGTTTCTGAGATTAGCGTGCATAAACATACAGACATACAGACAAAATGAAAAACCATTGTTTTGGGTTCTCTTCCTCTTATTAAAGCTCCCCATCATGATTTTTTAAATATTTTCCATGTATAATTTTCGATCAGTGACCATTTTAAGTAATATTTGACTCTAAGTGTTCAAAGTATACGTCAACGAAACATCCATATAACAGAAAGTTTTTGAATTTGAAAGTTGCAAAAATTGAGGATGTTTCTCTGCATTTGAAGGTTTTTTATCCGTTAATAGACTTTCAAAGTTGTTACTCGACAAGCGTACTCACTTGCCTTTATTTTAAACTACTTACGAAGTTATTTATTTTAAACTTCTTACTACATCCTTTCCACCATAAGTATTACATTTCATGTAATACTCTATTTTAAGAAGTAAACTTTAAAGGTTTAATATTTTTTTAATCCATGCCTCTTTTCTAATTTACTTCTATTATAAGTTTCAGATAAACCAACAAGCTTAGTAATTATATTAATTTTGTTAGATAAATTAAAATATTATTAAAGATGTTCATGTAAGTTAGACTATTTGTGTATTTTCAAACTATTGCATAGCTTCTATCGAGGGCCTTGAGCGTGGAGACCGAATCCAGAAATTCCGTAACGAAAAAAAACTAAGACCCCCCACTCCACATATTACGAAACTTGCTCGAGTATTGTGTACATATCATTTCAAAATAGCGTAAGCGCCAAGTTGTTAATATGTATTATGAACTTATTGCTTACTAGTTAAGGTTGAATTTAGGATAAATGTTTTACTTGTACAGAGGTATTTTTTTTAACAAGCCTTTTCATTTCAAAGGCTTTCTGTTATTTTGTTACAAAGACCCTAACTTATTTAACAATAGTAAATAACCCTATTTGTGAGGTATAAGGTTGAAAATATTTTTAGCTGGTGATATTATTAACCTTTATTTATATATATAACAAGCGGATCCGACAAACGTTGTCTTGTACTTTCTACTTACTTGTACTTTGTACTTACTACTCGTCTTTAATTTTTAAAAATCAAACTTAAAAAAAAATATATTAAAAACTTATCACAATGTCTAACGTCATTACAGTTACATTTATCTTATTTATATAAAATATTTTTCTTATTTCTATCGCAACGCTAACTGTCAGGACAGACTATAACTAAAATATAATATTATTTAATATTTGACATTGCCATGGTCATTGCCAGTCCGTCGGAACCAATGTGAAACATTCCAAAATCACCACGTACTTACCACATTAAAAATTAATCAAAAAACCATTTTCCAGTAGACCAAATTGTGAATCTAAACAATTCTCAAGTCCCCTTGAACATACACAAAGAATTTCATAAAAATCGGTCCAGTCGTTTAGGAGGAGTTCAGTGACATACACACGCACACAAGAAATATATATATAAAGATAATTAAATCAGACCTGAAATAACTATGTGAACAGTTATAAGATGCTTTTTTATATATAGATATAGATATAGGGTATTCTGTTTGACCCAACACAACAATAATAATAAAAAAGTAAAAAAATCTGAATCTCGCTGAGGACAGGATTCGAACCTGCGCGGGTATAACCCATTGGATTTCAAGTCCAACTCCTTAACCACTCGGACACCTCAGCACTGCGTGTTAGATCTTAATTATAGTATGGTTTTTGACCAAGTACCACTATTGAGCATTATTTACTCAAGTGTCTGTGGTCGCTCACTAGCATTATAGTACGACAACTCTATTAGAACACCCTATGTCAGAACCCCTGCGTCAGAACAGTGGCAGTGTGGTGCATCTGCGACTTTCGACGGTCTTGAGTCTGAAAGGGCGTCGCAGGAACACTTTTAGTAAGTACAGTTTCTGCTGGAGAAGCTTCTCAAATTGCCATAGCTTAAGACCTACTTGAGAAGTATTATAATACAAGACATGTAAACTATCGATTCTATTGAAACAGAACTAGAGGGTGATCTTGGTTACTACAATATCATTAAAAAACAGTAAGGCTAAAACCGAAATGGTCATCTGTTTTAACTTGTTTGTTTTTTCTTTGTATTTTATTATTTATGTTATTTTATTGTATATCAACATTACATAAACTCACACATTAGCGTATTATTAAGCTCTTTTAACTTTACCTCATCTTTTGTAGGTACTTGGAAATGACTGCAGCTCACAAAGGTAACAATGCCAATGTCATAAATGTTGTGTTTTAAAATAAACCTTACTTATAGTTTTATTAGAGGTCTAATCGTTACTAAAACATACTTCTGCAAGAATTTCAAAGTAAAAAGTATCCTATATACATTGACAAAGACAATAAACTATAACCACACTAGATTTCACCAAAATCTTTCGTGAAAAAAATAGTAACATTCTAAAACAAGAAATGTTAAAGATCAATACAAATGCTATAAAACACGTTGTAATTAGTACAAGTATAGACGTTAAAAGGTACATTTCTAAGGGAATATTTTTGTTAACATTTTATATGCATGCATATGCATGTTTTTTGGGTTAATACATTAGCCCAACATCCAAGAGCCAAGTTTGTCAACCAACACTCCATGTAGTGAAGTATTGAAATCCGCTCCTAAGAATATGTTAATGGCAATTCCAACAATTTGCTAAAGTATTTTATATATATATGTACACGTTTACTTATATTAGGCTAATCGACCAATTTCATAAATTCTGGAAGGACTCGAACCTGAGACCTCTGGGTAGAAGTCCTGTCGCTTTGTCAATTGTGCTATAGAATCGCTACTCTATCTAGCTTTCTATATATACAAGTATATAATCCTTTAGACCAGAAGACGAGACGGAGTCCCAGAGTTTGCGAGTTTGAATAATGTCCGTGTAGATGAATTTTTCATTCTATACTATATAATTCTAAAAATATAATTCTAAAAATGTTAATAAACCTGCTACAATTTTAAACTTTTTATAACGGTCCAGGTTTTTTAATCCTAAGTTTTAAAAATAATAATATACTAAATACATATACCTAAAACGTACGAAAAAAAAAATGAAAAAAAAATAAGAATAAATAAGCTTATGGTCATTATAATGTTCAGTTTCATGTAAATAAAAAATTACGGTCAGTTTAATGTAAATAATAAATTACATACATATAGTTAAAAAATACTTAACTGATAAAATATATAAAAATATTAGTTTGTTTTTTTTAGTCTTATAAAATTAACTTATAAGTATTAATTTCATTTACTAAGATAATAAAAAAATATAACAAAAAGTTTCGCTGAGGACAGGATTCGAACCTGCGCGGGTAAAACCCATTGGATTTCAAGTCCAACTCCTTAACCACTCGGACACCTCAGCTGTCATTATAGTCGTGAAATACCTTTAATGGTTTTAAATAACATAATTGAATATAAAATAATCCATATCAAAATAATTAAACGTATCAATAGTATCCAATACTTATTATTATCATTATCAGCAAATAGGTAAGTGTTATCGCATGAGATATTGTGATCTTAGTCTTTCTAGACTCTCATTGGTTATTAATTAAATCTCTAACGCATTTGCAGTAGATTATGGTGAAACAAACAAAAAGATATAAAAGCATTACATGACGGTGAGCACAAATAAAAATTTACAAATGATGTATTTTTTAGGTTACACATAGAAATCGACATTTTGTCAATTTACATGTCCGTTTCTCTAAATTACATATCTATAATATGAAGGTGTATGTCTATGAATAAATAACATTTAAGATTTGATTATATCGAAACATCTAAGGATATGGGATAAAAGTACCTGCAAGTTATTTAGTAAAATTAGTTAAAACATTAAAAAAATAGTTTAAAAAGAACTAAAAAACACGCTTAAAAAAGGAGACTCCGAGGATACGATATGCTGCTTCATATATTCTATTTAATTCTTTCGCATGTGCAACGGGGCACGTGAGAGGTATATATGAAATATTGCGACATATAACATTGTTATTATGTAGTAATTCTGTATGTAGGTAAAATAAAGATATTATTATTTATGTAACTACATAATACTGTTGAAAATAAATATGCGAAATATTGTTGTAGCAATTAGATTTACGAGTTTAGAATTATTTAGAACTATATATCATTGTTATTACTGCTATGTTAAAAAAGCAGTAAAAGATATTCATTTGACGAACTATCGGCAGTAGCCTTAAGATATTAAATATGTTGTATTTACATATCTTATTAGGTAAGCTATAAATGTGTGAAAGATATAAAATTGTTATAAATATACTTAGGCATTTAAAATGGTTATGTACTTATAACAATGGTTAATGGTTTAATGGTTATGTACTTATAACAATATTGTTATTATAAGATATTTAATGATGTTTAAAGTTGTGAATATGACCAATCTCCAGAAGCTGCTGTTGGCGCTTCTGTCGATGTTATTATGTTATAAATATGGCTGTAAGCCTCTATTAAAGCTAATCTGTATTGGACAACTGGCAAAATAAGTGATTCTTATACTATATACTTATAGTGTTTATAATATATGTTATATCTTTTGTGAGTATTTTATCGTATTGAGTTATTGGTAATTGTGTCTACATAAGTACACAGTAATAACTATATTACTGCTTTTATTATATTCTTCTACCGGGAGTCATTTTGTAATATTAAATAATATATTTGTTTAGTTATCTTTTCTTTAAAGTTATCCAGATAATGCATTGATATGTATTATCATTTTATAGTGTGAAGTAGCTTGATTAAATACCTTATACTATATTAATTTACTGTTCTTTAATTGTAGAATCTTCTAATATCCAACACACGCTACAGATATGTTTGTCTCTTTTTACTTGAAATTCGCTTATCCTGAGGATCCTCGCAAGGATAACGGGACGAATTGATTAAATTATTGCAAAATTCAAATTAATCCGACATTTCAAAGTAGGTCAAAATCACTTTCTAAGATTCCGTTACATCGATAGATAGATAGATAGATAGATACATCCGAAGCTAATAAAAGAGTGTTAAAAATAATAAGAGATCTAATTTTATACAGATACTAAAACATACATCAGTGTGTGACATCTTAATTTCCCATAAACCATTTCATAATAATAAAATAAACATACAACCTATATCCTAAGTCTGCAATAGTAAAACTTAAACATTTAAAGAGACATGCAAGGCAAAGTCACTTTCTGACGTCACTAAAGTCACTTTCTGACGAAAGTGACAACTTTCGTCCCGCTGCGCAAAACGAAGTCGCCGCTTTCCGCCGTCGCGTCGTCGGACAGAAAAATAGCATGTACACACCTCGGGAAGTAAAATAAGAAAGCTTCAGATGACATGTTAGTCGACCTCGGTTCCACCTCGGTCGACAATTACATGTGATCTGAGACATTTCTTATTTTTTTTCCCTAGGTGTGTAATAAACTATTAGGTGTTCACCGTCTCTGAAAAGAACCATCTTTTTTTCTTTAATATCGAACAAGTAACACGTATCAAATATAGTAAAATAAAATTTACCAACTTGAACTTAAACGAAGAAAATATCAAATTTTCTTCTATTAATAAAGATCACATTTTCCTTTATCAGTACCGTACCACAGAAATGAATAGAAAATTGATGAAAGAAAAAGCTACATGGATGAGATCCCCATGACTTGGATAAACACGTAAATAGCAAACACGCATCAAAAAAATGTCTAAGGTTAGGAAATTTATTCCTAAAAACTGAAGGATTTATAATAGCTGTACAGGACCAAATCATATAATGGCAATTTAAAATGGAAATATTTTTCTATTAATATCTATTTTCTAGCATCCACGTCAAAACTCAAATAAGCATCTGCAACTACTAATTTTATCTTCTTATATCTTGAAACATTTTTTTATCCTTAATATTTAATGTTTTCCGTCACATTTTGCAGGCTTTACCAGAAAATCAGCGCTCTGGTAATAAATATTGCTTTTAAAGCAATGCTGAGGCAGAGTATTGGTTTCTTGTTTATATATTTAATTTTTCTCATCTTTTGCATTTACTGTATTTAGTGTACGGTACTCTTCTATCTGTTTGTACGTACTGTTTGTATGAATGGGGCTCACTTTAATATTTTTATCTATATTTTCTATTTTTTTTTGTATTCTGGCGATGGTTTTCAAAGAGTTCGTCGCAGTTAATTAAGTTATTAGTTTCAAATTCCTCTTATCCTTTATCTCTTCCATAGACAGCAATCATGACATAATCGCCAAAGTACAAAAATACCTCCATAATTAGTTGTCTGAATAATTAAAAGAAAGATGTCAAATAGAATATTTTTAAAAATATCTTTAAACAGGTAGATAATAATAATAATATAATATCAGGACAAATTACACACATTGATCTAACCCCTAAGTAAGCAAATTATTTGCTTGTGTTAAGGGTGTTTGACAACGATACAAATACATAGAAATATATATATAAATACTGAGAATATATTTAATAAACGACCAAACCCAGAAACACAGACAGACATCTATGCTCATCACATAAATGCTAGGCTCTGCCGGGAATCGAACCCGAGCCCCATTGCGCCGTGACACGTTGGGCGTCGGAGCGGAACGGAATAGCCATGTCAAACTTATTTACATTTAAAAAATGGATGAGAACTGAAAAATAAATCGATACGGATTCGTCTCGATTTATTTTTCCTCAGGGAAACAGTCCCATCGCTCTCTAATCGTTGGTAGCATATGCTTAACTAATATACATATTTGCATCTACATTTTTTCGGTACCAAAATGTATTATAAAAATTCAGTCTTATATAATTATTAAAACAAACTTTAAAAAGAATAACCAGCGTGCTGTTAGCGTTATGTAACCCGAGAAGTACCGTCATCCTTAAAAGTTTGTGTCGAGTGTCCCGCGTGCTAACAAAAGATCTTCGTCCTCAATACGTAACGCAGATCTCAAGTGGATCTGAATGATTTGCAGGCACGCGGCATTCAGGTCACCAACACTCCATAACGTTCTGGCACTAAGCCTTTAAACATTGCATTTTGTTTTGAGCACTTCGCTTCTTTTACGGTGACTACAAAAGTGTACAAAGAATTTCTTAAAAGTTTTGTCTGACTGTGATATTCTAATTGAAGACATGAGGTTTATTAAAATTTTAAATAAATATTACCTATAGGTACAAATTTATGAAAATTTTTGAATATTTACATTTACCGTTAAAAACATAATTTATTGTTCTTATCTGTCCTACCTTACGAAATTGAGTCCTTATTTTTCCTAAGTTTTCGGTAACATGTTGTAATCGCTAAATAAAAACACATTTAGGCGGTTCTATTAAAGAAAAATATCTATACATTATAATAAAATTCTCACTAATCGATTTCTGTACATAGGAAATAATAAAAAAAAACATAATGGGGGGCTTTTATGAGAGCAAGACAACCCAAAATAATAGTTCTTCATTTCGTCTGTTTTCTCTATATCTCTATGTCTGAATGTTTGTATACATGTATGTCTATATGTTTGTGCAATTTATGTCAATCACGTAATAGGTACCAAGCAATTCTTTTTATATACATGTAATAATACTGTAGAGGAGTAGTCTCTGTAAATTGAAAATATTGTAAAATAATTAGCCAAGATTTGAAGGGATAACTAACATAATCTAACATTTAAAAATGTTTGTCTGTTTATTTGTTTGTCTTTAAGTTGTGCACGCAACATGTAAAAAATATATAACCAATTTATACATAAAAATTGAGCATCAATTTCGGAGCTCGGAATAGCATTTAGTTTTTCACTTTGATTGCACACCATGGGTGTACCCAGATTTCGGGATAGGGGAGGGAGGGGGGCAAAGCAGATTTTCTGATCATGGTTTTACAATGAAAGAGCAATCGCTGGTGATTTGTCTTTGCCGAATCTCGCTTCTAATGAAGATTTTAGACTTTTAAAGTGTTTGTTAAAAGTTTTACTAGAGAATTGTATTTGTTTGCAATACATAGATGACTGAAAAGCCACATTTCTCGTCCCCGACTAACCTTCCTGAGAAAGCATTTCTAAATCTTCAATTTTTAAAACTTAATTGGTTTCATTTTTTAAATTAAAATACCAATTTTAATTTACAATAGAAGATAGTAGAGAAGTATACGATGTCCAGGGGGGCAGCTGCCCCCTCCCCTGCCCCCCTCGGTACGCCCATGTCAGCACTTAAGTCGTGTCTTGGCTTTAAGGTAGTTGTCGGACTTATGTATGGATTTCCGTTTAAGTCGTTTCTTCGCATTGGTCAATGCATAGCAATCTTATTTTGCATTTATAAATATGTAGTCCTAACAATTAATAAATATAAAATATCAGTCAATTTAACTATTAATAATAATTAATAATGAATGAAGATATGTATATCCATTGCAAACCAAGCTGAAGTAGTCTCTAAGTAGAGTAGTAGTAGAGCAATTTCAAACTATTACATCTTAAAGTTGACTTTTTGTTTTTTTTTTATTTTATATTTTTTCTAGTCATTTTCATTTTAACTCAAAAATGGTTTTGTTACATATTAGCTTAAAATATATACCTACATTTTAAGTGATAATAGATGGCTTATAATAAAGGGCTGAATTGAAAAGCTAGACACAACTCGTTCTAACAATATCTAATCAAGTAAGATGTAAGATAGGATTTTTTTTCAATTAATCACTATATACAATGATAATAATAATTTAAAAAAAATATGTCCCAACGAGCACGATAGCCATTCGTCTATAGTACTTGCTATCTCGAAATTTCTTGTAAATATCTTATGTATACATGTCACCAAAACTATATGGTATTGATAAATGAAATTTTATTCAACGCCTTGGTGACCTACATGACACATGAATTCACTCACAAGTCTCAGAAATCAAAATATAAACAAAAATAATTACTGCATACCGCTCAGACTCATAAGTCTATGCTAGTGGGCACTGGCAACTTGGCAACTGGCATTTGGCAACTGGCAACTGGCAAATTAAAGACGTCAGTAGTCAGTACTTAGAACGTAGATTATAGATAGTAGATACTAGATAGCATAGTTACATATAACTAAGCCACAGAGTACTATATACCTAGCTTTAATTTTTGCAATGGCAGTTGAGTGATGTTTTGGTATTATAACTTGTAATAACATTTGTCTAATGAAATCACCAAAAAAATTAAGCAAAAACGGTATGTGTAATGGCAAAATGAAATTGGTGTAAATTTCGCTATGTATTCTATAAGGTAAATCGTTGAGAGTTCGATGATATTGCGAGATCGCCAGTGTAAGATGCCTTGTGAGAGTTGTGCGATACAATTTAGCGTATTCAAACGGAAACGAGCTTGCTCCGAATGTGAACGGTACTACTGCAGCGGCTGCCTTCGCAGAGGTGGTGGCATCATGTGCGCACCATGTCGGATTCTCTCAACTCGCCCCCTGTCACGACAAACCATAGCACACCTCAAAGTCCGGGACCTGCAATGTTTCCTGCAGCGGCAGAACGTGTCTACCAGGGGCTGTGTCGGTATGTCGTCACCAACGTCGTCAATACATCCAATTATAAAAACTTTATGACACTACCCTATCTAGAACAATCTATAAATGATTATATATAAGTGGATTTTATTAACAAATGTCCTTTATTTACTTTGTAATTGTTGTCATATAAAATAGAGATTTATATTTGATATTATAATATTTTGTCCTAATAATGAGATTAAATAACAATCTATAGTAATAGTTAAACTAAAAATGATAATATACCAAATACTTAATTAAATTAATTGCAATATTTGATATGCTCAAACATTAATATGTTTGGATATCTGACTAGTAATTGTATATAGCACATTTACTGCAAAAAAACTTATTGATCTACAGAGAAAGAAGAGTTGTTGAACCTGTGTGTATCACATGTGAACAGTGCAGCATACCGACGACGGGGCTCGAGGGCCAACACAAGTGCATTCAGTACATTCAAGGGAATCACTACTAATATAAATGACTTCATTAATTCTGCCTTTGATTTACGAAATCCAACTAGTGCACCCCCTTCTAATAGAAGTATGCATTTGAGAATAAATTTATTTTATTTATTATCAACATTTACAGTTATGTATATTAATGTACCCATACTTTTTTTCTTCCAGGTAACTGCTTTAACTCATCACATTTACATTCACCAACTACAAATAGAACAGATCCTTATGTTGACATTCCTGATAGACAATTTACAACCAGACCTGGTAAGAATGAAATTTATATTCTGAAGAATACTAAGAATACTTGAAAATATCATATTTAATAAGAAAATCAATGATAGGTGGTGAAAGCAATATTGAAGTGCCATTACCTGAACCGGCATCCCCAGCAGATATCACAGAATCAGAAACACATGTAGATACAACTGACTGTTTTGAGATAGAAGATCTCGATGACACTGGGTGGGAGTTTGTCTCCCGTCCCGCTGATCCCTTGCCTAATGGTAAGTGGTGTGCTAACAGTTCACACAACAGAGCCAGTGGCTCTAGATCTCAAAGAATCCTTAAATTAACTATAAAGAATGTATCAATCAATGTAATTTCGTGACACATCGTCATTCAGCACCTGGTGGATCATGTTCACGTCAAATAATCGAGCCATACACAGTTTTCGATGCTGGCAAAATATATATTATATATGGGTTCAGCATAAAGATTAATGATAAAGAAACTTATAAACTTTATTGTCCTATTTTCTCAGATTCAGCGGTGCTCCTCTCATCGGCGGCCGCAGGGAGCGCGGCGGGGGGCACGAGTGGTGCGAGGGAGGAGGTTGGTGGCGACGGCTCCCCACAGCGCGCTGCGTCCTCGCTGGAGCTACGCAGCGCGTCGGCGCACGACCTGGCCCCTCCCGACGACGAGCCCGACACGGCCAGCCTGCAGGACGAACCCGGACTCGTGGAGCCGCTCAGTACACACCGGGACTTTGCCGATGATTGTAAGTGTGACAGAATATTCATATAAAAACTGGTTCGTTCTAATGTTACTGTAATCATAGCCCATTGCTGATTATCACATTTTTTCCGTGCAATCCGGGATTGGTTACCATACTATAATAATTTTGACTTTGGAAATGAATTAAATTTACAACAACAAATAAACAAATAGTGCTCATGAACAGAATAATGGGTAATATAAATAGAAATCTGCCTGTATGTGCAATATATAGTGATATGGGTAAAGGTTTTCACCATGTAAATCATGAAATGTTATTACATAAACCTTATATTTACGGAATACTTGAAAATGCTTTCAGCCTAATTAAATCTTACCATAGCGGTCGTAAACAATGTACAGAAATCACAAAGATAGACATCAGAACTAAGTGTGAGAAAAAATACTTGTCATCTTATAGAGAAATTAAAATCAGCATTCCCCAGGAAAGCATTCTATGACCGTTATTATTTTTTATCTATATAAATGATCTACCAAGACAAATGACTCAACCTATGATTTTGCTTGCAAGTCTGCAATTATAGTACTATCATAATTAAATGTAATGACTAAAACACGTACGAAAGCGATATAAATAGAAAATAAATAAATAAATAACAAATTTCTTGGTATTATGATAGACAGTCAATTAACGTGGAAGCTTCAAGCCGAAAATATTTCTAAAAAAACTTAACTTATCTGCCTATGCATTATATAACTTAAGTAAGAAAGTTAATAATCATACAATTATATTTGCATATCACGCCTGATAGTTTCTGTATTACGATTTGGCGTCATATTTTGGGGTAACTGTAGGGAAAGAGAAATATTTTTAAAGGGCAAAAACGTAATTTAGATGTTATAGATAGTTGCGAACAGATTTTTAAAAGACATAAACTTTTGACATTTCCTTGTATTTACATCTAAAAAATTGCTGTATTCGTGAAAACAAATAAACAACTGTTTTTGTCTTTAGATAACTCTAGAATTCGTACAGTAAGTATACCACAGTATCAAAACTTTGTCGACAGGTAACTAAAAACTTTATTACTGAACAACTGTGTTAGGCATGGCCCCAGTTATATATATAACAAAATACTGAAATCAGTAAAAAAATTGCCACTAAATAAATTTAAAAAACAGCTTACTTTATTCGTAATTGATAAATGCTATTATTCTTTTACAGATTTCCTAATAGATAAGTTATAATTTGAAGCTTTATTTTTTTATTTTTGTTGCAAAAAATTTGTGAATTTTATATTGGAGGTACGTTTTAAAAAAAATAGAAAAATTATGCATATCACTATTATACGTATTTGCACGCCTAACGGTTAAATGTGGATACTTGAAAATGAATAATACCTACCTTGTACACATACATTCAAAGCAAATAAATTGTTATTATTATTACAATGCATTGTCCAGCCCCGCGACACATAGACCTCTCTTGGTTCAAAATGGCGTCCGAACTGGAATCGCTTAACGTGAAGCAGCTGAAGGAGCTGCTCATGCGCAACAGAGTGGAGTACAAGGGTTGCCTCGAACGGACCGACCTATTGGAGCGGGCTAAGATGCTGTGGCGAGATCACGAGAAGTACAAAAACGGTACGGCATCTCGTATCTGTGCCCATTACTTTCCAAACTTAGACCGAGTTAATCACTCCTTAGAACACAGGTACCTTATTAGACAAAGACAATGACCGGGAGCATCCAATCCACAGAGCAGGCCGACCTTCCGATAGAAGACAGCTGCAAGATCTGCATGGCGGCCCCGCTGGAGTGCGTGTTGCTGGAGTGCGGGCACATCGCGGCCTGCACGCAGTGCGCGCGCCAGCTGGCCGAGTGTCCCATCTGCAGGCAGTACGTCGTGCGCGCAGTTAGGTTCTTCCGTTCCTGAACCGCTCCCTATAAACACTAGTGTACATAGTGGTTCCCCCGCACTTTCGTCCACACTCGCACGGTGTTTTTATTCTCGTGTGAATGTTGCGCAAAGAATGCTTTTCTCTCCCTTTGCCCTAACTGAGACGCGACAACGTTAAATCTTCATATTCACGTGCAGTGTTGAAGATATATATTTTATTAATTAAATTAAATCTTTTTGTTATTTGGTTGTTTGCTTCCTTATAAAAAAAGTAAACATAAATTCCACTCAATAAATTAAAATATAAGTTATAATTAGTTGGCACTTGATTTTAATTAAATTACTATTTCACCCGACGTGTATTATATATATATTTTTTAATGATTACTATAGATATTTACTACGTATTTTTTGATATTCAAGTACCGTTCAACGGACGTGGAGGATCAACTCACAATATTAAAGTTGAATTTGATTTTAAACTTGCATTTAAAATGTTAAAATTCATATAAAGAACATATTGTAGGGTAAAATCCAACAATAATATTTTATAATGTCAGACTTTTATCAAATAATTAACAATGTCTATGATCTCGGCCCTCCAGTAGTTATTATATTATCCATTTAATATAATTTTGTAGGTGTTTGCAATATATGTAATGTATGCAATGTCAGTGAACTCCATGATATGTACATAATCTTATTTACTATAAATATTAATGTATCTAATGATATATCCAATGAAATATTATTAAAGATTAGTAACCGGGCTGTGTAAGAAAATAATTGTAAACACTTAAAGTTTCCTCTAACAGAGATTCGCTCATTGATATCGAATGATATTGATCTTGGTTGTTTATGCAACTACCGCAATATAAATACTATTATGTCCAATAACTTATTAAGATATCTTTTTCTATCCCTAGTGTAAACTTTAGCTTAGCGAATAAAGCATATTGTCAATGCTTTAAATGATGTGATTTGAACAAAATCTTTATTACTATAAATTTTATATGTAGTCGTTATTTTTATATGACTTGTTTGTTATTATTTTGTATGATAAATATAATATTGGGTAATAATTAGGGCTGACCTTATTAAGTCTCTACTAGAGTACACATCGGAATAGAACTGACTAGCGCCGACATAACATTCTACACCTTACTGTGCGGTCACGCCCATTTTTTATAGGATCATTAGTGCAATGAAATAAATCAATTTCCACCCGTTACCTTGCTTTATTTCTATGCACCTCAAAATCTTATTTTTTTTAAACAATTTAAAAAATCAGGTTCTGAAATATAAGATTTTATTTTTATTTATTTTAAGTAAATCCATAGTAAAGTTTAATAAAATTACATATTACAACGATCCCTGCGATCAAAAGTACCGTCGTCTTTGGTTTAGTCTCGTCCGAAGACGTGCGTGTCCTCGGGGGCGTCGATGCGCACTACGGCGCCCGCCAGCGCGAAATATCCCTCATAGTGCGCAAGTTCGGGTGTGGTGTCTCCGTGGTAGTGGCCGCCCACGCCGTGCTCGCCGATCCCGTGGAAGTGCTGCAGGCGCAGGTCCAGGCCCGCGTCGGCCGTGACCAGCGTGCCGACGTGTACGAGCGGCGCCGCGTGCTCGAAGAAGTGTAGCCAATCCTCCACCGCCTCGTCGCTACACAGTGGCGAGGAAGAGAAGTCCGGCATCACGTGGTGCCGCGCCGCGCCCGCTAGCAGGCAAAACGAACCACCGAGCCCTGCACCATTCCATGTTATCCGGGTTATTTGTAATTAGTTGACCACCTCTTGCAGGCAGCCTCTCTACATCAATCCCAACAACATTTTTGTTCTACGACTTTTTAAAATTAATAGGTTTTAAAATTAAAATTTTCCCATACAAAATTTATTTGTTGTCTCTGAAATGGCATTAACTCTGAGCTTCGGTAGGGCGCCCGGGCGTTGATCTTTTAAGTACTTCTTACAAACGGAGTAATAAATAAAAAAAATAGAAATTTAAAAACCCCCGATACAAAAAGACCTCTAAAAAGAATAAAAATAAAATTATGTAATTATTGAAGTTGCATCAGGGGACCCTTGTACGTATGGTGTCGATTTTACGAAGTTAATCATTGAGGACTTTATTTGCCTTGCTTAATTTCTTTATTTGCCTGGTTAACTTACTTGCATTTTTATTTCTTCCTTTATTAAATATGTTGCATATATTATATATATGCAACAAGGTGAAAAGGAACAGACGATCACGATAAGAACTCATTGACCCTCATAATGTTATGTATTTAGGCTGTAATAGCTACTTCACGCAGATCTTATGTGAAAGTGTGATACTACCCCGGTCGAGGCAGCCTATATGAACTGAGGTCAAAGGACTAAAGCTACCACCTAAAAGGTCTAGACGGAGATTAAGTGTAAACACTTACCGACTACTTTATCTCCGTAATGTTCCGCGAGTGCTTCTCTGATGGCGGTGATGAAGTTCTTATCGCCCGTTCTGTTCTTGGCCACGACTTTGATGACCTGCAACACACATCTTTATTCGCAAAGTAATAACAAGGATCTGCCATATAGATCCACGGGACGTATGGCGTACCTTCCCCGGCCGTCCGTCGGACAGCAGGTAGTTCCCGAGCAGCGCCGTGCGCGTCTCGCTCACTGGCAGCCGCTGCTGCAGGAAAGATGAGTTGCCCTTTTGCGCCCCCACTGGCGATACCGACACCACGTGCGTGCCTTGCGACACCGAGCCTTCCTTGACGAACATGTTGATTATACCCTGTAACCGAAAATTGTTGCTAGCTATCATTAAATAGATGTCTTGGTTGCAGATTGCGATTGAATAGGAAAAGATTGACAAATATTCGTCGGCTTCTCCATAACGATACACAATGTTATATTTAAAGCACAGAGTTATTTTTTAAAAGAGCATACTTTGCACTATTGTTGCAGGATTCCAAAGGGCATGATGAAGAAACCGTCAAAAAATATGCGTATACTATTTTGAATTACTATTTTAAAGCGTGGAACCTTAAGATGACTAATATAACTAACCGCACCAGTAATAGTGCTGTGATGCTCTCACATTACAAACATTGCAAGGGCTTACAACTTTAAACATTAAAAATAATCGTAATTATATTATGCCATGTTTTAGACTCGAAATGTCAATGTAAAGATATTGACTCAGTGAAGCAACATGTGCAGAATTATTATCAAGCTTATGATTTACCGTCTTTGTCATCGTTAAAACAGTTAGTCGGAAGTCCTAAGTTTTATAATTAGTTTAGAAGATTGCAAATCGAATCGTCCAAAAGGGGTTCGATTTTAGTAACGGAAAAGTTTAACGATTAAGAGACGCCGCTACCTCGCAGTTGACCCCAAGGTAGGGCCAGGGCCCGGCTCCGGCGCCCGCCAGGAAAGCGGGGTCTCGCCGTAGATGCCGCAACAGTGCGGTCAGCGAGTACAGCTTATCGCGCCGCACCAGAGGCACCAGGTATGGGGGCCCGCCCAGCTCAACTAGCTTGACGTCGCCCGTCAGACCTGTATTGAATGATATACACAATACCTTATGATAGACAGGAGAAATTAAGATTTGAAATTGATAACTATAATTTGATCTTCATTAAAAAGTTAGTAGAATAACAGTTTCACGATAAACACACTCCATATACCTACTATTTCTTATCTTATATTCTTTATCATCTACTTCAGTGACATTGTTTGATTTTAATAGGTAATATGTACCTATAATTATTTAAACCGAAATCCCAGTTATTGACATAACACAAAGTTCAGTTGCATTATTGCATATGCTTTTGTAATGGCGATGAAAAGATGATATTATATTTAGATCAGTGTGAAGATAGTTCGAATATCTACATATAGAGAAATATTGAGTAGTAAAATTTTATTGCTTTAAATATATATATTTTAAATTTGCAAATTACTTGAATTTTGTATAATAATACAATCTCAATAAGAAGTTTTTAGAATTTTTTGTCTGTAGGCACATCACGCAAATAGTACATACGATTTTTAGTGCCGGTTAAAAATTAATTTTTCAATGGTAAAGATTTTGCGTTCAACTACATATTATATAGATTAGATATTTAGCTCCATTGCCTCCAGGAAGGATAGATCCTATGATCCACGACGGTCTATCTGGGCACTTAATTTTAACCTACATATCCATGTACTGTAAGTAATCCTACTATAATACAGAATTAACTCACCTGGAGCAGTGAGGTTGTACGGCGGTTGCGTTAGATCCGGGCTCTCTTCGGCGGACACGCTCACATATTCAAAATTTGAAGATAATTTCCGTGATAACACTAAAAATCGTTAAGTTTCTTGTTTTATACAATGTTACTTGATATACCACAATTATGATCTTTTTTTATGATTTACCTTCGACAATTTCCTCTAAGGGGGGCGTATGTAAGGGCTTTTCTATTATTGGTACCTTTGTGTAATCGACAGATGCCATTTCGCTGAAAAAAAAAATTAATTAGATTTATCTAAACAAAATTTTGTTAATATTAAATTAAATTATTATTAAATTTTGAATCGAGTTTGTAGTGACCTCATAACTGGTAGGTGTGGCAAGAAGCTCACCACTGTCATTTCACCTTGTATTAATGTTGTTGTCAAGCACAGCGACAGAATTTACTAAATTTAAGCAAAAACATTGAAAGCAATGTAAAATCGGTATGTATGTTACACTTCGCATTTTAAATACGTCACTAACTATTTGACAGAACAGATGTTTTTAAATAAGTCGCGATTGGAACAAAATATAATCAATCTGTAGATCAAGAGGCATTGACCCTTGACAGAGTAAACATTACTTACATAATACTATAGGAATATAGCTGTTGTTTTTTAAAGGTCGTTTTGTGATAGATACAATCTCCCAAGCGTGCGCTCGCGACGGAGACCAAGTTTGAATTACTTTTCACTGACAGATTATAGTACCTACTGTGTTATGGCATTGCACCATTACTTTAAGTTTAACTAGATGGTACGGGGACAAAATACCTTAAATATAATATATTTAAGATATTTTGTACGGGATATTTTGTACCTTAAATATAACATATTTAAGGTATTTTGTCCCCGTCTGTTATATATATATGTTTATATTATCTTTATGTTTGATGCAGGAGGTTATGTCGTATCTAATTAATGTTCTGTAATCTATAACAAGTAAGACCACATACGTACTGCTATTATGATCTCAAGCTCCTATCAGTTAGTGGTTATCGCCATGCAAATTAAACAAATATTATATATTAAATGTTTATTTATGATAAAATTGTTGTAGTTACAATCTAAAGTTCTATTCTTATGAAATAAACTTAGCAATTTTCAAGTCGAACTAAAAACAACTCTAATTAAAACCATGTTAATAAACTAATTGTTCTATATTCTTACAACCCTTCTTGATATACATTAAAAAGTAGTTTATATATTAAATAGAAAGAATAAATCAGTAACTATTTCACATTAAAAAGACGCAAAAACATGAACGGGTATTATTTATATACGTAGGTATAATAATGCACTTACATATTAATGGACAGGTCCCTCCGTGTGAATAACCTACTTACGTCCCTTATCAATAAACCTAAATAATTTATAAGAATGTGAGACTTGTGGGTCTTAAAATGAAAACTTTTCCATTAATAAATAAAATTTAAAAGTAAAGACCTTGGGCAAGCAGTAGAATATTCCTACCATAAAATTTATTAGGTCTTAAAATAAATAAGTCTTACATCAATCTAGCCAAGGCCTAAAACAGTTCTTACTTAGTATCTAAATCTTAACAAGCAACACGTAAAATCAGAAGAAGTACTACGTACTCATACCACAATGCACAGTCAGCAACAAAAGTTGGTCTAATAAAAAGGTCAATAAAAATGATATTATAATACTTTGCATGTGTTTCGCTTACACAGCGACACGGACAGTTTGTGCGATAGATATCTAAAATTTATTAAAAAAACTATTCTCGGAAGATTGTATAAAAAACGAACATGCACGGTTTAAGCCAAAGCAAGAAAAGCTTAAAAAATAATATGTATATATAAACTATTAATAACTATTTTTACCCACTTTTGTGTCTGTCTGTACACTGCTAACACAGCCTTTTACTAACTTTTAGTAAGTTAACAAACACATCCTAGATCCGAAATATTTTTCTTTGTGCGATAAAATTTCACCCTACCTTATACCCCTATAATATGTCGAACAGTCAATAAACTAATAAATAATAATAAATTATTTTGTTTGGTGCAGCTTTATACATTAATATCTTAACAAAACGAATAAATCTTTATTTATTCGCAACAACCATTAATGTGTAACGTACTAAAACATTAAAAGAGGTATATTTTGGCACAACAATCCTAGTTATGAATGAGGGGACAGTGTTATTTAACTTTTCTTACACACCTTTAATCCAACCTGAAAAATTCATAAGTTGGCCATTAAATATGGTACCATCCATAATTTACATCACGTGATGAGAAAGAATGTTTAGTGGTAGGTGTTCCAATACACGAAACTGCCTATGTTTTAATGGTTTTAATAAACTAACCCTCAAATAATAACAGCCCGACATGCCACAGAACTTGTATGTTTGATAGGCGATGTTGATCTTATATGAGAAGATCCGTACTTCAAATATAAAACATTATCCATATTGGGAGTGATGTTTCCACAACGCGGGTCAAAAATAATGTTAAAAAAATGTCAAAAGTCCAAACTCAATGACTATATCCACATGGTTACATTTTTATATATAATATTGTTAATTTGATGTTTTGTAAAATTTACAAAATGATAGAAACATATTAAACCATTCGAAAGTGCTATTTGATCAAAGAACAATTGAAATAATCTTAGTCTCGGCTAATACAATAAATTTTCCTAATTATCTCAGTCATTTTAACTCAAAAGTGTGAGTACTAGTTCAAAATTGTAGCGTAAAAATATTTTAAAATATTTTAGGCTGATCGTATCGAGTGTTCGTAGTTTAGCGGTAACGTCAATTTTCTAGGTCATAAATGTTATAATAAATCTCAGAATTGTTATTATGAAAATGTATCGTAAATAATAAATCGATGAATTGATATAAAATATATCGACACATCCGGAAGTCAGAACGTCTGTCCTCACGGTCGTCTAGAGGTCGCCGTGCGGTAGCAGCGTGTGCGTGCGATCGTGATAGAGCTGCCGGGCCGCAGCAGCGTGGCGCGCCAGCCACGCTGCCACCGCGTGCGTGTCGCACTGAACGCGCGGCCGCCGGAGCGCCTCGCCCGGAGCGACCGCGCCACCCGCGCCGCCGCCGCCGCCGCCGCCCCCCGCCCCGCGCACACCCAGCTCCACGAACCACGCGCCGTCCGCGCACACCGCCGTGCACGACACCAGATTGCTGCGGGACATTGTAGTAATGTTCTTCGAGTGAACGTAATGATTTTAAGTACATTAATTGGAAGTGGGCCCATTTCGATACCATACTTATTGAAATAAGGTTTTATGTAAAACACTCCTAAAATTAAAACTCCGACGGTTCCAAAGGTCGCGTTTGCGTCTGACAAGTAACCACACGACAGACACGGCTGGGTATTTCATTGTCGGGTAATGTGATCACTGTTTTACGAACAATTTAAGAACCATCGCAAAGGATTCGTTGGGAAGGCCTAATAATAAGTGAGTAATATAATAATAATAAATTTACTATTAAAATTGCAAAATTAAAACAGTGGCCAGCAAGACGACCAGTCACGAACATAACGCAAGGGTTAGCTAACGCCATGTTTGAACGAAGGGGCCCTACAATGCCACAAGCGCAAGAAATGACTTCTGTAACTAGTTTATCGCAGCAAGCCACACCTGAGATGCGTCTCCATGACGATCTGCGGCGCGGCGTGTTTGCAGGTAACGATGCGCAAGTGGGAGTCGGACAGCAGAGCCCGAATATCGTGCGGCGAGTCGCGCACGATGCGGTAGGCGAGAAAACGCTCGGGCGCGTCGCGCTGCGGCAACGCTAACAGCAACGCCGCACCCGCCGCCAATGCGCCGCAGTAGCGCGGGAGCGGAGCCCCCGCGGCGGCTAGACGAGGGGCGCGCGCACGCGTCGGCGCCCCCGACCCGCGCCGCGCGCTCTCTCGAACTGCAGCCGCCGTCTCCGTCGCCAGGTCCAGAACACCGATCACGGGCTTGGTTACGGTGCCGACCAGCCCCTTTCCCACTCCCGCGAGAAAACCCGCCATACCCTCCGCCGCTGCGCCCTCGTAGCTGTGCTTCGCCAGCGACGTCAGACCGCCTTATGGAAACGATACGTTCACTTGATTGTTTGAAATGAATGTCGATGCGAAGTCTTATCGCCCACTCACCTAGCAGCCCCAGGCCGAGCCCGCGCAGACCTGCGGCGAGGTGCGCCCCGGCCGCCCCCGAGCGGATGCGGCGCCGCGTCTCCTCGTGCGCCTCGTCCGCCACCACGCGCTCCAGACCGTCGCCCAGCGTCTCTGTCGCAAACAAAATACGTCAACTCGGCGATGTCACCGAGAATACGATCTCACAAAACCGTGATTCGAGGAAACTTTGTATCCCACCTGTAACTTTCGCCGCGGAGTTGGATATACCATGCGTGACATTCTTAAAGAGTGCTCTCACGTTGCCCTCTAGAAGCAGCCCCGACACGCCCTCAGAGACGTCCGCCACGAAGCCCAGCGGGTTGCCCAGGAAGTCCACGGACCCCAATATTTTGGCCGCTTGCCACTTCAACTCCTTAAATCACGTTAGTGCAGTATACTATCGACGTCACAAGCCGAAGTCTCAGGCGTCTAAGATCAAGGCGAGCTGTGAGATCATACGTCTTTGAAGTGCTGCAACAGGTGACGAGCGAGGGCGGCCGCGGTGTCGAAGGCGTGGGCGCGCGCGAATGGCTCTAGCTCCACGGCCGCATCCTCGAAGCGCACCAGCGTCAGACCCAACCGCCGCTTCAGCGAGCTCAGCTCACCCTCCAGCTTGTTAGCCGTGAACATCGACAGGCGGATCTGACGCAAGGGAAACTTGTTACGGACCTGAGCGATATTGAGTGTTATAATCGCACCAAGAGAGCTCAGACCTGGCTGGGTATGATTTTGATGAGCGCAAAGTAGTATCTGGTAGCGTGCAGTGCAGTGAGCTCATACAACACGCGCCGCGTCTCGTACTCAGCCTCGTCGGGCTCCTCGGATTCCTCCCCGCCCTCCTCTAAACCAGCGCCTCCTTCTACCCACGACCACAGCAACAGGATAAGTCTGCGGCGTTTTAAAACACACAAGTGCGGTCGGATAAATGTTCACTTCAATCAAGATAGAAAATCAGCATTCGATGTCCAACATCAAAGTCATACCTCTCGTCGAGTCTGACGGCAAGCGGGCGCAAAGCTACAACAAAGTGGTTGAAGTAGAGAGAGTTGTAGTGTCGCGGAGGCGTTCGCGCCAGCTCCAGCGACGCGTGTAGAGCGGGCAGGCCCGACGCGGTACTCTGGCCTCCGGTGCCGCTGGAGACTTCCGCCTCGCGATCCCCCAGTACGTACAACAGCACGGGACTGGGCGTGTTCACCAGTTGGTTGTCCCACTGCATGGAGCCCACGGTGAGCGCAAACTGAGCGGCACGGGGCTCCTTCGCTGCTCGCAGCCGCACTCCCGAGAACTGAGCATACAGCAGTTCGGCGGGCGGCCGCCGCGCCACAAGCGACAGAGATAGCGCAGCCAGTGACACGCTCACCTCCCACTCTACCGCGCCGCCCGCACCCGCGGACTCCTGGTCCTCCTTCTCCTCCTCCAGATCGTCTAGAAGTTTGATATTCTGCATGGAAGAAATCCAAAATTAGTCTTGATATTGCATTAAATGTATTTAAAAATATTACATGACACTAGTGTCGCGCCCGGATCATTAAGGGGCAACGGGCTACCTGTTCGGCTTGGTCGATGATTCGCACTCGCCGGGTAGGTCCGTCAGCGCACAGCGTGACGGCGAGGCGGCCTGAGCCGGGCCGCAGCGTCGGCCAACGGACTGCAGGCGCGCGAGACGAGCTCGCCAGCCCCAGCACAACACGCGCACCTGCACCAGACGTACACGGATAATATTATTTTCTTTCTCTATATTCCTAGGCGGCATTCGGAGAAAGCGCTCACCGGCGTTAAGTCCCATAAGCCCGTCCTCGGGCTGCACACTTAGGTTGCTGTGCGCGCAGCACATGGCGGTAGATAGTAGGCGCCAGGCCTGCGTAGACGCGCGGCGCGGGTCGGCCCGTCGCAGCACTAGAGCCGCGGCCCGAGACGGCCGGGGAGCCGCCTCTTCGATGTCCAGCACCTGCAGAAGCGTAGTTCGTTTGATATAATTTAGTACATGCCGCGACTCTTGCGGTCCACCAAGTTGTGAAACATACAAGTGCGTGCGGCGACAGCATCGTGTCTGCGGCGAGTTGGTCGGTAGGCTGCGGCGGGGAGCTTCCCTCGTGCACGAGCTGACCGCCTGCACCACGACGCCACAGCTGGCACCTGAGGGAGGAATGGGAAGATGAGTCATGGGACAGTCGATTAGTTAGACAATATGAAGATAAACTGTAAACCTGTCTCCGTATCGCATGCGGGCTAGTTGAACGCGCGTAGAACCCAAAGGTACTTCCAGAACTAGCACTCCCTCTTCCGCGGCATCGGTTTGCTCACTGCAATAATAGTCATAGTATGTTATAATACAAAAGATGAAGAACGCCAGATTGTCGTAGTATGGGCAATATGAAGGACTAAAGACACTTGACTAGGCTAATAGATTGGATGGATTTATGTTTGGTTGGATAAGAGACTGAATGGATGGACTGTGTGAATGACAATATGAGGATGAAAGTAGTTGAGGTACAGTACAACGAAGTTTTCTATCTTCTTTTTCACTTATTTCTGAGATTACAAAAGGGTAGAAGAATTTTTATAATTTAAATTTTGATCGCCATTTTCTTGTCTGAAGTCAAGTTCGTCTAATGTACGTTTATTAAATTTGTTCTTGTCTTTTAAATTATGGGTCTCTTTTCTGAACCTACTCGCATTACTAGTGTTTCCGCGACTTGTATAGAAAATGTGTTTTATCACTGTAACATTTATGAAGAGACGATATTGAAATTATTCAAAAATTTACTTGCAGATGATTACAATCCGAATCCTTACTTTTTAGAATAATGTTGCGCAAACAGTGGGTAGAGTAGACATGAACAATGATAATCCCAATAATACATAATATAATACAGTTTCCGATTTTTGGTTACATGAATTTAATAATATTTTTAAGTTTTATAAAAGCTATAAAAAAATATTTGAAACTTAAATTTAGTGACTGCCAAATCACTGCCGTGGAAATTTTATATGTTTTTGAAATACAGAATTAGAGAAATCTTATATGATTTGTATGGTGAGAGGCAATGGAATCATGATTTAAAAGCTAATTTCACTTGTTTAGGTATTTACTATCAATATTGTGTAAGAACTTTTCACCAGCACCAATAAAAGCTCTATATCTTGGAGACGACTTCTTCTATTTCGACTAAACATATGCTAAGGCTAAGAATCATCTCGACGGACGAAGCTTTCGATTAAAAAAAATCCGCGAACGCGTTTGGCAGCTACGTTGCTACAGATAGACACACAGATAGACAGGTCAAACTTATAATCTTATATTAAATATATCCTTTTGGGTCAGGGCAAAAATAATGACAGGCATACAATAAATACAAGAAATAAAAATAAACTTGTAAAACAAATTCTTCGTGTACACATATATAATAAAGTTCAACAAGAAATCTCAGATCTTCCTTTTATTAGTTTTAAATCTAAAAATAAAAGTATACTATTAAATAAACCTTATTATAATATTCAAAAATTTTTGGTTGATTGAAATGTGTGGAACTAGGTTGGATGACTTATTTGCAGGGTTGACGTTATAATATACGAGTTAAACGTTGTTAAACTTTATTTAAATTAAGCATCTGTTGAGTTTCTGGCCATCTCTTCTGAGCAAGGCAGCGTTCCAAGTTGGTGACAGTTTACTTACATACTGACTATACTGAGCATTTTAAAATAATCATAGACGTTTAAAAATGGCGTGTAAATGTCTACTTGTATTAAGATATTTAGCATTTTGTCAACGTCGAAACGTATTTTTTTATATCAATTTTCATACAAAATGTTAACTAAAAGAAGTACTTACGTTACGGTATCGGGAGCGTTCGTTTCTTGAGCATAAAAAGCGACGTAAATGAAATTTTGGTACAGCAGTGTCTGTGTTTCGTGGAGCGCGTGCAGAGGCAGTGTCAACCGAGGGCCGCCCGGGGCTCGCAACGCCAGCGCTGGAGTGCCCTCGGGCTCTGGCAGCGCCCAGCGCGCTCGCCCTCCCGCACCCACCACGCACTCTTCCGAACAACCAACCTGAACGATAAAATCGTTCCTTTGAGATCGAATTCGTAAGAACACATGATCTATAGACGATCTTGCTAAGATTAGACAGACAGTAGGTGAAGAGTTCGACCCACCTGATGGAACATGATGGCGACCGGTGAGTAGTTATCTATGCGAAGAGGCGGAGGCGCGCGTTCGGCGTCGGTTATCACCACCAGTAGAGCCGCGCCCTGTGCCACCACCTCCACCCGCAGCAACTCGTAGGCACCGGCTCCGCCGCGGCACGCCACGTGCAGCCCGCGAGCCGCGTCCAGCTTAAACCCGCCCGACCAAGCCGTGCGCGGTGCGCCATCAGCGTCCAGCACGCGCACGCACAACAGCCGCTCGCGGTCCCAGCGCGCCCAGTGCCACGGTAGGTGGCAGTCCGCAACGGCCGAAACGTGCGTGGACGTTGCGCCCGGGTCATTCTACGGCGTTAGGGAAACAAATATGTTATAATTTTTGTTTTTTCATAGCCGTAGTTCGTACTAGTTAATTTTCGTGATCATGGCATCATTTACTCGTCATTCCATAATTACCAGAGTAGTCGCGGTGCACTTTTGCGCGAACTGAAGGCAGTGGGACGTGTTGTTGTACAGTTGGTAGCGCGGCGTGAAGGTAACGACGTTGGTGCGGCGATAGCGGCCTCGGCCTGCACGCACCGCCACGCCCACTGCATATGAGCGCTCGCCTTCAGCTCCCCCGCCACCCGGGAGTCCTCCGCGGCTTTCCAGCTTCTTTACGGTCACCCCGGGACCCAGGCCGAAAGGCGAGCACCACTGAAGACAATATTCCCACATTTAATTATAAAAAATCTTCTAAGACGGTAGTTCGGCGGTCGGTGAGCGGGTACCTCGGGGCCAGGCGCCAACGAGGTCCCTAGACGCGCTGCTAGCGTGGGTCCGTCCCCGTCCGCGAAAGCGAATGGCAAAGGAGCCACCATGCGCGCCAGCTCGTGCTCCGCAAACTGCCCAGCCGCCTCGCTGCCACCCTCCGCGCGGAACACCAACGGCAGCCCCGTGCGATTCACCAACCAGTAAGCGGCAGAAAGACACACCTGTATGGAGGAGCCTTCGGTGAGGACGGACGTGGGTTGATAATTATATAGTGGACGGAAGGCATATCACCTTTATCCCGTCAGTTTTCTTAATGGTGACTCGAGCGTTGAGATAGAGTCGACGACCGCGCCGATCTCGCAACTTTAGTCGGGCGGAGAAGGATCCAGTGTTGTTGGGTCCGCCGACACTCAGAGGGGTAGACCAACCGAAGCCTTCCAGTTTCACGCTCATTTCTACCCCCTCCTCGACGTTAACCTTCGGCAAATTAAAATTTTAATTTGTAAGTTAAGTTTTACTGAAAATACTGTGAAACACTAAATTATCATAACATTGAAGCACGCCTGACGGAAAATGAAGGTACCTGATGAAAAGGTTGCGTATTCGCAGGCGCGACGGTGCCCGACACGCCATCAGTTCGGTAATGCAACTCCAGCGGCAGTAGGTTTTCCAATCGCAACGCGGGTACCAACGTCAGTGTGTGTCCCGCTAACGGCTCCCCACGCTCGGGTGGAAACCGCTCGCGCACCACCACGCAGCAGAATCTGACACGTAAAAATATCATAGTTTAGATTCAATATAAACTTTAAACTCCAATTCTTCCAAATTGTAGTAACGATCGACAGTCAGACAGAACTCGAGTCACATACCGGTAGCTGTGGTCGTGCGGCGCGCGGCACTCGTGGTGCAGAAGCGCGCGTTCGGCGGGGGCAGCGCGCCAGTGTACGGCGGCGGGAGGTAACGGAGGCGCGGGCGGTGCTCGCGCGCTCGCCAGTGGTCGTGCCCATACCACGCCCGCACGTGGCTCCAGCGGCGCCGCCCAGCGCGCGCCGGCGCCTACCGTCGTGGCTCGTGCCCCCGCGCCTCCTCCGCCCGCGCCGCTCCAGGCGCCTGCACGCGGCACCAGTTAGAACACGGGAATTTAAATGATATGATGATATGGTAGTTCACTCGGAACGGCCAGACTTCATCAAATATCATTATTCCAATTTAATATAAGTACGATACCTAATATCTTTATAGAGTACCAATCTAGGGTGAGAATCTACTCACCCTAGATTGGTAATCTATCTAAACAGAAATATTACTATGATGTGATTTACTAAATATAATGATTTTACTCTAAATCTATATATCTATATAACGTAGTTGTACAAGTTAACTCGCAGAGATTTTTTTTGGAACAATTTTGAAAGAGTTGCATGTTTTAAATTGTTTATAGACATATTTGGCCACGTTAAAATACCTACAGTGGGATAAGTTTCACTGTCTGTTTTGACTATGTAAATGATATTCGAGCCATTATAACCTACGGAAACATCCATTTGAACTGGCTTCTCCCACATTACTAGTTTCCTTTCACCAAAATTTATTTAAATTAATTTTTATTTTCTATCAATTGTCCAGAGACATTCGTATAAAAGCGCCAGCCTAAAAGGTGTGTTGTACCAACCCATCTTTATGCTTTACGGAGCTATTGACTGACTTCGTAATGATCAGTTAAAATGCCTAGGTTGGCCTTCATATATATATATATATATATATATATATATATATAAAGAAATAACAAGATCATCATGAAGGCCAACCTAGACATTTTATGTATAGGCATATATATATAATCATAAGGCATATACATATATATATATATATATATATATATATATATATATATTTGTATTGCGACTCCACATATCAATATCGTTACGTTCGCAAGTGTGGGTTACCCGAAGGAGATCACTGTAGTGATAAGGTATCCTATAATTATTTGGTTTTTCTTTCTGTACAGTCATTTCTGTTGAATTATGTAGACAATAAATTATTTATTAACAAATAAATATAATAATTTCAATACTACACATCTTACACAAATACTCATAATAAATTCAAAACTATGCATGTTTTTTTAAAAGTCAACAACATCAAATCACTACTACACAATAATACATATCGATACAGTCGATGTCGAATAGGATGCATCTAGTGAGTGTAGCGAGTGAGTCACCGCAATCGACATATATACTGCCATGCGGGGCAAGGCGCAGCGCACACAGCGCGCCCAGCGCTGCGCGGCGCTGCAGCGTTGCCGATGCTCGAGATGCCCCCGCGCTCGGCCCCCCGCAGCTTCCGCCTCCGGGCACGAGCTCATTAATTACTTGATTCTTTCGACGACGATTTGTCTTTTACCGGCATGGCGATCGATCGAAATTTTGGATATTGTAAATTTAAGTACGTTACAATTTAACATCATTTTACATCCGTTGAAAAAGTTTTATATTTTATACAATATTAATCCATCATTCGTAAATGAGAACCATATTCGTGACTCCTTCATACGTCGACCGACCGAGCCGGGCGTAATAGGTAGAGCGGTAGTATGCTGAGGTAGTTACCGGCGACGGGCGCTCGATCCAGACGCAGCTCCACTGGGTGCGGCAGCTTATTGACAACCTGCAGCGCCGAACGAACCGCCACCAGCTTGCGCGCGCTTCCCTCCAGCGACACTTCCAACACCACGCGCGCCTCCGCACCCGTTTTCTACAAATATATTATAAAAAAATAACAATCTTGTCTAAAACATAAGAGATGAATGGCGTAGAATAGAAGATGCGCGTCACCGTGTGTGTGATCTGTCTGAAGAAGACGCCCACGCGGTCCACGCAGATAGGGTCAGGGGGCGCCCAGCCGTCGATTCGCAGCACGAGGCGGTGCAGGGGCGCGGGTCCGGCGGGAGCAGGCGGCGGCGCATGGCCGGCACGAACGCGCCCGCGCCTCGCCCCAAACGAGAACGGTTCCGTGTCACCCGCTCTCACCATCAGCCACGAATCATCCGGACGTACCTCTAGCTCTCCCGACTCACGCAATCTAAACATGTTGTTACTATATTATATTCCATGTTCACTGTTGTCAGAGACATTTTATACGTGATTAGGCTCACTCGTCGGAGGTAGTAGTGAGTGTGGTGAACCACAGGCGCTGCCCCGTGAGGTTACGCAGTGCGTACGGTACGAACGGCGAGCGTCTTCGGTGTCCCGACGGACTTCCCTTCGGTGACTGCTCCGATGTTGTGGCCTAAACAAACAGATACTTATTACAAGACCTGTTCTCTTCGAGTACCTTAATCTTAAATGGGACCTGAGTGAGAATGTTATATATAATATGGTATATATGGTATATGATAAATTTTATGTTATGAAAATAAACGTGCGTGAGAAAATGGTACCTGTGGGGCGTAGTAATCCTGCGTCCAGTTGGTGCGTACGAGGCGAGCCAGGTCCACGAGCGACGACGTGAGGTTAGTGTCGAGGGTAGCGTCTGAGCGTACGTGCAACTGCAGGCGACCCAGCGCCAATCCACGGGACAGCGTATGTTCCCAGCCCGCTTCGAAGCGCCACGGTTCCACAACGGGTTCCCAATCCGAAAGCGTGCGGTTGTAGTAGTCAGCGCTGAGCTGAGCACGCAGGCGGCCCCCGCCCGCGCCACCGCGCGTTTCGGACGCCCCTACCGCGCCCGACGGAGTGCACACCAATAGGGGATCCTCGAACGACTCTTCTACTTTTCGTAAATCCTAATCGATACCGTCGTTTTTATAATTAGCGTCTTTGATAAAAACGTGGTTTACTCACCGCGTAAATGAGACCTACTTGTTCCAACTCCAGATCCACTAATGACACTTCCAGAAGCGGTACGTCCGAATCCAAGCAGTCGTCTATGACACATAGCGTCACACATTCGGCGCTCACCTTTAAATATATGCACAAATATAAAGTAGAGATGGGCGGTGGACCCTTCACTTAAAATGTCACGATGGATTGATACCTGCACGGCTCTCAGAGGCCAAAGCGCGGGCGGTTCTGGGGGCGGCGGGCGTGGTAGCGGGGGTCGCGCCCAGAGGGGCAGCGCCGCCGCGCACACCGCACCGCGCGCGTTACCCGCGCTGGCAGCATTCGCCGCGCCCGCGCGCATGTGCTCACTGTTAGCGGGAACGTCCGTTTCACCGTCTTCGTCCACTTTACCTACAAGTTTACCGTTTATAGACTGATAAACATCACATGAGCAATATGTGAGAACGGAAGTTACCCGAGAGGGCCGCCCTGGCCTGCGCGGGCAGAGACTGCAGCATGGAGGCGAACATGCGCATGTCGTGATAGGACAAGCGAAGACGCAACGCGGGCGCGGCCACAGCCAGCACCCGGCCCGGCTGCAGCGTTGCGGTCACGGCGGCCGGCTCCACGATGGACAACGCCGTCTCCTCTTCGAGTCCCAGCACACATGAGAACACCTCCAGCTCGTTTAGCTCGCAAACTACCGGTCGCGACTCGTCCGCCGGTCGGTATGTAATCACCGTCGTGCTCTAGATGAGACTCGCATTGTACCATTTTGTTCGCATCGAAATGTGTGACGTTAGGCAAAATATAAAAAAAATAGAGTGTAACAATAGAATTCGTTTTACCATTAAATTTCTAAAATCGATCAATGACCAATGACAGATCAATGACGAATTAAAGGATAAAAGTTCACACTAAACGCCGTTCTTGTATTCAAAGTATATTATACTGGGTGTACCGTGAGTAGTCTGCCAACAGAATAAAGGATATAAAGGAAGTAATTATCTCAAGAAACAGTAAACTTTGTTGTTGCAGCAGGAGCCTTTGTAACCGTATAGCTAGATCCTAATTTTAAAGTACAATCTATGCCAAATAAAATAAAAATATTTTAGAGAATTTATGTAAGTTGGTTCGTAATTATACCTTGAGTATAACGGCGTTAGTGTCCCACAGTGAGGCGTCCTCCACGAACACCAGCTGCGAGTCAGTTACGTTCAGCTTAAGTTCCAAATGCCCTGCCCCCTGCGCCTCCCCCGCGCCCACTGCCACCCGGCCCCTCCTCCCCGCGCTTTTGCCGGCCAAACCCAGTCCTCCCGCGCCGATCCACTCGGTCTCGTTCTCAAGCAGAGCATCTCTATATGTGGACTCATTGTTACCATGTGTAGTTTTGCTTATTTGTTTATAAATTAACCTCATTGTTATGCAACAAGTTTAAACAAATAAACAATTCAAAACCTCTTCAATTTAGCTTAAATAAAGTGACGTTTGAACCTAGTTTAGAGCCAATTAGGTGTAAAAAAAAACTCTAAATACGTAAGAATGCCAGTATGTTTATATCGTACAGGTGCGCGAAGTCTGGGTCGGCGGGCGGCGGAGGTGCCTGTGACAGAAACTGCGCTGCCGCCTCCCACCAGTCGAGGATCGCCATCAGACGCATGTTGTTTACCATGATGGTGTACGCGGAGGAGTCCGGTCGCTTTCTACGAAGGCATCGTTTTACATGTGTTTAATAAATGCGCATATGTGTATGCGCAGGTACGGTCCGGCGGCACAGGGATGAGTACCTGGCGTGCACCTCGGCCTGCACGCTATGGCGGTGGTCGGGCAACGGCTGCACTATGTGGCTGAACACGTTTCCGCGCCGATTGGCCGGCTCCGATGAGAACCGCGTGTCACTCACCAGGATCTCCTGTATAAGGGCTCTCCTTTAAATTCGGGATCTCCTTTAAATTCATAAGTATACCTCACTTATGAGATGTTTACCTGCGAGACGAGGTCGATGTCCTGTGACAGGTCCGAGTGAGTCTCTATGAGCAGTCGCGACTTAATGAAGTTGATGCAGGCGAGCGGAGGGCGAGGACGGGCGGCGAGCAACTCCAGGCTCACGTCCTGTAGGTCCAGGAGCAGCGACCAGGTGGGCCAGGCGGAAGGGGGATCGGATGGCGCCGCTGTTGCTGGCGCCAGTAGCTCCGGGCACGGCTCCGCCAGGTTGTGCGCCAGCACGCCCCGCAAGAGCCTATACTGCGCCGCATCCAGCGCCGCCTGCAGCGTGGCTAAACGACCCTGCACCGTCATCTCGGGCACTGCGGATTCAGTCGAAGTTTAGAGGCCGACCGGCCAATGACACCGGTGTGGAGAAGTCGTCCTATTACCGTTGTGCGTTTCGCCGCAGTTGTGCTCGAGCTGTAACGAGAGCGAGGCGGGGGCGGGCAGCAACGGCTCACCAACACGACGCACTCGCTCTGCCCCCGCGACGCAACCCCCGGCCGCTCGCGCACACCACAGCGTAAGACCCTCTACGCGTACTGTGCGTACGTCCAGCAACTCGCGCTCCTCTGCACCAATAAATATATTTCTCAATAATTTTAAAAAAAATCAATTCAAAATATATATATGCCTCACTGATGGCGGGATCGACGATTTTGGAGACGGTATCCGGGTGTCCCGCGCGGCGGAAGCAGTTGTCCAGCAGCAGTAATTGCAGCTCGGCCGCTAACGCGTCTCGACTGCGGCCCGACACCGGTAGCACGATGACGGGCGCCGAGCAACGCACGCGAAGGCGCAGGCGTTGAAAGGACTCGTCGCGCGCACCGCTCGACACCTGCTCGTACACACAACTCGTACAGTTATGGAATGTCATACTAGATTGATTATTATGAACTGTTGGGATTTATGCATTTAATTTTATAACCTTCCTTCTGGCCTGAGCGATGACGCGACGCAACAGACTAAAGTCCCTCGCGAAAGCCTGTAGCTCTAGAACAAAGCGACGAGTGTGCACGTAAGTCACGGGCCCCATCTCGAGTGACAGAGATGTCTCGTGTCCCGCCGCGGCCGCCTCCGTCACACTCAGCCTTTTAGATGAACAAATAAATGTTAAAAAAACATCTAAGTAAGATCACTAGACAATTTGATGAAAAGCCTGCCTGTGGTAGTGTATGTCCAGCGCGTGCTTGGCGCGCATGCTTAACCTCTCCCGCCACAATGGCGCCTGGGGCGTAAGGTCGGCCAACGCCAAAGCACCAAGACGCGCGTGAACGTCGCGCCCGCTGCCCGCCCCTCCTTCGCGAACGCGTAAGGTAACCCGTGACACAAGCGCGCGGCACACCTCGCCTCGCGCACTCACTACCAACACCGACAGCGAGCGCACGCTCATTTCGGTCTCCGTTATGCCGATATCTCCACTCTCAATCGTTGATGAACCTACGTTATATCAATGATTAATTTTTTGTAAGTATATGATGAATATATCATAATAATCACGAGGACACCCAAAACCTACTCGTTTCGTTGACGTTCATGGAGGCCGCCGACAGATCGGACTCGTCGCCGGCGACACCGAAAAAGTCGAGCACGGTCACCCAGCTGTCAATGCTCAACACCAGTTTCAGGCAGTTAAAATCAATCTTCGTCGATCTCGACACCTCGTTATAAAGGTCGCGGTAGTGAGGGTGTTGCGGGTCGCGCGAGTGCACGGACACCCACACAAGGTTGTCCCGCCCGGGCCCCTCGTCCACTTCGTCCTCACTCCGGGCGTCGTGGTCCGGGGAGCAGGGCGGCGTCGCTCCACATCGACGATCCTGGCTTTCTTTCTCTAATATGCGCTTATACTGAAAATATAAAATAATAGAACTATTGCGCTTACCTCGTAGAACTCCCATTTTGAGGATAGGTCTAGCCTCACCTCCTTATCGTGCATATTGAGTGCGGTTGGCAGTGAGGTAGAGGAGGCACGAGCTTGATGCAACGGACACGCGGGGCCGTACTCCAGGAACTCGGTAACAAAGTCCGGACAAGACTTAGACACAAAGACTGCCTTGGGCGGCCCGGGCGGTGTGTGTGAAACCATCAACATGCGGTGCCGGGACTCCGGCTCCTTGGTAAGGTCCTCCATGGTTATTGAGTGGAGAGACACCTGTTATATATATATATTTTTATTATGTCACCCGTGTTAATTATGTAGTCGAAATTTTAATACTCAGTTCTAGTTTGTACCTGAAGTGTCGACTCATGTGGATAAAGATGTTCACGGCGTATTAGAAATTCTCGAAAAATTAGCGCCACTAGACTTCGTTCTCCTGTTCCTAAATCAGCTCGAAGTTCGACGGTGAAGTTGGGAAGCTTGAAGGTCACTAACCGAAAAATATAATTCATTAACATACTGCATCGATATTTAGGACCATCATAGCTCCGATGAGTCGCAATGGTCTCGGATGTCTTGTCTTACCAACGAGAGGGGTGTGTGTGGGGTGGTCGTGAGTTGCTGGCGGCGGCACCGCCAACACGGCAGCCCGCAGCTGTGGGTCGAGCCGCAACGTCGGCACGGCGGCAGGCTCAAGCGGGGGAGGCGTTGGGGGCGCAGGCGCGGGCGAAGGCGTCGGAGCGGTCGACAGCCATTTCAGCGTGTCCAGCAGCTGCTCGTACTGCTCGCGGCTGGCTGACACGTGCAGGCCGCCTACCACGGCTCCGTCTAGCGCCCAGGGTGGGCCCGGCTCCACACGCAGGCGCAGTCCCGTGTCGTGCAACACGGGTCTTCCGCGCGTCACGTCGTAAATGTCTGCCATGTTGTCCGTCGCCATCAGTTGCTTACGAACTTTGTCGCCCACGTCCAGCTGTACAACCCACCGTTGTATATTAGTCGAATATAATACCTAGTGTTTCAATGTTGAAAACACAAAATAAACAAGTTATTCGCTTTCTGTTTATCAAATACGTCTCGATTGTCGCTAGGTAGAGAGAGCTAAATCGGACTCAAACGTAAATACTTTGCGTTCAACACGCGGCACAATACGTACAGACACTAACGAGATGTCCCGAACGCGCACAGCCGCTGCGGCGCTAGCGGCGGGGCCGCGCTGTGTCAAAGCCATGCGGCCTAGGTGCGCCACCAGAACGTGCGGGGAACGTGCCGCTCTCGGCAACACCACCACCGGGGACTGAAGCTCCACACTCACGCTACAGATTGATACTCGATATACTACTTAACATCACAGTTCCATTAAGTATATTAAAGTTCAAGGATAAAGTTGATACCCAGTTTCATTTATTACAAATAATATTACTTGAGTATGATGTCTTTCGACTCGAGGTCCGGTTCGTCCAGCGAACACCCTAAGCTCGTGGTTCGTCGGCGGGGCGAAACACCCTCCATTGACTGTGACAATCGAGGGTTTGCATATATTGAATCTCCTCTGAAAATAAAACACTTAGTCTTTAAGCACACGTACATGCCGTACATTGGTACAGGTGATGCGACCGGCACGTACCGTGGCTGCACGAGACCGATGGCCATATCCGCGGCGGCAGAGCGGATAGAACGCGCCAGGTTCGCCAGGTACTGCTGGAACTGCGCCGCGCACTCTCGTAGCTCACGCAGTAGCGGTGGGGAATGCGTATACCAAACGCGTGCTACGCGCACCGACACACATAGCTCCAGCGAGCTCAACACACATTCTGCATCACTACGGGCGTCCGGAACTGAAAACCAGATATGATGTAGAACGGTATCGGTCGTAATTATATAAGTACAGTAAATTTAGTATATAAGGTAAAAACTGTGTTTACCAGAGGAGCCATCATCTGTCTCCTGAATGGTTCTGGATATGGAAAAAAGAAGCGCCTTTTCTTCACTAGAGTCGTACTCCGCCCGCACAGGCTGTGGGTCCCGAGCGGGCGGCGCGGGTGAAATCGGGGCCACGGAAGTCGCAGGAGGTGCGGGCGCGCGTCCGGCTGTCAGAACGCGTGAATGTACGCCAGCGCTCTCCGACAGCGACACCACCTGCACACCGCCTAGTGAGCCGCCCACCTCGACACGGTCGCCATCTAAAAGACATCGATACGTAATAACCTTTCTTCTACATTCTAGTCTCAGTAAAAAATAGAATCGATTATTACCCAGGGTGGCCTGTATGCGCGCATCCCCGACTGTGGCAGTGGCGATCTTTCCAGCTACGATCACGCCGTCACGCACTCCGGCACGCAGCAGCAGCACGCCCAGGCGATGAAAGTCGAATGTAATCTCCGTGCGCACCGGCTACAAATAGTAAAGCGATGGTTTATGACAACGCATGGTTCGTGTTTTCGGTGCTTTTATACGATGTAAGGGATGTGTGTACCCGATCGCTGCCGTGGTTGCTGTTTGCGTGAGGCGCAGGAGCGGGCGGCACGCGGGGTGGTGCGGGTGCAGTGCCCCAGACGCGATGCACGAATCCGATCAGCTCCACTATGGTCTCTTGATTGGCTTCAAATATAAACATTACATTGAGATAGGATTTGAGGACAGTATTTAAAAAGTGATTAAAGGTTGTTGTAGAATGTAGATAGTTGAAAGTGATATTGTAAAATTCTTGATCCTATCTCTTGAAAACTAACCGATTACATCCAAATTATTAAACAATATATTGGCGATCTGTAAGTCTTCCGATTCTCCCTCCCCCTTGACGAAGCACAGCTCCACGGCGATGAGTGCTTCCGAGTCGACGAGTCCGGGCGCCGACCAGCCCCCCGCCGCACCCCAAGATCCACCCTCCTGACCCCACCCTACTCCGCCGCGTCCTTCCAGTCCCACGCCACCCCAGCCGCTCTGTCCGAAACTTCCCCATGTGGGGCCACTAGCAGCAAATGAAGTGTTGACGGAGTGCCAACTAACTCCACCCGTCCAGTCGGACTCCACACTTCCGGCTGCTCGGTCTAGACCAAGAAAACATATTTATTTAATAACGATGCTTATCGGCTATAATCTATTGAGAGAAGGACGTACCGTCGGCGACATCCGCGACGTCGCTCCGGCGGCGTAGGGAGTGCAATGCTCGGTGCAGTTGGCGCGGTGTTGGCGGCGGCGGAGGGGAGCGCGCGGGGGGGGACGCCGGGGATGTGGGGGACGTCGGCTCTGATCCGCGAATGCTGCCAGACGCCGTGTCCATGCTGCGCGCACATAATGCGTTAACACGAAAATTGAGCGATAAGATTCAACGAAAAGGCATGAAAACGGAAAACGATACCCAAGGTGCTTGTGGCTAGCGAGCAGAAGCTCGAAGTCCGGTCCATAAGTCTGCAGTGCATCCACCAGCAGCAACGAGTGCACAGACAGCGATAGTGAAGTGTCAGCTGGCCTCAAAGACAACGCCGCACGCACCCCGCACACCTGTACCTCCGCGATGCTGCGCCCGCGAGACTGCACCTGCGCACGCTCACCCTGTATTCCCGCACAGTTAGTCTCCACAGTTGAGAAAGGCACATACCTCCAGTGACATTTGATCGATGGCAAATTGCAACATCAGCAATGAGGCGTTTTGATTTGTCGACATTTCGGAATGTTCTGTTTCATCAGCTTCACCGTTGCTTTCGCTCTCTTCCTCTTCCTTGCTTTCTTGATTCGGTGATCTAATGTTATATAAATATTATTAGACATTTTGACGATATGTCGTCACTGGTCGTCTCTATGTCGCGGTACTTACAGGTCGGCTGGAGCTCCGGGGCTTGCGTCAGGTCGCACGGAGGCGACTACAGCTCTCACGGCGGCCAGCTTGTGCTCACTGAGGTGCACCACCAATGCAGGCAAAGAACCGCCCAACGCCACACGCGGATACTGCGGGTCCGCCGTCGCTACCACGCGGCGCTCCGCCTATCATACGAACACAGCTGTCAGCAGGTCTGGCGTTCCGCAGTTCTTCCAGGGGGAAGAACGGAACGAGAGAGAGGAGGGCCTCTCTCTACCCACCTGTAGCGAGATGGTGAACCGGTCCAGCAGGTGTAGGGCGGATGTGGTCTTGTTGTGCGCATACCGCCAGTTGTCCCGCGCGCGACCCACCAGTACTTGCAACTCGCTGAGCTCTACGCGGTAGCGGTCGTAGAGACGCGGGTGCAGATCGGCGGCTCGCAGAGGGGGCGCAGGCACGGGCGGGGGACCTGGGGACGCAGGGGACAGCGGGCTGCCCGGGGGCGTCGAGCACGGCGTCATGAACAACTCTAGGACGTCGGACGATGTGAGCGAGGTCGATCGGGACGCGCATGAAGATAGGATCGTAAGTACGGGTCACCATAAATACCTTCATCGTCGTCGGCGGAAAACTGCTTCGGCATTTCGTCGTGTCGGTGTTCCTGATCAAGCGGCGGCGCATTCGCGAGACGTAGTCGGCCGAAATCCAAAAGCAAAACGGACGCGTCGCGGTCACACAGCTCCTCCACCAGAAGTATCTGCGGCGCGGAAACGTCCAACTCGATCTGCCACGAGCGACGCTCACTCTGCATCATACATCGAAGCTTGAGTAAAAGGACTACAAATAAAATACAAACTTTTATCTTAATAGCGTTCAATACTTACAGGGGTGCGGGCGTGATGCACGAGACGGCCCCAGTGGTGGTGCAGCGTGGCTCGCGTGTGGCTGCGAACGGACGCCAGCGCACCACCAGCCGCCGCCCAGCGCCGCGCCCAGCGGGCCACACCCACGGCCCACACCACCTCTACCGAGCGGGACTTGACGCGCAATCTGCAGTCGTAGCCCGGTCCAGAGGGGCGCTTCTCATAGAATAGCTGGAAAAGTGGCTCGGCGGACGACAGAGGCGGGTGAGATGATGCGTCCGGGGCAGATGGCGGCCGTTGCGCGCGCCACCATGCAGCTGCGCTAGCCGCCGCGTTCATCGCACTCAGGCCTTCGCGGATCATGCCCTACATGAAAAACGTCGATCAAAAATCGTACGGTGTGACTGAAATACCGCACGGCGCTCCTTCGTACCTGTGGTGCAACCAGCACGGGGAATAGCGTGTCAGGCGTAACGCGGTCACGCAGCACGACAGCACCCAGAGACGCGTGTAGAGCGTGAGCAGCGGCGCGTGGCCGGGATTCCACACGCATAAGCACGCCCGAGAACTGCAGCTCTACACCTTCGCGGGTCGCGACACCATCGAGACTGAAAAGGGAAGCGGAATTTCTTTTGAGGCCTTTAATTTCGAGTACTAGGACTACCCTTGGTCTTGGGCCGTGAACATTTTATCCCATGAATAAATTGTGTATCGGATAGAAGAAAATTATAATTATAAAACCATGACAGCCGTATGGCATCGAATGCAAAAATGCGACCATAAGTTCTACGACAATTAAAATGTTTCCTTAAGGCATATAAGAGATTACAGACAGGATGAAGGTCGCTGCGACACCCACCTGTCGTCTTCTTTGTCCTCGATGCAGATGTCGAGCGATCCTCTCTGTAGAGTGAATTCGAACAGGCCAAAGGCGGCGTCACGTTTCAGCAGCGTGTTGTCGTCCAATGAGTCCGCTATTACGTCCAATATCTCGTCTTCTAGTCGCGAAGTTGTGGTGTTCGTTGACGTAGACGTGGAATGTGGTGATGAGGTAGCATCAGTGGTAGTGGATTGAGGCATAACGTCGTTAGTCGGAGTCGCATACCAGCCCCACCACTGAGGGAACCAACGCACTAGGACACTACGACCTGAGCTGGCCGGCTCCGGTGACGTCACCGGCGTCGAAGCCGGTACTTTCCGCATTGCCACCTTAAATATAACACCTATTTATTTTCATTCATATATTTAAAACTTTTAAAAAGAAAATTGACTATTGACTCTTCATTAAAGCTAAATAGAACATCGGCGTCCGTATGTCGGCGTACCTCCCGCAGCGGCTTGAGCACGTGCATAGGCTGCCGCCACTCGTAGTCGTCCTTGGCGCGCTGGTCGTCGGGCGCCAGCGTGGCGGCCGGCGCTAGAAGCGTTTGCAGAACCAACGACACGTAGCGCCGCGCCGCCCGCGCAGCCGTCACGCAGTCCTCCCACGACGGCCGGGGATCCATCCCTGAAGAAGGGCAGACGTCGGTTGGAGATCAAGGGGATCATGGTGACCGTGCGCGAAGCGCGGGACTCACACGTGTGGTGCGGCAGATGGGCTTTCACCGCGTACGTCCACCAAGAACGCGCGTTCGCGTGCAGAGGAGCTCGGGGGCGCAGCGCACGCACCGCCCGTAGCCGCGCCACGCGCTCTAGCCCACCCCGGCAGCCCGCCATTTCGCTGTACTGACGCTGGTACGAGTACGGCGGGAAATTGTTACGGTCGAAAAATAGAACACATAAAACGCACTAAGACTTTTCGTTTCATACGTCAGTGAGCCTGAGCAACACGGAATCCAGTGTGAGGTGACAAGCGAGGCGCGGGCGGGTGCGATCCCGCAGTGGACGTTCGCAACGCTCCCGACGCACACGCGCGCTGGCGGAGGCCGGGCGCATCAGCCATCGGTGAACACCGCTCCAGGTCTCGCGCATCCGCTCCTGGAAAACTTGGGATAACACATCCGAAACCGCAAATTGCGTTCGCTGAAATAGATACTGACGGTGAGCTCGGCGATGGTGCAGTCGGCCATCATGCCGGCGGGCACAACCATAGGGTCCCAGTAGAGCGCCAGATTGGACAGCTCCAACAGTTTAAAGGAGCAGGGCTCTTCTCCAGGTGCGGTGCCGCCGCGTTTCCACGCAGCGTCGCAGGACTCAGCCGCCAGTGCCTCCGCCGCCAGCCCGCATGCGAACGCACGCCCCGGGCACGTCAGCGCATCCTCGTACCGGATGTGCACGTCTTTTAGATTCAACTGCGAGCACATTGAAACAGAATGTTCGAATATACACGATAACGTTAAATAAATTTACTGTTGTAACTTAGGCCATATTAGTTCACTATTGTGCCGCTTGTTGGCTTTCACATTCCGTCTTGTCTTTGCTACGTTGATTATAACCTGAAAAAATGCATAGTGAGGGACACTGTGAAGTGCATTTATTGTTAAAAGGAAAGACTCAAAATATAAAACTTTGTGATATTATTTACGTTAAAGGATTCTCAATAAAACTTATTTCTGTTAGAAAAATGGCTTCTAAGGGACTTGAAGTGCATTTTAATGCTCAGAAATGCAACGTTTATCATGGTAAGATAAACTTTCTTGGTGGTAGACCATAACATCCGGTCGCCGGAAAAGTTACCACCCATCGGGCAGAGTCGTGCCGCAAAACGACCTAGTCGTGTTCCGACACGTTGCTCGATGAAGCCGTTTATGGGAAATGGGTCTGAACAGTTGCGGTGCGTTGGCGAACCGGTCTGACGTCGGGTTGGTGTTTGTTTTGTCGGGTGTCTAGTCGAGGAGGGTAGCGGGATCCGAAGCGACGGCTTTCCGCTGGCCGCCCGCAGATAGTTGGGGGCCCAATTAGTGGGATAGCCAACCACGAAAGGCTGCCCCGCCAGCTGTGAAAAATCCCAGGGTGGCTCCATCGTGCTGGTTGGCGACCAGACGAGGAGGCCCGATGGCGATCCCTGGGGGGGTTCGGGCGTCCCCGCAGTCTCCAGACTAGCCTCCCAGTGGCAAGACATCACCAATTTCGACGTCGGGTTCGATACGTACCGTCTCGTTCAACTGCCATTTCCCATCCCTATTCACTTTTATATTTATTTATTTTTTTTTATGAAAAAGTTAAGAAAAAAGAACAAGTTTACACAGCGGTTGCACTCCTCCTCATATAAAGTGCACCTTACTAATATCAGGGGTTTGCACTCAAATCTTTTAGCTGTCCACCACCACCTGGAGACAGAGCAGCCGCACTTGCTCTTTTTGACGGAGACGCAGATACAATGTCCTTTGAGCGCTGCATACTTGGATTATCCCGGTTACTTGTTAGAGCACAACTTTCGCTCACGGGCCGGAGTCAGTGTGTACGCGCGGAACGACCTCTGTGTTCAGCGTCTCCGTCACCTTGAAGACCCCACTTTTTCTTCCCTATGGGTTTTAGTGGACACAGAAAACGAAAAAATCCTGTATTCCTGTGTCTACCGTTCGCACAGCGGTGACCAGGAGACGACTCGTTTATTTGAGTATCTCAGAGCAAGCGACAAGGGTACCAGATGTGGTTGGCCACACAGCCAATTGCCTGGACCTTCTGCTGACAACTGATCCGGACAGGTATCGTGTAGAAGTCAGCTCCCCCTTGGGAACCTCCGATCACTGTCTGGTGAAATCTGTGTTTACATATTCCCCACCAGCTTTCGAACCTCATGGTGTTAGGCGAGTATGGAAATACAAGTCAGCAGATTGGGATGAGATGCGACACTTTTTTGCGTCTTATCCTTGGCGGCAGGTCTGCTTCTCTTCTTTGGATCCGTCGAGTTGCGCGGATGCTATAACCGATGTGGTGCATCAGGCAATGGAGTATTTTATTCCTTTTGCTGACGTACCCATCGGTGGCAAAGCTCGCCCATGGTTTAATGCCGAATGTCGTCATGCACATGACCGTAAACATTCGGCATACCTCATTTGGGCTGATGCTCGAAGCCGCAAAACTCCGGATGTAAGTACAAAGAAGAGAGCCTTTAACCAAGCTGCCAAGTCCTATAAAAAGGCATTGCGGAAGGCTCGTCTTGATCGGATCGTTAAGAATGGCGAAAAGCTCTCTGTCAGACCAACTGGCAGTCGAGCTTTCTGGTCTCTTGCCAAAGCGATCGAGTCGAACTTCTGCCAACCCTCACTGCCTGCTCTGCTGAAGCCTGATGGATCCCTGGCCCACACAGCAACAGAGAAAGCGAATGTATTTGCTTCTCTGTTTGCTGAGAATTCGTATCTAGACACTGGCAATGCTTCTCCAGAACATCTTCCTCACTGCGGTATTTCGATGCCTGAAATCCGCATCACAAACAAAGAGGTATGGAGAACATTGTGTCGTTTAGATGTGAATAAAGCCAGTGGTCCTGATGGTATACCAGCCATTCTGCTCAAGACATGCGCAGGTGAGTTGTCTCCTGTATTGACACGTTTGTATCGCCTCTCTTTCAAGACTGGAAAAGTGCCGGAATCCTGGAAGCTTGCCAACGTGCAACCCGTGCCCAAAAAAGGCAGCCGTGCCGATCCTGCCAATTATAGGCCCATTTCAATCACCTCCATACTCTGCAAGATTATGGAGCGTGTATTGAACTCGCGGCTTCTAGCGTACGTAGAAGGTAACGATCTCCTCAGTGACCGACAGTACGGATTTCGCCGAAATAGGTCCACTGGGGACCTTCTAGCGTACGCAACACACATTTTAGGCGAAGCCATCGAGAGGAACGGAGAAGCGGTCGCCGTCTCTCTGGACGTCTCGAAGGCTTTTGACAGGGTCTGGCATGTGAGCCTTTTAAGCAAGCTTTCAGCGTACGGTATATCTCCTGGTCTGATTGGCTGGATAACGGACTTTTTGAGCCAGAGATCTCTCCGTGTTGTTGTCGACGGGTGTTCTTCGGAACCCTTGACAATAAATGCCGGAGTACCTCAGGGGTCCGTTCTTTCTGCAACTCTTTTTCTGCTGCACATTAACGATCTGCTGAAGCCCGGTATCTATGGGTATGCAGACGACAGCACAGTTGTAGAAAGATATCTGCCAAGTTCTCGGGCTAGTAGAGATGAAGTACAGTCTGAAAGAGAAGCCATGGTGCAACGTTTGAATGACAAACTTCAGGCAGTCTCCGCATGGGGCAATGCCAATCTTGTCAAATTCAACGCCACCAAAACGCAGACGTGTTTGTTCACCGCCAAAAGGAGCCCCTTCACCTTGGCTCCTACTTTCCAGAATGTATCCTTGGAATACAGTGACTGGCTTCAGTTGTTAGGCTTAGAGATCTCCTCGAACCTCAACTTTGGTCGGTACATTGAGTCCAGAGCAAGAGCAGCTGCGGGAAAGCTTGCTGTACTTGCGAAGGTGCGACAGTACTTTACACCGGGACAGCTTCTTGTATTATACAAAGCACAGATCCGGTCGTGTGTAGAGTACTGTGGCCATATATTTGCTGGTGCCGCAAAGACTCATCTTGCGGTTCTGGACTCAATTGAGAGGCGAGCAAAGAGGCTTATTGGCGACCCTAAATTGGTTGACGCCAAACTCCACAGCCTTGAACACAGGCGTAGAATTGCTAGCCTCTCAGTATTCTATAGGATACATTTTGGTGAGTGTGCGCAGGAATTGCACGACCTAATTCCCCCATCCCCGTTCTTTTGCCGGACGTCCCGACGCACGGCGGGTATCCATCCCTACGTTGTGGACACTCCACCTGTCCGAACGAAGCGCTATGCTTCATCTTTTTTAGTGCGTACAGCGAAGGACTGGAACAATCTGCCTGCGTCGGTATTTCCGGCAAAATATAATGTGGGTGTCTTCAAGAGGAGAGTGAATAGGCTGCTAGGTTAATGCGCTTTACCACCTAAGACTACATTTCACTTTCCATCAGGTGTAATGTAGTCAAGCATTAACCTAGTTTTGTATAAAAAAAAAAAAAAAAAAAAAAAAAAAGATTGCAGTTGCTAGTGTTACAATGGTCAATGATGTCTATCAGCTGGACATGGAATGTCAGTAGCTGACTAGTGAACGCGAACTGGCTTCAATTACTCTGTGAATGAGAGCAGAGCAAACATCCAGCCATCAGATGGAGAACGTCTGGAGATTGGGAATTTGTGTGAGGTGAAATCATCACAGCAGTTACGGCACCGTAAACTTGGCCATCTAAACAGGCGAAGTATGGATCTACTTCTAAGAGCAGAATGGTGTGGCAGAACGTGCAATTGCACAATTATGGAGGCAGGGCGATGCAAGCTGCAAGAAGCTGGAATGGACCGAAGGTTTTGGGAGGAGACATTAAATGCAGCAATATATATTTAAAATAAGTCACCAAGTAAGGCCGTTCGAGGCCTGACTCCAGAAGAAAAATGGTCAGGTAACAAAGTTAATTTATCTAATTTAAAAGTTTTGGCTGTGTCTTCTATGCTTTGATTTCCAATGAAAAACGCAAGAAACTAGATGCAAAAAGTAAACAGTTTGTATTTGTGGGTTATTGTAATGAATCCAAAAGATATAGGTTAATTGATCCAGAAAATCCCTCTAAATGTGTCAAAACTAGAGATGTGCAATTTTTAGATGAGAAAATATACAAAACTTTGAAAACAAATCAGGAAAATTTCCCTATTACTGACTGTCAGATAAATCCTACTAATGACGTTGTGGATGATATAAACATAACTGAAAATAATAGAAACAGTTCACCTACTGTAATATATATTTCGAATTCTTCTGATTCTGGCCCTAATTCTAGCTATGTCGATGATACCAATGATGTGACATGGAATCCAGACATGGCTTAGTGTCTGGAAAGTGATTCAGAATGTGAAGAAACTACAAGCATGGTGGTTGCCATGACAGCTGCAGAAAGCCCCTGTGTAGAACCGCAGACAATAGATGAGGCGCTGTCGGGACCTGACAAGGAATACTGGAGGAATGCTATTGAAGATGAGTAGTCATTTGAACAAAACAAAGCTTGGACCTTGACACAGTTACCTGCAAATAAAAAGGCGGTCAAATGCAAGTGGGTGTTTAAAAAGAAATTTGGATCTGAAGGTGAGTTACTTCGTTATAAAGAATGAATTGTTGCCAAAGGTTTTACTCAAGAATATGGGATTGACTATAAGGAAACTTATTCACCTGTGGTACGTTACTCTATTATTCGTACACTTATTGCCCTAGCAGCAAATTTGGACTTGCATATTGACCACATGAATATTAAAACTGACTTCCTAAATGGAGAACTACGGGAGACTATTTACATGGAACAACCTCAAGCTTATAAAATGAAGGGCAAAGAGAACTATCTATTTAAACTGAATAAAGCAATATATGGTTTGAAACACTTAGTGAGCCTTGTGTGTATATTAAGAAAACACTTAGTGAGCCTTGTGTGTATATTAAGAAAACACTTAGTGAGCCTTGTGTGTATATAAAATCAGACTCAAATGGTAATCTTACTATTTTAACCCTATATGTTGATGGCATTTTGATTTTTAGTAAGGATACAGATGAAAAGAAACTATTAATTGAGGAACTGATGAAAAATTTTAAATAAAAGACCTTGGCAGACCTAAATATATATTGGGAATGAGTTTAAATAAAGAAGAGAACAAAATTACTCTCAATCAAAACACTTACATACAAAAGGTACTGGAATAATTTGGTATGGTTAACTGTAAGCCAGTGAGCACACTTTTAGAATGTGGAATGCAATTTTAAAAAGGAGAACAAACTGATCCTGATTCTAAGTATAAAAGCCTTATTGGATGTATTATGTACATAGCGATATGTTCCAGACCTAATATTGCACATGCAGCCAGTTTGTTAAGTCAGTTCAATAACTGTCATACTGAAACTCATTGGAAAGCAGCCATGCGAATCTTACGGTATCTAAAAGGGACTATAGACTGTAAGATTGTATATGATAAATCTCTTACATACATCTCTGGATATAAGAGATGGATGCCGATCGAATCAGCTAGACCGGCGGTCTTACACTGGTTATATATTTAAAATTGGTAACTCAGCTGTGTCATGGGAAAGCCGTAAACAACGAAATGTTGCATTATCGAGTACAGAGGCTGAATACATGGCTTTGTGTGAAGGAGCAAAGCCATGTATTCAGTAAAAGTTTTCTGTATGAATGTTTAGGTAAAATTTTTTTAGTGACATTGTTTAATGATAGTCAGTCAGCACAGAAAAGTTATAATAGTCAAATTAATCATAGCCGTAGTAAAGATATAGATATCAGGCATCATTATGTAAGATAAATTGTAAAAAATAAAACCATTAGATTAGAGTATTTGAGTACTGAAAATATGCCAGCTGATATTCTGACAAAATGTTTAAGAAAAACATCATAAATGTATTTCTTATCTTGGTTTACAGATTGTTTAGTTTAAGGGCAGGTGTTGTAACTGTATAGATTATAAACCAAAAAATTAGTGTAGGCCATATTAGTTTGTCTAAGTGTATTGTCATTACTTGGTCTTGTCTTTGCTGATTGATGTTGATTATAACCTGTTCACAATAAATCGAATTATTTAATTTCAATCCTGTGCTATTTTCTCATAACCCATCACATACAAATAGCATACTCTGTATAAAGTATTAATTGATAAAAAAATAATAAATGCTAACACCAAAAAAAATAAAAAAATATATATGTACCATTACCTATACATATTCATATACCTCTACAGTACATATACATATATACATATTTTTTATCGTTGGAAAATTGCGATACACATCATCCCAGCAGCCAGGAAGGTGATGGCCGAGGGGATATGTGGGACTACCCAGCAGCATAGGAGACGCTGCCATTTTTAAGTCTACCCACTAAAAAACCTCATCGCTTTAGTGAGACGACACGGGATCGCTTTCGCACTCACCGTGACGCCCCGGCGGAACCCCCTGCGAAGGGCCCCGATCCTCTTAGGGACACTCTCACTGCGTAGGCCTATGATGGGCGAGAAAGGTCACCCCCCTCTCTCGCCCAGGCTCATATACATTCACTCCAACTTGCTACAAAGACCATCAACGATGTTTAGACCCATGATGTTATAGAGATAGAAGATAGAGGAATCACTAATGTCGTATTGCTCTGAGCACCATGGTAGTACCTGCAGGTTCTCAACGATGTTTGCAAGCAAGCCTGTGCCGTAGCTAAGCCAGGAGGAGTAGGAAGCGGCGTAGTAGCCGGCGTCAGCGACCTCGTGCTCGGCGCGCCATTGCGCCTCCAACGCGTCCAGTATCGACACCTTGTACTCGTGCGCGATGGCCGCCTCGACATCGCTATCCCACTGTCATAAAGGCAAAAAGATTGATCTGTCTAACATAGGATAAGCTTTTTTTTCAAAGAAACCAACTTTCCAAACTGTTTCGTTTATTGGTTTACATTAATTTTGTTTTTGTAGGATAACATACAGAAAACTTGATAATTTTCAGCATAACTGTGAATGTGTCCTTCAGAAATAATTGTAATTTCCACAATATTTTTATGTACATGTAATATTATGCTTATATTTAATGTGGCATTTTTTAAATTTTTGTGTGGAAAGTACTGTGCACATAGTCGTATAATTTGATTTCAATATAATGTGTTGTATTTATGCATTACAACAATATTTTTTACAGCACACATTTCACCCTTTAATTCTCATTTCAATTGAGGGTTTACCTGACTGGCAAACCCTCATGTTGTTTTCCAGAAGATCCATGGAACAAATAACACACATATTTTAGTGAAGGATGTCCCATTACCAACACATAAATCCTCACATAATGGCTGAGATAAAAATTAGTGTAAAAATATATGATTGTTAAAAATATACATACACTATCTATATTATTGTTATCCATATCACTGAATCTTTTACATATTTTGACATAAATAATCTTATCAGAAGCAATCATTTAATTTTATTACGCCTTAAGAGTTCAAATTCAAGGTCAAATGTTTTGAGACCTCAGTTGTTTTTCAATAGTAATTACAGAACAAAAAAGCAGCACAACCCATGGTAAGAATGAAACATGCATTAGAGAGTTAAATACTATTATATTAATATTTTAGCTTTATTTATGCAGAATACATCTTCTAAGGCATTCCCTATGTTTAAATCACTAATTCCATTATCTAAATGACAAAAATCTGCTATTTTAGTTTTAAAAATGTAGTCCGATCACCCTTTAACAAAGGGAAAATTGCATATATAAGTTTGGATAAAATGTCAATAATATGAGCTAATATAAATGTGACTTTATTAATTCACATAGAGCCATACCTCATCTAGGTTGACAGGAGCAGCTACCAAGTATAACTTCTCAATGGCAATAACCCAGGGAGCAGAGCGGATCTGCCGTACAGGCACATGGAGTTGCACCTTGCCAATGAAGCCAGCTTTAACCTCCACCGGAAGACCCAAATGACGAAGCGCATCTTTTTTGAGTGGTAGATTTTCAAGCTCAACTTTACCTATTGGTTTAACAAATGTTAAATTAGATGCTTTTATCATTTAAATAAATTCAAATTTATACATACTTTATTATTGACTAATAATTGGATCGATATTTTTAAATGATTTGGTATGAATGAAATATTATTAATACACGAATTTACCGGACAGCAACGCGACGCTCAACTGATCCGTGTTTAGGTTCTCCACGTACTTCCCGAGGTAGTTGTTGAGGACCCAAGCTACTAACCCTTCCAACATCGTGCATATCGGCTTATTATTCTTTTTACAGCAGGTATTTTTACTCGCACTTGCACTTTGATGTTACTATTTGTAAACAATGATCCTGTTACTTTTTATTTTCCCTTAATTATTATTTTATGTTTCCATAATTAAAACAATACAGGTTAATCATAATTTAACAAGAAGAAATATTTTCCAGATTTATATTTTACTTCTTTTTCAGTGTTTTTAATTTCTACCAAATTTGACACATGTCAAACAAAACAATCCTATGACATAATCGTCTCAATTCACTATTCAGTCGATCATTGATGTAGGTGATGATAGGTCACAAATTATAAGTATAGAGGGTAAAGTCTAGAGAAAACACCTTAAACTTGAAGTATTTAATAAAGTCTGCCTTTCAGAGCACAAAATTCTTAAAAACTTAATTGAACATTCGCGCACTTAAAACTTTCGTTTAATCTCATGATGTTAGAACCATAACGAATTGTAACGAAATGAAATGTTATAATTTTTCATAATTAAAAGTTCTTATTCTTCTTCTTTTTAGTATTATGGCAATCTCGAAGTTTCGAATTCTGCCAGTGTCCAGTCATGAGAACATCACTTTAAATTATTGATCGGTAATTTAATAATAAAATTATATAGAACTATAATAAAAGTGGTAAAAGAAAGAGATACTTTAAATAGAGAAGGACATCTAAAATTTAAAATAATTTTGAATTTGGGAATCAAAACCACCAACCCACCAACATAATTATTTTCTGCAAGTTTATTAAAAAAAATCCCTATTTATTTTATAATTTCTAGACAAAAGGTTGACAAGAGACAACTTCAAATTGACAAGTGTATCATAATATGTTTATAGTACTCTGTGCATATTAGTTAGGAACACTTAGGAGTTTATCTGTCATCACCATAGAGTAGTATGACTTTGAATGAATGAAACTATGAATATTGAATTATATTATTATCATTATGAAACCGAACGTCGAACGAACACAGAGACCAATAAGAAATCCGAATGCGAACGGTTTAGGTTTCCCTAAATAATTGCAGTTGTTTACTTATTGTGAGTCATAGTTATTATAAAAATGAAACTAGTGCAAGGAATGAAAAGATATTGTAAGGTTTCTTTTATAAATTCGAGTCTATGCTGTCAAAAAAAAACAATTAGTTTACAAGTACGACATAGTGTTAGTACAGTGAGTTTGGTAAACTTTAGTAGATATAATACTCCTGGAATAAGAAATATAAGAAATCTAGGACTTGGACCTACTCCAAAAGATTTCGAAGAACCAACTCAAATAACAGGACCTTTAACGAAAATTCACGCAATCGAATTAGTTTTGCGTTTAAACCATGAAGAAAGAAAAATATTATTTAATGCCTTACAGGAATACGAATCTAATAGAATTAAAGAAGAATTTGAGGGTAATGAGACACTTATGAATTACAAAATTGAATATAAAATAATATATATTTTTTGGTTTTAGATAAATTAGCTGGTCAAAGATGGAGAAGTAAGCTTGGCAGACCTAGTAAAGTTCCAACATTAGGAGATGTTGATCCTACTGGAAGCTATTGTACAGTACCAGAAGATTGGTTAAAAAAAAAATATGGTGATAACAAAAGAATATTTGATTTTAATGGGCTTGCTATGGCTAGTCTTATCAGCTTTATACTAGACATATTTACAAATAAATTATGTTCTTTTTTTCCAATCTTTTAAGTTTTGTATTCTAATCCTTCATTATTTAAGAAAAGAAGCTCGGACATAATTTATTTTATCCAAAGATTAATATCTAAACCAGGATATCAATGGAAATACCATTTCATCAGGATTTATGAACTGAAAAAATAATTTCTGTTTCAGCCGCAACTGTACCAAAACCAACAACAAGAGAGTTGCTCCATTGTAAGTTTTTATATGTAAACAAATTCACTTTTGTAACATTTATTATGTCAATGAACACACACCATATGAAGTATGTGTAAAATATCTAGCCACCTGTAAATTAGTAAATACAAAGATATTGTATTGATATCTCTTAATAATTATATATTGTAGTAACTAATCAATTTGGCATCATCTCTATTTTTTAATCTTCCTAATTGTCAAGCTGTTAGATTAGATAGACTATAGTAATTTATTAGGGTGATTTCATAGGACATTATATTTTATAAATAACCTTGAGTAGTCTTTAAATGATTAAAAATCACATATAATTTTCTAAATTGAACTTATTTTTTATATTTACAGTATCTTTAGCGAATTCTATACCTTTTATTGGATTTGGATTTCTGGACAACTTCATTATGATAATTGCTGTAAGTTTTTTTTTTTCAATAGAACACTAATTAAACTAAAATCCTAACTATATCTTATTTATATTGCAGGGTGACAGCATAGAGAGCAGTATGAGCGCATATATAACGTTGTCTACAATGGCGGCGGCGGCGTTGGGCAATACCTTCAGTGACGTCATCGGGATCGGTTCTTCATACTACGTCGAACGCGCCGCCGCGATGCTGGGTATGGGGGCGCCTCCGCTGTCGCCTGTGCAACTCGATATGCCCTCCAGCCGCCGCTTTGCTAACATGGTGAGCCCACATAGATAAATCGAACACAGGCATACAAAGTTAATAATTACATGAGCAACCATACCCGCAGGGTCGCGTCTTGGGCATCACTGTGGGTTGCATCCTTGGAATGACGCCGCTGCTATTCAAGGACGACGAGAAGAAACCAGACTCCAAAAAGTAAGCGACGGTTTCATGAGTTAGGTATAAGTTTTATTTAATATTATACTATGGGTAAGAGTTCAGCGGCTAGTCTTAGTTTATAAAAAAAGAAGTGGCATTGAGTAATAAATAATTCAAACCGAATAATTGAGATAATTGTATATACAGTGATATTTTATACTTCTGAATAGTTTAAATACAAAAAATTTACAATCTTTTATACAATAATAATGTAATTATGCCACAATGTTTAATGTGCACAAAAACCTTAATCATATCTTACACCTAGAGATATTGCCGAGCTCCCCATAAAACTACTTATTAGTAAATAAACAGCGTAATAAAGATATAAATGTGTTAACTACATACTTAAAATTATTAATTATTTACTGTCACTTATGCTGTTTAAATTTTATTATTTATTATAAATGCTTTTATATGTTTCAATTACTACTTTTTTAGACTGCTTTGAGTATTTTTTAACTTGTAATCATTATTTATAATAATAAAATAAATTCAGTTAGATTAATTGTCCAGGGATCAAAATATGACTAGTCAATGTTTATAGCTCAATAAATGTCTTAATTTTCATATTGTTATGTATTTCATTATATTTAATGCCTAAATAATTGTTTCTGTGATTAATAAAGCAAACAAAATATTTTATTTAAGTCATTAAGTGATATTTTCTGCCATTGTTTTGATTTGTATATTATTTCAATTATTTAATGTTACTTATAATATAATTAATATATCTTTGTAATAATATTAAATTATTATGATTTAAGATTTATTGTCTGACAAATTACAATTTGTTGTATGAAATTACTTGTTTTTTTACTCTAGTCTGAGGAAATAAAACAAAATTTGATCGTCGCAAAGATCATTTATTATATTTTCTTTGAAATAGCAGATGAAGCCTGGAATTTATTCCATCCATAAACATTTGGATACTATAGTTTACATATCTTACAATTTCTACTATAGATGTTTAATTTACCTTTAATATTGACAGGTTGTAAAATTGGCTATCAAATTGTGATAAAATTACATCAAATACATAATAAACTAACATATTATTTACAGTAACCATTTCAGATTATTTCCCGAAATGATAAAGTTCTGTGCAAGTGAAGGGTTCCTCTTCATGTATAACAAAAATGATTTCTGATGGTTAATTTAAGATAAAACTTGTTGGGATTTTAAACTTACACTATGGAACCCGAAAGCACTTTACCCGTCTTTTTAAATTAATTACTAGTAGACAATATACACATTACTTTATATTGGTCTTTGCTAACAGCTTACTGAGATCCATTTTATTATTGTACTAATTTTTATAATTATTTTAGAATAAAATTAAACCAATAATGTATTATGTTACGCTACTATAATATAAATACTATATTTTGGAATTCGACAAACGATTACATAATATTGTACCAAAGCTTAGAATAGTGTCTGCCGGTCACTTCATTGTCTATATTATATTATAAGAATCCTCATCAATTAACTGCATGCAAGCAGAATCCTAATATACAATATTAAAGACAAAATGAATGAAATTTAGTAGATAGTTATTTTAAATGTACATTATAATAAATTATTAATTGCTAAACCATAACACGAGCTTAAAATTCTCGTGTTCAGCTTAATCTAAGACTTCTCTTCAATTAAGACGCACTGACCGCCCTCGCTTCAGTAGCTGGCATTTTGCATTAAATTGACAAAATATTATGCACTTTTAATATTAAGTGTCTAACCTATGTATTGACAAAATACATTTTACTAACTGTAGGCGCCACTTGTACTTCGACCTTATTACGATCACGGGGTTATTATTTAGACTGCGTGATACTGACTAGAAGGTGTGCATTGAAATACAAGTAGTTATATCCAAATGGAAGCATGTCTTCTACTTTAACAGATTCTTAAATAAATACCGAGTGATTTCTCAAAAACGCTGTTATATAATTAATACAATTTGTATCTAAAATAGTTTATGTACTATTTGTTTTTTCTTTAAGGTTTTATATATTTAAAAAAAATTGCAAATGATTTAATAGACATATGGTGCTTTGTTTCTAATATTTACAATTTACTCTTTACATGTTTCTTGATAATAGAAGCAACTGAAAAATAATAACATCAGAAATCAGGCTAGTGTCAGAGCTTGCAGAATAACCAACTAAGATATGTACTGACTGGTAACAAAGAAAATTCAAATATACCAAACAATTAATCGACAATAAATTAACAATTCATAGCCCACAGCCATATTATCGCGTTGACCATATTATTGGAACACAACATAATACTATATCATTTGCACACTAATTCATTAATATCACACTAAACGTGTCACTAATACCAAATGTTATTATAAAAAATCACTCTTTCATCACATTTTTGTGTAAAACCAGTGTCCTCCAACACAACTCCAATTAGTGTCGGTACAGAAAGCGATACTTTATAAAAAAAATGTAGAGATCTCGTATAATAGTGCAAAATAAATGTATAACAAAATATATGAATATATAAGTTTTAAATGATCATAAAATTTCTCATATGTCACACATTCGAGGATAAATATGGAACACGACTCGGAACGACGGCCAGGTATAAAAAATCGAGGATCATGGCTCAAAAATTAGAAAAGGTCCATCATTCTAAAAATGTAACATAATCATCAACTTCTTACGTTCCTAAATGCCCACGTCGGGTCGCACCGTCGGAGTGTCCGACGCTGGGGCCTCTGTAGCATTGCGCCTCAGTGCCGCCAGCAGCGAGCGGGCCTCCCCGCGCCCTGCACGTCGCCACGCACCAGCACCGCGACCCGCCCCCCCCGCCGGACCCGGGCCCGCCGCGTAACGCGTCTCCTCGTAGCCCGCGCGCACGCCCAGAATTATGCTCAACGCCGACGCGTCCTGCCCGTGGCACCCCGAGTACCGATATTGAGGCTTCTTGTCGAACCGGCAGCCGCCCGACTGCGCCCCTATAGGCATTATGCAGTCCGGCGTCAGCGCACACTGGATCCACTGGCGCATGAGGTCCGAGACGCCGGGCCGTGCGGCCGCCAGCAGTCGTGTCGCGTCCAACATCTGCACGAACAGAAAATCGTCGATGTCCGCGTGCAGGTAGTGGAACATGCGCGGGTGTGTCAACGACGTGACAGCAGCGCGCCGCGCCCACGCGAGCACTCCGAGCGACCCACCGGGAGCCTCCACTTCCCCCGCCACGCGGCCCCATAGCGCTGCCAGCTGGGCCGTGCTGCCCGCCCAGCGCTGCGTGGGCTCGCAATATATGACACCGCCCACCCGGCTTAGAGCGTGCTGCAGGAAATGAAACATGCAAATATTTACGTAAATTGAATTCATTTGAAAATATACCTTATGTATGCTTTATACCTTAGAACACCTACTCGTTTGGAGCACTTTAAGATAGGCGGAGCAGTTTGTGAATTTATCTTTGATTGATTTTTAAGATTACAAATATTAGCCACATACTATGAAAGATAAGGAATTAATGGGTCATAATGTTTAAGTGAAATATTACAACATAACTTTTATGTTAGCAATAATAATGCAGAAGCTTGTATATTATATAAGTACATTGAACCTGAATTATTAGTGGTCGGTATGCCGTGATGCTCTCGTCGCTCACGTGCGAGGGAAACAGTTCTAGGTCAAAGTCGATAATGGAGCATTTTGTTGAATTACAGTAATTGGATATCTGAAATTTTTTATAAACAAAGAAATATACAGTTCAATACTCGTCTACAGTTAAAAGTATATAATTACATTATATGTGAACACCATACTGACCATGGCTAGGGAATAAGGTTTGAGGCCTAAATTATATACAAGCACGGTGTATGGCAGTCGAGCGGCTGCAAGCACAAAAGCGACGACCAAAGCGTGGTCATCGTTACGCGCATTTGTGACCAAGACGGGCAGTGTGGTGTTGTGCCAAGGCTCAGTGTGCCCATCCAAGCCCACCAACCGTAAGTACCGTTCCTCCTGCACCAGATGCTGTTCCTCAACATCACGTAACTGCTCCTGGGTCAAAGAAACCTGTTTTGTTGTGATATTGTGCAACCAAAAAGATGGAATAAAATTAATGGTAAATAAATGTTTTACTTATGCATAACAAAAAGGGGGAAATACATTAATTGACTATATATATATATATATATATATATATATATATATATATATATATATATATATATATATATATATATATATATATATATATATATATATATATATATATATATATATATATATATATATATATATATATATATATATATATATATATTCTACCTTGAGATTAAAAGTTGAGAAATAATACAGTGACCACAAATATTTTTTCTTGATTAAGGAAACCCATAGCCAAGGCTTTATAATATCCTTTAAATACCTATAAATTTAATAATTAATCTAAATAATGAAAACAGATTTCTTTATTTACCTGGAAATCCTTAATATGTTGATGAGTTTGCGTTACAATACTTTGAAAGGATTGTGGCGGTTGTGAATGAAATATTATTAAAAATAAACTTATTGCAAAAACTGATATTGAGAACAATAGGAAGCTTTTAGTTTTCATTTTTATTACATTATAAAGAAAAGTTGTGACGGTTCATTGAGGTATATTATACTTATTTAAATACAGTGCATTACATTCGTCCCGAAAATAATCTAAATTCATTTACAAAATAAAACAAATCAATATCACTGACAAGTCTACACACACCCTAACAAATATTATGTAAACATTTGAAATCTTTGTTAATTAATTTTATTCAAATCACTGTTATACTATTAATTGAAAAAAATATAAATTCAGTCTCTATATAGTCATTTTTTAATAATAGTATTTAGTAAGTAACCGACGGTGACGAGTTTTCACAACCGCAAAGTATTTGACATGGACATTGACAACTCTAAACAATGGTTTTGTAAGAAATTTAAAAAAAAAATACATGTATAGATTAAACAAAATTTAAAAAAAAATCTTTTAAAAATTTATCGAACCAAAAAGTAAGAAATCATTCGTAATATGAGAATGAATAATCGCCAAATATAATATAATAAAATATAGTGGAAAAAAGTGAGGAACGCTTTGTGTTATTACTAATGTGGCATTTTAAAAATAATTGTAGTGATTTATGTTTTCGAAAATAAAATTTACTCTACTTTTAGAAATGAGAAAACGCCATATCTAGATATTATACATAGAGTAGGGAAGCCAGCCTAAATTGTCACCATCGAACTTAAAAGAGATAGGTAGATCGAAAAACCCTATCTATCTCATCTTTTTATGAGATCTCGTGCTTCTTCGTTGTCGTCTCGAGTGTAATTCGTGGCAACTGTCATTTTTCTGAGACACAAATGTTTCGAAAATTTTTAAAACGCGTCGTGAATATTTTTTTGCGCAAGCGTAATAAGGCAAAGAGAAACAGTATGACATCTTGCATCTTTTTTTAACTGTCTTTCACTGACGCTCATATGAATACCTATGGCTCACCTATTCTATGTATATGAATTCTATGGAAAACGCAATGAACAATCGTATAAAAATTGACAGATTAAAAATTCAAATGTAATATTTATTATTTTTTTAATTGTAACAGTATTTATGGCCAGACTAAGTATTAGTCAGATTATAATATAATTACAAAAGCGAGTATATGTTAGTCGGCGAATGATTATCTTTATTATTTTAAGTGACGAAAATCAATTAGTATCAATTTAAATACTTAAAAAAAAATAGAAATATAAGAAGAAAAGTTTAATAATTATACATGTCTATTAAATAAATAAATAAATTACATAAATAAATAAAAAAATAAACAAATCATCAGCCATGTTATTAAATCTAATCAATCGTTTATTTAGTATATTTAGTTTTATTATTTTAATAAAATTGTGAACCGCTTTTTATTTCTTCATAATTTCCTCTTAATCAATAATTGCAAACATTATTCCATATGCTGATACAGCACTAAAACAATAATTACAACTTTTAAATTGTTATTGTCTGTAATAAAGGGTTAACCTTGTGGCTTGTGTATGTCCGTAACCTGTACGTTTTAAGGAGTTATGTTAATCTTAAAATAAATATTTTATTTCCTTATATTTTTATCTTCTAACTCTGAATCTTATGCTTATTAAAATGTAGAAAAAAACTTGACGTCAAATTGACAGTTTCACAGATTTACCTATTCTAGTTTTGGAACGTGAAAATTCTTCAAAATCCAGTAATGTACATTTGAATATAAAATTAGTTCATGAATACGGTTTTGTCAATATTTTACCACTTTCCGTACTTATATAGGCCGACTTAGAATGTCTAACATTTCTAAAAGGAAAAGAGATGGATCTAAAACCAAGATCAAGGTAAAAACAGGTCAAGCACGACGTCGTTTGTTATGAACCAAAAATAACGCGCTTGTTTTATCTCCTCTTTATCCCATTTTAATCATCAAATGTTTTAAAATGGTAAACTAATTGCTTTATGTAAGAACTTCCGTAATAACTACAATAAAGGTCTTATCTTGTTGACAACAGGTTGATGACGCTGAAATGCCGTATGAGTCAACTTTAATAAATGTAGTAACTTAGGTTAAATTATTTGAAATTTTAATTAACACAACATTTAGGTCAACAAATTGGTTAAACTTGTTACCTTCCTCTGTATTTAATATATATTAAATAATATGATGAGTATGTTCTATCATAAAATAAACATTAGAAAGCAGAATAAACTTATAATGAATTTGGATAATTTTCTTCAATAAGTTTGCTAATAAAAGTTGGTTTACCTAATAAACTATGTGAAAAATAATAAACTATGTAAAAATTTAATTTGTAAAAAGTATTCGGTTATTAATAAGTCATAATATGTTCAAATAATAAAAAAATATTTTGAAACTATAACTAGCTTAAAAACCGCCCCTTTGGTTGAGTGGTTACACCTAATGTATAGTGGCGCTAAGGTGTTTGGGCTCAATTCCCGATGGACAGGAATATATGTGATGGGCATAGATGTCTGTATTTCTGGGTTTGGTTGTTTATTAAATATATTCTCACTATGTATAAAGTGTACTTCTATGTAGGTATTGCTCTCATTGTCTAATACCCTGAACACAAGCAAATAATTTGCTTACTTAGGATTTAGATCAATTTGTGGAGTTTGTCCTGTGATATTATTATTTTTATTCATATTTAATAATAATAATGTCTTTAATTATATAGCCTGTGCCTAAAAGAATGTTTTATTAGCTCTGTATTTAAAATATTTCAGATTTTCATTATTTTCTACAGACAATGGGAGACCACAAGGAGTTCTTGAAAAGGATTACTAAAACTTTGTATTATGGCGAGCTTCCAACGCTACCCTGCCTTAGCCTTCCCGTTACTGGTATGTTTATTTTTATAATAACCTTGTTGTACCCATAATATGATATTTGAAAATTCAATTCATTTTCAAATTATTTAAATAAATATAATATTAAATATATCTATTGGATTACAATTGATGAAACTGACTGACTGACTGAAAATGGACTGAAAGTTCTATAACAGTGTCCGTTCTTCTTTAAACTAACTGTTTAACAAAGCTTAACTGAGCTGTTAAGCTTTGTTAAACAGTTAGTTTAGTTTATTAAGCAATTAAGTTTATAAAATTTCAATCTTGTAATTCTATTATCATGGAAAACATTGTTGAAAACAGACTCATTCTTATATTGGTTATATAGTAGGATGTGTTTAAGAATATTTTGTAACAACAGTTGAGGGTTGATAAACAAATTTTGGTTCTTTAATCAAAACGGTTTTTATTTAATAAAATCCGTGAGTTTAGGTTATATAACCAGAGTCCTCAGAAGCCTCTTAGATTATATCTCTATATATCATAGAAAATCAAATCTGTATTTGGATGATGTAAATGTTTAATATAAAAAGCAAATATACATAATATAAATGGCTATTGAATTAGTTTTTATAGTAACATGTAATATGGATTAACAACCTATTAGGTTAGAAATTTAACTTACATTAATGATTAAATGTGTTATGATACCCAAGGCTTGTTGTAATATTAAGAGGTATGTTGACAATAGGGAGGTCTTTTAATAATCTATTTGTGTGATCAAACACATATTGCTTTACTGTAACCACTTCTAAGCTAATATGATATTTCGAAGATAGGAGTTAGAACTTTAAGCAATCACTATGTTACTTGAAATTGGCAAAATATTCCATACGTATAAAGCCATTATTAATTTGTTATAACTATTATTTTATTATCACTATAATGTAATTGAAAGTTAAAATCTGTAAAGTCCTTATATGTTTGCGAGCATCATATAACTAATAATGGCGTGTTAGTTATTCTAGTATTTTTTCCGTACCATGCTTTACTTTAATTCTATTTTGTTTTCTAAATAAATAAAAGTTTATATACTAGTGATGTAACGAAAGTTGGATTTTTTACATTCGCGAATGCGAATGCGATTATTTCTCTTCAACATTCGCGAATGAGAATATGTACTTAAAAAAATCAAAAAAAGCGCGCAAAATGTTTGACAGATTTGACGTTTCGTATCGCCCATGTTTAAATTGAACATAGCCGAGCCGATATTGGTTAATTGAATGAATAGGGAACATTCATGTAATTTTTTTACATAAATTTATCATTTACCTCTCTATATCGTAGAAAAAAATATAAATAGGCTGCAAAAGATTCTAGTTTTTTTTCAAAGTGAAAATTGAAACATTGAGTAAATTTGACCCGTAAAAACACCGTCATTTTGCGCGCGCTTTTCGTGACGTCAAATGACACGTCCAGTAAATGTTACTTCATACATATTTTAAATTTTAATTGCTTTACAAGTCATGGAAGAAGATAAAAACCATCTTACAAGTGTTGTATATTACCGAAATGCAAAAATAGTATTAGAAAAACACCCGACAAAGTGTTTTTTTGTATTCCAAGAGAAGCGAAAAACAACGGTGAATGATAATTAAAAAAAGATAATATGTATATGTCCTAAATCGTGTTTATATTGTTGTGGAGATCAATTTAACGTAAGTGTACTTTATTTATAATAAGTTTAATTTACTAGTTTAAGTGTATAGTAAGTTTTTCATTAGCTATTGAATATTAGAAATTTTGAGTTTAAAATTAACCTAACCTAATTTACACAAGTTCAGTATAACTTTCTATAAAAACCGTATTCTTTTTTGGTTTGGAATGTGATGTGGCAGAGCCTTGCTTCTCGCATATTGAAGATAAATTACCAAGTGACTAAGCTATGCAAGTTAATATTAAACCAAAGTATGGAAGTAAAGGTGTCAATGTAAATATACCTGCTGAAATACAAAATGTAGCATTGTCACCATTTCCTCATTCAACACACAATATTGGTACTTTACAGTAAAACTATCTGTTTTAAAAAGAAAATTGTTTACTGAATAAACAGCTGATAATACTTCTATAGCATCTTATATCTTCTATATCTGCTGATTATCTACCAAGTTATTTATCTGAGTCAAGTGAAGTGGAAAATGATTCAGAGGAAGAAACATTTTAAAAATGTAATGTGTAGTAGCATGCTAACTGCTATTGATAAAGAGTTCGTAGGTATTTGTTTTGTTAGAGTTGTTTGAGTATAGAAAAAATGTTTTTAGTTTTACCTAAACAATTGTATCATTTAATAAAACTTTTAAGCACGAAAATATAGGTTTAAATTATTTATTTTTCTCAGTAACACTAATACCACAGTATGAACTTCGACGCCGATAATTTGAATGGTGTGTCAAATGACGTCACATTTCCTTTCGACCAATGGTGGCGCATTTTGGAAATTTGAATTTCAGTCCCTTAATTTACACTTTTCATCTAAAGTGACCCTAAGCAAATGTGTTTGAGTGATTGCGTTAAAAAAAATAAAGTGTGATAACAACAACACCAAGTCTTTGGTGCTGGATAATTTGATTGGCGAAATGATCGCACTGGAGGACTTACCATTTAGTTTTGTGAATGTCTTGGATTTGTGAGATTCATTGACCAAGTATGCCCTTCATATAATTTAAAAAGTCGGCAATATTTTAATTCCTTCATTTGTGAGAAATTATACGGCAAGGTAAAAGATAAATTTCTGGTATTAATCAAATCATTTGAAAAATTAGCATTAACAACTGATATCTGGTCTGACTCTTGCTCTGGAATTATCAATAATTTTGAACGAAGAATGATAGTATTGAAAGCAGAAGTATTCGATGATGGGCGATATACAGGAGAAAATATATCGGCAAAGTTAGAAACTATATTGTCGTCATGGCGAATTCCCAAAGAAAACGTATTATGTATTGTTAGAGATGGTGACACTAACATGAAAAAAGGTGTTTCTTTATTAAGTATTAAAAACATTGATTGTTTATCTTACCAAATGCAACATGTTACTAAAGAAGGGCTTAGTCACAAGAATCTATCATTGCAGCCATTAACAAATGTAAAAAGATAGCAACACATTTTCACCACTCACTAGCTCAAGATGAAGTTTTTAATCTTCAAGAAAATCTTAATCAACCAAAGCTGAAGATAATCTAAGAGTGTGTTACGAAGTAGAATATCTCTTTCTACATGCTAGAACGCATTTTGATAAACAAAGATTTGCTGTGCCTTTATGCTTCCACCAGTAACAAAATTTCACAACTAACATCAGAAGAATCGATACTTGTGGAAAAATTGATTACATTGCTTCAACCTTTTGATGAAATAACTCGAGAACTAAGTGCAGGCAATGTTTCCATTAAGATGATAAATATAGAAACATCAAAATTAATTAAGATGATAAATATAGAAACATATCAAACGGTAGAACATAAATACTGCACAAGGCACTAAAAACCAAATTAATGATGCCCGATCACTACAGTGGAAACGGAGAAGACGAATGTTCGAGGTCTTTGTACTTAAAAAAAAATATTTCTGCCAATTATTAAAATTATTATGCTTCGATAAAAACAAAAAAGTTATTAGACGGAGCTAAATTAGTTATGAAGATCGATTCTGACTCTTCAAAAACTATTACATCCGAAAATACACTTGACAAATTATGGTCTACATCTCCCGGTAAGATTTATTAATAAAACAGATAAACCCTAGCTCTTTTAAGTCTTAGGATCAGCATATCTTGAATTACTACGATTAGTTTCAGTAGACAAACCCGTGCCCAAAAAAGGCAGCCGTGCCGACCCTGTCAATTACAGACCGATTTCAATCACCTCCATACTCTGTAAGATTATGGAGCGTGTATTGAACTCGCGCCTACTAGCATACCTAGAAGGTAACGATCTCCTCAGTGACCGACAGTACGGGTTTCGCCGTAATAGGTCTACTGGGGACCTCCTAGTGTATGCTACTCACATTTTAGGCGAGGCCATCGAGAAGAACGGAGAAGCGGTCGCCGTCTCTCTGGACGTCTCGAGGGCATTTGACAGGGTCTGGCATGCGAGCCTTATATGCAAGCTTTCAGCGTACGGTATATCTCCTGGTCTGATCGGCTGGGTAACGGACTTTCTGAGCCACAGATCTCTCCGAGTAGTTGTCGACGGGTGTTCCTCGGAACCCTTGACAATAAATGCCGGAGTGCCTCAGGGGTCCGTTCTTTCTGCAACTCTGTTTCTGCTGCACATTAATGATCTGTTGAAGCCCGGTATCTATGGGTATGCAGACGACAGCACAGTTGTAGAAAGATATCTGCCGAGTCCTCGGGCTAGTCGAGATCAAGTACAGTCTGAAAGAGAAGCCATGGTGCAACGTTTGAATGACAAACTTCAGGCAGTCTCCGCATGGAGTCATGCCAATCTTGTCAAGTTCAACGCCACCAAAACGCAGACGTGTCTATTCACCGCCAAAAGGAGCCCTTTCACCTTGGCTCCTACTTTCCAGAATGTATCCTTGGAATACAGTGACCGGCTTCAGTCGTTAGGCTTAGAGATTTCCTCGAACCTCAACTTTGGTCGGTTCATTGAGTCCAGAGCAAGAGCAGCAGCAGCAAAGCTTGCCGTTCTTGCGAAGGTTCGGCAGTACTTTACACCGGGACAGCTTCTTGTTTTATACAAAGCACAGATCCGGTCGTGTGTAGAGTACTGTGGACACATATTTGCTGGTGCCGCAAAGTCTCATCTTGCGGTTCTGGACTCAATTGAGAGGCGAGCAAAGAGGCTTATAGGCGATCCCGAATTGGTCGAAGCCGACCTCCAAAGCCTTGAACACAGGCGTAAAATTGCTAGCCTCTCAGTATTCTATAGGATACATTTTGGTGAGTGTGCGCAGGAATTACACAATTTAATTCCCCCGTCCCCCTTCCATCACCGGACGTCCCGACGCACGGCAGGTTTTCATCCTTTTGTTGTGGACATTCCACCTGTCCGAACGAAGCGCTTTGCTTCCTCATTTTTACTGCGTACAGCAAAGGATTGGAACAGCTTGCCTGCGTCGGTATTTCCGACCGAATACAATGTGGTCACATTCAAGAGAAGAGTGAATAGGTTGCTAGGGTAATGCGCCTTACCACCTAAGACTACATTCCACTTACCATCAGGTGGAATGTAGTCAAGCATTACCCTAGATAATATAAAAAAAAAAAAAAAGACAAACAAGCTCAATGTGTCCTTATTATCCCAGCAGGTACCAAATTGCTTAGCAAAAACTGGTTTGACCACTTGGGAGTTCAAGTGATAATCATGGTTTGGGTTGAAGACTAAATAGTGACCTTGAATAGGTATTTCTATAGGATTCTAGGATTCTGAAATTATACTACATGTAGTCGTTTGTGTCTCGATACTTAAAAGCATGCTGGAACCTATCCCATTATCATTAACCATTATACCTTAGATTCCTATAGAAGATAAACTAAGTCGGTTGGTCAGATTAAAGCGGACAAATTTGCATTTGTTATTAAATATTATATTTATTAGACTAATGAAAGCAAATCTTTGGGCATTTAGTTATCTTTGTTATACCATCATGTAGGCTTATATCTACAGCATTCTACCGGGTGTGTTGCTCAATGCCGAATCTATAACAGGAAGAGTTATTAGCTTCTTCTTGCTGACAGATTCTACAAGACTTGGGTTGTCATCTCAACACAAATGTATATTTACGGTAATATAAAAATAATATTACAAAGCTATATTATCAAAAAACACTACAGAGATATCATGCTCGCTGTGGTCGGTGTCGCAGCGCGGCCGCTCCCTGCGGCGGTTGCACGCAGACGCGGCGGCCGACATCGCGCGCTCCGCCTGTGTTTCTCCTTGCGCACTGGTGCTCGCCATTCTTTACCTCGAACGACTCAAACGCTGTAACCCCGATTACCTTTCCGCTGCCGCTCCGGCTGATCTCTTTCTTGTATCATTGGTAATAGCTGTCACATATTTTGTCCTACATTATAAATTCAATAAAATTGTAAACCTATTTCATCGTCTCTATTCCATTGCAGATGGTAAGTAACAAGTTCCTGCAAGACGACGGCGAAGATGATGAAGTTATATGTTCCGAATGGGCGGCGTCGGGAGGTCTCGAACTCGACCAGCTTAAAAAACTCGAAGTGGAATTCCTCCGTGCGATCGTAGGTCTTCGATAATACACTATAGGGCAATATATCGTTAAATACATTTTCAAATAGTATTTTCTAAAAATGTCACGAGTACTACATATTAAAAAAAATATATTTTTACAGATTAAACTTGGGTATAATTAATTAAATTTTAAATTTAACCCGACGTTTCGAATGCTTTGCAGCAATCGTGTTACTTACTGACAGACAAGTCCATCCCGTCTTCCCGTGATTTGAATATATTTTCTAAATTAATATTTTCATTAAATTTGACATAGGATTGGAACGTGTTCGTGAGCGAGAAGTCCTTCGAGGCGGGGCTGTCGTGGCTGGAACGCGAGGTAGCACTGAAGCAAGCACAGGCGCGCGGATTCTTCACGTACGGCGATCTAGCGGCGGCGGGCGTGGGAGGGGAAGGTGCGGTTGGAGCAGCACGCGCCGCCGCCGTTGCCTGCGCCGCTTGCCTCGCCGCTCTGATCACGCTAGTTGCTTCCGCACTTGTGCTCGCGCACTCTCTGTCCGCCCCCTCTCCATCCCCCGCCCCGGCCGTCCGCACCGACGTCACCCCGCCCGTGTCCAACGGCACCGTCGCGCTCACTGACTACAGACTCCCGGAGGAGGCCCCGGCGGCCGAGGCGGCGCGGTGCTGCAGCCCGTGGACGTGGCCCTCGGAGCGCACGGAGTCGAGGCTCGAACGGTACAACGGCATGGTTACCTATGGATGGAAATTCTTGGAACCTTGGTGGTCCCGAAAATCCGTTATGAACTGGCTCTATCACATTTCCCTCTTCGATCCCATGCAGAGATGGCTCGAAAAAACTTACCAATATGCAGATTTCTTCCAAAAAGAAATTTCTTATATTGAACCGGAAAAGTACTCTCTGCGTTCCGATGATCACAAAAACTTGTGTGGTAAGCACTGTTTCAGGCAATGGCTCAATTTTAGTAAAATGAGCGTGTTTGTTGCTAGTGTTTCGGACCGATGAGTATTTAGCGGAATTCAAATACGTACCATCTAACCAGACGTGAACACAGATAATGTCATGCATAATTTAATCACATTGTTACGGCGACGTCTCGCCCGCATTCTATTATAAACTGTGTTCTTTACTGTACTAACTCACCGAGCAATTTATTTATTTAAAATTCATTGTGACCTATTTTTCTTTGTCAGATTCTTTAGTCAATAAAATATCACCAGTATGTCTCCTCGTAGGGGTCGAATTTTCAAAATGTTAGGGCTTGTTTACTTAAAAAGAAAGTCTTGTTTAAAATTTGTCTTAAGTTATTACACTAAAAAAGCAGTTTTTACATGTGTAAAATATATGGGTCAGATTAATCTTTTACATTTTGGACAAATATAAAAACGTTCAATAGCGGTTGTAAGGACAATGTTCTCTTTCTTTTCAAACTGTTTTTAAACTAGATTAAGAAGCAATAAGTAAAAGCAGAATAAAATAATGACTATTATCTGTATATATTTTTGTATGTGTAAAAGTGGTGTTAATAAAATATGTTTTTACATGTTTCTTTTACTTCTCACAATAAAATTGAGCAATTAATTATGTTAGGAGTTTCTACAAAAAGTTTATTAATTGAAGTCATGTATCATGTAGAATGTTAAGAACATTTTAAATTACAAAACAGTGGTGGATAATAGTAACATTGAGCATTTAATGCATTTATTCAACACACTATTTATTTGCCGAGTGATATGGCTAGACGCCTAGGCTATCTTCAGAACTATCTATATCACATTAAGATCAATCATATGGCTGATAATTCAATTAACTAAGTTGAAAACAAATAAAACAATTAGTTTCCACTTTTTTTTAAAGAATATAGTTTTTTTTTCAAACAGTTTTAACAATGTTGTTCTTTTGCCAAATTAAAGAAAATAATATTTCGATTTATATTTTTACTAATAGGGAATATTCATGTTTTTTTTGACTGACATTAATCATTTACCTCTTTATGTCTAGAAAAAAAAATAAAATATATGGTTGCCTGTAAAGTCGGTTTTACGGGCGAAGATTTACGTGACCACGTCTTTTTCTCGGTAGAATATTTATTGATATGAATATTATTAAATTGCACAATATTTTAATAATTTGAGTGATTTTGTTGAGGATAGGACGATGAAGACGTTGTCACGTAAAATCATTTTATATATTATTTATTTTATATTATATTATTGATGTTATTATTTTTTACAAAATTTATTTACAGACTTTTTCGATCAATTAGTTGCGGAGATATCGATCATTGAAGTTATTGTTTGCTACCAGTATTTTATATATATATTTTTTTCAGTTATAAAAAAATACTATTTCCAATTGTGTCTACCAAGTATGGTCACATGTACTGGCCTACATATTAAATAATAATAAGTACAGATAATGTTATTTGACGTCACTTCTGATTTTATATATTTTAATATTTTTAATTTTAAAGAATTAATTTGTAAATCAAAATACTTATTCGGATCGAAGGTTCAAATTTTTGCTAAATAAATTTGAAATTAATTAAAATTTGTAATTGTAAATAATGAAGTTGAAAATTAAAACATTTACTTAAATTAGATGTTAAAATTCTTGCTCAACACATTTTAAATCAAGTTTTCTTATATCTGCCACTTTTTCTTAATATTTGTAATTTTAAAGAATCAATTTGAAAATCAAAACATTGCTCGGCGGACCGATCATGTTTGAGTGGGAGAGAGACGCAAGGCATTCTATGTGTGTGTGACTCATCGTTACGTTACCGGGCGTTACACTTTTTCATAAGTGACTCCTAGCTTAACCTAATTTAAGACGTTGTCACGTCAAAATATAAATAAGCCAGAATATATACTAGAAATTTTAAAAAGTGAAAATGAAAACATTGAATAAATTTGAGCCGTTCAAACACCGTCATTTTGCGCGCGCTTTTTGCGTGACGTCAACGATCAAAATTCAAATGACACGTCCAGTGAATGTTTACCCTAAACTTTTTAGTTACTTCATAGTTCATACATATTTTAAGTTTTAATTGCTATAAAAATCATGGAAGAAGAGAAAAACCATCTTACAAGTATTATATAGTTCGGGAGTGCAAAAATAGTACTAGAAAAACTGCCGAAAAGTGTTTTTTGTATTACAAGAGATGTGAAAATACAAAAACAATGGTGTATGGTCATTTAAAAGGACAATATATGTCCTTAGTCGTGTTTATATGGTTGTGAAGATCAATTTAAAGTAAGTCTACTTTATTTATACACAGCTTAGTGTAAATTAGTAAGAAGTAAGTTTGCATTAGCTATTAAACATTAGAAAATTTGGTTTGAAATTAATCTAACCTAGTTTACAAAAGTGCAGTAAAACTTTTTATAAAAACCCTATTTTTTTGGTTTTACGATTTTCTTATGGTTGTCGATTTATTTCAGGTTAAGGAAGATACAGCAAATTATATTAAATATAATATAACGAATCAGCAATGAGAAAATGTAATCTAAGTTTGAAGAAAGGAGTTGTGCCTCATATACTTTTGTGCCAAAAATAGCAGAGCCTTGCTTTTTACATAGTAAAGATAAATTACCGCGGGACTAAGCTGTGCAAGTCAATATTAAACTGAACTATAGAAATAAAGGTGCCAATGTAAATATACCCACTGAAAAACAAAATGTAGCATTGTCACCATTTCCTCATTCAACACACAATATAGGAACTTTACCAGTAAAAATATCTGTTTTAAAAAAGAAATTGTTTACAGAAAACACGGCTGATAGTACTTCTATATAGCATCATATATCTTCTATATCTGCTATCTGAGTCAAGTGAAGTGGAAAATGATTCAGAGGATGAAACATTTTTAAAATGTAATGTGGAGAAGCCTACTAACTGCTATTGAAAAAGAGTTTGTAGTTGTTTTTTTTTTTAGAGTTATTTGTGTATTGAGATATATAGGATTATATTAATAAATGAATATTTTAGGATTACCTAAACAAACGAATCTTTTAATAAAACTTTTAAGCAAGAAAATGTAGGTATAAATTATTAATAATTCTCAAAAACACTAACACACTAAATGCCGCAGTATGAATTTCCACGCCGACGCGATAGTTTGAATAGCGAGTCAAATGACGTCACATTTCCTTTCAACCAATGGTGGCGCGTTTTGGAAGTTTGAATTTCGCTCCCTTAATTTACACTTTTCAAAAATTATTTTATGGCCTTAAATAATTAGCAAATTAAAGAAATCTATTTTTATCATAATTAGATGATAATTTTATGCATATTCCCTATTGCATATTTTCTTATTTTAAAGTGTACAACATTTGAAAAATAAAACTCGGTATACTTATCACACCATATTATAATATATTATTTCCGTTCTTTCGTCTTAATATAACCAACGTTCTGTTGAACATCATATACGTTTGCTTTCTAACCAAAAACATACACACAAAAAGTTAAAATATGTGTAAGCATATAAAATATATGCTTTAAAAGCACTATGGTTTATTTATGATACATTTAAAAAAGTTAGTTCCGATAGGTTATTAAACTTAAAGAGATCTAACAGATCAACAAAAATTAAGATATTGTCTTGGAAGTTACTTTACTTGTTAACACCAAATTGTCCAGTCTCGTTAATTACACGAATAACATTCTTAAGTTTGGAATGTAAAATGTTTACACATTAATAATTATAAAAATATCTAATAAATATGATTAAATTCTTATATTTAAACGTAAGCATATATGTAGTTTAATTTTCGATGTCCTTGATAGTGCAATACTTATATCTCTTGCGGCTCCCAACTAAGAAACCATTATTAATTAGGTATGTATAACTGTTATTTCTTTTACATTATTTAACACTTCTAGGTACGCTATATGTTGATTACATTTTTTAAATGTCTCCGAAACCTGTTATTACTTATAAAGGTCTCAGATCCGTTGTTTTATCTTTGTTAATATACTATAAATCATTAAAAAAAATTACGCGGTGCCGTGAAAGTACTAACATTATAATACATTGAATTAAAGTACCGGATCCAAACATGGTGATATCACATCGACATGGTGGGAACGCTCTTAGTATCTTAATTATCTGCAATGTGTCACGACTGCTCCTGGTCGTCGTCGTAGAGGCCGGGGTGCAGGTAGAGGCGACAGTTGAAACCCCACTTTTCGACTGCCGAGGTTTGCACGTGAAAGCGTTCGTGCAGCTCCCGGTCCACGAGCGTGAACAGCTTCTCTACGTGACAGTCGTGCGCGCGCGCCGCGAACACGGAGCACAGCGCCTGAATGTACCACGAGCCCTCCAGCGTATCACGGTACGACACGCTGCCTGCAGACACGGAATCAGACACGTTTCAGTTCGGCCTAGTGCGCCACTAGTATGTCTGAGGTGACGCGGTCGAGGGCGCGGAGGGGAGGGTGTGCTCACCTGGGGTGGTGGAGTGCGCCACTAGTATGTCTGAGGTGACGCGATCGAGGGCGCGGATCGGTGGTAGAAGGCGCGGGGGAGAGGCCGGAGCGGGGGTGCCGTCAGCCTCCGTGCCCGCCGACGGAAGGCACAGCTTGTCCTCGCTTGTCCCGCTGAGGAAACAAGACTGCTAATTAGGAGCGGACGGAGTGACTATTAGTGGCATTTAGACGATGGGGGGTGACCTCTCTTGAACCTTAGGTATTACGTACTAGTTATACCTACTAAAATATATCTATATTTAATATTACTAAGTGCGATTGTGTGCGTATTAGATAGGGTAAAAACCAATAAAAATAAAAAAAAAACAGTACCTACACTAAATCTATTTGAGACAAAATAAAAAAGTCATCTGTTTTCTTGAAACGGTGTCGTTATATTCGGTCTTAACTGTATTTCTAAATCTTCATTTAGAAAAAGAATTCAACGACCACGGCGCGAATCGACTTACCGGCAGAGTTGGAAAATGAATATTTTGGGGATGCCCCTCAGTGCAGGAAACTCCTTGTTGTTGAATTGATTCACGATCTCCAATATGCTGATGAATTTTCCGTCGTGGCAGCGGATGTCGATATCGGAACCCTGTGGACTTCCATGTGATGACACCACGATGAATACGCACTCGCCTCCTACCACCACCTTCTTCAAGTTCTTCAGAGTATCCAGGGTCCTCTGCAGTAAATAAGTGTACTATTATTTATCAATTAGTATCATTAGCTACTCTGGCCACTTTAATTATAATAGACGATATACGCACGTCCCTATTGAGATCTTGATAGGAGATAACTTTGAAGCCGAGTTCAGTGAACAAGTACTTGAGGTTCTTGCAATCGACGTCAACGCCGTAGCGGTATTTTTCTGTGTTGAGTTCAAACTCTATGTAGCTGAACACAACAAGGAAGCCGCGGTTGCGCCCGCGCGTGCGGTACAGCTTTATGTCTGAAAATATAATGCACTAATAACATAAACACAAGTAACATTATTATCAAACATTTTATTTGACAGATTCACCGAAAAAAACTTGACTGTTTATTGCCTTTTGGATTCATCCAGCAATGTGATCTTGCTTTTGAGGCATAAGATTCATACAAGTGGATTTATTTGCATTTGAGGCATTTTATTATTTATAGTATAATTTTAATGTTTGTACATATCTTACCATTTCCATTTTCCTCATAAAACTTAGTTGATTTAACTACATGAAACTGTGGTATTTCTGAGGGGTCTGGCAGTTCTTGGTGTACGGACGGAGTTGGCATAGTGATGGCACTCATTTCTCTTGGCGCTGTAAAAGTAATTTCATATAACTATTAAGATATGTTTTTTGTTGTAACAGCAGGTTTAGTATTATACAACATATACAAACTTTTGGTCACCTCTGTTACACTTTTTGTTTTTTTTTTTTCAGCTCTTATGCTCACAAAATTATTTTCACTGGAATATGTACCTAAAATTGGTAGCATTATTAGGTATTATAATTAAACAAACATAAATCAAGTAAGGTACATTATTATTTAATATAACAATTACTTGTATTTGGTAATGGATGTCTCTGTGGTCTATAATGCAGTGCACTGTTTGGGTCTAAGTCACGAACAATATCCCAGTAGCCAGCTTCTGATAAGGTTTCAAGCAAATGTCCAAATGCTTGAGGGCCCCGTCTTGACACATCTCTGTATAGTTGTCGCTTGCGATCTCGTGAGCTTCTGCTCACATCCTAGTATTATAAATATAGAGTTTGAGTACTATATTTTAACTGGCAAATTTAACTGTAATAATATTCTTCAATGTTTACCTTGTATGGTTCTATCATCTGCTCGGAGAACACCCCCTTCTCATACAATGCAGACACCATCATGTCTAGATCTGTCTGCTCCACTAGTGATGTAAAATTGTTCTGTATAGCCCGTCTGTGTTCTTCGTCCATGATATTTTACCTCTTTTTGGAGATTAACTATTATCACAGATATAATACTGAAAATATAAGGCTCTGTTCAGAAATTGAATGTGCTTTTAAATAAGAATTGAAATCTTTCATAACAAGACCTAAAAAGGTATATTGATTGTTAAACTTATTTGTTTTAGAGAGATCTATATCTCTCTAAAACAAAGTATTATTGTATTTTTAAAATATACACATAGCAATGAAAGATCATTAACTTTTAAATATTTAGATCATTATTTGTATACTTGTAATTCTTCGCTTCTGGTATTTTTTATATTATATTTTAGTACGCTTTAATATATGTGATGCCTTAGTATATGAAAATTACATTTACTTACTTTAATACCAATAATATTATTTACTAATAAGTTCCAGTTAAAGTTTGAAACACTTTGTCAGCTTAGTTTTTGGCAAATTATATTATTAATTACGTATGTAAACAGTAAATACTAATGATACCTATATATTATAATTTATATTATGTATTAGTACTATTGTTTCATCTGAATTAGATCAACATTGCTAAAAAAATCATTATAGTTAATACTAATGAGTAATGTAGAAATTAGAAAATAATATGAGAACAGAAGGAACAACTCATTGACATTGCCTAAACTACAGTACTATTTAGAGAAGGCAACTTAAGCTTCAAGCATTTAATAAAAACTGCTTTTCAGAGTAAGCACAAAAGTCTGTTTAAAATATTAAGCCGATAACGTTGAAATGTTTTGACAACAATTCGTCCATTTGAAAAGGAATCTTAAACCGCTTCACCGAAGATGCATTTTAAAACTGAAATAGCAAACGTAATAAGCACAAGCGTATTGGCTTTTATTCATATAATGAAAATGTACCATTGTGTTTATAGTAATAAGACTCAATTTGATATTTTCATTGATTTTAGCAACAAGCATTAGAATATTAGCTTTTGTTAATACGAGGAAAATGTAACTTTCTCTGCATTGAAATAAGACTCAATTTCATATTTTTATTAATTTCATCAATAATCATAAGTATTTTAGCTTTTATTGATACGATGAAAATGTATCTTTCTAGCTATAGAAATAAGACTCAATTTAATATTTTTATTGATTTCGACAATAATCAAGCACTTTAGCTTTTATTGATACGATGAAAATGTATCTTTCTAGCTATAGAAATAAGACTCAATTTAATATTTTTATTGATTTCGTCAATAATCATAAGCATTTTAGCTTTTATTGATACGATGAAAATGTATTTTTCTAACTACGAAGATAAGACCCAATTTCATATATTTAATGATTTCATCAATAATCATAAGCATATTAGCTTTTATTGATACGATGAAAATGTATCTTTCTAGCTATGGAGATAAGACTTAATTTAATATTTTCATTGAATTTATCAACAATCATGAGCATATTAGGTTTTTTTTATTCGATGAAAATGTATCGTTCTAATTATGTGTCTAAGGCACATTTTAATATTGATATTGATTTTATCAGTAATCATTTTATATATTATATTAGCTTTTATTAATACTATATATATTAAAAATGTATCGTTTACTTACATTGCAAATAATAAATATTATAAGTTTTAATTAATTATTTTCATGATTAATTAAAACTTAAAATATTACATTCAAATGTGTAATAGTTCTTTATTATTTATTTGATATTGGAGTTTACTCCTTAAGAATAAATTTTCAAGTAAGACAATTGAAATTAAAAATAATAATAATATTTTGTGATCGAATGTTCTCGTAACGTTTTTACATGAAATTTTAACAACGCCATCTAGTTTTACCATAACAAAAACATAACTACATCTGTTAAACATCTCAGTACAGCGTGACACCGCTAGGTGGCGCGACAAAAAGTCATGGGTTCATTGCTTAACACTTGTTAATTTCTATATTTTTCTTTTATGTTTATAAAAAATATGAAAAGCGTTTTAGAAAACTAAGCTTTTTTATAAGCCTGTTTAAAAATTCAAGCATTAAACTTAAATTCGTTGTTCAGATAAAGCCGTTTATCACACCTCTAGTACTATTATAGTACTCTGTAGTCTGTGTAAACTGTAAACTACAAGAAATTAGAATGTACTAATTATTTACCAACTATTCAAAATTCAAAATTCAAAATATCTTTATTCAAGTAGGCATTTACACGCACTTTTGAATCGTCAATTACATTAAATTGGTCAGTATAGTCAGTCTGTGAGTAAGCTACCACCAGCTCGGAATGCTGTTCTGCTGAGAAGAGCTGGCCAGAAACTCAACAGTTGCTCTTTTTAAATAAAATTTAACAATGTTTGACTTATAAATTATAACATCAACCCTGCAAATGAGTCAATTTTATTTATTTTATAAACTTAAATGCAATTTTGGAACAACTAGAACCGTCGCAATCAATCGGAAAAGAAGCCCAATGATTTCAGGCAACGAAAATTAAATAATAATAACAGTAAATATATATAAATCTTCGGCCTGCCACACAACCAGTCACCGCAAGCAGCACCCGTTCACGAGCATAACACAAGAGCCAGCCATCACCCCCTTCGCACATATTTGAGGGAGGGAGGCAACCCGACTCCCGATGCTACCGCAAGTAGTGACTTCTAAGGAATCGGTGTGATGCAGAAGGTCGATAAAGCAAAATTAACTTACAACAAAAAACAAATTGCGGAGATTACTAGCTATTCGCAATACAGATTTATGACCCAAGATTTATGATACAATGACCCAAGTTCCACACATTTCGATCAACCAAAAACTCTTGAATGTTATAGTAAGATTTATTTAATAATATACCTTTAATTTTAGATTTGAAATCAAGAAAAGGAAGATCTAAGATATCTTGTGGAACCTTATTATATATGCGTATACTCAAGCCCATGAAGGATTTCTTAACTTTTTGAAGTCTAAATTTAGGCGTTACAAGCCTATTTTTATTTCTTGTATTGATAGTATGTCTGTCGCTGTTTTTTTTATAGTCATTTAAATTTTGGCGTATATATAGTAAGTTATTAAAAATGTATTGAGAAGCGACCGTAAGAATACCGATTTCTTTAAAAACTTCTCTTAGGGAGTCTCTAGCTTTTAAGTTACAAATAGCCCGTATAGCTCGTTTTTGTAAAATGAATATAGAATTAATTTCGGCAGCGCTGCCCCATAGTAAGATACCGTAAGACAATATACTGTGAAAATAACTAAAATAAACGAGTCGAGCCGTATTAGCGTCTGTTAATTGTCTTACTTTTTTAATTGCAAAGACGGCTGAGCTAAGTTTGCTTGCGAGTGTCGAGAGATGGGGGTTCCACTGGAGCTTTTTATCTAAAGTTATACCTAAGAAAGTTGTCGAGTCAGTCAGTTCTAACACTTCATTGTTAAGGAATAAACTACAATCCCGGCTTTTTACATTAGGAAGTGTAAATTCCATGCATTTAGTTTTCTTAGTATTTAATACCAAATTATTAATTTCAAACCAATGAAGAACACGTGACAGAGCACAGTTAACTTTGTCAAAATTAGGTTTATTACGATCAACTTTAAAAATAAGTGAGGTATCATCAGCAAAAAGTACAATGTCACATAGTCCTTTTACGTAAAAGGGCAAATCATTAATATAGAGTAAAAATAAGAAAGGGCCTAGAATAGATCCTTGTGGAACACCCATTTTTAGGTGAGATCCAACCGATTTACAATTATTTACATCAACCGTCTGAACTCTTTGATTCAAGTAAGAGGCAATAAGATCAAGCGCAGCACTACGCACACCATAGTGATTAAGTTTGCAAAGTAATGTTTGGTGGTCCACGCAATCAAAGGCTTTAGATAAATCACAAAACACTCCGATTGCATTCTGTGACTTTTCCCATGCGTCGTAAATGTGCTTAAGAAGCGCGGCACCCGCATCAGTTGTTGATTTGCCTTTGGTGAAACCATATTGTTCACTATGCATGATTTCATTGCTATAAACAAATTCTGACATTTGGTTTAGTATAATTTTTTCGAAAATTTTACTTAAAGTGGGTAAAATAGAGATAGGTCTATAATTTCCGGGTATTAGTTTATCGCCACTTTTGAACAAAGGAACTACTTTACTATTTTTCATTAAGTCTGGGAAAGTACCGGTTTCAATACATTTGTTAAAAATTAAGGATAATTGTGGAGCAATATCATTTATAATACTTATTAGTAATTTTACTGACATACCCCAAAGATCACCGGTTTTTTTCATATTTAGATTTCTAAAAGTTTTAACAATTTCATATGATGTAACAGGTTTAAAAACAAAACATTTATTACTGACTCTTACGTTATTCGTCAATTCGACGATTGCATCACATGGTGAAGAATTTAAATTACCCGTGACTGTTAAAGGAATTTCGTTAAAAAAAGTCTCAAAAATAGCCGCCACAGTTGAATTTGAATTTATTTCAATATTATCAATTTTTAACTTAATAGGTCCATTAGCAGCCCTATTTTTCCCAGAAACACTAGATAAAACATCCCAAGTTGCCTTTATTTTATTTTCTGAGTTTAAGATTTTATTTCTTATGTAAATCGACTTAGCTTGTATGCAAACGGTCTTAAATATTTTAGAAAAAATCCTAACTTTATTCAAGAATACCGGATCTTGATTCCATTGCCTCTCACTATATAAATCATATAACTTATCTCTACTTTTATATATTCCCACGGTAGCCCAATCACTAAATTTAAGTTTTAGATATTTAGTCATAGTTTTTGGCTTAAAAACATTATTAAATTCTTGTAACAAAAAACCGAAAATGTTATTATATAAATTATTTGGATTATCATCGCTCATGTTTACTTTACCCACTTTTTGCTGAACATTATTCTTAAATGTTAGGACCCGGTTTTTTGTAATTGGTCTACAAGTAAACTTTTGGGGTTTTTCACTTTCGTGATTAATTAATAGAGAAAATTTTAGACCACAGTGGTCTGAACTTAAATTTGTCATTACTGTTTCTTCATAAATGTTACAGCGACAGAACACATTATCAATACAAGTCGCGGAAATACTAGTAATACGAGTAGGTTCAAAAAAGACGTTCAGTAAGTTAAAAGATTTAAACAAATTTAATAAACGTACACTAGACGAATTTTCTTGTAATATATCTACATTGAAATCACCGCAAACAATCACGGACTTGTTTTTATGACAAAGCTTAGTTAAAATATCCTCCATTTTGTTTTCAAATTCATCAAAGTCACTAGAGGGGGGTCGGTACACGCACAAAATAATATGTTCATTGAGCTCAATGCAGGATAGTTCAATAATTCGCTCGACAGAGAGCGCCACTATATCTGATCGAGACTTTAACACTACATCGTTACGAGCTAAGATAAGTGAGCCACCGCGAATAGCTTTCTCTCTACAGAACGAACTTGACAATTTATAATTTTCTACATTTATAATATTGTTATTCTTTGATAACCAGTGCTCTGTAATGCACAATAAACTTATGTCATATTTTTGAACAAAGAGTTCCACTTCCAATTCCTTGCCACCTAAGCCTTGTATATTTTGATGGACAATATTTAACAACTTAGGCTTTGTCTTATCCATTAGTTTAAAGTGGAACGCTTATGTTCTGTCAGTAATATATTATTTAAAGTACATTTATTTTTCGTTATATCTGTTATAACGAAGTTTTTTAAATTAAATGCTACTAAAGTAGCAATTTGTTTTTTATAATATAAAGGCAGATACATTGTACCTTTTGTCATCCTAAACCTATTATAAATAAATTTATTTACATCAAAGTAAAAGAATGCATCACTATGACGGTATGTCAAATTATATAATGTCAAATTTAAATTATATATATATTTATTTTGTTTGTCTGAATAAGAAGATGAATATGGAAATGCACAAATTACAATTTTACAATTATTCTTATTATGTAATTTCAATAATTTTTCAATATTACTAATTATTTCAATTTTCTTAATCGACAAACCATCTCCATGTAATAGTACAATAGTACTGTTTTCAGTCAACTTTGAGTCAAAATTAATTATTTTATCTATATTGTGCTGGTAACTAGCACCAGGTGAGCATATATTATGTACATTATTTAATTCCCTACTTAAAAGAGACCCAAAGCCCTGACCTAATTGGTCAGAAAAAACAAAGTAATTATGGTTGTGCACAACAGAGGACCTATTATTAATTTGATTTTTATTCATTATATTTATGTTTTTATTACTACTTTTAGTATGTATAGCCGAATCAATAGTTATTATAGTATTAGTTATTAACTACTCTCTAATCTATGGTGTAATGTCAAAACTATGCGCCGATAGTACTAAAGGCATAGAGATATTATACATAGAGTAGGGAAGCCAGCCTTAAATGTCACCATCGAACTTAAAAGAGATAGGTAGATCGAAAAACCCTATCTATCTCAACTTTTTATGAAATCTCGTGCTTCTTCGTCGTCGTCTCGAGTGTAATTCGTACCAATTGTCATTTTTACCAATATTCTGAAAGCTAAGTTTTCATTTTCACAGTGTGAGATCAAATTTGAGTAGTGTCAAAAATGTTTTACACAAATGTTTCAAAAATTTTAAAAACGGGTCATGAATATTTTTTTGCGCATGTGTAATAAGACAAAGAAAAACAGTATGACATCTTGCATCTTTTTTTAACTGTCTTTTACTGACAATTATACGAATACCTATGGCTCACCTATTCTATGTATATTAATTCTATGACTAAAGGACGTAAAGTTATCGGACCTGTCAAAAAAAATTCGTTCCTTTTCAAATAACGTATAAAAGTATTAGTTATTAAGCTTTGACTGTACCTTTCTCTAAGCCAAAATTGAGAGACATCTCCGTTTCCTGTCAAGTGCACCGCTTTTAGCGCCAAAACAGCGTCCTTCCGGTCTAATCCGGTAATAATTCCGGTTACCGAACAGTGCAGCCGCATTAAATTAGTTTGATACAGATTTTATTGCGTTAAATAAGTAGTGATTTACAATATGAATCCAGTGAACAGTGCCGATGTGGTCAATAACAAGCTTACCCGTGTCCGTTCGTCTTCAAACGACTCTTCGGGCAGCAGCAGCGTTACTTCGACCTCGGTGAGAAGCAAAAAGCATAGAAAGAGGCAACGGCGAAATAACAAGATAAGTAAACTTGAAAGTGTTGTTTGAGACCTAAGTAAAAAACTGACTTTTTTGCATGATCATATTTCTAAGAACACTAAACATTTGTTTAATTCAGACAATGATTCAGTCTTATCTATCCCTCAAACAAGTAACCTTGAACGAGACTTATTAGGATTTGAAAAAGGTATTGATTTGAATTTACAAACTACCCTCAAATCTCAGGCTATACGAACTAGTGACCTATATTTGGAATTACTTAATAAATTAAAGTACTTTAACTCTCCCGGCTGATCTCAAGTGCGTTATTCGGAAATTGAAAAGTTATACAATTCTAACCCCGGTTTTGTAGAATTGGAATGTAATAATGCTATAAAAATATACGACAAAAATTATTGTTTAACGAATGTTGAAAAGTCACTATTACGCATGCAGTTATTTTACAAAATGAAGCTTTTCAGAAAGGTTTAAATAAACTAATGGTTGTCTTAACTTCAAATGCAACAACTATTGATGATAATACGGTAAAAATTAATGTTTTTTTTTCTGAAGGCGATTATCAAAAGATTCAATGTAATTTATTACAAATGATTTGTGGCAAGCGAGCTGATATCGTGCAATAGCGCCGTGATGCTATTTTGAAATCTGTAAGGATAAATATTTGAGGGAATCGTTGAGAAAAATACCTCCTTCATCAGATAATTTATTTAATGATTTAAAGTTTACAGATTTTGTAACCAAACAAGGTGGCGTTCAGAGAACTTTTGTTAATACAAATTGAAAACAATCTGAGCAAGATAAGTATAATAAAGATCCTTTTGCGCAAAATGGCCATAATGAGAGTTACATAGTAGATATGTCATGCCTGTCCGCAACAGTGCATACGATCAACCTTCATCTAGTGGTTTTCTTAATCCTGAGCAAGGACAAAAGAGGAGAACTGATGAGTTTTTTCGCCACCGCGGATCTAAGCGTCAGAAACACGCCTTAATGGGAAGGCGTTATAAACGCGAAAATTGAGTATCATCAGATCTTTCGAGCTGGGCAAATCAGAAAATCAGGTAATTTGGAGGACATTGGGAGCACCATTGTACATATTAAAAATCATTACGGGTTATCGAATTCCATTTGTAAGTCCACCTCCTTTAATACATCCATCCAAAATTTCAACAAAATTTTATACCAAGAAATTTATATATATAATGAAAAATAAACCCATACGGGCAGGGATTCGAACCCGCGACTACTGGAAAACCGTCCCATCGCTCTACCAACTGAGCTACTGTATCGCTGTCCGTCTCGGTGAATTAAGCATTCTATATGTAATCGTCTTTATCGGGACGGTGGTGACTTCTATTAGATTTCTTTCGAAAATCCTAACAAATGTTTCTAACTTTGCAGTATAGATAAACATTGAAAAGATGCCACTACCGAAATTAATGTTTTGAAAATATCTATAAACATGTATAGCCATGTTAAGCTTATTAAAATTTATATATAGAATGAAAAAAATATACCAAGAATTCAAAAGCCATCTTAATTCAATTGAAAAAAAATGGCAAATCTAAAAGTAATCGAAAAAGCCTCAATAACACCTAGTTTTGTATCCAAAATCTTTCTAGTTGCAAAGAAAGATACGATGTCCTCAGTTCGTCCGATTTTCAATTTAAAATTATTAAACCAATATGTCCAAATAGACAGATTTCAAAGAGTAAATATGTACAAGGTCCCCGACTTTCTCCAACCACAAGATTGGCTTGTGAAAGTGGATTTAAAGAACGCCTATTATCTGCCTATTGCACCAGCTCATCGTCGTTACTTAAGGATTATAATATGCAATCAACTCTGGCAAATGACTAGCCTTCCATTTGGGTTGGCAAAGGCACCAAAGGTCTTTGCGTGTCTGACGAATTGGATTGCGCAAATCCTAAGAGAACAAGGAGTAAGGTTGTTGATATATCTCGACGATTTTTTGGTAGTGAATCAACGTCGAGACACTCTTCAGCAACATACAAATTTGGTGATTCGTTTGTTACAAAGTCTTGGTTTTGTAATAAATTTTCCAAAATCTGTATTGATCCCACAGCGGTCGATCGAGTACCTGGGAATCATTTGGGATACTTGGAACAACACCAAGTCACTATCGTAAACCAAGATTCAATCGCTTCGACACAAAACAAAGAAGTTGCTCACGCAAGAAGGTGAGTCAGAAATAGGTTCAGAGCCTGCTAGGCCTTTGGAATTTTGGCAGCTTCGTGATTCCCAGAGGGCGACTGAACTGCCGTGCCGTTCAGTTGTTCAGCAACACAATGATGCTGGAAGAGGTCAGAGGTCACGCAGATCTTCCGCACCCTGCGATATTAAACCTACGGTGGTGGATGCTGAACTGTACGGCGTGGTCTCCACTGCATTACGCTACACCGACGTTTTTTCTAACAACCGACTCTTACAAAATCGGTTGGGGTGCGCAACTGAACACCGAAACTTTATCAGGTCAGTGGTCAAAGCTAAAAATGATTTATCACAGCAATCTTTTAGAGATGGCAGCCATTTTAAAAGTTGTTCAAAAAAGGGGTCATACCATGTAACATTCAAGTCTAATGATAAGGAGCGACAATCGAACTGTGGTCTCCTACTTACGAAACGAGGGGGGCACGAGGTCTCAGGCCTTGTTAGACCTAACTTACGAAGTCTTACACGAGCTAGGTCGCTACTAAATACAAGCGACTGTGTATCACCTACCCGGTCGTTACAATTACACAGGAGATCGACTTTCGAGGGAAATGGGATCTTCGCAATGGCATCTTCTTCCAGTAGCCATGATAAAAATTTTTCACCATTTCGGTACTCCCGAGATAGACCTCTGCGAGTCGCAGACTGCACATGTCGTAGCAAAGTATGTGTCTCTCGATATTCGAGATCAAAAAGCTGTTTATCACAACGCTTTCATTCGCGAGTGGCATTAGAAGCTAGCTTGGATCTTCCCTCCACCATGTCTCATTCCCAGAATTCTAGCACATTTGAATCGAGCAACCGGCTCTTACCTGTTGGTAGTTCCGGATTGGCAGAAAGTTTTTTGGAAACCAGATCTGGAGACGCGAGCCTTAAGGCGTCCATACCAGATATTACCCCTAGACCACATTTTGATAGACACGCGAACAAACCTTCCACTTCCTCAAATTTCTCAAATGAGTTTAAAAGTGTGGCTGATACGGGGTGGTCTTGCTTAGTAGAATCTTGGAGACAAGATCAGATAAAGCTCCTAAATAGCAGTTGGAGACAATCTACATTAAATACCTATAAACCTGCGTAGCAACGGTGGTGTAGATGCCCTAGATGGTCTATGCAAAATAATGTAAATTCTTTAAAACCTCCGCCCGAAGATGTTGCCCGCTTCCTAACAGATTTACACTTGAAGTTTAAACTTTCATATAGTACAATAGCCGTTCACAAATCTGTTGTCTGTAGTTTTTGTTGTCCCACTATTAGTGCTGGGTTAAGTTCACATATAATAATTAAGCAAGTATTAAAAGGTATAATAGCGTCACAACAACCACTTAAGAATAAAAAACATATTTGGGACGTAAATTCTTTGATTGAATATTTAACGTTATTTGAAATATCTAAAAGAGCCGAATACTACTGCTACTATATTCAGGGCGCAGAGTTCATGATCTTACATTGTTAAATATTGAAAAGGATAATTTTATTTCAGAAAATAGTTTAATAGTTTTATGACCATCTTTCGGTTCCAAAACTGACAACTCAAAGTACAGACAATCTGGTTGGCGGTTATTTAGATGCGAATGTAACAAAAGTATTGATCCCGTATTTTGGGTTAATAAAATAGTAGAACATTCCGCTTCCGAAAAGTCTGTTTATTAACACATGTGGTACCCCTAAACCAGCAAGTAGAACTGTAATTGGAGGTTGGATCAAATCCATTTTAAAAGATGCAGTGTACGATCTGCAGTCGCTTCTGCCAATTGGTTAGAAAATGTACCTATAGATGACATATTAAAAAGGGGTAACTGGCGCTCGGCACTGACTTTCAATAAATTTTATAGAAAAGAAATTAAAAAATGTACATCAACTCATAACAAATTCTACGAAAGGTTTCAGACAGTCCCTTAATATTGGTTTTATAATTAAAATAATTAATAACTGATCACATTGGCGTCCTTACTTAAACAATCTAGCATACGTTAACAAACACTTCTCAATTTATGGCTTAGAGAAAGGTACAGTCAAAGTTTAATAGAACAATTTTACCTGAAAATAAAATTGATATTAAGCATACTTACCTTTCTCTAAGCCAATGTATATTTCTGTTTGCTAATTCATATATATTTAGGCACAATTTCTATTGCAATAAATTGAGTCGCAATGAGTATTTTAGTGAGTTGTGCTGCGCAAGCACAATGTCCACCCCCACTGTCTGCTAGATTAGACCGGAAGGACGCTGTTTTGGCGCTAAAAGCAGTGCACTAGACAGGAAACGGATATCTCTCTCTCAATTTATGGCTTAGAGAAAGGTAAGTATGCTTAATATCAATTTTATTTTCAGGTAAAATTGTTCTATTAATGTTTTGTTTATAAAACTGGTAAAATATTAGAATATGACATTCTTATATGTACTTATATTAAAACAAAAGTGAGACGTACGAGAATATTAAGATTAAAATATATATATGACAAAAAGTAAAAGATGACTGAGCTGTAATTGAATTGAAATTTTTTATACAAATAGACCATATAAACATATTTAAGGTTTTTTATGACTGATGTGCAATTGTGATGGGAGGAGAATGCGACAGAATGTTCGGATGTTTCAATATCAAGGCTTTAAGATGTGTCGAAACGACGACACGCTGCACTTCGTTGTTCGGCAATTTAATAAACACAGCACCATAACGTGTCCAACATTTAATTAAACCAAAATGTTTTCTGGCCCTTGCAAATAGATCCTGACGTGGTTTAGTCGGGAACTCTATTATTATCACTGGCGATGCCTTGTGAGGGCCTTTTTGTGGTTGAAAATGATGTTTATGACATTGATGTTATTAAACCGAACTAGCATATGGGGCGATGCCGTATGTCAGATCGCGCTCCAAGCCTTTGGCAATGTTGATTGGCAGTAGATTGGACATCTGACAGACCCATAATTACCTGGACAGTATGGATGAAAAAAATTAACAGTAATTACAATTAAATATGATAATTACTATTTTATTTCTTGAAAGTAAGGGAAGAGATAACTTTTTTGATGTCTACTGTTTTTGCTCCTACCGCCGAAAAAAAAAAAATATATTTGAAAAGTATACATCCTTTATATTTGTAAGTTTTATTAATTATTATCACAATTACATTTACATAAATGCACATTATGCAGTAAATTTAATTTAAAGTAAATAGATAAGTCTTTTTCAATTTGTTTCTTATTAGGTTTAGAGATATTTTGTTTCTTTCGTCTTACCATTTACTATTAATTAAGTATAATCATAGTCTTATTAAATATTTTTTGTACTTTTTTAGAAATAAATATCTGATCAACACCACTTTTTGTTGTATTTGCTTTGAAACTCCATTTTCTTGGAACTTTATTGTTTTATGTAATAAAAAATATAACTATCTAAAATAAATATGTAGTCACAGACTAATAACTAATAAGTAATTTGTAATATTAGGTTCATGTAGTACTCTGTCAATAGCATAAAGATATTATACATAGAGTAGGGAAGACAGCCTAAAATGTGACAATCGAACAAGAGATAGGTAGATCGAAAAACCCTACCTATCTCTATTTTTTATGAAATCTCGTGGTTCGTCGTCGTCGTCTCGGGCGTAATTCGTAGCAATTGTCAATTCTGAAAGCTAAGTTGTCATTTTCAATGTGTGAGATCAATTTTGAGTAAAAGTTATACAAAATTACATACTATGGCCGTGTTCCGAAAAACAAACCAACATACTGGCCAGGGCTAATGACGTCATAACACCCACGCCATATTGCACTGGTGTCGGTGTCGATTAGCGTCGATTTTTGACGTCATCAGCACTGGCCAGTATACTGGTTTGTATTTCGGAACACGGCCTATTACTACTACTACTACTTACTACTATTACTAAAATTACATACGATTTTTGACATCATCAGTACTGGCCAGTATGCTGGTATGTATTTATAGTACTCTGTGGTATGTATTTCGGAACACGGCCTGTATATTGATGACTTACAAACTTTGACATTGGAAACTTGGCACTTAAATCGACATTGACAAATATTTTTTTATGATTTGTGGTGGTTAAGAAATAAGAAGTTAAAACCACCAATTTACTATATACCATCAGTAAAATGTCTAAACTTACTCCAATCATATTGATTGTGATTTGTTTTCTTGCGACAATTGCAGCGTACGAGAATTCTGACATTGTATCAGCAAGAATTGAGGTAAGAAAGTTCTACGTATTGTAAATTAAAATAATTATAAGATGTTTTAAATTTTATTTTAATTTATAAAATAAAAATGATTTCCAGACGTGCAGAGGATGTTCATTAAATCGACTGCCGGAAGTTAAGCGGTTCGTAATGGAAGACGCCCCCTCTTTCGAACGCTTAGAAGTCAAGTTTATTACAGGTGCTCCACCTGAATTGATTATTTTAGGTAATAGTGATCAAGAACTGGAGCGAATTCCACTGTCTAACCTAAGTCGTCAAGAGTGTAATAGTCTGGTTCAAAGCAAGGGCTTCACCAAAAAGAAGGAAGAGTTTTGAGCATAAATACAATATATTACAGTAGATACAATAATGTTACATTCCTTGTATTAGAAGATAGATTTAAGAAAAGATTTATGGAAGTATGAATTATGTATAATGAGGTTTAATAAAGATCAGATTTTTCTTTTAAATTGATATCTTTGACACAGTGTTTCCCAACCTTTTTTTGTTGAGGCTCTCCAGACAATTAATATTTTTTCGAGTTCATTTACCTTTTCAATAAATACAAACTTTAAATGTTTTTTTATTAAAATAATATTTAAATCAGAGTAGATACTAATGAGACATGTTTTAAGCTGGTTGGTTGATTCTAGGTTCTGCTTTTGCCAGAGCTATCTACAGGTTGCTAGATCAACATCAACACAATTTCGCTGATTTGCGTACAATAATGAATGGCAATCGTACATCGTACATTAGGCCCAAATTATAGTACATGTACGATAATTATCGTACAGTTGCCAATACTGATCTATATAAACTTTTAGGTAGAAATTTCAAATCTATACATATATTGGAATAAATAAAAAAAAATGCTTGATAGGTTCAATATTCACAGACCCTAAAACAAAAAGTTAAAAGAATTGGAAGAATTGCTTGCCAACAGCTTTTACTGGCCAAATGCATAAACTGTGCGAAGCCAAAGAAGTAAAAGAAAAAAAAAAACAACTTTTAGAATCAATGAAAATTACAGTTTATTTAATTTATGAGATTCAACATAGAAAATTGCCTCATATAGGGCTATTGCTTCTCAGGTAAATACTGTAAATAGAGAAGGACATCTAAAATTAAAAATTATTTTGAATTTGAGGATCCAACAGGTGCACTAACATAATTATTTTTTGCAAGTTGAGATCTGTTTTCCTACTTGCATCCGTAAATATTACTAACCAATCTGGCCAGTGTCTGTCTAACAATAGTGAAAATTCAGAATTTGTTTCTAGGGTACTTTTTGAGATTCCGATATCAAGTACAACATCTGGCTGAAATATTAGGAGCAACAAAAGAAATTTCAAATAATGGGTTGGTCTTCGATTGGTAGTTAAGGAAATTCATATTAATAAGTTTATTATAACTGTGGGATAGACAGGGAATAGACTTATTTTTCCAATAATTAGCAGTGGGAATTAGTTCTGATAAGACTTTCAGTTTTGGGAAGAGACAATGTGAAGACCGAAAAAGAAATCTATTAGCAAAAAACTGTCTTCTAAAGAGTGGAGGTTCCGAACATTCCACTTGCATGGCTAAATAAATTCCATTCAATAATTCCACTGATAAATTCAGAGAAGATTTCACGGCGCCGCATATAATATGGAGACAATCAGCTAGAATCTTACCCCAAATTTTTAAAGCAGATTTATTACATGGTTCTAAAAAAAAGAACCATAATCAAAATGACTCCTTATGATAGCACTGTATAAAAGTTTTTGGCAGTATGGATGAGAACCCCGCCAAACTCCAGAGAGGGAACGCAAAATGTTGATATTCTTCTCACACTTTCTTGCAACTTAAGAAAGGTGTGGGATACCTGATAATTTTGAATCTAGAAAAAGTCCAAGGAACTTTACATTGCTATCATTCGGAACCATTTCATCTTCAATGAGAATATTAATGTTTTGAATAATCCTTTTTCTAGTAAAAAGAAATGAAATGCTTTTTGCTTTTTGATGCAGCTAATGAAAGACCATGATTTAATAACCAGACTGCATTTAATTGACTTAAAGCGGAGTTCAATTTAGAAGTAATTTGATCTATGGACTTGCCAGATAAGTAAATAACAAGATCGTCAGCGTACTGGACGATGTTACATAAACCGTCAACAGCTTTATTCAAATCTACTGTATTTAGATTATACAGAATAATAAACCAAGTAGGAATCCCAAGACTAAACATTTTCTTTTATAATAGGAAGTAGCACACTGGTCATAGGCCGAAGAAATATTAAGATAAATATCTAGAACAGATTCACTTTTAGAAAAAGCTAGACGGATATCAGTAATTAAAATACTAAGATTATCCATTGTGCTCATACCCTTTCTAAATCCAAACGATTTTTAAGATGTTCCATGAGTTTTACTAAGGTTGAAGAAGAAGCTATTGGGTCAAGAGGATCTTTACCTGGTTTTAAAATTGGAATAATTATCTGTTTTTTCCATTCTTAGGGGACGAAGTTACAAATAATAAATAAAATTTAAAAAGTATTTTTTTGATTGAATATCTATTTTAAAAATAAAAGAATAATTGGAATTCCATCTTCACCAGGCGAGGAGTCCTTTACCATCAAGAATAATTTCAAATTCAGACATTGAAACTTTATCATTTATGAAGTTTTATTTTCGGCCTCTGTTGGAAAAGGGGAAGCTATTAAATAATCCTCTGCTTCTTCTCTCGAAGGAGCCCAAGGGGGAGCAAGTTTATCAAAAAAGTGAAAGATCCAATGGGTATCGTCATTCGAATATATTCATATATGGGTATCGTCATATATTTTTTTAGAGAAAAATTCCGCGAAATTTTTTAATAGTGTTCCAAACAAGAGAAGAATCCAAGCGAGGGGATAGACCTTCACAAAATTTTATCCACCCATGCTTCTTCTTAAATGATAATAATCGTTTAATCTGTGCTGCTGTTTTCTGATGTTTTAAGAAGTCCGAGTCTTTACACAAAAGGATTTTAGCTACTTTGCGTTTAATTACTGTCTATGTACAGTCGGAATCCTACCAAGGAGAGGAAGAGATACGACTTCGCCCCATATTCTTTAAGGGGATTGAATTGTCAGCGGCGTATCTAAGAAGAGACATAAACGCAGATAACATTCTAAAATATTTGTTGCCGAAATATTTGAAATTTTTTTGACTTTTACACGGGTAATATTGACAAACTGATCCCAATCAGCCTTATAAAGTTGATATTTCTTTAGGGGAGGAAGAATTTTCACAAGATTACAAGAATTAGGTAAGGATATTGTAATCGGGAAATGATCGCTTCCAAAAGACTGTGAGTGCACTTGCCACTTAGCTATGGAGGCTAAAAAAGGAGAGGATAATGAAAGATCAACAGCAGTTCTTGTTTTATTGCGGTGGAACTCTCCTTGTTGGGGACCCATCATTTAACAAACGCATATTAAATTCATCAAATAGTTCAAGGAGCATGGATGCAAAAGTGTAAATTTTATGAGAATCCCAAACTATGTGGTGTGCATTAAAGTCACCAACAATGATAAAGGGAGGGGTAAGAGAAGAGAAGATCAGATTAAGTTCTGGAATACAAGAAGGAGTTGGATAAGGAATGTATATTGATAAAATAAGAAAATTTGCAACTTTAGCTGCAACAGCATTAAAAAGATTACTATTAAAAGGAGAAAGAGAGACACGGGTAAAGGTAAAAAGTCTATTAATTAATAGAAGAGTTCCACTATAGCCATCATCCCTGTCATCCCGAAGACACGCGAACCCAAGGACTCTAAATAGCGAACTAGGATAAAGCCACGCCATTTCTTCGAAATGGCAGCGATTGCAACATTATGATGATTGATAATGTAAGTTAAATCAGGTTGTTTATTCTTGAGAGAACGACTGTTAAGATAAAAGATTTAGTAAAGAAGATAAAAGGATTTGCACAATGTTATTAACAGGATATTCATTTGCAAAAGCACTCCCATTTGATAAAGAGGAATTATATTCTTTAATAATTAAAGAAGCTCTTTTTCGTTGTCAATCTCAACATATTAAGGTAACTGTGGTCTGGATTCCTGGTCATTCAGGAATTGAAGGCAACGAGATTGCTGATCAATTAGCGAAGGAGGCATCTTGTGTTGGTAGTAATAAATATAATACAAGTTTTTTCACATGATCTTCTAGTCATAGCAATACTTTACAAACTTGGAAAAATTATTAGGAAATTTCAAAGATATCAAAAGGTAGGTTTTATAGCTACATCCAAAGTAATACCCAGTAACCCTTGGTTTTTTGAATATCGCAGAGCTGATAAACAAGCAACGTCCACCATCTGCCGGTTATATACTGTTTTAGTTCATACGAGTAACGTTGATGCGCAATCAAACGTTGGCCGATCGTATGTTTTACGAATGCTTGCTTTACGAATTTCGTCGTATAATAACACATAACAAGAGACCATATTTTTAAATATGGTCAATTATCCGCTGCCTGTTTCTCTGGACATGGTCTTTTATCTCTCTTTCTTTATCTTTTGCATAATCGCTGTGACGACAACTGGAACCATTACAAGAGGTTGAGGAATAGATTCAATCAGATGATAAGAGCTGCTAAACGCTGATACATTCATACCAATGTTTCGGCTGTTATATGAAAATTTCTTGAAAATTATGGTATTGTCTATGCCACATAGTGTTTCCAACACATTCTCATTTTCTTTAGTCTCCGAGGAAGAAATTAAAAAGACGGTGCTTTCGATTAAATCGAATGCTGTTGGTGAGGACGAAATAACTCGGTTTATGATTATCTCGTTAATTGACCCTCTAATTCCTACTTTAACTCAAATTGTAAATGCCTCGCTCTCCACCGGCATATTTCCGTCATTCTGGCGGAAAGCACATGTTATCCCAATTTCTAAAATTCTCAATCCTACTGTCCCTCATGAATTACACCCTATCTCCATATTACCTTTTCTATCAAAAGTCTTAGATGCAATCGTATATAAGCCACTTTCTTCATTTGTTTACTATAACAATCTCATATCCCAATTTCAGTCCGGGTTTCGTCCGGGCCACAGTACAAGCACCGCTCTTCTTAAGGTTGTGGAAGATGTCCGAGTTGCAATTGCGACGATTGACTGTGTTAGTACTTATAGATTTCTCAAATGCATATAATTCAGTCGATTCATGACATCCTTATTATCTACTTATCTTCGTGGTCGACAACAAGCCACACGCATTAATAATACTATGTCAGGGTGCCGTAATTTGGCTGCTGGTGTGCACTGACAAGGCGGTATTCTTTCTCCCTTTCTGTTCTCCTTATTTATTAACTTTATTACCAATGATCTCAAATCCTCTTATCATCTGTATGCTGACGACCTACAAATCTATGCACACGTTAATCCGACAGAAAGTAGCCTGAATGATGCCATCGATTTAATTAATAAGGACTTAAATCACATTCTGAAATGGTGCTGTATGTTTGGAATTAGTGTGAACCCGCTAAAATGTCGGGCCATGTTCTAGGTAGCCAGTGTCAATTGTGCAAATTCGATGCTTTGCACATTCTTTCAGTAAAATTTGATAACTTACCGATTCCGTTTGTACAATCAGTCAAAAATCTTGGTCTCTATATCGAACCAAGCCTTAGTTGGAAAGTTCACGTTTCTGAAGTTTGCCGTAAAGTAACTTTCTCACTACGCGGGCTTTATCGTCACAAAAACTTTCTACCCATTCGGGCCAAAACTCTACTACTGCAATCTCTGATCCTTCCTCTCATTGACTATGCTGATGTCTGTTGCTCTAATATCTTAAAAAATGAACACCACCATCTTAATAAATTAGACCGTCTTCTCAATAGCTGCATACGCTTTATCTTTGGTCTCCGTAAATATGACTATCCATATCCTGCTACCGTTCGCAGATGAAATGGCTTCAAGAAAGCCGTGAGCGAAGAACTTCAAGATATTTGTCAATTATTCTCTATTCTCAACGATCCACTTTCTCCCCTGTAATTACAGTGTAATTTCAAATTATTAGGCATGACTATCATCTTTGCTCCTCGTCTAATCTTAAACTTTTTGTTCCTTCCCATCACTCCAATTTTCGAGCAAGTACCTTCACAGTTTACGAAATAAAACTTTGGAATAGCTTACCAGAACATATTAGACAATCTACAAATAAACTAGTTTTTAAGAAATCCGTCTATAAATAAGTTTATATAAATATAGAATGTAAAAAACCGATACGGGCAGGGATTCGAACCGGCGACTACTGGGAAACCGTCCCGTCGCTCTACCAACTGACCTACCGTATCGCTGTCCGTCTCGGTGAATTAAGCATTCTATATGTGATCGTCTTTATCGGGACGTCTATAAATATCTTTGGGAGAGTATGAAGGATTGATATTATATGTATGGTATACATTTACTTGTATGTATATATATATACTTAAAAACAACATAAATATATATACATATATATATTTATGTTGTTTTTAAGTATATATTGGACTGTATGTTTTGATATAATTAATATTATAACTACAATAGTAATGTAAATGAAGTATAAATTCGATTATTCTAGTTTTACCGCCTTGTTGTACATGTTATATTTCATAATGTTTTTTTCCCGGGTTGACTGGTAGAGTGGCTGGCATTAAGTCCGCCTATTGCACCGTTTATTTTGTGTAAATAAATAAATAAATAATTTGTTGATAATTTTTCGGTCACGTTTTTTTTTATATTTATAAATAAATGAATTAATTATTCAAGCTAAAGTTAATTAATAATTGTTAGTATCAAGTTCGTTTAAAATAAGTTTTATTTTATTATTATGCTCAATTTAATTCTACCAAATAAATAAATCAAAATAGTTCTACACTTTACCTATTAAATCAAACTAATTTTAGAATAACTTATACATTCTTCTGGTTCGTAGTACAAATACGATGACTATCTGTACAAATGCAAAGAATCGAGTCGTACGACGCGATTCATTACTCTAACAAACATAGCATGTTATGAGGTATAAGAAGTAACGATTAACGTAACGATACGATAGTAACTAATACTAATCGGTAAGTAACGAATGTATTTGTTATTTTACGATTTAAGGTTATGTATGGTGTGTTTTTGTTGTTCTTTTGATCAGGCAAATATCATAGACCATACAGCCTATTCTAAGTGCATTTTCAATAAATCATTTAGTTATGGTCATGATATACGGGATACTTTACTGTTAATTACTGTAAATGTTAAAACGGGTTAAAATGTCCATGTTTCAAGAGAAAAAAGAATTAACTATAAATGTAGTAATAAAAAAAAAATATTTTTATATAAATTTTGAGTAATGATGAGATGGCTTACTATGTGTAACGGGAAGGAAAAAGAAGAAGTCCCTGGCAACAGCAAGTTAATAATTATAATATAAGTAGACTAAATCTACTAAATCTAATCTCAAGTACAATCTTGCCTGGTCTAGCTCGAATCTCCTTTTCCACAAACAAGTGGGTGCAGTCTATCTATACAAACTTTGTAAATAATAGAATAATGCCTATAACAAATTTTCTAGACCACAATTGTACTGATGTACCTTTTTTGAATGAAAATCTGGAGAATAAAGTTATTCTATATTTAAACCAATCATAAACCAGATTCGAGTTCTAGAGCGTCAAACGTAGAACTTTCGCTCGAACGGTGCAACAAAAATATAGATAGAAATTCTGTATCGATTAACTTAAACATAGAGGATGTATGATGTAAACGGGAATAATATTTATAAAGGTATATTTTATAAGTAGAACGCCGGTACGTCGCTCAAACGACGAGCGTGCAGTCGAGCTCCTCGTCGCGACCGTCGGCGGCGGCGCGTCGCAAGACGCGTGCAACCACATCACCCAGCGCCTCCCGACCACCCTCCTCCAGCAGCGATAGGCATTGCTGACGGTATAAATATTTATTTAGACATAAGCATAGTGGAACCCAATGATAAAACCGACGGCAGTTGTATCCGAACCTGATAGAAGGCCTCGTCCTGCGGCAGCCGCAGTACAGCCCTTAACGCGATCTCGGCGTTGGCGCGCACGTATGAATTTTTCTCCTTGGTGCCGTTGACAAGCGCGGGCAGCAACGCGCGCAGCACGTCGGCGCCGGGCCCGCGCGCCTCTGCAGCACCCGAGCGGCCAACCAGCGTGCTGGCGCGCGCTTGCAGCTGCTTCACCTCGTTGCTGCTGTGGTTCATGCTCTGGAAATTGAATACCGTGACATTTCGATACACTAAGTCGATGATAAAACATCTGCTGACTAGATTTTTTTGAATACTACTAAATTGTTAGATAAATTTATGAATAGTAAGTACGGTCTGTTATTTAACAGATATTATAACAAATTAATAACAATATATTTATATATTTTAGTAAAAAAGTGTTACTACTCGCAATATCAAATATAAAGAAAAAGATTCGACATCTTAAAGAAACTAAAGTGTTCAAAGAGTATGTTGAAGATAGTTGTGGTTATGTCAGACAACTTCATATTATCATGCAGGTACAAATCATAATTTACAACGAATGTTAACAAAACAAAATACTCACCCTTACAAATTGTGAGAGGATATTGGGCGGGACGGGTCTGTCGTTTGACAACAGATACCGTATCAAGTAGCCTATTCCTCTGATACCATTACAGACAATGGGGATCTTGTCGCTAGCTAGATATCCCAGGAGAGCTTTGTCTATTTTCTCCTCGAAGTGGTCGCGGTATATCTTGTCGGGCGTCTCCTTGAGCGCCACAAAGAGCGCGCATGAGCGGCCGTGAGTTAGCGTCCAGTCATCAGCGGCGGCAGCCGAGGATGGCGTGGGGTTACCGGCCGCCAACACGTGGTGTAGAAGCGCGGCGTCGCGGTGTGCCGGCGCCAGGCAGTGCAGCAGAGCGCCCAAGCAGCCACCGGCGCCGCCGCGAGGCGGGTCTTCGGGATGCGCCAGCAGCGCGGGGCACGTCAGCATGGCCAGCACCGTCAGCGCCAGCTGCTCCGACATCTTGTCCCCGCCGTTGGTGATGACGCTGCGAAGGGCTTGAAGCATGGTCTCCTTCACGCCGAGGTCGTCCGAGTTCTTGACTCCGTTGTGGACCTCTAGGAAGAGCGGGTCGGCTCGCGTGTGTATCAGCACGAGCTGGGATAGCGCCAGCCCCGCCTTGATACGCACGGGCCGGTTGGCGTCGTAAAGACCTTTCACGAATGTGGTCTGCAGTTGTGGTAAGAACTGCTTCAGCATCACGCCAACCTACGAACCGAATCATCATATATAATAATTAGAGATGCGCCGAATAGTGGTTTATATAGTACAGCCTATAAATTCTGATTTAAGTCGTCTCAAAATAAATGTTGGCTATACTAAATACTAATTGTAGGTTAGCAATAATAAAATAAATATGTTGACTTGATATGTTTTGAAATAAATGTTGTTTTGACGCTAATTTGCTTAATATTATTAACCTTTATTAAACACATTGTTTATAAGATTTCTTTGACTTATAATATGACATTAATCTTCGTGTTGTATTTTAGTTCTTTACCGCGTCGTGTAACCAAAAAAATAGACGTTGTGTATAAAAAAAAAAAAATACTCGAATCAAATATTTTCGGCACCAAAACCGAATAATACGAATAGTGAAAAAGATGCCGAATACACCGAATACTTATCAAATATTCGGCGCATCTCTAATAATAATTAATTTTTAAAATCATTTCTCATTTCGGTTATATAAGATTTCTCGGGTCTACGAACTTTTAACCACTATTTTAACAACGAAATAAATAATTTTATTATTGACCTTAGAGAGAAGTAAAGCCAGTGTTTCAAGCACAGCTGCTTTGACACTGGAGTTAAAACGGTCGCCCAGTATGCGGATGAGCGGCCCCGTGATATGCACGACGGAGGGCTGTATGGCGGGTGCCGTCGTCAGCTTGATGACCTCGCCCAACATAAGAGCCGCGTTCTCCTTTTCTTCCGGCAACCCGTTGAGAATTGCTTCTCGGAATAACGGCAGGATCGGTGCTATACCCTGTTTATATAATAGATTATATTTTTTACAAAAGTTTATTTTAATTTTATGATCTTGACATTTTGTTTTATTTTTAGGTAGTACCAAAAATTCTTCATTACACACATTTAGGGTCAAACTTGTTACCGAAGTAGGCTCCATTATAACGTCAATTCACACCTTAGGCAAACAAAATCCAGGCAGAGGTTCCCCCTTGAGGTCCGCGGCCGCGTAGCGCACGGCCTGGCGCACCTCGGACACGTAACCCAGCTGCTTCTCGGCCTCCAACATGCGAGTAAGCGCCGACAGCGCCTCCCACGCCACTAGAAGCACGTCGCGCTCTCGCTCTGCGAACAGCAGCAGCAAAGCGCGCAGCAGCGCGGGCACGTGCGGGATAAGGTCGGCACGCGTGTGCGTCACGAACGCGCATAGCAACGCCGCCGCAGCACGCCGTCGCTCGCCCGCAGTCTCCGCGCCGGCGCGCACGGATTCCATCAACGCATCGATGATGCTGGGGAGAGATCGAATTTACGTAGCTGAATTATATATGGGCGAAGCTTAAAACCATCGTGTATTTTATTTTAAATGTACCATCGCACGCCCACGTCATCGACGACTGGCAGTAGGGCGTCGCGGCAGTACTCGAGCTCTCGCGCCTCATGAGGAGTGCCGCGAGCCGCCGCCAACGAAGCCAGTAGAGCGGGTAGAACGCGTGGCAGATGGCGACCTAGCGCGCTGCCTGCCGCCGCCGCCAGTGCAGACAGCGCACGCGTGTCAGCTGCCCCACCCGCTCCCGCACCCGTCAGCACCGGTACCAAGTACGGGAGCACCGCGCGGGACTTGATGGCCATTATCTACGGACCGAGTGTAACTTAGAAAAGAACCCCGACGGTTCATAAACGAAGTGGTTGAAATTAACCTGTCTGAGTCCGTCTAATGTGGCGTCGGCGACGGCCGGGTCCGGGTGGTGCAGTGCGGCCAGCATGGGCGGCAAAATATCGTCAAGCGCCTTGTTGCCTATGGTGGCGTGCAGGCTGTCGAAGGCGCGCGCGGCCGCCATGCGCACCTCGGGCAGCTCATCGCAAAGGGCTGTGCGCACGGTCGGCACCTACGTCCGAATTTGAAATTTAATGTTATTATGATCATTTTTTAATACTATTTCTGTATTTTAAGTATTGTTTTATTGTCTTACCAGTCCATCTGCGAAACTGAGAACGGCATCTCTGGAGGTAGAAGCCAAGATCTCTCCGAGCCCGATGCAGACACCCTGGCGCTGGTCCGGGCGTTCTGAGCGCAGCCCGCGTTCCAGTATAGGTACGATGTCGGGCAACACGCGTTCGCCCAGCTGGAAGTGAATGAATTTCGTTAATATATTACATCCTAACGCATTCAAGTAAAGTTAGACGAAAAAGGTGCAGTCGAAACAAACCTTCCGAACAAGATCACCAAGCGTCCTGGCTGCCACCTGGCGCTTATCGTAGCTGGTAGATGCTAGACAGCCCAACAAAAGATTGAACAGAGTCGGTAGAATTTCGCGCAGCGTCTTGGGCGTGTTAGTGACGACCACCTTCCACACGTGCAGCGCAGCCTGGCGCACCATGAGTGCTACGTCACTGCGGCCCATATACAGGCCGGCGAGCACACGGTTGCGACGTTCCGTGCCCAGTGCCGTGATGATGGCTTTGTGCGAGTGCTCAGTGCCGAAGTTATCGTCCTCGGACGCGGTCTCGGTGCTCATCTTGCCGGACACACCGGAGATGCGGTACAACAGGTCACCCAGCAGCTGCACAGAGCTGTAGCGGATGCGCCAGTTGTCGTCAAACAGCCCTCGCTCCAACTCGGGCAGCAGCAGTGCGATAGCGGATTCCGCGTACAAGTTGACGATGCGCTGGCCAGCCTTTAGCGCCGTTTCGCGAACATACTCATTCTCATCTGCCAGCGCCTTGAGTATGGGGTTAATAATCTGTCCGATGTAGGGCGTGAATTCGTCAGTGAAGGCTCCCGGCATGTAGATGAACATCATGATGTAGCCGTCTTTTACATGCGGGGCGATATCCGTACGCTCGGCCGTTGCTATTATATCTGTACATACGAACTTACATATGAATATACTCAGATTGATAGTTGGAAAACGAAATAAAACAAATTAGGTTATAGAAATACTTCTGTACATATCATGCAATTGATACAGTAAATTAATCTATATACCGGGCATAATCTTGTGTAACTTGTGGCTGCCTAGCCCGGCAACCACCTCGGATAGCCCTTGGGCAGCGCCCGAGCGGTCCACAGAACTAGACTCCGAGGTAAGGGTGTTCATGAGCCACGGTAGCAGCTCCTCAAAGCTGCCTTCGCCCATGCCGCGCACCATGGCACCTAGAGCGCGCGCCGACACTGAGCGAACTTCCGGCACTGGGTCAAGTAGCGAGCTCTTTAGCCCGGGGATGATATTGGGCAGGTAGGGCGTAAGGTCCTTCTGGTCGGTTAGGGAGTACATGTTGCCGATGATCTGCGCCGCCATCTTGCGCGTCTCTGTACTGCGATCGAGGAAAGCTCGCTCCACCACGGGCATGATGAGTGCCAGCGAGGGCGCGTCGATAAAGTGCACGAACTTGGTATCCAGGAGCGTCTGAAGGCACAGTGATGTCTTGTTGGACGGGTCCTGTAGGGCTTGCAGCAGCACGGGCACTATCGCTGGAAGATTATTATTTATGAGAAAATTTACGATTTTTTTTGCCGTCGCAGAATAGAGAATTGCGGGAAGATGGTCGCCACTGACCCTGTATCTCAGGGTTGCGGATGACAGAGCCGATGACCTTGAGCGCCTCCGCTCCCGCGGCTTGCACGCGCGTGTGCGAATCGCTCAGAACCTCGATAAGCTTGGGTACGATGGATGGCAGACACGACGACAGCTGTTTGGGCGCGCAGTAGGCCATGGCGCCCAGCAATTCGATGGAACCGGCCTTAGTGCGCCAGTTGTCGTCCTGCAAAGCCTGCAGCAACGATGGCAGCACGAGCTTGACGCCGTGGGCAGAAAGGCGGCTCATGATAAGCTTCGCAGTGTCGTCGGCGGCGGCGCGCACGTACTGCGAAGAGTCGCCGAAACAGAGCAGCAGGTGCGGTAGTACATGCACTATGTACGGCTCGAAGAGACGGCCCAGCTTGCAGCACAACATCTCAAACCCGAATAGAGCACCTGTGACAACGATGACAGTCTTATTTGTATATTTTATATTGTTTATTATTAAAATAAACTAAAATAAAAAACACTATTTATCTTGTGCCTTGTGTTCACAGAAAGATATTAACATAGTGTTGGTGACAATTAAATCAATAAATTTTATTAACTCAGAATAATAGATTCATGAATATTGAATCGATATAAATTTATAGAAAGTTATAATTATAATAATACTGGACAAATTACACACATTGATCTAACCCCTAAGTAAGCAAATTATTTGCTTGTGTTAATAAGGGTGTTATACACAACGATACAAATACATAGAAATACACATAATAAATACTAAGAATATATTTATTAAACGACCAAACCCAGAGATACAGATATCTACGCTCATCACATAAATCCTGTCCCCGTCGGTAATCCAACCCGAGCCCCATTGACGCTATACGTTAGGCGTCTGCGCTAACCACTCGACCAACGGGACGGTCCAAAGTAGTATAACTAGGCAAATTATCAATCATTGCCGCGCTCGCGACAGCGCATTCTATTGCGCTTCGTTTAGAAATAAAGAGAGCTTTCGATGGCTATCTTCTTCTTTCACAGAACCCCCCGAGAAACATAATGTAAAATTATCGTAATCAAATTATGTTTATTTTATTGTAATTAACAAAATAAACAAATAAGCATATGACATCAAATAGGGGCGATGGATAGTTCAAGAAATAATTGGTAGTAAAAACTTTTTACGTGGAAAATAATGCTTACATTATATTTTCATTATTTAACGACTATTATGTATGTACGTTAAAGGAATTGTATTACCCTTTTAATGGTGTTATTGGTATATACGTGCATAAAATAAAAATAAAGATATGTTAGATTAAGTCACGGTGGCATAATACAAATTGTAAAGAAAAGCGAAACTACTCAGAGGCTCTCTTTACGTTAAACGTGGCTGCCTAGAACCCCATAGTATGAGAGCCGCTTAGCACGGATCGCCACGGCAAAAGAACCGGTAGAAATCTCTCGATTACGGGATTATCGTAGAAGAGAACGGAGTCTAACAAAAGGAAAAATTATACGTTCTTGTTTCAATCAACCCTCGAGTCGAGACCCTGCAATACCTGAGGGACGGATTACCATCACCCGTTGGGGGTAGTTATTGGTCGAACAATCTTGATACTATCCCTATGGACAGGGTCCGTCTTGCCCCTTAAGAGGAACGGCACGGTAGCTAAGATTGAATACCGACCGTAACGCCGATTCGGTCTCTCCAGACCGCAGACCTTCGACTGCGAAACATAGCATCGAGTAACTGATAAACTAATTAATAATATAGTTTTATACTATAATAATAAGCCTCTTATCCTGAACTACACAGATATGTGCTTTCTTTTTTCTTTGTATTATGGTTATCTCTTTGGTTATAAAATATCTCTTAGTTCAGTGTGCCTCTTGGCAAAGGCCTCCTTCCTCTAACAATTTCCATTGTACCCTGTCTCTAGCAACCCTTTTCCATTTTGGGCCTGCCGTCAGTTTTAGTTCATCTTCCCATCTCTTGCTTTGTCTTCCTCTGTTTCTTTTCCCGTCTCTAGGGTACCAGTCTGTTATGATGTTGCTCCACTTCCATTCTGTACCGCGCAGCATGTGCCCAGTCCATCTCCACTTCAAACTATCTATTCTAGTAAGTATATCTGTGACTTTTGTCTTCTTATGACGGTGTTTCGTAACTAATCTTGTTTCTTAATACCTATCATAATTCGTTCCATAGCTCTTTGGCAGTGATCCAGCATGTTTCTGTGATGTTTCGTAAGAGCCCAGGTTTAACACCCATATGTAATACATGGGAGTACGAAGGTATTGATAACTTTCCTTCTGATACCGATCTGTGGATACCGATACTAAGATCTGTGGATTTCATAATCTCTTTCAGTGACCAATATCTTTTTCACCCATTAGCTATTCGTCTTTTGATTTCTTTTGCAGTTGTGTGTGTATGTGAGACGATTTGTCCTAAATAAACATATTCATTTACATATTAAACAAGTTGGTTGTTCATTTTTATTTCGTATTTGTTTGAGTTCGTTAATAGCTTCGTTTTGTTTATATTCATAGATAAGCCTACTTTCTCGCTCTCTTTGTTTAGATCTTGTATCATTTTTCTAGGGTACCTACTTGTTTTTAAAAAAAAAAATATCGTCAGCGAATCTAAGATGGTTTAATTTTTGTCCATCGATATTTAACCCGTGGTTGGTCCCAGATTAGCTTTCGAAATATGTTTTCCAGCACCGCCAAGAACAGCTTTGGGGACATCGGGTCGCCCTGTCTAACACCTCTTTTAACTTGGAATGTCTCACCCAGGGTTTCCAGTTGTACTCTTGCTTTACTGTTGGAATAAATGTTTTTAATGGTGTTTATGTACACTGTCGGAATACCCTGATTTCGTAAGCTTTCCCATATGACTTTGTGGCTAATGCTGTCAAATGCCTTAGAATAATCGATAAAAGCCATATATAGCGGTTTGTTGTACTCGTTGTATTTTTCCATAATTTGCTTGACTGTGTGAATGTGGATCGTGGAGATGTTTTTCTTAAAGCCAGCCTGTTCCTTTGTTGGTTTTCATCGAGTGTGTTGCTTACTCGGTTTAAAATAATTTTGGACAAAATTTGTAGTAGTTCCCTATGTCGTCTTTTTGTCCTTTTTTATGTATGAGAATGATGTGAGATGTCTCCCATTGTTCTGAAACCTGCCCCGATCTCAGGATGCTGTTGAAAATTGGAGTTAAAATGGGGACCAGTTTTTCTACGGTTCCTCTCAGAAGCTCGTTTGTAATTTTAACAGGACCTGGTGCTTTGTTTAATTTTTGACTTAGTATGGCATTTCCAGTTTCACTTGGTAATATATCAGGTTCTGGGTTCACTAAGAGCTGATTACAATTTAGGGTTTCTTGACTTACATGTGTAGTGGTGTCTTGATGGAATATAGATTGCGATAGAATTTTGTAGCTATTTTATTTAAGTTCTTTCGGTCTGTTAAGTTTTTTTGGATGTTCTGTTTCCTTATTTTGCAGTCAAGTAAACTTTTTCTATCTCTTATAAGTTGAAGTGTTGAATTACTTAAATCGTATTTACGTTGTTTCCTTTTCTGGTCTATTTGTCATGTAATTTTATTTTGTAGTTTGTTGTAATTTGTTTTTACATCTATTGCACCGGTTTCTAATAGTTCTCTGCTGAGTATTGACAAGGAATTCTCCATTGTTTTGTTGGGTTCTGTGCTGCAGGTCGGGAGTGTGTCATTTATAGCAAACTTTTTGGATCTCTTGGGTGGTATAGTCTTAAGTGACGCCCTTACCATGTGGTCGCCCTTACCGGTGGTCGGTATTAAAATTTAATTTTGAAATAACTGCTGTGTTTGCAAATAGATTTGAGTGGCTGCTTATAATATAATCTTTTTCGTTTCTATGATTCCCGTCTGGAGATATCCAGGTCGACTTGTTGTTTTTGTTTTTCTTAAAACTAGTTTAGGAGGGTTAGATTGTGTTCTAATAGGAATTCAACCAATCTTTGCCCATTTTTGCTTCTTTTGCCATAGCCAAAGTTTAATAACACATATTTTTCTTTACATTGTTTTATTCCTACTTGGGCATTAAAATCCCCCATTAGTATAATTAAATTTTTTTAGTAATTACTTACAATTGCTTAGGAAAGGTCCCTGTAAAATGATTCAAGTTTAAATTCCTCTGCTTGCTCTGTCAGAGCATAGGCTTGGATAATTGTCCATGTTTTTTCGATGCTAGGAAATTTGATGTTGAGTATGGCCCTTCGGTCATTAATTCTAATGAATTCTATTATTTGTTCTTTTAAGTGCTTTTTAACTATGAATCCGACCCCTCCTTGGCTTTCGATGTCTCCTTTGTTGAATAATACGAAGTTTTGGTGCTCTTCAATACGTTCTCCTGTTCTTCTCATTTCACTTATTCCAAATATATTGCATTTTAGGTCCTTCAATGCTTCATCAAGTTCTGATAAAGCTTCCGGTGTTCGTAAAGTTCTGGTATTTAGAGTTGCTATATATAACTTGTTCTCATTCCTTTTGTTTTTTATTCTTGTTAGAGGGTAGTTTTATACTACAAATAGTTAGTTAGTTTTATACTACAAATGTGTAAATTACGAAATTGTTAAAATATATACCTGCTACCATATATGTAATATATATAATACCTTCTCGAAACTTGTAGTTTTTCTTCTCCTGTATAGCCTCGGTGAGTTTGCCCATCACATCTAGTTGTTTGAGCGATAAAATACCAAGTCCTTTAATAATTCCAGCAATACCATATGCGGCACCCTGTATTTTATAGAAAAAAACTATTTGGTATTTTATAATTATATATATTATTTATCTTATACTTATAGTGTATTCGTGGAAATATTATTTTATGACAATTTTATCTAAACTAAAGTACCTTTCTGTCCCCATATTTTTCCGCAGTAAGCAGTTGCTTCAAAAGTTTAGTGACAATGGCGGGGATGTCATCCTCTAAAGCGGGAGATGTCACCAGATGAGGCAGACAGTTGCTCACTGCTTCTTGTACCTTTCCGATACGACATAGTCATGTAGTGATGAAAACAATTATTAGATTATGGTGTCAGTATATAAACAGAACCACGTAGTACCTGCTGGCTGGGCGTGGACAGCGCGGCGATCAGTCTTAGTGTGATGGGACGTACGCGGGCGTCATCAGGAGCCAAATGACGTGCTAGCGAACCCACCAGTAATACCACGCACTGGCGCACTGCGTCGTATCCTCCCGACTTTGGTGCCGTGTCCAGGAACTGCTCAAACACAGGCAGCTGGCTACTCAGAGTCTCCTTGCCATGCAGGTCCACCAGCGCCATGGCGGCGGCCAGCATGTCACGGCGCACTTGGTCCGCGCGGTCTCCTAGTCCACTCCTCACGAAAAAAGACATGGCGCGCGGCACGGCGGCGGCTGCAACACGGGGTGCCAACGTCTGCAGAGCGAGCGCAACGCCGCGCCGCGCACCCCAGGCGTCCACTGCCGCCGCCTGTTCGTGGCCGAACTGGTCCAGCACCGCCGGGATCATCTGCGATTACAAAGCGTTTCTTGTCAGTTACGTCCACGTGTGGCGACAGCTTAAATGACGGTAATCACATGTTACAATTTGATGGTCGGTCTTACGGGCAATTTTTCGTCGTATATTTCGTGCAGCTGATGTAAAACGTTGTCTGCGAGGGCGCAAGGATCAGACGCGCGTCCCACGAGCGCGGCAAGCGCGGCGGCGGCGGCTCGTTGCACCTCCTCGGAGGGATGCTGCACCTGCTGTAACAACAGTGCCAGAACCTCCTCCGAAGCATTGTCCACCCACTCCTCCGCTTGCGGGAGCAGTGACCACACCTCCTCTGCTAGTTTTCTGCACAAATAAAAGATGATTTTTTTATTTTAAATTTGAGTTATCATCTCAAAAATGAACGTTAAAAATGAGGATAGGCACTTGTTCTCTTCGGAGACATCGAAGGTGGCGATGTATAGCCTCATAGTTAGATTAAGCGCCTGCTCGGGGTCCTCCAGGAAGGGCGGCAAGCGCTCCGCTACGGCCAGCAGTGCGCGCAAGGCGGCGTCGCGTACGGCATCCTGCGGATCCTGCAGCCCGGCCAACAGGCACAGCGCGTCCTCATGGGCCAGCGCCGCCCGCACGCTACAGCGAGCCGTCTCCAGCAGCGCCACCGTGCAAGCAGCGCGTCCGCGCCCGCTCATGCTGCCTGCCTCCGCAAGTGTTCGAATTTTATATATTTAACAGTCTCAGGCGTTTAAATATAAGCAAAAGTAAATGAAGTAAAGTATGATACAATTTGTTAAATACAAGTCAGTACTCGCCTATGAGATCGATGAGAAGACGGAACATCTGGTCGATTGGAAATAGTTGCGGGTGTAATTGATCGGGTGCGTACAGAGAGTCGACGCTCCCTCGCAGGGCCGCGTGCGCCGCCAGTACACTTAATCCCCGCGCCGCCAGCGTCTCGTCGCGCAGACAGCGGCCACTAGTCAGGCCTGAGCACACGGCGAAATAACATTTCACATTACGAATTATCAGAGTAGAAAAGTATATTAATCATTCAGTTCAAATCAGTTCATATCAGTACAAATCGATAGCTTCAAACCGTTCCACCGACCCAGTTTAAGCAAGGGAAACACGTAGCAGAAGCCGGGCGCAGTGAGGCGACAGGCCCCCTCAAAGGCTGTCTGGTCATAGAGTAACCCGATGGTGCGCGCAACGGCGTCCTCCAGCGGCTCATCCTCCCAGGCGGCAGCGAGGTCGCACTGCGGGCGATGTAGGCGCAAAGTGGCGCGTGCTACGTGGTCGGCTAATGCAGTGTGGCGCGGAAGTAGCAACCGGCGCAGGGCGCGGTATGAGCGCGCGGCGGCCGGCGCTGCCAGCGGGGAGCGCAGCGCGTCTAGAAGCACGCGCACGGCAGCCCTCGCGCCCGCACCTAGTGCCGCCGGACTGCCCGCGCCCAGCGCCGCCACCAGCTGCACGCCGCGCTCCACAGAATCGTTCAGCTATTCAAGGTCACATCTCCAGTTAGTTAGTTTAGTTTGTAATTGAAATAGAATAATGTGATATATGTATGTCTTACGCCGGTGAGTCGTTCTCGAATAGCGCTTTCCTTGGCAAGCTGTGCTTTCATAGCATCCTTCTGCTTGGCTGTCAACGGAACCTGCGATATAGGATTTCAATCAATCAGGTCATTTTCAAAAGCATGATTGTTATAATGCATAATGTGCAAAAACGAATCGATTTGCGGAGACGAGACCTACTTCCTTGACTTTCCCATCTCGTCGTCGCTTCTCCTCCAGCTCCCTGCGCAATTGTAGCTCTTCCAGCTGCTCCTTGTAGCTGTAGGCTTTACTCTCTCTTTTTAGATTCGTCTCCTTTCCCTCATCAGTCCTAAGAACGTAAACATCGTATTAGAATCGCAGCTCCACCGACCGACGACCCAAGTTATTGAGTATCCACGGACCCGGGTAGCACGCTTTTATCGTAGAGCAGTCCGGGCGGCGTGAGGTATACGAAGTACTCGTCGCGGGTCACGGCGTGAGCGGCGCCGCGCTGCAGCAGGGCCAACGCCGCAGCCGCGGCTGCGCCTCCCGCGCCCGCGGCACTGCAGGCACACAGCGTCGACACCACACCGCGACAAGTCTGCGACATTGACATCACCGCTCAATATAAAATTATGTACATTTAAGTAAGAAATTGGCCCGTCCCATGTCCGAAACGCCGGTAACAAAACTTCTTTATATTTATGCTCTGTGGATGCGGAGCTTGATTCGCCCATATGCCACCGCGTATGGACAGATTATTACCTCGGTGGGAGTAAACCCGTTGATATACAATTCCTTCAACTCCTCCAGGTACGTGTCGACCAGTTTGTCCGGCTGTAGCCCTAAATACCGCACCAGCTTGACCCAGGCACGCTTGTTTCCGGAAACTGCGAGCGGCTGATGGCAACACGGCAAGGCTTCAAGGGCAAGGCTTTCCGCGTCTTCAAGTTTGTAACCTGGGATTTTAAAAATATACATGATGTAACATACAGTGTTTAAAATAATATACATGATGTAACATACAGTGTTTAATACTAACAGTGTTTAAAATAATTAACTGTGTAAATACATGTTCATATTATAATGTATAAAAATATTTCTCTAACAAATATAGCAATACTAACCTTTAAATGAACACAATGCCTGCACGCAATCCAAGATCATCTTTCCGGTCACCTCGGGTTTATCCTCAGGAGGCGTCTTCTCTTTTATCGAAAATATCTTTCCCTCCTCTAGAACTTCGTTCAACTTCTGCACTAAATGTCTCGCTAATACGGCCTTATCTTGCTTTGATAGTAACAACTTAACTTCCGCTAAAGCTGTTGCCCGCACGGTTTTGACAGGCGACAGCAGAACCAGTATGAATGCCTTAAGGACTGCGCCACGGTTACCGGTGATTCCGTCGTACTCGTTCAGGACAGTTCTGCATAGCAACACCACCTGTAGTAGAACTATAAAGAGGTAAATGTTATAGAGCTACCTTAGAGCAAAATAACAAAACAAAAAAACACTACCATCAATAATAACTTTAAATAGTTTCAATGTGCAAATAGCTATAAACAAGCGCAACAGCTACTCTCATTATTTAATCTACAAGTTTTGGAATAAATACTAAAACGGGTTATTTCACCCCTAGCTCTATGTTACGTAATGGTAGTGTACAGTATGAGTGTGGTAGTACCGTCGTCGGCGGCGGCGGCCAGCGACTTGTCCTGCAGCAGAGCGGCAGACGCAGGCGGCGGAGGCTCCAGCGCGCTCAGCGCCGCAACCGCGCACAACCCCTCACACACCACCTGCTGCTGCACGAGCACACACAACTACAGATGTTGTCTATTCACCAGATGGAAACGTTAAATCGACATAATAGTCAGTTACCTGCAGCGGCTGCGCCAGCGCCTTTTCCACGGCAGCGACAAGATTAAGGCGAAGTGCAGCAGGGACATCGTCTCCCGGGGCTACACGACGGAGTGCTAGCGATACTAGCGCTGTGTACGACACGCGCACGGCCGGGCTCGCGCTCTTCGCAGACATGCCTTTCTATTAAGGTGAAATATTTGCGAGTTTTTTTAAGTTTTGTCTATCAATTAATAATTATTTCGATAGAAGCAAATAAATAAGACGGACCTTGTATAACTGGAATATCTTTTCGAGTACCGGAGTATCTACGCATCGAGCCCATCGATGTATCACTTCCAATACGACACATAATGTACGTTCATGCGACTCATTGTCCAGAACGCGAGACGTCTGCGTCATCACCTCGTCGAATAACTTCAAGCGCTCTCCGGGACTAACCGAGAGCTCGGTAAGTATGCCTACACCCTGTGATCATGTTTTCTTTTATTATTCAATTTGCAAATCCGACCCTTACCATATTTAGTTTGAGATGACATTTTTTTATCTCAAATTTATATACAGGGTTATTTGTAATTAGTTGACCACCTCTTGCAGACAGCCTCTCTACATCAATCCCAACAACATTTGTTCTACGACTTTTTAAAATTAACAGTTTAAAAAAAATAGTTTTTCCATACAAAATTGATTTACTGCCTCTGAACGTGCATTTAACAACCTTGCAACCTTGAGCAAAGCGGGGCGCGGGGGGGCGGGGGGCGGGGGGATGCAGCGGCGGCGATGTTCGTTGGAACTTGGAACTTGACCTCAGTCGTTTGTCATGGTCGATTAGATAAGCATGTGCCGCGCGACCCGCTGGCTCCCATTGCAGGGTAACCGAATTTCGATTAGTGAAAACAGTACTGTGATGCCATAACACAAATATCGAGTACACCAAGATGGTGCGAGTGCTGGCTAAGTGTGGTAAGACAAGTCGGTGAACAGTTGATTTTTAGGTGTGGTCTTTGTGTTGGATGAAGGGGACTATTTTGCACCGGTATCCTCGAGTTATAAATTTAAGAGGTAATTTGTAAATATTGAATCCTTTTGTAAATAACACATTGTATTATTGTAAATAATCTGATTCTACCTTGATTAATTGTTAACAATTTTATACATCATAAGTTTAATACACAGTACGACGATTGGGTAAATATTACATACTGTTCGAAATAAAACAAAAAAAAAAAGTTATAATAGTATTACGTGTGTGGTACCTTACAAATTTCGTGCAGAGCTAGACTGCCGCGACCTATACTTTAGACTTCTTACAAAATACAGAGTAATAAATAACCGAGGGAGCAACATTTTTTTTGTTTTGTTTGTTCTGAGTTATTTATCAAGATTTCTAAAAAGTCGTAGAACAAATGTTGTTAGGATTGATGTAGAGAGGCTGCCTGCAAGAGGTGGTGAACTAATTACAAATAACCCTGTATATTATTAAAAAAAAAAGTTTAAATCCACACTGCTGCGCGGCATGCACAAACAAAGAAAACCTACATTTATAACTGCCATTTTGTCTTCACTGGATGTGAGTTTCCCGTTGGATCCGTTGTAGTGGTCAAAGGCATGTGCGAGAAGCGCGCTTGCAGCGACACCTCCGGCGCAGCGCCGCGCCAGTGCTGCCAGCGCGGGCCCGGCAGCCGCGCGCGCCCACGCGTCACGGGAGTTTAGGTTCACTGCAAAACACATTATGTTCAATTAGGTAAAATTAGTTGTGCTATTTACCTAATGAAGAACGTTGTTAAATATTTTTAATAAAATTTTGAGCTTATCTTTTACTGCAATCAAAAATCAAAATTTATTGTAGTAGTAAAACGCTTTACTTACTGATTAAGCTTTTCCCAATATCCACGGCAATGCCATCCACACAGACCTCTAAGTTATTAAATACTTCTCCAACTGCCTGTATGATGGTCTCTGGACTCCTGAGCATTGCCTTCTGTAGTGCAGGAAGTAAAATATCCTGCACATCTGATGCTTGAAGCAGGTGTAAAAGATCTGAACAGCCTTGTATGTAGTTGGCATTAGGTCTTGTTTTGACACTAATAAGACTTTTAATAAAACTATCCAACATTTTTGACTGAAAAAAAAATATGTAATGAAATTTCGTTATAAGGGTGTAAAATCGACCTGCACTCATCCCATTTACTTGCATCACCATCTAAATTGAAACTTGCTTCTTTTCCATACCATTTTTCACACACTTCATTTATATCATTACTTGTCATCTTATTTTGCCCTCTTCTCTTACAACAATTTACTTTCAATTCAATTCACAATCAACTTGCATTAAATTTACAATCAATTCACTCAATATTTAAATATTATTGAATGTACCTTATGTTGAGATATAAATGCTTCATCTCCTATATCCTTGGCATGCCTACATAGTGCAGAGAGTGTCACACATAACTGTGGGCCAGAGTCAGCTGACTGTGACACCAAGACATTAACCCATCTTGATAACTTCTCACTACCCATTGCTTTCCATGAATTATGCAACTAAAATAAAATTGAACAAAAATTATTCAAACATTATTTGAAGCTTGTTCTGACAAATATTAAATATTGGACAATATTGATTATTAATGTCTACTGTTTTAATTATTTTAAATCTGTAAATGTATGAAATGAGGATGAAAAAAAAATTGTGAGATTTCTTAGAAGGAAAATTAGTCACTCATCTTCTATTCCAAGACACATGGAAAAGAAAATAGGTACCACATTTAATTAGCAACTAAGTGATAACATTTTATATATTCATTCACTGACTTACCATGCAATAACTTTTATTATTTTTCTTTTTAGATCCAAATGCAATGACAGCAGCAAGCAGGTTGGCCTGCATTGGCACCAGCATGCTATAGTCCAGGGCATCTTCTTCACTGCTTTTTAAAGACCCCTCAACCAGTATGGTGCTCCAACGGAGAGCATATATACTACTTTGTGATGTGCTTTTTCTATAAGTATTAAGAAAGTAAAACTTTATTACATTCTTTAGAAGATAACTCTTACATATTTTTAACCAATAACTTACGAAGGAGCTGTGTGCTTCAATTGCTCAGACACCTCAAGTAGAACGGGGAACAAACCCTTGAGGGTCCATTCTCTGTGCTGGGTAGCAAGATAGGACAGTAAACCTTTTACATAAGACTGAGATGTAGAGTCTCTATATCGGTGTAAAGTCAGCAACAACACTCGGCACACAAATCGCACAGCAGGCTCAGTTATTCCTGTATCAATAATACAATATTATTGCAAATAATAACTTGTAATAATAGACTACAAAGGGAAAAAATATATACTACTTGCATATCTTTAAGTGAAGTCAAATGTTGTTAGTGACAATTTAATTCTATTATAACTACTAATGGAAATTAAGAAATAAACATTGAGAGAATCAATTATAGATGTAATCTGTATAACTATCTGTGAAATTGATTGGCGCACTACTATTTAATAAGCTATAATATAAGCATTGGATCAATAGAGTTAACTTGTGTAGAGGCTCTGATTACTTGATATATCTATCTAGTTTCTGTTGGTATGTATGTAAATGTTTATTTTCCTGACCTGGTGTTGATAAAACATTCTGAATTTCAGTAATAACTTCTCGTCTGCCTTTCAAACTTGCGGTTTGGATTTTAAATGGAATATCCTTTAACCTCTTCAGAACCTAAAAGTAAGAAACCTCATTAGGTAGAGGATTTATTATTAAAATGTTTTATTTATGATTATGATATAGTTACCTCAGAATCTGCCATTTTCCAAAAACATTCAGAATTTCAGATTATCAACCATCGGCCTGCAAAAGCACACGTCTTTTTATATTATACAGATAAAAAACGAGTGATACTTGAGCGAGGTTGGCAGCTGGCATATGTCATTTTTGTTACTTGCCATATACTTAACGTTCAGTAAATAAACAGGGAACTACTTTTAGCAAACATTTGTACATGTTTCTAGATATAATATTTTTATAATTATAAATAAATGTTTAATGTGAAATTAATTAACAACAATTTCTCGAAAAAGACGACGACGATTTATATAATGTCTTATCTATAAAAAAGAACGACTGTCAGTTTTAACAAGTGTTTTCGGCAATTAATTAAATCTTATTTTGCCCGACTAGTTTTTATCCCTTCAAATATGAGAGTACTGGGCCTAGTTTTAATCTCAGTTTTGCGAAATTACTCTCAATGGTATTCCATTAATGGATATGAATATTACGAAGAGTATTCCAAACACTTTTCTGATCTGATTCCTGGCGTTGACTTTTATTATCATACCACAGCTGCTATGACCCCAAAATAAAAGATAAATGAACATAACATATAATATAAATAAATTAACAAATAAACCTAGGATAAAGAACTAGGAAAGAGTTCCTTTGTTCTAACAACTGAGCTAAAGTATCACAACCCGCTTCGATGAACATAGCATTATATATATATATATATATATATATATATATATATATATATATATATATATATATATATATATATATATATATATATATATATCTCTTTATCGGGGTGCTATATACGGGCTGGATTTAATGTGGCGAAGAAGAAACACGTGACTACATATGGATAAAATGTTAAATTCAAGGTTTGGTATAATGTTCAGATTTAAAAGGAAGTATAAGGTCAGATAGCTTTTCTGCTGTTCTCCAATTTAATTAAATATTGGGAATTTTCTCTCTTCATAAATAAAAAGACTAACCATGGATTTATTAATCGGTTTATTTCCATGAACCTACTCTTTAACAATGTGCAACTAGGGTTTGACGTTTTTTAAGTACAGTGTTAGTCTAGTTGAAGGCCGTGTTCCGAAATACAAACCAGTACACTGGCCAGTGCTGATGACGTCAAAAATCGACGCCATGCTGGTGAATCGTTCCGAAATATGATGGCCAGCACTGAATACTTTGACAGCATAAATTGACACTACTGACGGAGTATTACAAATTTCTTTTTAATCTGTGACTACATATTTATATTTAATGTGTCTATTTTAAATAGTTATACATTTTATTACATAAAATAATAAAGTTCAACAAAAAGTGTTGTTAATCAGATATTTAATTCTAAACAAGTACAAAAATTGTTTAGTAAAACTATTATTATAATTAATTAATAGTAAATGGTGAGACGAAAGAAATAAAATATCTTTAAACTTAATAAGAACGAAAATTAAAAAAGAATCATATATTTACCTTAAATTAAATTTACTGCATAGATACTGTGCATTTATGTTATTGTAACTGTGATAATAATTTATAAAACTTACAAATATAAAGTATATATATTTTTCAAACATTAGAATGACTAAAATTAAGTTGTCCTTTATCTCTAATGTATTTTTTAAAAGTGGCAACTCTAATTACTGTTTGAATATTATTCTGTATTTGCCTATATAGCCACAGATTACTATAAAGTTACCTCACCAGTACAATATGGCCGACACCAGTGCAATATGGCGTCGTTGCTATGACGTCATTAGCCCTGGCCAGTATGCTGGTTTGTATTTCGGAACACGGCCGAAATAAAATCCTTTGACTTTTTTTTTATTTTTATTCTATTCTAATTTAACTTTTATTCTTACGTATAATGGATACGCAGTTTCTTTCTTCGAAATGAGTGAATTGCGTACATCCTAGCCGGAATCTACATTGTGAATTATAAGTTTCAAACCCTAACAGTTTAGTAGTAAATTTTATGCCTTTGCATATGCATTTTGACAAATAATATACATTTTGAGTTTGACAAATGACATTTCAATTTTCAACACTCAACAGTCTAATATAATTTGTGGTGTTCTTTTAGTGTTAACATTCGTCAGAAACGTAAAAGTCTCCAGTCTTTTATATTAATGTACAGAGGAAATAGCACAACTGTACAAACTGCACGCTGTCTTTTCCACGACGTTGACATTGGCGGAATTATTGCGGATCATATACCGCAGTACAAAAAGCCATAGATAAGCAACAACAACAACAACACTCAACAGTCAAGTTGATTTTTAACTTTTTATGTTAAAATAAGTTAACAGGTTAATTCATTATGAATGAGTACAATATAAGATTAAGACAAGAACAGTTACGGTATTTGCAAGAATATGTTAAAGATATTGATAATGATATCACATTGATACTACAAAGTCTCCAGTGGGATAGGAAACATCTGCTACAGGTTTTTTTTTAGTTAATAATTGATAATTAATACTTAGTGGTAATATTTATTTTTTAAAAATAACAAACATCATTTCAAATCAACAATACAGAATACAGATGGATGTGCATTGATGCCTAAAGTTACTTTGCTTTGCTTGCATAGTTATGGAAAGTTTGGTTTAGTTTATTTTTCTCTTGGATCAAAATTAAGCAGACCCTTTCTGGGGTGATTTAATTTTTAAATCATTTGCCATTTACATTTTACAAATTCTCGAATCACCATTCATTAATTACGAAATAAGCCAAATACCCTGGTAATAATTTTTAATTTTCTTGGTTTACTAACACGAAAAATATCATATTTATTCTTTTTTAGGGTGACCATATGGTAACATGCAAGTTTGACTCCAATCATAGAATTCTAGCAGTTAAAGTAAAAGAACATGAGGAAAAATGTTACCTAAAAAGCCAAAATTATGTACCAGGAGATCTGTTTTTTCCAGAGACATTAGATGCTAATGCCGTCACAGTAGTCAAACTTTGTAAGCCCTTTAAAAAAAATGAAACAAAATAGAATGGAACAATTTAAATAGGTTCTTCTGAAATAAATGGTTATAATTTTCAGCTGAAGAAAATATAAGTGACATTATAAATTATGCAGTCAAAACCAATCCGTGTTTTAGAAGAAGTAAGTATTGTATATTTATGTGTTTTTTTAAATATATATTTGGTCTAAAAAAAATATCCCCCCAACAGTCCAGTATATGAGAAGGTGGTGACAGTATGTATGTAAATGTATCCTTTATTAACATGGTCAACTCTATTAGTAAGTTAAATATATTATTTAATCTGCCACCAATATCATGTTTGTTTTTGTACTTAAAGGACATTCAATTATATTTCCATAAAAAATAAATCCTAACACGAGAAGGGAGTGAGGTGGGAGGCCCCGGCCACGCTCCGCTGACATTGGGACGTCTGCAAGCTGCCTACAGCGCAGATGAGCGGCGCGCCCTGTATGACGCCGTGGCGGCCGCCGCGCCCGCGCCTGCGCCCCGCGACCCTCTCGACCGCGACCTCGCTACAGACGCACCCGTCACCACCAGGTGAGAGAACATTCACAGATCTCCCATTAAAAAGACAAAAGCACTTTTAAAACCACTATCCTTTCTGATTGCAAGCGCGCGCGCGGAGCCCCGAGGCGATGCTCTGTTGGCGCTGCGGGATGCGCGCCGGCGTCGCGCCAGGCACCGCGGCGCCGCACGCGACGGCTACCAGCAGGAGCTGCGGGGACTTATTAGCGCACAGGTACAAACATACTAATTTCAATTTTTAAAATTAAGATTTGGCTATATCATTTTATGTTCTTGTCAGATGGAATTGTTTACCGGAAAGTGGAACGAAGAAGACGCAGACACTAAACCGGACGTTACAATCGATGAGTCCGATGAAAGTCGTGGATGTGGACACGTTAGCGACCGCCGTGATCACGTACGAAATAATTGTGGATCAAAATATACATATAGAGAAAATAGAAGAGAACACATAGAGATCATAGAGGATAAGCGAAAAGATTACGAAAGAGAGACCAAGAGAAGAGAATACGAAAGAGAGAACAGAAAGGAAAAGAAAAGAGAATACGAAAAATATAGCAGAAAGGGCAAGAAAAGAGAACACGAATACGATAAAATATATAAAGAGAAGGATAAATTCAATGACCACGATGACAGAAGACGTCAATCGCAATATAAAGAAATAAAACAAGAGGAAAATGATTATCCATCCGACAGATGGAAAAGAACGGAACGACGTTACGATCGTGAACAAGAAACAGACAGATCTAGTTCCAGAGACCACAAAAAATACCATAAACGAGATGAGCGATACCATAAACAAAAGTCAGTTGAGCGACGTAGAGACAGAAGTCGCGGTAGGGAATATAATCGCAATTATAAGAGTGATATTGACAGTTCTTATTTGAAAATAAAGGAGCCCTCTGATTATGATTAGTTGTTAAGAATTTGTTTCCTAATAAATATATTTAAGTGGTTTTTTTTGTCTTAATATACATATCTTTTTTTTTTCTTAAAGGAAGCTTTTATCCACAAGGACATGTCAGGTCTCTCTTCTTCTTCTCAACAATAGATCTACATAAATTAACTTATTATAACTAACTGCCAGCGACGTAGTCTTTCATCTCCCCGCCGACCTAAATAAAAAAACCATCTTTTATCACTTACAACTTGTACAAATTGATAAATTCTTAGTTTTTCGTTGCTATAATTATAGCCCACAACAATTTTTATGTTGAAAAGAAAAAAGTATGCTGACAGGGACAATAGCCCATAGGCCATAACTATACCGACGATGTCATTGAATTCCAGCCAATAGTTTTACTAATGATTTGCGAAAAAAAAACAATGCTGGTAACAAAATAATGTCATTTTTGGGTTGGCTTTTGTCTACATTTAATGTAAAGTTTTGGTCATATTGCTATTTTATTTAATGTTTAAAATTTAGCAGTAAGCAAATACAAAAAAGACTACAGAAAGAGACTTTAATTAACAACACAAAAATGGAACACATCATCTGAACTATATCTATTCAATTAAGTAATAATGATGGAATTCTCGGAGCTCTATGTAGATATAGTCCATTGAAAAGTTACATTTGGGGTTGCGTTTTTTAGAGGACGCAATTTTATTTTTTTAATGTGTAGGGGGGGTCAGTAGAAGCTTAAGTTCAAGTTTGTGGGGTCGCCACCCTTGTCCCACGGCCGCCATCTTGGAAAAACGGGTGCAAAGGGTTTTCGCTCTGTATCTCGTAAACTAGTTACCCTACAGAAAATTTAATCAAACATAAAATGTAGAAAATTAAATTTCCTACAATTTTATTTCTATTACTTGTTATCGTCAAGTGACCAACAAAAAAGTTATAAACAAAAATAAGTAAAAATTTTGTAACAAATTTCCTTTTGGAGGTTATAACTTTTTTTCAGTTCATTTTACAATAAAATGACATCACAACAATTTTGTAGAGGGTTTTTTAACGAACAATTTCCTCTTTATACTTGTTTCATTTTAATTTATTTATCTAGGTTTTACAGCGCTCCAAACTTGAACGGATTCTCGAATGCTCATAGGGATGCAATAAAAACTAAAAATTAGACTTACTTATCTATCTATATTTTTTTATTCATACAATTTATTATGATCTTAACAATCCTATGCTATTATTAAACTATGTTTGACCCTTTTCCCGACTACAAAACTGATTTTACTGTCGACCAGGCTGAATCGGATGCAGATGCGGTCATCGTCCGTTGTGCGCTTGCTGCATCACAGTCATATGATTCGGTGACAATCATAGCAGAAGACATCGACATCCTTGTATTGCTGACGGCATTAGGAAGGAATCAAACTAATGTATTTTTTTTTGAAAACCTTCAAAAGGACGTACGTCCGAACAATTGTACTGTCTGTCTGTCTGTTTTAAATATGACGACGTAATAGCTGAGAATTTACTGTTTCTCCATGCCTTCCCAGGATGCGACACAACGTCAGCAGCGTATAACATGGGCAAAGTCAAATTTATAAAAAAAATTGCAGAAGCATCCAGAGTTAGCAAGTGGAACTAAATTATTTATGAGGCAAAAAGTCGAGTCATCGTTACTCAGTGTTGTTGGCGAACGTTTTTTCTTTTCTTTATATGGCGGAAATAAAGACGATACTCTAGACACTCTGTGATACAAACGATTTGCTAAGACAGAGAATGAAAATGCATTTAATCTCTCTTTACTTCCTCCAAGAGGCAGCCCGTTTCCACAGTTTTCGAGTATATCTAGAGTATCGTCTTTATTTCCGCCATATAAAGAAAAGAAAAAACGTTCGCCAACAACACTGAGTAACGATGACTCGACTTTTTGCCTCATAAATAATTTAGTTCCACTTGCTAACTCTGGATGCTTCTGCAAATTTTTTATAAATTTGACTTTGCCCATGTTATACGCTGCTGACGTTGTGTCGCATCCTGGGAAGGCATGGAGAAATAGTAAATTCTCAGCTATTACGTCGTCATATTTAAAACAGACAGACAGACTGTACAATTGTTCGGACGTACGCCCTTTTGAAGGTTTTTAAAAAAATACATTAGTTTGATTCCTTCCTAATGCCGTCAGCAATACAAGGATGTCGATGTCTTCTGCTATGATTGTCACCGAATCATATGACTGTGATGCAGCAAGCGCACAACGGACGATGACCGCATCTGCATCCGATTCAGCCTGGTCGACAGTAAAATCAGTTTTGTAGTCGGGAAAAGGGTCAAACATAGTTTAATAATAGCATAGGATTGTTAAGATCATAATAAATTGTATGAATAAAAAAAATATAGATAGATAAGTAAGTCTAATTTTTAGTTTTTATTGCATCCCTATGAGCATTCGAGAATCCGTTCAAGTTTGGAGCGCTGTAAAACCTAGATAAATAAATTAAAATGAAACAAGTATAAAGAGGAAATTGTTCGTTGAAAAACCCTCTACAAAATTGCTGTGATGTCATTTTATTGTAAAATGAACTGAAAAAAAGTTATACCCTCCAAAAGGAAATTTGTTACAAAATTCTTACTTATTTTTGTTTATAACTTTTTTGTTGGTCACTTGACGATAAAAAGTAATAGAAATAAAATTGTAGGAAATTTAATTTTCTACATTTTATGTTTGATTAAATTTTCTGTAGGGTAACTAGTTTACGAGATACAGAGCGAAAACCCTTTGCACCCGTTTTTCCAAGATGGCGGCCGTGGGATAAGGGTGGCGACCCCACAAATTTGAACTTAAGCTTCTACTGACCCCCCCTACACATTAAAAAAATAAAATTGCGTCCTCTAAAAAACGCAAGGTAAGGCCTAAAAAATGTAACATTTCAATGGACTAATACCATTTCACTACATACGCATATTTAATTGCTGTGAAATCAAATGTGATAATTGTGGTGTAGTGTGCTCTACAATAAGGATCGTAATACGAGATAAATTTAGTAGTTGAATTGTAGAAAAGTTTAATTGTGAATTTATACGCTGTTATTGTAATTACAAAAAAAATAATTAAAATACATTTTTGTAGCATTATCTGCTAAAATTTTAATATGCGTACGATGAAGTTGTATAAAAACAGACTGCTTCATTGGGCCATTGGAATATTTCAACAGAATACTTAATAATGTGTTATATTAGTTCCTTATATATGAAGGCGGGCAAACGCCGGGAATTTCCTCATGGTGCTCCCCTGGGCAACAACGCGGTGGGGATCGGTCATGGGGGTTTGTGTCCGGTCCATGGCTGGCTGGCGGTCAGGCGGCCTTTCGGGGTGGGCTCGGGCCCTTTGGCCCGGGCAGTGAGGGTGGGAGGGCGTAGGCCCTCTCTACCGGGGACAGCTGCGGGGTCGACCCTGGTACTTCTCTGTGCGCAGAGTGGACTGTGGGGCGGTCCCGTGGTTTTGTGGGGGTTACGCGACAGTCTCTTCCTTGCTGAGAGTCAGGCCGTTTGCGCTGATAGGGTGGTGATCAGGTGGCTGTATGGGGGGTTACGTGGCGGTCTCTTTCTTGCTGAGGGAAGAGCCGTCTGCGTTGATAAGGGGTCTATACCTGTTTTTACCAAGCATTGGCAGAACATTGCTTAGTGGAGAGACGGTCCGAGACGTTGCATGGTCTGATCGTTGCCGAGTGCGACGCCACTTTACGCTTGGTGATAGTTGATCTGGGCGTGGTGGGTTCCCGACTTGTTGGGTTCGACGTTAGGCCCCCTGCTTTTAATCTTTTCTGGGTCCGGCCAGAAGGAGGTCTCGGCCCCTTTCAGAGGCAGCAGGCTTGGGTGCGGGGAAGAGGATCCCTCCACAATCTTTCAAGCCTGCGAAGAAGGGATGGGTGCTCCTTGTTGCGGGGGTGCCCTCTCCGTGGATCACGTCGGGGCATCGCGGTGAGTGCGAAAGCGATCCCGTGGTGTCCCATTATGACAGCGGAGGCAACCGTCAGGTTTGGTGAGTAGGAGTCTCACAGAACCACCTCCATCATCCCCTTGATGGAGGTGTGTATCCATGAGGATTCCTGAGGTTAAAAAAAAGGTCCTTATACATATATGAAATTTTGAATTTCATTTTGCATGGGAGGAACAAAAAACCAAATATTTTTAATATTATCTGTCTAATTAATCAAAATATGAAGCAACAGTGGTGTGGAGAGATTGACCAGCCTAGGATTTTTAGCAGGTAGCTTTATCATAATGGTTTGCAATTGCTAACAATAAACATCTGCCGTAAAGGTCTGGCCAGATTTGAGAAAGCCGTAATGAACAATGTCGGCACTAATCCACCAAACGCTTGCAAGTCATTTTTTTGGGTCAATTTTCGCTTGGGGCAGGGTTTGGTTGGCTGACCAGGATTCAACCATGGCAACGAGCGCTTCTAATTATCGTAGAGAATCACAGGTAATGATTCGATTTAAAATCCCTTCATTATTGTGGGTTCAGTAATGTAACGCAGCAGTTGACGCGCGTATTCATGAGGTTGGGTACCTCATGAATACGCCTTTCAAGCTTTCAAGCTTTTTAATCTTCCCAATTTGCTTCAAGTGGATTAAAACCATTTTATCACTAACACAGCATCTGTGGTTAAAAACATTTTATCACTATCGTAGCCTGTAGCTAACTCGGACGTGGTTTCCGATGGATCCGTTTCCACAATAGCCTTCAATTATTAATTATCAACATGGATCTCCGGCCACCCACGGGAATTGTTCTGCAGGTTGAAATTTCCGTTGGAACCAGTAGCGGATTTAGGCTTAGACCCGTGAGGCCTGGGCCTAGGGCGGCAAATTTTGAGGGGCGCCAAAATTTTTAAGATGACTAAAATTTAAAATCGATTGGGTTTTCTGTAAACTGCAAGACCAAATTTTAAAGTTTATTTTATTGCGCTCTTACTATCGAAACATCGTACCATTTTGAGGGTAGAATTTCTTTGTTAAAATAATTAATCAGGCAAGTCCTAAAAGTTGTTAAAAAAATAAATAATCGCCAAGGGCGCCATATCGTCTCCGGCCTAGGGCGTCCTCAAACCTAAATCCGCTACTGGTTGGAACCAAAACCGAACTATGTTTTCTTTTGAAACACTACCGACATACACACCATTAACCTTTAGAGTCGTTTCCGCAGCACTGGTGCCACGGTGGAACTCGAACTCTTAAATTATGCGATATTTTAAGTTTTCCATTTTGTAAACTAAGTAACGCAAACAAAAAAAACAGAAGAAAAAAAAATGATATAATGACGGTCAACGAAACAAAAATACATGTGTAAATAGCTGTAAAAATTTCAATTTGGAATTCCTTATCAAAGAGGAGAAATTTGTGTTTAAAAGTGACCAGTACGCCAGTACAAAACTTACGCAGTACGAAAAACGCGAATTTCATATGCAAGGACCTAATACATAGTTGTTATTAGTAGGTTAATGGATAACTCAAATTAAACCATAGATGATAGTTTGTTTATGTTAAGTATAAAAGACGTGGGCCTAAGGTCTGTATGTAGGTAAACTGGATTGATACAGGCTATGGAATGGATGCGCGGGCGCAATGAGAGTGTGACGAAATACGGCGCCGTTGCGTACTAATCAATTTCCTTTATAAACAACCGGATATATCGTTATGAAAGTTTAACCATAGGAAAAAGGATTTTTTATTCAAAAAAATGTTTCACACTGTGATCCTATGAAGTTATAAATTATGATTAATTACAGAAACAATATGTACCATACCATCCTCTGGCATAAATCCCCGCGGTGTCAGGTCCACGTTGGAACTCATTTCACGGACCGTGCTCTCCAATGTTACTTTTTGCGGTTTATTTTATGTTTGCTCATAATCGGATCATACTGTTGAGTTTGATTAAGAATTTGAAAATAAATTCCCAAACATTTATTTTGCAAGTAGATTTCATGAATAATTCTTATATTTATTGTGTTGGTATTCAAAACTAAAAACATTATTGTATTAATATTTCATATTAATAAAATGAAGGTCATGGTAATGATTTTATTTCTAAGAATGTTGACTACATTCTTAGAAATAAAATTAGCTACCTGCTATTTACCAAAATCTTCCACTTCTAATGTCTACGTTAGACTCATGATACTCTATAAATTCAACTATAAAAAAACGTAAAAGTATAGGTACATATACCTAATATCTTTATAGCTACACTAATCTACAACGTAAATATTTTTTTAAATAAGGGCAAATGTCTCTATTCTATAAATAGGTATATCTAGGAAATGAGATCACAAGAGCTCTTTTTTGGTGAAAAAATGTTTATTTTATCTCTAAAGTCTATTTTAAACATTTTAACAAAATCTGTAATTTCCAGTACATATCGCTATTTGCGATAAAACAAAGCGGCGGCGTATGCACATCTTTTTAATATAGGTAGGGATATCATTATTTGTCCTAATTTAAATATTTTTTATTGAAGGGACTTTTTATAAATAGGGACTATGTGTCCTAATTTAAACAAAATTAGGACACATAGTCCCTATTTATATTTTATGAAACATATCAATAATATCAACAATCTTTTAGCAATATTACAATATATCTATAATAATTCTAATGAATTAGGTAACAGATAGGTACAGTAATTACGAAATATTCACAATTATGTTAAAATTATTTGCTTTTTTGTTATTATACAAGTAGAGCTCGTAAGGATTCAACTGTACTTTATTTTCTGCAAGATAGGTACCAGAAAACTTGGCTGCTAGCTGGCCGGGGTCCGTTGCGCTTCGCGGACTGCGGCACTTAAAAGTTATAGTCATATAGTATAATACACAGGCGGCATCAGCAGTCAGCACTCAGCAGTCGGCGTCGTGAACCGTCAGTCGTCAGTATTCTCTCGACCACACAGACGCGCGCGCGTGCCTTTTCAATGATTTACTAATCGCCAAGTTTACGTGCTGGTGTTTAACTTTTCAAAATATTTTGGTGTGTGTTACCTTACTGTGTTGTGGTTCGGTGGATACTTGGAGCTCCTGAAAGGATTACTTTGAGGCCGAAGTAAGCGGTTTTATTTATAAATAACATTTTATAAAAGTTTATGATCTATTGTTGTCCGCAAGTGTGCACAAAAGCTTGATATTTTTTATTTTATTTTTAATTTTGTGCTAATAAGGATCTTACTTAATATAGTATTGTAAATTAAATTACTTTTATTTTTTTTCTAGAATACCTACTACTTTTTAAATAGAATATTACAGCAGTATTTATCACTTTTGAGATATTTCAAGTCTAAATAAGTTAAAAGTTTGTAAGACAGCGGTAATTAATTATTTTAAACGCTTGGTTGGTTTTATAATGGCTTCGATGTGATTTACCTTTAGAATTTTTGTACATAAAATTCTAGCATTTAGACAAAGAAATTAATAAAATTAAGAGGCTTATGATTAAAATTTATACAACTTAATTTGATAAATTTAATAAATTGTTATAATAATTAACAAAAACAAAACTTTAAATATCGTTGATCCACAAAAACAACATATGAAATTATGTGTATCACATAATAATAAGGCTAACATTTAAAGTTAGTTAGGTAAAAACCGGAATGTTACATATAATTATACGGTTTGAAGATTAAGTAGAGACGGAGAAGCGTCCGCGGCCGAGGGAAAGTGGCGGGCGATGCGCGTGTGCCGCCGGCCGGGGCTGGATAAACGCTGTAATTATCTGTTCATGAGTTATGTGTTTTCTCTGTTCCTACACATAATATCATGTACACTTATTACTTACAAATTCTATAGTTATGCTATAATTGATCAACGCGACGCTCTCATCATAACTTATCTAACACATTGCCTAATGTTATCTTTTGCAATACATTCTTTTGGCCTGGTTATTATATTTATTTTTGGTATGTATAACATAAGAATTAATTATGTAAATATGTTATGTGGACGATTTGGTATCGTCATACAAAGCAATGCTCTTTGATATGAGTTTTCTTATTTTTCACTTTCTAAACAGCCGCAATGGATCACACTGCATTACTATAAAGTAGCCGCAGAGAAACGTGCTGCGTGCTGCGAAAAGTAAGCGTATTCTAATGACATGCACAGTCTATCAACAAAAAAACCTTATGATATGTAAACTAAAAAAAATAATAATAAATAGCTCATCCACTATTTTTTAAACCAGTTTATTTTAAAATATAGTGGTGAAAGTGTAAAGCGAGGTAAATAAAAAAATATATATTTTTAACCCCATAGATAAAACGTATTCGTATTTATAAGCTTGTCGGTTTCTTCTGTTCTATACAAAAACGAAGATTATTAGTCTTAATTTTGATTCAGATTGGTCATAGACAATAAATATTCCGTAAAAATCACATTAAATATTTTTCTTAATATATGCTATATTACCCACACACAATCCCACGGAGGAGCGTCTAAAAAGCGTCTTGTTTAGAATTAGGTACGCAAGCGTATCGCTTCTTATTTATGTCAAGAAAGCAACATGAGCACTCTGCACGCGATCATATGGGAGTTCGATGTTTTGTTAAGAAAACATTTAATATCACAACTGAAGTAAGTTCTTGTATTGTCTTGTAAGTCTTGAACTTAATATATTTTACTTTATCACAATACACTCATAGCATTTAAATCTTTAAAGAATACTAAACGTTGCGCTCGACTCCATTCTTGTTAAATACAGAATGGTGTGATATCCTGAAAGTTAGACCGATTGAGCGATGGATAGGTTGGTCAGTAGGTCTGATTAACATCAATAATTAACTCACACTAACCATTCGCTTTATTATCTACGAGACGACATTCAATTTGCCATTTATTTTAGATAAAAATGAAATTAAAAAATTTAAAAACCTCCGATGAAGTCGTTGCGTCGAGGGGCCGTTCACGTGGTGTCTATTTCACTAAGTTTTTGGATCTAATTAATGAGGATAAGCAAATATAAAAAATATGTAAACAACAAGTAAACCTAGGTAGCGAGGGCTTATTCCAGACTGCAAGACCGATCTAGAAATATTATGTTTGGTTAAGTTATGTTGTTATTATCGTGTTATTATATCTTTGACTGTGTACATTCGTATTTTCTAACAGCACTTATTCTCTTTAAATATACTAATAAGAAAATTACATATACAAGTTAAATTACATATACAAGATAAATTACATAATGATGTTATACAAACACAAATATGAGATTTAGGTACAAGGAAGGATAATGAATCTTTTAGAAGGTAGTGGGAACCTACTTATTGTAAACTCAATTTGACGGCCATATTTAACTTTAAAATATTTCAAGCAAAACATTTATAGGTATGTGATGTTTTATGTGCATTAATCAATATTAAATGATTTCCAAATAATAAATAGTAGAATATAAACAGTAGGTTTAATAATTATAAGTTGTAAATTAAAAAGTATTTCGGATAAAGTTTTTTCCATTCGTAAGTTGTGTAATGTCTTACGAGGGTTTGAGAATCCTAAACTGAAGTTACAGCTGTGTAATGCCATATGTTGGTATATCATTTGTGTTGCACATTCACATTACACATCACATTACAAATATGTTTGAAACCCAATATCGTATAATACTTATGTTGTTTTTGAAATAAATAAAATTGTAATTAAAAAGAAATACAAGGTCACAATTTATTCAAAAAGACAAGTGTTTTAGAAAAGTCTACATCGTTAGTAAAACGATGTAATGGTGGTTTAATTACATAATTTAATTGAAATAGACTTAGGAACAGTATCTCGGTATGTCTGCGCGCGCGCACTCTTGGGAACGTTGGCTATTGTTTTGTCGCTCCAGATTTGGTATTTAAATATCTTTCAATAAGATACCGTCTTAATTAGGAAAATAAACATTTATCTCAGATTAGATTTAGAATTAGAATTGTATATATTTTTTATTAACCCACGCAAAACACATAGTTGCTTAAATAAAAGCCGCTATTAATTTTTGCTATTTTTCATGCCGATTGATCTGTTTTATATAATATGTATAGACATGTTAGCCACGCCATGACATCTGGAAGAGCAACAGCTGCGCGATAGATAAAGAATAAAAAACAATCCCAATAATAATCGCGTTAAGTGAGAACGGAACATATTTTAGTTATTGATCCAGTAATTTATAATAAGTTATTTAATGTAAATAATGTCAAGGTACGTTATCAAATGGTTTAAATTGTTTATTTTGGATTTTCTCATAAATGCCATGAAAATAGTATGCTACATGTATATACTACAAATCAGATTATATTCTGTTCTAAAATATTTCTTTCATAAAACATATGTTTTTTTTCTAGTTCTGTATTCCTTATAAAATATGTACAGTTATTTAGTTTGTGAGTCCATTATACAGTAAGAAACCTAATTATATATTTTTCTGTAATAACTAACATTGATCCAGGTGCCGCGAGTACAACGCGCGTTGAAATCTTATGTTCCTCAGCATTTAACAATATGTATGATCTTATTTTATTAACTTATATCAAAAAAAAATATAACACAATCCTTTTTTTCTAGTTTTAGAATAAAACAGTAAATCAGATAAACGATTACAAATATTTAAATTTAGTTTCGTCTTATAAATTTTACATTATCACTGCGGGTATTAATTATAACCTAAACTTTACTTTCGAGAAAAAGTCCTCAGGGTGTCGACATCCTGTTTTTTTTAAATAATTGTAAAACTTTGATTCTCTTAAGACTATCCACTTTGTGTATAAAGGAATAAGTTATATTTTCGTCTACGTAATATTAAGTATAATAACAAAAATCTCGCACCCTTCCGAACGGATGCGTTAGAACCACCGTTGATGATATCGGAGTTGAGGTAAGTAATTATTTTTTATCGTTTAGTTTTTCTCATCCTAACGACTTTAAAAAATAACGGCTTTACTTTAATTAGAAGGAAGGATGAGAAGAATTGGGCGGATGATATCAATATAATTTAATAAATGTAATGAAATATTTTAATAAATGTTAATTAAGAGATTTTCAGTTATACCTGAAAATATAATAATAAAAAATAATATTTTGAATTCCATCTCATTAATAGATTTTCAAGTATGCTAGCTATTATTTGATTAGCAAATTTTCAAAAACGCGAATTTAGTATATTAAGTAATATTTATACACATCCGTAATTCCTTTTCCGTCCACAAACATCATTTACAGTACAAACAAACAAAAAATATATAATAATAGGGTCTTTTAAAACGACTTTAACTTGGAAAATGACAGTAACGTGCTGTACTATAACAATAGCACGTGGTCAGAAGGAACAATATGCAATCTATGGTGTCGATGGTAGCGCTACGGTAGTATGCGCGGACGCAGCTGAACAATACGTTGCTTGACAATCGCGCGTAAATTACTATTGATCAACAACGCACAAAAACTCCAAGTTCTTTATTAATATAAACTTTGCTTTTAGTATGGACTAATGGGTTTTTAAAGAATGGCCATGCAGTATTAATTACTGTTTTGTAATAAGAGACAAACGGTTTTAGTAATGTCTAAAAACAACACTTCAAATACTAACAATATATTCTAGAGATTGAAAACGTGAATACACTTTTATTACAAAATAGAATCTACCGAAACGGATACCTACTGTTAACATCTTTAAGTTTTTTCCTCTTATGTTTTATTATTAAGCACAATCATAGATTTATTACCGCACTCCACGTATCAAGCACTCCTAGAAGCCCATCACAATCATTTCAAAGCAGACTCGTAAAATATAACGTTCGATCATCAAACTCAGCTGAATGACGTTTACAACTTGATGTAAATAAACGGTTACAATCGGATTATTGCATCACGTTTATGACTTTAACGTTTATGATAGGTACAAGCCATGAGATGTAGCGGGGAAGAGGTTTTTAAATAAACATTAATAAGCATGTTAAGGAAAATACATTTTTATTTTAATCATATATTTAGAACATATGTATAGGAATGATTTCAAGTAAAATACTTTGTTGTATTTTCTTAAATTTTTACGAGTGCTACAAATTAGACTATTTTTTTTATATTTATACGGATTTAACTCGTGTTAAGCTCGTGTTAAACTTATACTTCTCCTATTATTAACACGATTGTTGCAAAGCATTCGAAACATCGGTTTAAATTTAAAATTTTATTACACGCGAGTTAAATCAGTAAAAAAAAATAGTTTATTCCAAAACACATTGTTGATAGTTAGACTATCAAATACTACATAAATGGTTTATTTATTGTTGTTTTTATTAAATATTAATCGTCAGTGGCTTAGACTGTTACCACGTAAGTTAGCTGGTTAGAATGATTGTAAAATATTAAAGAGAACAAGGGATGCCCCCCATCATTTTGATGGACTTTGACAATGGAAGCCATGGGTCTGTAGTGAATGGTGCTTTGTACTTCGGGGAGCGCCAGCACCGGGCTTATGAAATTGTCTATTGTGGAATATATTATCAATGAAATAGTTAACTACTTTTTGAATGCGTGTTTTAGGATACCTTCTTATTTTTGGTATGCATAATGTGGTATTGACATTTATTATACTTACACATTTAGACACTTGAAAATTAATGGTAGCCCAGATACAACAACGATAGAAATTTTAGATTTAGGTTATTATTGCTTTTGTCCTCGGGTCTTTTCGTGAAATAAGAAGAAATGAACAGTAATCTTTGTTTTAAAGTAATTACTGTAGTAACTAAACAACTGATTACATAACAAAAACGAACATCTCGCAAAACCGTGTTTTTTATCTCAACAAACTTAATCATTCGAGTCGTTCGGCAGTTACACAATCCCTACTAATATTATAAATGCGAAAGTAACTCTGTCTGTCTGTCTGTCTGTCTGTCTGTTACGCTTTCACGCCTAAATCACTGAACCGATTTTGATGAAATTCGGTGTGAAGATAGAACTGAATTTAGGAAAGGACATAGGATACTTTTCATTGCGAAAAAAATGGTAGAAGGGGTTAAAATAGAGGATGAAAGTTTGTATGGAAGTTCCTTATTGTCAAACATAAAATCATGTAAGATGACATAAAATCATGTGAGACTAACCATGTCGCGCGATATAATTGAATTCCACGCTGGCGAAGCCGCGAGCGGAAAGCTAGTTCTAAATAAATGATATATTTTTTATAAGAAAATTTGTAGTCAGTACAGTAATTAGAATACATTTTTTGATATTTTTTAATAACCATAATAAATTTTAATGAGTTGAAAATTTTGATGAGCTGGATTCATCTTCTGTTCACTTGAGACTAGGAAATGCTATGTTATGAAAGTTTGATGTCAATCGCTTTGCGTTACGATTATAAGAAACTATACTCTTTGTACACTAAAAAACTGAAATGCAATTGTCTACGAGTTCACTCGATATTTTAATGTCTTCTTCTTTAACAAGGTTTTTATTTGCAAAATCTAGAACTGAGATAAATGATCATCTTATCTTAAACATTAAAAATGACCACAAAAAGTGTAAAAATGTTTTTACCAGAACTTAAAAATACATTTTTTTAAATTATATTACGCATCTAGTTCAAAAAGGTTCCATTATTCCCATATCAAGTACAAACATGTTTGTTTGATGTACAATCGTCAACATTATCATTGTCACCCGACACTCTGCTGTTGGCAATTTATTTGCTACAAATCTCTACAAGAATAATATAGTCGTTAAACACTCCGTCCGTATGTAACACGTTCATTGTCGAGTGAGTTACGCGTTGCTTTTTGCTGTTTTAATATATTTTTATTATATCCAAAGGGGTGATATTCAAACAAGTTTCAAACGTTCCCCTTACGATTTGTTGATTACACAAAAGATTTCCTTTCATTCCCTTTTCTGACTGAAATAATTAAATGATTTTATAACGAATATTAATTATCTGCGTGATTGTATAAATTTACCATCTGCCATCTTTGGATATTTACAATAGAATTAAATCAGTTAAATTATTTTATATATGTATAAACAACATTTTATGTCAAAATGCGCTTATAATTTTAATATATTCGATCTTTTTTCTTAATATTTTTTAATTTGAGTGATAGAACCATCTAAAAATATTTTCTAGTCAGCGCTTCCGAGGCATCGCGGCGGAAGCGCTACGTTATGTTAATTATAGGTGAAGTGGTACTTGCTCAAACAACATGATCAACATTACGACATTCTGGGTTGCTTCCGATCTAAAAACATTCTATGTCATTATTATTAAAGTCATTTTAAGACATTTAAATCAAATACTATGACACTCAACTGACAACTATTATAATAAAACGAGCCTCTGAAATTATTTATTTTCAAAAGTAACAAGTTTACAGTTTTTGTAATGTGTAACGTTATAGTAATAATGGCTTTTGTAACGTTATTTTGGTGATAAAGAGGTAGCTCTGAAATATATGTACGTCGTTAGGTAGCCATTTTGTAATTATTTTTACAAGGATCGATGAACTTAATCAAATGAATTGTATTTATAATAACGATCGTAATATAATTTAATAGCATACAAAAAATCTAAGGAGACTCTACACTATACATAACGGTTTTTTATTATTAATGTTCAGAAAGTGAAAAGATTGACATGATGAGAAATATACGTCATTCGGAGCGCGTGGTCGCAATAAGTGTCTGATCGCTTAATTTAACACAATCTTAGTGAGTTACTCTATTTAATGTCCAAAACTGTAAAAGTGTGTAACAGTTCTCTGTTTAGTTATTCAATACTTTTGTTGTTATATTTAAACTCAAGATTTCCAATACTGTGTAAAATATGTAAGAAGCTTTTTTTGTGTCATTTATATCGATATAAAATCTGACACGGGATAAATTACCCAATGATTGCTATGCAGGGTGTGGGCTGGCCAGCGACTAGTAATGGGCGAGTTGTGAGTTGACAGCTATAATAACAGTGAGCTTGTTTTGCTTCTGTAATGCGATGCTTTACTGATTTAGCCACACCTACACCCGGCCTAAAACCGTACTATTACGTCCTCTTTAAAAATACTTACTTGTCCATCAAAATTGACAATAAATAGGATGTAAATTGATTATTCAACACTTTTACAACCCAAGTTTCTAATTAAGATTTACCTGACCACATTTTGAAATATGCATCCTTTGACCCATGATAACAGATGAACGCCGTGTAGTGCTAGAAGTTGGAAGCCGTGGGACACTGGGAACAATGGGTAGTTTCACGGTTGGTCGGATCGGCCCTTGCCCTCCTGCACCTGCGTCGGCACGGTCCGCCCCGCTGCGCCCGCGCCGGTACGATAACCCGAGAAATTATAGATACCTATCGGGACATCGCCCTAAATTGGTTTCACCAGCTACAACATTCTTTTTCCATTGGCAATATAGAGTGCAATAAAGATAAGGATTCCACTGGGAATTTATTAAAAGAAAAGAAAGGTATCTTAATAAAAAAGAGTAAACTATATTGACTTACATTTTTGTGATTTCTGAAGTATTTTGCCCATATTGAGTTAAATAAAAATGGTTAATATAATATATATATTTTATATTTAATGTTCAATATAATTAATATATTAAAACGAAAAAGTGGCGAAAGTACCTATTTCTTATTTGCCAGCAAACATGATAGTAAGATATATCTGATTGACAGGTTGACTATGAGCTACTTTAATGCTTGGCTATAAATCATAACAAGCTTGATAAAGCTATCACTTAACTTCACTGAAGCTGTTAACGATTTACATATACTTAAATACTTTATTAATGTGGTTTTTAAGCATTTTCTTTCAAATAATTCTAAGCTAAGTTCTGGTCAATTTATAATATAAGTAATATATATACTTTGCATTTATGCTCTAACTAGTATTTACTAATAAGGATAAAAGTCCTCGCTGTATCATAAAAAAGTAGCGACTTGATTTGTCTTAATTACCTTACTTCAAAGTAACCTTTTGAAATACGTATTAGGAAAGTCTCTTTGACTTTAAGGAAATAATCGATTATCTTGAGAAATCGATTCCAACTACTATCAGCAGAGCTGCTCGTGGCGTCATCATTTATTTTGTCAAAGAAATAGCATGACTTGTGTTTGTGATTGCGATTGTTCACGCACCATCAGCTCCGCGACTCATTGCAGGATAATTAGATTTCTCTATTCGGTAAAACCAATTTCTTAATTGAGAGAAAATGTGCATGTATTTACACGCGCGAAAAATTATAATAATACTCGTTAAAAAGTTTTGAAATGTAAAAAAAAAAAAAATTTCATCAATAACCAACACATTACAAGAAAACTAGGGTTGAGTTTGAGGTTCTTTTGAGTGCAATACGCTCCCGTGCCAAAAGAAATCACTCTTCCTTAACACATTCATCAATACAAGTTATAAGATGAAAACACCTTCAGTGTATGAAAATTATTATTAAATGCAAATATGTAAAAATTACCTACTAGCAACACACGTGAGAGTGTGTTCGAGTATGTGCTTGCATGTGTGAGTGAGTGTCTGTGTTTGTGTGTGTATGTGCCTGTATGTGTGTTATTTTACTTAAACTTTACTTTACTTAGACAATAACTTTAGTTTCAAAACAGTATACGAAATCAGATACGTTCTATTTATTTTTCTATAATCTATTTTTTAAGAGACAGTTCTGTTTCTGAAGGACGTTTTAAAAGGCTATTTTGTATTTACATTTAAATTTTAAGAAAATGTGATCACAGTTACAACTTTAGGCTACGTCCGCTCAGAGAGGCAGCTTGCTTAGCGCCTAGAGATAAATGACAGCCGTATCACAACAAAATAAACATAGACTTCAGTATCATGGTAAGCTTATAAAAATAAGTAATGTATTGCTAGTAGGTATTCAAGTTTATACGCATAATAAAAATATAGAAATAGTTCGTGTATATATAAAAATATTTTTAAAAACTGATTCAAAAGATATGAATAAGGTAATAGAACGTTATCTTTCAGTTTCTATAACTTTTTGTCAAATTATCTGTTTATCTGTACACGGCTCATGCAAAAACTATGTACCTACCCAATTTAGTCTTTATTACATAGAAATCGGACCACTCAACCCGTAGATATATTTATTTTATGTTACCATACTTAATGTATCACCTGAGATCAACCTGAGTACCATTCATTTATTTTCATTATTAATATTCATGTAGCATATCTTATTCATTTTATAATGTATATGATAATACATAGATATGATAATACATTTTATATGATAATACATAGATAGATTATAATATTAGAAAAATGAGGGGAGGAGGTATCTCTATTACTATCTTTTAATACTATTCACAAAATATAGCATTTGAAACCTTTGAATTAATTACCTATAAAAAGTCTACACATAAAAATAAACTAACTTCAAATTAAGATGTAACAAAAACTATAAAGCCGGGATTTATCATAAAGCTTGAGCTTCTCAATATTGGACTGCATTTCAAATTTGATAACAATGATTCCTGCATATTCTTGAAGTATGGAGAGAAACATTCAAACATTGCACCTAACTACAATATACTTCTGCAAATCCAAGACCGTCTGTTATTCCTCTTGTGAGCTCACATACGTGATTATATTATGCAAAAGACAAAAAAGGCCGCAGGCTCAGCTTTGGGGACCGGTTTGAGGCGCGCTATCATTTCGAGACTCCAGTGAAATTACTTTGTTAGGTTGATGTTTGCGATCAAGAAAAATACCTTTGCCATTCATGTAAAGATATTTCCAAGATAATTTCGCAATAACAGTTTTATTAATAAAAAAATATTATCTTGTTGCGGTTTCTTCCATCTGTACTTACGTCCTATCGGTGTCTCTCATCACTTACTTTGAATTACTAATACTTATTTACTTTGAAGTTAATGAATTAATTTCCGCTTTTTTGTGGTAACGGTATTTTCTTATAAGTTAAAAATATATATTTCTCTCGCTCGTATCTCTTAGACTTCCAGATTTGGAGATCTTGGTATAAACTTAGACTGGTCAACAAATCATAAAATGCCGATAGCATGCATAATGCATGCGTCATATAAATATGGCCGGTCCTTGTAGGAACATTGGTTAGCCGGGTGATTTAAAGCTCACAAGTAGTTAACACCAGAGGTGGGCTGTAAAAATATCGTTATAGTAATCATCAGTGACTATAATTAATATATATTACACGCATACTAATGCTCGGCTGTTATACATTAAATGTTTAATCTACAGTATGAATGTTTCACTGTCGGACAAATAGATCTTTTCTTTATTTACGTAAAGTCATGATTTTGATCTGATAGTATTATTCCATAGAGTGTGAAAACGATCAGTTTCCCCATTGCGTAGATTGTGGTTTCTACATCCCAGGAGTATTATTGAGCGGAAGAAGCCGCGGTCGAGGAAGGGATTAGAGCTTTTTGATATTTAAAGAATTAGAAACACAAGAATTCGCAAAAGAAGCAAATTAAAGTCTCGAATTACCAACAAAAATATAATGACTTCACAATTATCTTGAATCAGCTCCTTGCGGCATGGTCCGATACGGTTCAGTAAATAATGAAATCACATTTTACTTCAAGAGATTTATAAATAAAACTATGAACTACATTAAAATTTAATGGAGGTATCAATAAAATTATCATCAAAAATACTAACTTAGTTACCGATGCGTACTAAGTATATGTTGGTGCATATATTATATTATCGCTTGCAAATTTTGTTTTTAAATTCCATTAATTTACAAATTTATCTACCCTAAATAAACACAAAAAAATGTATATTGCATTTAATAGTTTTTAATTTGGTCCCGCGATATTATTATTAAAAGACCGATTAACCAAATTATAATAAACGCTTAAGATAAAGAAGGATCCAATAAAGGTATAAGTAGTAGTACTAAGTTCCAAGATTTACGACGTGAGAGATGACAGCTTTGAGCGGCAAGCTTTGATACAGCTAATGTTATGTATATTTAATACGAAGTATGGGCTATTATCCTGATACGGAAATTATTCATGATATTTATTTCATTTATTTACAAATCCTCTTTTAAACCTTAAACTTATGTTATCTATATATTATGTCTATAAAATACAAAGGGGTCAGATAATTTTACTAAGTTTTTTAAATCAGTTACTGTGTTCTTATAAACATCAAATCATCATAACGTCATTAGGTGAAACAGATATAATAGGTATTAATTCTTTAGGTATGAAAGGTCTACTATAATATCTACTACATTAGATCTAACTTAGGCCCGTTATGCTTGCGCAGACGCAGGCGCGCGAGCTTCGTGCAGCGTACAAGCCTTGACCGTGAGCAATTTTATAACTCTATTTACCACAGTAGATCATTGTATTTATACAAGCTACTTGCTGTAATTACACGACTCGAAACTGAAACAAGCTTTGTGGTCTGTTATTAGGAACATGTAACCAATATCTTAAAAATAAGGCCTTATGAATTGTTAAGTAAGTAGTAACTCTTTCATTACAACGCTATTTTGGTACCAAAATTTGGTAATGTTGTAAGTAAATCTAATAGACAGCTGTATTTATTTAACAACCTACGTCGAATAAGTGATTTAGGCACGGATTGGTGTCAAGGAAATTTTGCTAATTATTCATATTGTTTCAACCAGCGGAGAGTCGAGAATTGAGTACGTAATTCATTGATGTAATCCACTGTTAAACTTGTGTAAAACACACACATGGGCAACTAGCTACTCTTTTTTTAATACGTTCATTAAAAGTTAAGAATTTAATATACTGTCATGCCAGTTATCGTCTAACATGATAGAGAAAGAGACTATCGCCTTATTGGCATAAATACATAAGTCCTGGGTAAAGAGCATTTTATACTTGACTTCCAGCCACCACTTGAACCGCTCAGCAAACAAAACGATTGTAAAAATACCCTCAAATTACAGTTAAACAAGTTAAAGAGTTAATGTAACTTATATCTAGACCGGCATCGCCAACTATATTTTTATAATTAAAATTAAGTATTTCTTGTCGAAGACAGGTACACCGATAATCATTGCCCTACAAACAAATTCGTTACTTAAGATAAGTTGATAAATAGTATTAGTTATTTTTATTTGAAAAGAAGGATTGAGTTTCAAATTCCTACAACATGTTGCAACTTGTTAGTCAAAAATCCAGTGGTGTAGAATGACTGATGTTTGGTTTTGCAACATATCTTACAAGCATTAACATTTTCGCGACACTTATTATGCTCATATAAAACAATGAATTCATTTTATAAATTTATTACTTTAGCACTTTAATGTTATTAAGGTTCATCTTGATCTTGATCCACATATTGTAACTGAAAAATTATATAAATGTAATTGTGTTGTGTGTCAGGTGTCTGATGTGTGCGTGCGGAGTCCGCAATGTCTGCGGTGATGAGCACCCTCTCCATGATCAGCGGCGGACGGCGAGCGCACCGCAAGCTCACCAGGTACTTTATATTAACAAAGTAAATTAACAGTGATTATAAATTAATAACTAAAAATACATACAGATACATAATAATGTCTTCACTTTTGAAATATGTACATTTTTATTCCCCCAACATAAGGATTTAACAAGCAGACTAAATTAATGTTTATGATTATTTTATCTAAGTACTGTGTTTTACACGTTAATACACTGAATACATAAGAAATTAATTTTTATAATATTGTTTTATTATAAATAAATGTTTATGAACATTATCTATTTGAAAAGTTAAAATAAAAGATCTCTTAAGTCAACATGACTTAAGAGATCTATTATTTTCATGCAATGTATTAGTTATCGATTGATGTAAGGTTATAAAATATAAAAATAAATATAATTGTGTGTGTGTAGTTCCCGTAAATCTGGCCAGTTCTCGGACGCTGGGGAGGACCGAAGCCGTAGCCAGCATGATCTCAACAAACAGCGCTCTGCTTCGCTTGTGAGTACTTACCTATAAATCCACGAAACATTTACACTAAAACTAACTTTTTAAATGTTTATGGTAAACTTTAATTAAATATGTACTTTCAAAACAAAGCATATTTTTTATGAATATTTTAAATAATTAAAAAACATACCTACATTTTGAAGCAAAAGATTAACAGAATTGAGGTAACCTTTAAAAGAAAATTAATTTAATAATTTATCTTATGTCTGAAATAACTTCATTAACATATGAATAATACAAAGTTATCAATTTAATTTCATCTCAAGTCTCAACACAGTAGGGGCGTATAAGTTCTCGTCTACAAACACGGTTTACCTACCAGTTTTGCAGTGAATATAAATATAAAAATTTCGTGTTGATTATAATCAGTTAATACTGAAATATACAATTAGCTTATTGTAACAAATGAAATGAAGACGTTGGTGATAATGTAGGAATTACATTGCAGTTATCATAATTATGTTTTTTTTTTCTAAAAAACAATTCCTTACAAAGGTCCTTTTCCAATAAACAACAAGAGAGCTTGTTGACAACTGTTGTGTAAAGCCGTCACAGTACAAAGAAGTATCACATATCAGCGCATGCGCCGACATACGATATCGCTTTGAAAACCGACACTTGACAATAAAAAATTTAGACAAAGCTTTCAAATGCACAAAAGTAATTGCAGTGTAAACATTATTAATAACTCATTGAGTGAGACTTGTAGGTTATTATTAAAAGACTGAAATTGAAACGCCGTGCCAAAACAGACGTATACAGAATGCATGCATATACCTACTCGTATGTATTTTACTTAACTCCCGCAACAAAATCTTGTTGAAGGCCTCTCAAGAGTGTGAAACTTTTAATAATTATAATTGTGAATATCATAATTAGTCTTAATTATGGCAACAGAAACACAGCAAACAGTAGTTACACTAATGAAGACATTTTAAATAATTTAATTAATCTTTAAGTCTACATTGTTTTCAATACAACGGCCAAAGTTATAAACAGTTCATAAAAGTATTTCCACGCCTCCAAAACAATGACATTTTAATAGAGTGGTTCGTGAGTATAATAAAGAAATGCAGACGCAGTAACAGTATTCATTAACAATAAAAACTGGTTACTATACACAGTTATTGTGTGGACACATCCAATATTGTAAACAAATATTGTTTTGATTCTGGTAATTTTCATATTAGATAATCGCTATATATTATATCTACTTAATTATTTCCATTTTGTGATTCATGTGGGCAGTGTTCCCATTTTGTGGTCCGAATTAGCTATGTAAGTAAATAAAAAAAATAAGTTTTATATGTTAAAAAGAAAATGTTCTTCTACAAGGTTAGGCAAAACTATAATACATTTGAACATATTACCAGTGATATAAAGATATATTATGATCATATTTCTGTGTTTTAAAATATGAACTTTAGGGCGTTTTTCAAACAGTTTCAGGAAGGAGATAGGAGATGTCGATCACTCCAACACCTTGTACTCTTGTTATTAGTAACTGGGACCTTGTGTCCAGAATCCAGACACAAGTGCACGGGCGGCAATAAATTACTTTTAAAATTAATATGAAACCTCGTTACGTAAATATTTTAAACGTTTTGCGGCCCACGTCCGACGGTAGTCATTGATATAATATACGATTTGAAATTATTTATTGAGACTTATATTATTTAGACAACGGGAAACGATATAATAATCACACTTTATTTTTATGAACAGAAAAAAAAACTATTTATTATCGTTTCCCAATGGTGACATAAAAGTAAAAAAATCAAAATAATGAAATAAAAGTAAAAGAATATCACAATATATTTATTTGTAAAATCTTCATTCCTCTTATCCTTCAAGAATCCTAAGGGAATAGTGCACAGGCCATAGATTGAGCAAAAAACAAACGATTTTTCCGTTCAATAAAACGACAATATAAATATAATCGATTTTATGATTATTACTACTACTGATTTAATTTAGTTTAGTTTATACGATAATAAACTAGTTCTAGTGTGTGCGTGATAGTGAACTATTAGATAATGAAGTAGGTAGTAGTAAGTTTTTTTTATTTTTACTACTTCAGAAAGCTTTGGTATATGGATACATTTAAAAATAATAATATTTGAAACTGCTTATAGAAAGCAACTATAAAAATATTTAATTCATTTAAAAATATATATATAGTTATTGCTTTAGAGTCCAGACAATGATAAAAAATGTCGCTGTTAAAGGGCAATAAATTCATAGGAAATGAAAATATCTGTTTTTACTTGAACGGTATCTTTTATTTATTATAATATCTATGTCGAGTAAGTCGGTTGTTCTTCAAGAATGTATGAAATGCAATTAACTGCCTCTGAACCCATTCCTGCTAGTTCCGAGAAACGCTTCACTCGTAAAAACATTCTCTAATCCGCTCCAATAATTACGCATTAGTTTTTTATATATCTTTAATGATGTTAACGATTTAATGGCATAACGACAACGACAATAACTTTAAGTGTCTTCTTATTAAATGAAATGTATATTTATGTTTAAAATATATTTTATAAATGTGTCTAGTTTAATATCTTAAGTTTTACATAATTAACGTTTTGCTTCCTACTAATTATCGTTTTCACGTTCATTCTAATTACCCTCATATTATCTTGGGGGTTTTCATCGTCACGTTAAATGAAGTCGTGGATCAAGACGCACGCACACACATATGTACCTACATTAGTCACGACAACATGTAAAATTCAGTAAATATCAGGTCATTGACAGCGACTTTCTTTAAGGTTTTTTTAAAATTACGAATAACGGTATAAAACTCGTAATAGATCACAGGTTACAACCATTAAATGCAATAAAAATTAACATAACGTAAAATTTATTAAGGCTTTAGACAAAATCTGTGATCCCTTTGACCCTAGAATGAGGCAAAAATTTTGGTAATATCTATATATAACATATATACTATAGACAACATTTTAGATTTACATCCTTAAACAGTTTTTAGATAAATCTAAAACTGAACAACAAAACTTAAACATGATCTATATGGTATTGAAGTAGCGAACGTAGATATATAAGAAACATGCTTTATTTCGATTCTACAGATATCCTAAAATGTATTTATATGTGCAAGGAAATGTTATAGAAAGACATTACTGCTCTTTTAAAATTACGTACCTTGAGCGGGTGGTGAAGCCTAGGTGTCTTGCGGTTAATGATAAAACCAGATAAACAAATCGGCTCCTCGTCGCTTCCTCTCCATGTTGGAGCATTCAACATCCATTCCTCATGGGTGGGAACGAATTTGCCAACATTTTTTCCAGATATCTATGAGCGAAGGCTCCAATTACTATAAATTGGACCGTTTGTCTATCGCTCACTATAAAGAAAAGAAAAAAACACTGATTCTAATTGAAATTCCAAGGGACATACCCAGTCCGTGGATAATAGCAGGCAAGAAACTGCTTAGAAACAAAAAGCCTTCCTTAAGCACAAATAATACTGTACGCAAGATATTCAAACGACCGATAAGGAACGTCGCTAATGACGGGACACAACTTTCCGAGGATTAATAAAAATCAAATCACGGAATCGTATCAATTATTTATAGCAACAGACTTGTTTATCTATCAGTTGTCAAGTTGTCATCCGTGGTGTCCTGGTCGGAGGCTGCACATCACGGTCTCGTAGCACCTTATACGCCACGCGCTCCGTTAACTGCTTATTGCTCGACATGGCCACAATTGTACCGTATTCATATAATTAATTAATTAATTGTACCGCAGTTCATAGTTATATTGTCGATATAATTATCCATAGAGTGATTTCGATTTGATAATGTTTAAGATTTTTTTTTGCGTTTCATAGTTTTTAACGGACAACAATTGTATGATCCAGGCAAATTTCTTATGCACTTCATATATATATATATAGTATTTTTACTTTATTAATAATTCTCTTTTATTGAAAAAAAAAACATCAGGCAGGAAGGGATTTGTACGAAGAAAAGTTATAACAGTAACAGTATAGGATATTTCTATTAAGATCTAATCTTTGTTAAAGATAAAAAAATCGAAACAATATAAAGTTTATTTGAAAAATAAACTAGACAAAGATAACACAGGCATTTTGTATATATTAAGAATATATTAAATCACAAACAAAGACTACTTAGGGTGGAGGGTTCGCGACACTTGAGTCCTTTGTCTGTCGTTTATTACCATAACATTAAAGCCTCTCGTATATTTGTTGCAGCAAACCCTGGAGGCTGGAGGGGCCATCAACCTTGACAACTTGGAGGCTAAGGTCAGTGCACTGCATTGTATGCTTTTATTTATTAAATGTTCCTTACCCTGATCCTTTAGCTAGATCTTAGATGTGTAAAAGTTTCGATCAATCACTGGAGCTTATTATTATTATTATAGTAGCTACTTATAACATTATAGGTATTATCATAAAAGGTATTCAAGTAAACAAGAAAATGCCTGCACACAAAAAAATCATCAAAATTCAAAAATTTAAATAAAAACTCGTATATAAACGTAAAATCTAGAGACAAATTTTTGTTTACATCTTTTATTTACCATAATGAATACCATCTTTACATTTTAATTATAGAATTAGATATCCGATAACAAACTACAAACATCAAAACAATAAAAATAATATAGTATGGTAAAAAAAAAATCAGTCTCTTAAAAAATTACAAATTTGTTTCTTCTTCTTTCTTAGAAAGATTCCAGACATTTTTTTAGATATGATGCTATAAGCTTTCCTCTTATAAAACATGGCTAAGGCATAATTATTATCATTTTTTTTTAAACTTATGTTTACAATTGACAAATATTCTATAATTTAAGTTGTAAATGGGAGTATTTTTCACACGTTATCAAGTCTATGAAGTACAAGGCCAACGGCGTCGTCGAAATATAGTGCAATTATGTGGTGATAGATCATTTTTAACTCATGATCTATCCCGAGAGCGGTGACAGTCCTGTGTTTAAGATATGAACATCATAAAATAGTAATGAATTTTAAGTGTGCGAGATAAATATAATGATCGCAATAAGTGGTAGGTACTCATTTTTTTAAAAAGGGCTGACACTCTTCCTATAATATTCTAAAATAATAATCATATTAAAAAGATTAAACCTGTTACTTAAAGAAAATATAATTCAGTTAACTTTACTATTCTCTCATTAAATGCCTCCAACAAGTTTTTCAGACACAAATTAAGAGTACACAAAGTGAAAAAGTACGTAGACATGACAGTCCTGATAACATCGTGTTTCGCCGTGCTTTATAATATATCCACAAGGCAATACCATATTATGTTTAAATCACTCCATTTCTTTCGAAATAGTAAGTTGCTAAGTTAGAAAATTATTTAATTAAGGTATCCATAAATAATCATGAACAACCAAGGCACTAGGCAGACAACAAACTTTATAAGTACAGTAGACTCCGTTTATTATGACACCGGTTATATTGACCAACCGCCTATTATGACCGAAATCAAAATTAAGTTTGGTTTTCATATGAACTCCTTTGTAAAAAATTTGGAAACACAGACTTCGCTTACAGTGACATGTCGCTTATTGTGACCCATTTGTAATAAATTATGTCCGGTTATAATGACTGTCTTGATTATTAACACCTAATGGTAATGAAATATGAATAAACCTTTATCGAACTATAACATAATATAAATATTTATACGAACATTACCTAATGTTCGTCGATTTCTGACGACGTTCGGCACGTGAGTTGTTTTTTTTGGAATCACAGTGAGTAACTGGTGACTTTAAGGACACACGCATTGTTTTTAGTGATGTCCCGTGTAAAAAATGTCATCTCAACGACTAGCATTTACGATTGAGGAGGAAGGTGCAATAATATGCAGATTAGAAAAAAGAGATTCAAACTCATTTTTCGCTAAGGATTTTCAAATCAAAATCTCGATAAGAAAATGCCGATGACTGATTTGATTGATTAATTCAATTCATACATTTAAACATGTACCATAATTATTACGTGAAATTATTATTTGGATTCAATATCTTTCCCTATTAAAATACATGAGTAGGTATATGTATATTAAAATAAAAAATAAATATTTTTACACAAAACGCTTTCTATGACGTCCTCTTATTATGAAGTATTTTCACAATTCCCTTCGATGTCATTTTAAACGGTTTTTACTGTAATAATATCTAATTATAATGTATATTTAAATCGTTATATCCATCAACGGAAATCACAATAATATAAGTAACAAGCAAATTAAGATAAGGCCATAAAGTAATGAAAGATACCACATGTTCCCAGTGGTGTCAGTTGAGTAAATCGTGAGAAAACTAGTAAATAGCCGGTGTAACAATGAGTGAGAATTACACATTAACATTAATACTCAAGTTTCCGGATCGCCACGATAAGGATCGTCAACATGCTTGTAGCTTCACTAGCTGTTAGCAATGTTACGGTTAAGAAGCGAATTTTTCTATACTTTTAACTCTTTCAAGGTTTATAAATGTATCATCGCGGTGAGTGCGAAAGCGATCGTGTGGTGTCCCATTATGACGGCGGCGGCAACCGTCAGGTTTAGTGAGTAGGAGTCTCACATAACCACCTCCATCATCCCCTGGAAAAACATAATTATATAAAATACATGAAATACATAGATCTTTAAAAAATTTAAAATAATGAAAAGCATATCATTAAAACCAATATTTCAGAATTAAATGATAAATTATAGAATAGAAACAAACACCTTATAAGTCGTTATTTCCAAACGATAATATGTACCTAATTCAATAAACCAGTTTGTATGTGAAAACAAATATATATGTTACTATTATGTAAACTGTCATTGTAAACGTTTAATATTAGCTCGCTAAGACTATAAAGATCTTAACTTTTAACGGTATAAACCTGAGAAATATACCTCTATATAAAGTTATGTCCAAACTCTACCACAGCATTTCTTGAATATAGGTATTGTAGCGTCTTTAAACTTGAAGAATTCTAAGTAATCAGAAATCTCTATAGCCACACCATTCATAAACACAGTAAATGCATCCTGCGATAAACACAAACAGCTGAATAGTTCAAATTAAAATTCTTTCCTTTCAATTTTCTCATTGCAATTGTTTCAACGTTTTCAACGATCTTTGATCTTATTTAAATAAAACTTTTAAATACATACTCACATCACTTAAGTTCTTTAATATTATTTAGTATAGTTTTTAATTATTCTATATCTACTAAAATTTTATATAAACTATCGTATGCCAAGGTTTTGTAGACGGATCCCTCGCGCCGCGATGTGGAACGAAGCGTATTCGGGAAGCAGCGGCAACACTTCCTTGCTCTTTTTGATTTAACGACCTTTATTATCATACTTGTATTTATATTTTGAAATAATCAGATTATTTTTATTTCTTAATACCTTAATTCTTCATCCTTTGTTTTGTTTATCCCAAAATTCTCCAAAGCTTATTTAAAAAAAGATTGTCTCTCCTATTGCTCTTCTTAAGTTTAACGAAAACCGTGTAGACAGTTAGAGATGCTTTGCTACACCTCATTACCGGGTTAATGTAGAACAAGATGAAAGTCAATATGTAGGTACGACTGTGGCATAATTTATTACGTATTATTACGGCACTACTTAAACACGTAATAAGAACAAAAACCGTTGTTCGTACGCCATGCATGCGAAATAGCAATTTATACGCGCTTTCTGTACTTCCACTATAATTTAATAATAATTTAAGGTGGCAATTCTATGAAATTCGTATTGTATTTCTAATGCAGTTCTTAATTTTTTTAATAAAAGTAGGTATATTATGCATTTTTATATTATTAATTAAATTCCGTTAATTTTTAACTGGCCTAACTAACTGACTAAACTTTTTAATCGCCCTTAGAAGAGATAGGTATTCTTTCATACCGGTAAAATCCACGAGGTTTTATGTTCCGCAATAAGTTTTTAGTTTTATTATAAAAGTTAACTCGTGAAAATATAATATTGTAGGTACACTCTTGAGGATCCTAACATGACTTTATTGATGTGTTCTTTTAGTTTCAATCAACAACTAATATAAATAACAAGGTAATAAAACAACATGACAAGACATGTGGTTAACTAGATAAAGCATGACTGACTTCATGTATCCTCCTATCCCGGGACCGCTATTAAATAATTTGTCACGTCTGCGACACGTAAATATAAAGCTGTTTGCTGCCTGATAGCTTCTCTCAGTGATTGATTATAGTAATTGCATGTACTTGGTACCTTTACATGAGTTAATTTAATTGACCTGACCGTAAGTATAAGTAAATAAAAACATGTAAGTAAACAGATTTGTAATTTTTATTTTGTTATTTGTTTGAAAATGTCTATAAACTTGTAAACCCATGTTCTTATGCAATATTGATAGAAATACTTACCCGAATGAAAATTTGTGTTTCTGAATGAACCTCATTTAGTCAGTAAAAAAACCAGTAAGATAACTTTAAAAAGCAGAAATAACATAAAATTACAAATTTAAAAAACCCCCAATACAAAAAGACTTCTAAAAAGAATAAAAATAATATTATTATGTACTTATTAAAGTCGTTGCGTTGAGGGACCTCTTAATAAAGAAAGAAATTAAAATGCAAGTAAGTTACCAAGACAAATAAACAAATAATAAAGAAGTCTAGTCTAGTCTAAGTCCTCAATGATTAACTTCGTAAAATAGACAACGTACCTACGTACAAAGGTCCCCCGACGGAACGACTTCAATAAGCACATAATAATATTATTTTGGTTCTTTTTAGGGTTCCGTACCCAAAGGGTAAAAAACGGAACCCTATTACTAAGACTCCGATGTCCGTCCGTCCGTCCGTCTGTCTGTCACGAGGCTGTATCTCATGAACCGTTATAGCTAGAGAGTTGAAATTTTCACAGATGATGTATTTCTGTTGCCGCTATAACAACAAATACTAAAAACTAGAATAATATAATTATTTAGGGGGCTCCCATACAACAAACGTGATTTTTTTTTGTTTGTCTATATGTCATGAACTTTTATAGCTAGATAGTTGAAATCTTCACAGATGATGTATTTCTGCTGCCGCAATAAAATCTGATACTAAAAACGTAAATAATATAAATATTAAGGGGGACTCCCATACAACAAACGTTACTTTTTTTTGGTCGATATTAATAACGGCAACAAGTATCCGATTGAATTATCCACAAAATATTTTGTTATGTAAGTATAGGTAATATTATATTATTTACTTTACAAATTAAATAGTACGGAACCCTTCGTGCGCGAGTCCGACTCGCACTTGGCCGGTTTTTAGAGGTCTTTTTGTATCGGGGGTTTTAAAATTTTTATTTTTTTTTTCTGGTTTTTAAATTTATGTTAATGGTTTCGGAATTGTACTTAATGAACCTACAGACAAATTTTCAAATTGTTTAAGTACCTATTTCTATTAATCTATCCTAATATTATTAACAGGATTTGTTTGTTTCTTTAAATTGAATAGGCTCTAAAACTACAGGACCGATTTAAAAATCTTTTAGCATTAGAATCCTACATTATCCCATTGTCGTACAAAGGTTATATTTAACACAAGAAATATATATATTATATTTAATAAAATAAGGATCCGCGTGAAAGTTTCTACAATTTATTATAAATGAATTAAGTAACATGATTCAAGATCTTTTCATATGGGTAGGTAGGTCGTAGGTTTCATATATACGAATATTAATAAATATAAACATTCCGACGCGACGACTTCAATAAGTACCTACATAATAATATTATTTTTACTATTTTTAGAGGTACTTTTGTATCGGGGGTTTTTTAATTATTTTTTTCTTTCTTATGACAATTTTAAACATTATACCTTTAATAAAATACCCTAATAAATATAATAATAAATGAAGTCTTCTAAATCCTAATGGTTTTAAAAGATGGCAAGCATCGAGGTGTCGTTGTCGGGTCCCCGGCGGCGCAGTGCGGGCCCGCGGGACGGCTGCCGCGAGTTGGACGCCCTGCGGGCCGCCCTCGCAGACAAGGACACGCTCATACAGAGGTAAAAAGCCCTTTCGTAGCAATACTAATAATAATGTTTGTATAGTCACTGAATTTTTAACCTGAAGACTAGATTAAAGTAAATTAAGGCCACAGCTTGTTAGTTGAACTGTTTGTGTCAGTTAGAAATATTTGGATTTGATTATTTTAGTAGGGTATACGCAAAGATATGTCCGAAACCGACACAGTTTTTATTTGGCATGCTCGATTTCAACTTTGCCTTAACTGTTTTAATTAAGATACTTCTGTTGCAGTGGTGATAAGTCTGAAAAATGTCATGTTTTAGTTTGAAGAAGCAGCTGAATGCTTCACTTAGCGCGGCGCGTCTGGCGGCTCAGGCATCGTCGCCGACACCAGGCTCTGGTCGCGAGGATGCACCAGCGCTATCGACCGAGGAACGACTGGCGCTGGAAGAACGCGCCGCCTCCGTCCGAGACGAGTTGGATACAAGACGAGGAAATATACAAGACTTGAAACGACGCTTAGAAAAAACCCACGTCACAGAGTAAGCGCTTTCCTACGATTCCTTAATGTCTACGGATAATAGTTCATTTGGTCTTCTCTCACTAAAGGAGCCTCCCGTTTCTAGAAACATTGACAGTCGCATCGAACAGGCAGAGCTGCAATACCAAGTGGGACGCGAGGAGTTGGAGTTACTGACGCTGGGCGAACAAGCCCGCGCGCTGGCCCTACTCATGGAGCAAGCTGACGCCGCGCGCGCGCGTCGCACCACACTTTACAGGTGCGTTCGGACGAGACTCCCACAGTTTCCTAGCTGACAATTCTGATTCTTCAAATCCATACTACACCTATTTATTTGTTGAAGATTTTGTTTAGGCTTATGGTAAACAAAGTTGTATACATATTATGTAGTAGTAGTCATAAGTAGTTATAACATTGCAAACGCTTCAATTACATGGTCAATTACGTGTCTCTATTGAATAATCAGAAATCAGGGTCGTGTAAATTGTGACGAGTGTTTAAAATACGCTAAAAGCCATAAAGATGGCGCGATAGCCGGCTACAAATGACTCGTAATTGTTAGACGGTTACGGCACCGCCTCCATTGTACGTGGGGCGTAGATTCCCTGCTTTCTTTGATTCACGTTGCTTCCTAAAGCTATCAGTGGGAAAATCTCAGAACCAAAATGTAGGTTAATCCGTCAATAGTAGAAAGTTTAGATGGAGTGGAGCAATTTAGATATCGGAAGCTCGACCTCTTGTAACACCTATTGTGTCAGATTACTAAAGTAGGTACCTACTAGATAGATTAAAATTATGAAATCGCATGTGAGTTCCTACAAACGATTCTGAGACGTGATAGTAGAATTTGATTGATGTATTAAAATAAATTTTACACTATTACAATATCATTAATTAATTTGTCCAATAGTTAAAATTACAACAAGAGTTAAGTGATTCGATTTGTCCAAAATTCCCACGTTAGTCGCGTTCACTATAATCTTTGTAAATGACCACCGATAGCACAACTTTAAGAATTTTTAAAAGAAAATTAATAAATACCTACTATATAATCCGTATTAAATGTTAAATCTGTAAAAAAATCTAAATTATCTTAATTTATAATAAAAGATATAAGTATCGTGTAAGAAACAACATCAAATTATTTATTGTTGCAACATTATTCAAAGTCTATTATATCTACATAATTATAAAGAGAATACCTACTGTTTTAATTTTCGTTAAGGCCATATGTTATATAGGCCTCTTAAAATCGGTTCAAAATACTAAACCCGGCGTGGACGACCGATTTAAGATATAAGTAAATAATTTTCCCAGCGACGTGAACCCATCAGTGTAATTGAGAACTGGTTTATAACAAACCGTTGTTGTTTTTTGTTTACACGTCTTATTTTAATGTGCACTAAACTCACACGTTTTATACAGTCTAAATAATGGGTGAAACTGCTAACATTCAGGAATATGAGTGATCGATCTCGTCACCTTGTTTAAGCTTTAAAGCTTTTCCTGCTTCATACTTTCATTTTAATCAAAATAAATATTTAAGATACCTTTTTTCTTTTTATTATATTAACTTTTCTTAGGATATGTTTATAACAATTATATATTGGCCTTCTAAGTATAGTATTATTACATACATCTATAGTAAAGCACGCTTTTTTTTAAAAATAATATTAAAGTAAAAGTAGTGAAAGTGACCACACCGCAAACCTTGTGGTTTCGATTAACATGGCAAAATAGGAAGTCCCTACCGGAGCTATGCAATTGTCACCATCACTTTCGCCATTGCATTTTTTTATGTCGATTTCCTAACATTAGCGTTTAGCTCATGTGTGCTGACAGTAGTTATGTTTTTGTTAATAAATATAATGACTATGCAGATGTTTTAATGTCTGATAATAAGATCCTTGAGTCTTGATTGCAACTCCACTACCGGGTCCTATTGTAAAACTAAGAAAAAATATCCAGGAACCCCCCTAAAATCACGTAAACATGTCATCAAAATCGATCTAACGGAATCCTGGCAAACGTGGTCCAGACAAAAAAATGCATTCTAGAAAATTACATACTACGAATATATTCTTCATGTAAGTAGGGGTATATGACTGATCATGGCAAAAACCTAAACGGCATATAAGATAAAATGAAATGAAGCACCATCTGACAGCAAGTATTTCATTTACCATTTTCGAATACGTTTAAGGTATTAGAAATTATACGGGAAGTGGTTAGTCTTTCAGTAGCAAGAGCGCGGAAGAGTAAAACAAACACTAAACGATCTGTAGAATTCGCATAAGAAGGCTCCTCAAAAAAAATCAAAACCGAACCCTTATTCAATTTTAGGCGCGGCTCCTGTTTAGACTCTCATGATGGACACGTATGAAAAACATTATAAAATCCCTGGGGATGTTGGTGTTTCGTCATCCAGACCGGACTTATTCCTGATACTTGTGGAGCTTACTGTTACCTGGGAAACAAACATCCCCAGGGATCACACACTCAAGCTTAATAAGTATTAGGAACTGACCAACGAATAATTTACCAAGGAATAAATTTATGGTTAGTTTGTACGCGGGAGAAGTGGGAGCGAGAGATATAACAGCAAAATCTCTCTATAACCTACTTAAAGACCTTAGCCTTTCTAGAACAAGCACCGGTTCATTTCTAGAACGTATTTCAAAGGCGGCATTAGTAGGTTCTTTCCAAATTTGAAGAAGGTGAAGAAGGTGAAGGTGAGCGTTTTTGCGCATAGTAAAGGGGCCCCTTAAACCTACTCCTGGGTCGCAAGTCCCAGGCACTGTTTGCACTATTCTCCTTTCAACGCGATGGGCCGGGCACCCGCTCGGTGTATCCATGGAATGCTAAGAAGCTTCGTCTCTGTCATGGCAATTAATTTATTTACAGATACTGCAGCGCCATCTGATGGCGACTTTTAACATGAAAGAATTCATCATGTTTTCAATTTTATCTAGATCCGAGTTGATAAACAATGGTTCTGCTAATAAGATGTATGAATTAACAATCTTATGGGTTTAGTTACGCAAGATCATGCAAGACGTACTTAATTGATATTTATAATGTAAGTGATAAGAGTATGGATGATAAACGGAAAATCTTATAACAGGAACCTTGAATTCGGTTTCATCGCCAAATACCAGGTCCAATAGGAAATAAAAATTTAGAAACCAATAACTGTATCTGAAATTTGTATTTTTTTATAGATAGATACATATTCAAAAACATAACATTATAAGTAAATATTGCTATAAAATCAAATAAAGCAGTACCAACATTCCATGATGTAAACATAACATTGGATTGTGCATTAATCTTTGAAACGAATATATTATTTGTCCATGAGAATAATAATTTAGATATAAATTTAGTCATCTTAAATTATCGTTTCTTTGCGGTTGAACAAAACTACACATTACATAGGTAATCGATTCAATTGTTTGGTCGGTTTCTGCGGTTTATAATCATTAGCTTTTGTACTCCGACGACCGCGTCATTTATCAATGCTTCGGAATAACTGGTTTGCAATATTTATACATTCCGATATATCAAATCAATTCACACATTTATAAAGGGGCTCCGCTTTCAATCTTAGAGCTGGCGCTGGATTAAATTATAATGTGTAAGCTGTAATAAAATGATTTGTATTCAGTTTTTTATGTTTTTTTCAGCAATTGAAGTATGAAAATAACAATGTTTACCTATATAGATTTCTCGAAATAATATTACAACATAGTCCATCTTGTAAACTGCCGGCAAAAAATACCTACTTTAGTCCAGAGTTAAATTCATATTGTATATGCTACTATAAATTCCAATTCGTTCTCACATATCATTTATCGCTATGGTTTAAATAGTATATGCTACCATTAATTATAAAATTATTAATTAATAAAGACTATTCATGTATGATGTACCGGTTCTTCTCTATGGCCTACCCTTTGGAACCGGGAAACTAGACTGGGATGTTTCATAAGTGCAATGTTTGTCTAAATGTCAATGTTGTATTTAAAACAAAAACAAAATTACTTTGAAATATATATTATTGAATTTATATTATATAAATCTATATTAATATTAACTAATATTATATGTGCGAAAGTTCGGATGTTTAGATAGGTAGAGGTAGAGGAGATTGTTACTCAATCACTCCAAAACTACTAAACGGATTGTGATGAAACTTTTCAATGTTATAACTCATGTACCAGAATAACACATATGCTATATAAATCTTACATTTGAATTTGGTTTTGTCTGTGGTATTAAATAAATTGTAGCGAGATTACGTATTTGCCAAGAGAGCTCCTGTTTTTAATCGTTTGGTTCACTGAATCTTACAAAAACAAAAAAATATATAAAGATTACTTTAGCCAAACTAAAATGGTTTTTTTGTTCTGTGGAAACTAGGAAAAATATCCAACATTTTTCCCAAGACCTTTCACTAATATAGATACTCTAAGGCGCCATATTGTTTCCCCTTTTTTTCTTCACCTCTAAGCCGCCATAAAATTTTGTTTCGGCCTTTACACCCACATTAAGATCCATCCGCAGTTTTCATTCATACGCTTCAAAAACACTTTAAAAAAAAGACACGGGTCACAGGTACATAAATACCATATAAATATTATTTGTAGGTAGGTACAGTCCAAGTGAACGGAGTTCAGGGCAACAACTAGTTTACAATAAATAAAAGCTTCTTTTCACATACATAGATAACTATCATAATAAATAAATGCAAATGCTACTTTTGCAATATCGTGATTTTTTTAAATATTTCTCTCGTATTACTTTTTTATCATTTCATATCGAAGAGTGACCTTTGAAGGTACAATTATTAACTTAAAATTGGTTCAAGAGGCGTATTGTGAATCCTTTGATGAACATTGCGCAGATGCGAAATTGTAATAGCAATTACGTTATTTGATGTGCTATAATGCATTGTGTTCCTTACAATAGATTCATGAAAGAATTATATCCTTAACTGTCAAATGTAGCTACACCAAAACACTACTTATTTGGTATTCTTATAATAATTATTTATTTATTTAATTTATTTCATCTTTATTGTCTAGAAAAAAGTAATGTTACAATCCGGACTTAATCCTAAAAAAAATCTATTAATCAACCCCGAAAAACAAATAAATAAATAATTCTAACTAAATAAAATTTAACAACTACAATAATTGCAATGCATAAAACACAACCAAATAAACATTGTTGTTATATTGTACATTAAACGTTCCTACTGTAATCGATTAGAAAATATAATATAACTGAAACATTTTTTTATTATATTATACATACATAAATATAACGTAGCATACGTAATATATTTCGAGTACATTATTTCCACGTATTTTATAGATAGGGTTAAAGTTTAATACCTAAAAATGTAAAGTCTAAGGACGATAATATCGCCCCAAAGGGGAATAATTCAGTAAGTACAGTACGAGTATGTCGCTACATCCGCCCGTAACTCTTTCTTTAATAGCTTGACAACATTACACACAAACTACACGCGTTAATGTGATTTATAATACTTCTTCTTCTAAGAATATATTAATTGTTTATACTAATTAAATACACACAGTCTTTAATTAAAATTATAAAAAAATATATGTGAGTTAAAATATATACTTACATGCTACATGCTGAATATTAGATTACCATTAAGTAGCGAAATGCGGTTCATTAATTAAATGTTTCGTTATCACTGATAGACAGACAGGCAGTCATTTGATTTTTTTATGAACCAGCTGTGGCTACGCTTTGTCTATTTAAAAAGATTTTTTTGCACTATAGATATTCCTAGTCGGATACTCATCATCACCTCAAATCAACATCAAATCTAGATATCTTAAGTTCATATTTCTGGCAAGACGTGTTTAAACCAAAAATTACTACGTGTTAAAACCAAAAGCTAAGTTTATATTATTATTTATTTGGTCTGGGTCCGCTCTACTGCGCTCACGGTCCAGCGCAGCGCTGCGTGGGAACTCGAGTTCTTACCTTTGTTCAAACACACGTTTAACACTACATAAATAGCCGAAACGTTATTAATAACTGAGAGGTAACTGCTAATTTGCCTTACTATTGTATAGTTCGAGCCATATACATTTAGTATAGACATGTGAGTGACAGTAATTGTAGGTAGTCTGTGAAACAAAAATTTTACTTGTATTGGAAGTTTAAAAACTTTATCGGGATAAAATAAACTAAACACATATCTTTTTAAACAGATTCAATCTATATCTAGGCACCTATAATAAATATTAAAGTAAAGTATGCATTACGCATCTCTTTTTAATGCTTTTTTTAGGTATTACCTCCTATCTACACGAAATCGCTTTTGTATTCTAACTTTATTCGTTGAAGTCATGAGCTATGTGAAACCATATTAACAAATTCCATTAAAGGTACCAGTACCTATAGGCTACGAAATCATTAGATTACTATTCCCTTATAAAATAATTTCACTTAAAATATATACGATTGTAAATAAAAAGAATACATGTTATAAATATCTCATGGATATAATTGATCAATGTACAATCCCGCGGTCAGCGAACCTATTGCCGTGGCCACGACCTCAGCCGCAAGATAGCTCAACATAAAATATTTACTATCTACATATCCCCATAACACACAGCTATCTTTAGGTCGGTTCTACATCCACCGGTCAGTGATCCGTGAAAGCCTAGGGCCCCGAGCCCAGAACCTATTACTATTAACAACAATAAGTACATTCCCGATGTATAAACCCTCGTTCAGACGTGAGTTTCTCAAGTAACATGCTGATATTAAATACTGATAGGCTTATAAAATTAACGACTTCTTAGCGCCATTGTAGGTTGTAAAGTTTTATTAAAACACTATCCCATTTCAACGATTTTGTCTAAAACTCCTCTTATTTCTGGACTCTTATATTAGCCATCTGTCAATAGATTTAACGATACTTGCCCATTTTATTGTAATTTGTAATTTTAGCTTAAACTACTTTTTGATGTTTGCTCATGATAATGTATCTCTTTGAAAATTACTCTATACGTTGACGGCAATTACACATATAAGCACTCTAAATGTAATTTAATTTGACTTGCAGTTTAAACAAATAAAAAATACTATTAAAATTTAGTTACCTTATCGTTCTCTTATCCCAGAGCTCACATGTTCAAGCCCTGTCCATGTTGATTTTTTTAATATTCTATATTCATTTAAAATGAATTAAGCTAATCACGTCCAGTGCAACCGGTAGACCCATAAAAAAATATATTTAATCTATCAAAGAATTAAAAGTTTTTAATTCAATCAAATTTATTGTCTTCCCATCAATGATAGATCAAGCAATGCCCGCTTTACGACTCTGTATTCTTAAGTTGACTCGGCTGATCTCATTAAGTCACGTTGCTACTGCGCTTGTACAGCATTCTGGCCCATTGGAATCGTGTGCAATTTTTCTAGGGCGATGCTTATGCGACGGTTTCCATAGGTTGGAATTATGTAAAAAGCTTAACATGGCTAAACATGTAACACATAAACAACTTTAAAGAAAAAACTAACTATTGATATTAATTATATTTGTATATAATACATGTTGTTTATTCGATTCCATCTTCCTCAGCGCGGTCCGCGAGTGCGGCGGCGGCGCGCTGCTGGTGGCGGCAGAGGCAAGGGATGGCGCTTGGAGTGCCGCACTGCGAGGCGCCGCCGTCTCCGTTGACTGGACCGAGCACCCCGCAATGGAGCATGGAGACCGGTACACCGACACATTTACAAACCTATCTACCCACTCTAAGATTGCACGTTTAATGGTGTACCTGTTACTTCTTTGTGTGAACAATGGCCAGATCAAAAACCGCTTATGTAACTGCATTCTTTTGATTATTCTGTTAATTACTGGAGCCTTAACTGTAATAACAAAATAAATAGTTCAAGCCTTCACTGTAACAGTAAAAATAGATAGTATCTACCTACATATAATAGAGCAGGGCCGGATGAAATATCGGTGTATGACAGTTTTGTAAAATGTATTTATTTTAGTAGGCACGGTGTATCTAGCCGATGCGGAGGTCCTAGGCCCATATTGCCTAATTAGTAATAGAAAATAAAACCGTGTTATAAAGTAAACGATCCTTGTATAGAAAACAGGTTTATTAATTGTAAAAGTTATAACCATTTACATCGGATACGTAATGCAGATTCAGAATGCATGGAGAGCAGCATTTTATAGCCCCGATGTCATTTATTTGAATACCTATTAATGTACATCGAAGTTGTCACACAGTACCTACTTCGCCTTTTCTTGACTATATTTTACATCGATAATAATTAGAAAGCCAGTTCGTATTAGTCGTATTTATAAATATTAACTTTATGTTTACAAATTACGAATTACGGAAAAGTTTTATACTTATCCATATACATATTTTAGTTAATTATTTTTAACTTGGATCTCTACGAGGTGAGACCACTACAGGCGTGAAATGAGTGGCGCTTAGACATTGATTATAATTGTAAAACATCAAAATCCCAGTGTGCTAGAGATAAACGGCACGTCGACGCTGTGGTGCGGTGCAGACGAGCTACGGCGCGCCGTGGCCGCCGCCGCGCCCGCACGACTGGTGCTGCTGCGCGCGCAGCCTCAGGTACTTATATAATTACTTATTTTACCTATATGATCACCGCGTTCTATTATTGTATCCCCTTCTTTACAGACATAATTTTAAGAAATTCCCTCGTTAGTAGTGAACCAAGAATGTTTTATCCTAATTCTAAATGCATAAGCTGTCAGTCAGTCAATATATAGTCCATTTGTAGAGTATGGAGGTGTGTTCGCTGAGAGCGGCGGCGGTGCGAGCGGGACGCGCTGAGCGAGAGTTGCGCGGTGATAACACGCGCCTCACACACCGCATCTCCTACCTTGAGGACCAGGTCGCTGAGCTACTAACACGACACCCACAGGTTTCTAATTTATAAATAACTACTCTCAGTCGCTCACTTAGATACTTAGTTACATTCACGTAAAAATCGAAAACCCTTAAAAGATTACCACAAAATCGAATCTACTTGGTATCTATCTAAAATGCACACCCAGTATATATCCGAAGTATCAAGTAACCAATCAATTTTGAGGTCTTGTTTAATATTTTGTTTTACAGAAACACTCTATTCGCCGAAGTACCTACTGAGCTGATCCGATTTTATATTATTTAATTACGGTATTTATAAATTAAAAATAAATTTTTCAGCTCCAACCGGTGAACGGCAACGACGGCTGCATAACGGTCAATAAAACAAAGAAAAACGTAACTAACATCAACATCACCTCTGAAACGCCGAGCAAAACTAGTCCAAAATCGGAGATACAGGTGTTCCAAAAGGGACCGGACATCACAGCCATCGTCGCCAAGCTGCCGGGACTGGACGAGTCTGAAGCGAGCGCCCTGCCCGTAGTACGACCGCGGAGCGCCCTCAGCGCGCACGCACGCGACCAGCGCGCCGGCCGCATGAGGCACTCGCTCTCGCACCACTGCATACACGACTACGGCGCCGAAACAGACGCTGCCATACGCATGATAGAGCGCAATCGACGACACATGGATGAGCAGAAGATTAAAGTGGAAAAATACAATCGGTCAAAGGCGGACGACCGCCTCGGGTCGGAGGACGAACCAGACGTCGAGGGATCTCGGACCGACGAGTGTGACTCGGGCCGAAAGGGCACGAAGAAGGTCGCCGAGAGAATAGAGGAGAGCATAAAAAAGACAAACTGGGCGGAAAGGAAGACCCTGTCAATCATAGAACAGCTGAAGAGATCACAGAGATTGCGAAAGATGAAAAAAAACGAGAGCGCCGAGAACTCGCAGACGGAGACCGATCGGCACCATGTCTACGGCAGGATAGACGGCAAGGTGTTAGAAAACGCGCACAAATCCAGCCGGAGGTCGTCAAAGCTGCACACTCGAAGCGCGAAATCGTCCGAGTTCGAATCAGAATGCTCGGACTATCCGAACGGCGAGGCTCGCGGCGGCTCGCGGGGCGGCCACTACGTCAAGCGCGAGGAGCCCCGCGAGGAGCGATGCCGGCCGGCGCCACCGCGAAAGCCGCTGCGGCTGTCGTTGCACAGGGCGCGAAGCGCACACTCGCTCGTCGCCGGCAGCGAGTCGGAAGCGAGCCGGCCCCCCTCGGATGTGGGGCCACACTGCAAGCGGCCCGTCAAGCGCACGCACGCGGCGGACCGCTGGGCCACCGAACGGCCGCGGGACCCGCGCGCCACTCCAAGACCGGCGCGACGCGCCCCGCCCGCAGACGGACTGTACCCCGACGGGTGGTGTTGAATGCGATAGTTCGAGACATCTCTTTTCGATACCGATATGTAAATATAGGTTAGATGCACCCACCGTTAAATACTCACTTGCGAAGCGTATTTATTTTGTTGATTAAATAAAAGAAATATAAGTTCTGTCTTTTTATTAAACATTTATTCCAAATTACTGATTAGGGGGCGGCGGTTAAACCTCTCGACTATAAATAGAGAATTCGGGATGTAGGGCGACTACGTTGTATCTACATGTACATCGTTATCGTATGACATTTATCGATATCGATAATAAAATTAATATTTTATAATCTACGTAATATAATCCAAACAAAACTTCGATACGATATTTACAGCGATAGATAAAATATTTCAACAATATATTAAAAAAGGCTAAAATTAGAAGCTACCTCTTATAATATTAAATATATATAATATTTGTCACTCAAACTCGATTTGCCGCACTCGACAGACAAATCGTCATTATTTGGATCTTTCTAAAAGTTTACTTTCAACTTCCATAGCATAGGTGCGGTCAAAAGGCCAGGAATATTCAATAGTCTTATTTATTCATTTTACCCACAAAAGACATTTTTTGAGATCTTTTATAAATACTTTAGTATGATATTTAATAACAATTGAGTAATTATTAATTATCATAGAAAATACTTTAGTTAGGGCTCGGGCACTCAATAGATCGATTCTTATAACCGACCACGCACATTAGCTCTATTTCGTTTTTTTTACTGGTTAAAAATAAACCTTTAGAATAATCTTACAGAAGTAATTTTTTTTTAGATATTAAATAATATTAAGTGAAAAAAAACAAGTGCAATATTATACAAATTGATAAATTAAACTAATTAGAAATAGGAAAATATTAAATTAAGTTTTGTTACTAAAACTTTTTTTGAATGTTCAAATGCAGCATTGTAATTATATTATAATTGTAATGATTCGTATTTAAATAATTCCTATAATTATGTATGTGTGTGTGACGACGCTCTTTTATAAATATTAGCACTTAGTAAAACTGAACTGACAGTGCTTGTCAGTTAAGTTTTAACTAAATATCTCTTATAGCCACCAATTATTTCTCTATAAATAAATATAATATTCCTTAAAACCAAGAGCTTGAGTTGAAAAGAATAAATATTGCAGAATTCTGTGATATACAAAGGCTTATTTCTTTTTAAAATGATTTACCATCCTAGTTCCAATAAAATGCAACATTAGAGTAACTATTCTATATGATAGATAAACGCACCTTCAGACTAACTATTGAATATTTAGTAGAAGACTGTTAACATACATGGCTGAATAAGATGATAAGTCGTTTGGTTAAAAAACATACATAAATCGTAAAAAATGTTTAATAAAAATAATAAACATAATAATTATTTATATGGTTAGTATAAATAATTAGCTTAATAATTTAGCTATGAATTGGTAATCATTTTGCAATGTAGAGTAAATGGTAGAATAACTCTATTAATTCACCACATGTATGATATTAAAATATGAAAAATTGATAATAGTTAAAAATAACAAATAAAAACGTAACGAAAATGTCTTACAATAATTAAATAAGGTAGACAATAGTAACTTGTAAGACACATTTAAATCTTATGATAAAAAAAACATGTGTGACCAGGCTAACTGAGGTTTTCTTTTAATAAAAATCATTCATTATGATATAATATTGATTAATTAAGATAGAGCAATAAATTTTGATTTTTATGGTATTTTATGAATTTTATAAGAGACCAAATATAAACATACATACTCATCATAATAAGTTTTATACAGATTTGAAACACGAATAAAATACTGAATACCATTATAGGTCTTTAGCCAGGTCACGAACTTTATACATTCCTAAGTCTTTTAACTCATCTTACAGGATCTTTATATTAGAAGAAACACTTGCCAATTTATTCAACCCATATACACTTATAAATATTTACATTTTGTAGTGTTCATTTAGAATATTTTTTTATCAACATGTATATCGTTAGGCCCGAAGCGACACCATCATCGGTGTATTTACATTTGGGATCGTTCCTGTATCGAACCTATATAGACATCCAAGTCGTGATGGTATCGTGTCGGGTAAAGATCACGTACATAGACTTAAGACATAAGTGACTCACTAACACTCGGTCCTCTCCCATCATTATTAATCTTAAACTCAGACTTCAATTAACCACCAATAAAATTTCCGCCATAATGAGCGTCTCGTTCCGGCGATGACCTTCCCAGGCGAGTTTAAAACTCGAAGCAGCGGCCCAGGTTCACGAATCTGTAGCAAACCGTAACGATAGTGACAATAGAAATATAAATATAATATTTTTGTTTAAATTCAGGGAACTATAGGTTTATTATGATTAACATGTATGTATTTTTTCTTTATTTATGTACAACTGTTTGTTCCTAAATAAAATAAAAAAAAATAAAAAAATAAAAAATAAACATGCGTAGGTAGTCGTATATACATATGCGCGCTTACTTCTTGAGCGCGTGAGGTAGCGGCAGCTCGCGCACGGCCTGCTTCATGAGCAGCGACAGTCGCACGCGGCGCGCGTTCCCGCCCCTGGCCTCGCGCCGCCGCCGCCGCGCCGTGTGCGCGCGCTCCTCCGGGCCCGGCGACCAGCTGCGCGTGTCGGCGCCGTCTCCTGCGCACACACGCGCGTTACTCACCCGCACGTCAGGAAACGGGCGGTGCGGTTCCGTATTTGATGACGCGTCGTACCTCCGGCTGCGGGACCGTCGTCCGAGCGCTCGGGGTCCGTCTCCTCACTCTTGCTCTTGTCGGGCGAGCCGCCGGAAGAGCTCTCTTCGATGCCGCCGTCTAACTTCTGCCGCTTGGGCCCGTTCTTGAGGGCCTCGTCCTCGCCGGCGTCCAAGTCGGCGAGGCTCCTCTCGGCCGCCTCGAGGGCCTCGACGTACTCTGGATCCCACTCCATGTCGGACGCCTCCCCCAGGTCGATCTCCACCACCGAGGGAACGCCCGGCAGCTCGCGTTTGGGAGGACCGGTCATGTTGTCCTGCGACAATGAAGGGGCCGAATAATTATTTTAATGAAAATGAAAAAAAATAAATATGAAAATGTGTGTAGTAATCACACATTAGGAATAAATAGTATCTTATAATAATATTATGCAGTAAACATACTGTCTTTACTTCACTTTCGACGACAGTTTCCTTCTTAGCCATTTCTTCGGTGTTCGTTAGCGCCTCGGCCATGTTACTCTTAGTATGTGTGGTCGAAGTCGAAGGTTTAGCGTCACGTTTTTTGCGCAGGAACTCCCGCTTTGCGTTTCCGTTAGCCGATTTATTGTCGGACAAATCGTTGGGTGACCTCGGGCGGCGACGAGTACCGTTGCTGTGGCTCTGCCCGGTGCGACGTTCAGATTCATCGGTATGCTTGCGAGGCAATACGGATGGAGTATCGTCTAGGTCACTCGAGTCCGCATTCGCATCAAATTTCTCCTCCGAATCCGAGACGGGTAAATCTATATCTTTCGGGTCATCCGGTAGGTCGTCGGGACCCCTTTCGGACCGTTCAGTCTCCGAGGCGTCGGGCCCATTCTCGTCGTCGGAGGAGTCGGAGTCGACGCGATCGAACCGCAACGCCCCGGCCACTCTGTTCTGCCCCATACTGATTACGAGACTCAGAAGTGCGTTCATTTCATTCGCCCCGCTCTCGTTATCAAGATCGTGTAATACATTCAGTCCCTCTGCAAAATAAAGTGTATCTTACAAAATAATCCTCGATCAATTGATAAATTCCTCTGGCGTTTTATTTAAAAAATCGTATAAGGATATACGCACGTACCGACGGAGCCGCCGGGCTCGATGGGTATGCAGATGCGTCTCGGGCAGGCGGCGGGCGGAGCGAGCTGCGGGCGCTGCTGCAGCTCAGGGTGCCGCCGCAGCACGCCGCCGCGCATGCAGCGCCGCACCACCGCGCGAGACAACAGCTGCAGGCGCACCGGACGGAGAGGGTCTGGGGAGTAAATATATCAATTATTAAAATTACTAAATTTACTACTACTTACTTACCTAAGTACTAAATACTTTAGCTTTACGACTATTTTATTATCACTATAAAAAAGTGTTTTTGGTATACAACATACTGTACCAGTTGTACTAACGGTTAACGGTTTATGTAATTGATGAAAAAAATAATGTAACGGAAATGATCATCATAATAGTTAAAAATAACAAATAAAAACGTAAATGTAACGGAAAAGATTAAGAGGACATTTTGAAGTAACCCATACCCAGCCTGGCATTCTGCGTGGACTCCTCGGCCGTGGGCGGCCGTAGTGCGGCGAAGGACACGTTAAGCACACTGCGCGACACCCACTTTTCAGGCCCCACGCGGCGCACCTGCAGCAGCGTGTCGTTGAGGGGCATCACCAGCACGCCACCCACCTGCAGATACATAGTTATTTACGGATTTTATAAAAAGCATCAAGCATCACACGTTATTACTATATATTTTTTATATAAAACCGTTAAATACTTGTGTACACTATATTTTAATGACTATGCTAGAATAAATATAAAATTATTACACATTCGGATACAATCGAAAAGTTAATGTGAGTAGAGAGATGGGGTAACATGGTATCTCGTACTTATTTAAATTTATAAAGATTTGTGCATACACAACTACCTCCAGTAGGTTCTTCAAAAAATATGGTTGTACAGTTTATGTCCTTTTAGTATTTTACTACATTTATAGATAATCATACTGTGCTAATGAAACATCAAACTAGTTTGACAAGTCCCTATGGAAATAAGTTAATTTAGAAGAACTGCCATGAAGGTTTGTAGCGTGTTTAGTTTTTACTACTGAATATGTATGTAAATTAAGTGAGAATTAGAATAAAAGTCAAAGTAAAGTTATATAAATTGCAACTAATGTATAAAGTGAACCTTAATAAGCTGTTTGAAGTACATTTCATACTCCACTGGACAAGCGGCGCCGCAATAGACCCGATCATAGCCCGACAAAGGTGGAGTCAGACACAGTGCATTACCTAGAAAAAAAGGTTCAATAATCTATAAATATGTACATCAATGTTGAGCTTATTTAAATATACATCTAACATATATTTTTATAGATATTTCGGTTTGGTTTTTCATTTTTGGCATCTTTATTAATCTATCATCAATGTTAATCTACTGCAAATATATCATCAATGTAAATCTACTGCAAAGTGGGGAACAATGGTTAGGATGTTTGAAACAACCTCAAAAGATTTCAAAACCGAGATGGATGATAATAATATATTATATAGAATGCTAAATTCATCAAAACGGGTAGTGATATGGTAACTCAATTGGTAAATAGGCGGAACAGTTTCCCAAAGGTCGCGGGTTCGAATCCCTGCTGTATTTTTTTTTAGGTTAATTTTATATAATTTTTTGGTAGGTTAATTTTTTATTCATGTGTTATGTTAAATGTTCAGTAACACTTGCTAAATCTAGTGCTTGGAATTATAATGAACAGATCAAAGACATTCTTTCTAACATGTTTATAAAATGGTTAAAAAAAAACACATTAAAATATTATCATAAAAAAATACAACTTATATAGCAGGGTATTAAAAAAATGTACCCTATATAAACCATGAAATATTACCATATTATGTAAAAGAAAACAACTATAGGGTTAGTTCGCTGTTTCTACTAATTAGATGAATAGTGTTTAATAGGTTTTCAATCAAAAAAGTAATTTCTCTAAACATAATAACAGAATAGAATATATATATTTATTTAGCACACAGCACACAGTTACAGCCAAAATAAAGTTAACTATATTAATAAATAAATTATAAATGCAAAATATAATTTGCAAAAAAGAAAAAAACAAAATATTAATAACTAACAATAAAATAATAAAGAAAAAAAACAAAACATATACAAAAAGCCACCATAAATAAAAAAAAAGAAACAAAAAAAAAATTCAGTGACACCATAATTCAGTGCCTAGCAACAGTGCTGTGCCACAAATAGGTATACCATTCTGCAATGTCTTGGGCTAGGAAACCCAGTGCTAATTTTCATTGGCAACCTTATCGTTATTGTAACAAATGACAGATACAAATAATTTAAATCATTACCAGAACCCTAAAAATCCAATAAATTGTCATCAATCTAATAAATGGAATTATACAATGAAAACAATTCACACTTACCTTGGTAATATTTGGGTTCACAGAAGTCAAATTCATCCAAAGTTGGTGAATTTTCAATAAATTGGCTAATCTTCTTAGTAGCATATTCCACTACAGCAGGATGCACTTCCACTCCATGACTGATGCCTGAAGACCCCAGGATCAAGCCCACCAGGCTACTAAGGTAGCCTGTCCCTGAACCCACATTCAAGAAGGACAGGCCTGGCCTCAGCTCTAACCCCTCCATCACCTCACTATTGGGTAATGGAATTCACTTAGAAATAGAATTACTATATTCTAAGTCTATGTGTGGGATCAGTCCCCTGGATAGCCCCTGAGTTAAAAAAAATCAACAAAATGATACTTGATGGTATTTATTTACAATAATTAGTATTGAAGTTGTTTAGTTTTAGAATTTAACATTGTAAAAGGAAGCAAACTGTTACTGCTGTGAATCCATGTTAATAATGTGTTATTAAATTTGCTTATTGGGTATTACAAAAAAAAAATATGTAAAAAATTACCTATAAATACAGGGCGATGATAAATGAAGCGGTCCATTTCTCCAGGCTAAATCCTTGTAAGCCTGGTCTCGAGCTTCGGGGGTCATGTAGTCAGCTCGATCAAGTGCTCTGAATACTGTCTCAACTTGTCTAGTGCGGATGTAGTTTCCGCTCATTAAATTGTCTATTAGTTCATTGTTATCACGCCCTGAGCTGACCGCACCACCCATTTTGTAAGACTTATTTGTTTTGTTAGAACTGTCTTAGCTGATAGGATTCATGACGTCAGAGTTGTTTTTCAACATTTTCTAATATCAGTCACCATTTTTAACAGGACAAAATATACATGTGAGTATACCAAATAAATTTCCTAAGACAAAAAACCTCCTATAAATTGTTAGTTGAGAAACGATATGATAATACAAAAACTATTCTCCTTTCTCATTTCCTAAGCTCTTTTCAAGTTAATCGAAACAAACTTGATATTGATACTTGATAGCAATTTGCAGAAATATCAAAGAGTCGAAAAACTCTATGAATCGTCAATTTCCAATTTTGTCCATAAATATCAGTGAATTATAATGAGATAAGAGTAGTCTTATAAATGTATGATATAAAACGATAATTTGAAACCAGAGTTTGTTGATTAAAATAAAATTATTTGGATATATGTTTGGTTATATCTTAGAATTTATTTGTAGAATCTACTTAATAATACGTGGCTTTAATGATAATTTTATAAAAATCTTTACTCTATGGGTTTTGGCAAGTCAAATGAATTTGACAGATCACACAATTTCAATTTTCAATCACAATTCAGTATTCTCAGTTAGTCAAATAGGGGTTGGGGAACCTTGTGATTATAGTTTAGTCTTATTCTATTTATTCAGTAATTTATCCTTCTGAAGTTGATAACTAAATTGTTTTCGTCTATAGTGTTTCTCTCATGACAAATTATTCAAATCAAAGTTATACCTAAAAAGTGAAGTGTTCGAGAATAGTGAAAAGATGTTTTTGTGACGTAATATCATAAAAGTGTAATTATCAGACAGAAGAATGGCAGAAACGAGTGAACCGAAGGCTAGTCCTTCCGCGCCCGGTGGCGATGCCGGAGGAGAGGAAGACAAACGGGACGAGCGGATGTTAGAATGCAACATCTGTTTAGACACAGCTCGAGATGCAGTCGTTAGCATGTGTGGACACCTTTTCTGGTAAATATATAGTTATACTTCAATGTGTTAGTTGTTGAAGTGGACAAAGAAGTTCTATTATATAAGATAAATTAGCCTTAAAAACTGTGTAAATTTACACAAACATTTTATTTTCTAAGTTGGCCGTGTCTGCATCAGTGGCTTGAAACCAGGCCAAGTCGGCAAGTGTGTCCAGTGTGCAAGGCAGCTATAAGTAGAGAGAAAGTGATTCCATTATATGGCAGAGGAAATACAAAACAAGAGGACCCAAGAAATAAGGTAAGCACAGACATACCTTATCATAATATGGCATGTAATGTAAAACTAGCAAAAAAATGGTTAATTTGATGTAATTATAAATAAGTTACAAACAAAACCAAGTTATAGACAATCATAATAGAAAATTATCTAATGATAAAATAGTTTTTTTTTAATTATTAAAAAAAATGCTTTAAAAATACAATTATGAAGGCCAACCCAGCTTACGTATGATATTTTCTAAAAAAATATTTTTGACTTATTAAAACCCATAAAGAAATACATAGTTTATTCTATTGCAGGCATTATTAAGGCTTATTTTTTTTAATATAGATAAATGTTTTTTAGTTATTAAATATTTTTAAAATAAGCAAATTTTGATTTGACACAATGTTCAAACTAAACTTAATAACAATAACTAACACCCAATTTACTATGATAACAACATTTTTGTATGTGATACCGCGATTCAGAAATACAATGTACATGCACAGCAACCTCTGTTGAGATCTAGAAATTGTTAGCTTAAGTCTATGGGAGATTCAGTTTTTTGACCATATCTATAAAAAGAAACGATATTTTTTATTCTGTTTTTTGGAGAACAAGTCCAGTCACATCCTTGACATGCATGCCAATTTCGGTTAAAATTGGTCAAGTGGTTTTTCTGTGATGTTGCCTCAAAAAATTTATTCCCAAACGGTTAAGAGCTTCCCTTACGCTCAGCTCAATATATGAGGTGGGATAATTGTATGATGATTATAAGAATTTCATATGCTTTACATTAAGGACTAAGAAGTTTCAGACCAATGCGGAGTTTTATTGTGCAACATCCAATAAAATTGTATTTTACCCTTACATACATTGCATCTTTTTAGAGTTAGCTTTTTGAAGATTATATCATTAACATAGATAGATTGACTTCATACCTATGTAACAGGAAGGAATAAAATAATTAAGATGACATCATTATTTCTTCATTTTAGACACAAATGTAAGAAAACAAGTTTAGTACTTAATTAACTTTTGCATTTCTAGAATAATTTTGACTGATAACACAATACAATTTGATACAATACAATTACACCTACAATTACATACTACCCATTTAGTAAACTACAATAAAATTACATTCATATGCAGTATTTGGTTTTAATTATGCCTTAATTTACATCACATCTCAATGTCGGCTAGGGGTTCAAATACTCAAATGAGTTGAACTGAACTGTTTACTGTTTGTGTACTTGTTGTGTATTCTCATGTGTTTGTATTGTAACACACTCTGACTACAACCTGCTCCAGGTTTTGAGCCATCCCACAGTGTAAATCAGATTTCAATCACTTCAGTAGTGTTTAAGTGAAGTACTTAAATTCACATATAATAAATAAGTTTGAAAAGTATATATAAACAAAAGATTGGGATCACATATGACGTAAATATGTACTTAAAGTGGATAGTATGTTACAATCTCAACAAAAATATGTAAAATAATAAGTGAGAAATAAAAAATTATAGATTTAAACATGTGTGTAAATCAAATAATTTTAATTAAACATGATATTATATGATAAATGTGTTACTTCTAATTGTTTTCCATTAATCCCGTGAGCTTCTAAAAGGATGTAGGTGTTTCGAAAAAGTCTCGAACTATCACAAGTGTAGCTAGGGTTTGTAGTGAGATATAAGTTAAAACATATCTCACTACAAACAGATATAACATTTTAAACCTTATTATTGGAATTATTGTTTTGATGTCAGTTAGAAACAATCTGCATTCTTGTTTCAAATGTTATAAACATGTAGTGATTTATTTTTAAATAAAATTATAATCATTTTACCATTTTTAGATAAACTTGCAATTAATTTGTGGGGTTCTGTATCGAAATTGTGACACTTATAACTTCGTCTCGTCCATATGTCAGAGACCTACTATCCATCAACGAAACTACCTATTTCTTGGTATTCGTATGTACATATCGTTTCATTAGATGTGTTTAATAAGCCTGACAAGCCTCTACATGTTTATAGATATTTTCAAAAAATTAAAGAATCGATTTTCTTTTTTTGTCTTTTTATCTGTCATTTAAAATTACTGAAGATAGATTACAGTACTTTTTGTGATGGCAATTTCTTTTATTTCCACGGGCTTCAAAGTTGATTATAGTAATATTTCTTTATAAATTTTACAAACAACTATTTTTATATAAAATGACGGTACACTTATGTTACACAAGTGTAACTGACATTAAAAATAAATTACTAATGGTTGTATGGTTCAACGAACTTGGTCAGAAAGTCAGACTGATTTGGCCGGTTTTGTTATTATACTTATTATGGTGTGGTATGTTGTTAACTGCTAATCTCTGCCACATATCAGTAATGCCCTGTATTCTTGGTTTCAAATCTAAAATTAAAGGTATATTATTAAATAAATCTTACTATAACATTCAAGAGTTTTTGGTTGATCGAAATGTGTGGAACTTGGGTCATTGACTCATTTGCGGGGTTGATGTTATAATTTATAAGTCAAACATTGTTAAATTTTATTTAAAAAGAGCAACTGTTGAGTTTCTGGCCAGCTCTTCTCAGCAGAACAGCATTCCGAGCTGGTGGTAGCTTACTCACAGACTGACTGACTGACCAATTTAATGTAATTGACGATTCAAAAGTGCGTGTAAATGCCTACTTGAATAAAGATGTTTTGAATTTTGAATTTGAATTTTGAATTTTGAAACATCTTACCTCGATATTGACAGGTGTCGGTCCAACAGTCTGTTGTTTTAAAACCTAATCCAACGCACATATTATACAGGGCAGCGGAATGTGTATTAATATTAAGGTTCAGTTACACATTTTAGTTAAATTTTTTTTTAATTATGTAACTATCTGTCTGTATAGTTGAGTCTCCTTAGCCTGATACCGGCAAAACAAAGCAACGATTTTAGAACTGACGCTCGATGAAATCTTATCTTTCGCTGCTAAATTAAAATGTCGGAAGGTGTCTATAAGTATTTAGCCGTATTTTAACCAATAATGCAATCATAGTCAAATGTCTCCTAGAAATAAGAGATACCTTATCTTACAAGATCTGCTGCCGTTCTATCATGTCAAGTGTAAGACGAAATGATCTTTTGCATGTTATTCGGCATTGTGGCGTCGGCGGTTGCCTCCACTTATATCTCACACCTCCATCCTAAAGACGTCCTAAGCCGAAGTCTTACCTCAGTAATATTTTTTTTCAATTGAAAACTGTGTTTGTAGTTTTAACTGGGTGACATTTCACATTCTAAAATAACAATAATGAAATTTTGGATCATAAATTAGCCTTGTATGACGACAGTAATGACGTATTGACTGATAATGAACCTTGTAACTGTTAAGTTATCAACAGTTATCTTCCTTGAACTAGAAAATAACAGTAAATAACCGACTATAAAAAAGTAAAAAAAAGTTATGCTCTAATAAGCGGTATATAAACTGAAATAATATTAAGTTTGAATATGTTTTAAAAAATATAGGTGGGTGTTTCTCCACTAACGGGAAAATTTTGCATGAAATTTGTCCTGCACACTTTTTGTTTTAAAATAGGGTTTTGAATGTATAGAATGAAAGCTAATAACATTTTTTTTTCATTGACCTCCTTCCTCTTTTGAGGATCATTTTTTTTGAGGAAAATTTTGCTGTTTTTCTCTTTTTTTTCTAATATTTATTCTCTCGTCATTTTATATATTTTTTGGGTGGTAACTGGCATGGTAAGCCGTTTCTAAGCTATATTAGTAATTACTGTACTCACGTATAATAACTGCATATAATCCATTTAGTAGCTAATTTTATTTAAATTTATATAAAAAACAATCCACTGGAAACTATAAAAATCCCCTGTGTTGCGTCGAAACAGGGGATTGTCGCCAGGGGACTGTCACCAGGGGACTGTTTTCTGGCACTAAACAGGACTGTATTCATTATTTACGAATCCTAGTTTATTTCACAGCTAAATAAGTAACTGTACGTTTATTTTGGTTATCGATATATCAAAACCATAATCTAATTAGAAAAAATTACCACTAACTACTTACCAGGGGACTGTTACGCATAACGGCCCCGACGCGTGATTCAGTAACTATGGCAAAAAAATTAAACTACCCGCAAAATGATTTCTCGGTTCTGACTCGATATGATCGAACTTCACACTGTCAGCGACTCATTCAACACAAAATTGAGTCGTTATCATAGACTATATAATTTTGTTTTATTTTTTAAAATTAACCAGAGGATTGTGTTCAAATATTTAGGACAACATTCAGGCGGCAATTTCGAATAATTATTATTACATTTACGTAGTATTTGTTCAACATATATAATTTTCAGTATATTTAGTTTTATAATATTCTATCCCTGATCTTTAAAATCTTTAGAACTTCTTCTCCTTCCTACTTACGTGAACGTTTTCAACTTCCAATTCCACGAACGAGACCTCTTCGTTCGTGTGTCTCATTAAATTCTCTGGAAGTACCTTCTTACAATACCACTTTCTATTCGAACTCCTTTACTATTGTTGCAGCTCGCCTTTGGAACTCTCTTCCAAAACATATTTTTGAAGGAAATCCATCTGTTAGCACCTTTAAAACTAGAGTTAAAGAGCACTATCTTTCTTCAATAACTTAAAGTCTTATTAATATATGATGAAGTATGTATGTATGTATGTATCTATGTATGTATATTTGTATGTAAATATGTAACATTAATATATTTACAATTATTATTATTATTATTATTATATATACATAACGTATATATTTTATGTAGTATGTATGATTTATATATTAAAAATATCATTAAAATTATTTTTGTCTATCTACGTGCCCGACCGCATATTTATAATGTTTTTATCCTACTTTGGAGGATAACTGGGAGAGATCTCTTAAAGAGATAAGTTGATCCTTCGTACATGTTTTTTTTTTCTTTGTATATGTTCATATTTTGTAAGTTTTGATGGTACATAAATAAATAAATAAAAAAATAAAATAAATATTATTTAAAAAATTCGATTTAAAGTGAAGATTCTGGGATGGGGACACGCCAGGGGACTGTGTTTTGACAGGTTGGGATTAAAAGAAAAAAAATATAGAACATTTACAAGGTCAACAAGTAGGTAGCCTCAAAGATACTGAAATGTACTATAGGTTTAGATATTTTCTTAAATAAAAAATATCCAAGACAATGTGCAAATTGATTGGGACATCAATTTTCCCGTTAGTGGAGAAACACGCATGTACATACAGTAAAATTACAACAATAGAAATTTACTTTAAAATTCATCCATTTAAATTTCACATAAATTGTCGAATCTAATTTATTCTTACTAATTACAAAAAATCTCGGCACATTACCATTTTTACTTTATTGTTTCGGTTTTGTGGTATTAGATGCATTTGTTGAAAAGAGGTATTTAAAACAGATGTGATAAACTTTGTTCTTCTCGGTTCCACGTGACTTATTTTGTATTATTTATAAAACAATAAAAAATGTATATCATGTAACTAAAAAATACGCTAACGGTTTTTGAATCTCTGTCTTAGATATGGACACTTTTAAAGATAAACTTAAAAAAAGATGTATATTTTATCTCGAATCGCTGTCCTTGCAGTAGGTGAGATTAAATAATGTCCACATAAAGATGAAAAGGACTCAATTTCATGATATAAAACATTATATATCGCTGGGAAAGAGGTTTCATTGCAATCACTAAAGTACATTTCCTTTTTTGATTGAACCACCATGTTCTGCGGTGCGGGTGCACTGCGGGTGGGCATGGCCAGTGAATAATATAAACTGATGTAGTATCTACTTTAAACTTTCTACATTAAAATAACTTATTTGTTATGATTATTGTTCCAGGTGCCTCCGCGGCCGGCCGGCCAGCGCACGGAGCCCGAGAGTAGCAGCGGTTTTCCAGGTTTTGGCTTCGGAGAGGGCTTCCACATGTCCTTCGGCATCGGCGTCTTCCCCTTCACCTCCACTTTTAATTTCGGGGATCCCAGGCCCAGTGCCGGTATGTCAAAGTTATTTAATTTAAATAGATTTGTTTAATAGTTTGATGCTTCATGATTGCGATCAAACTCTAGTTCCAGGGTTCTAAAGGGTAGGTCTATGTAGATAAACCAGCAAGAAACTTCATGGATACTCTTTTACCTATCATAACACTGACATATTATAATCATTCATAGGTGGGAAGAAACCACATAAAAGTAAAAGAAATAGAACTCACACAAAAAAACAGCTAATTAATTAAACCACGTCTAGTTCCATGAGCCATGAGGCTCGGAGGGCAGATTGTGCCTGTTGCGGAAGGAGGGTCGTTCTGTCGATTCTCCTTCCGCATACAGGCCAATCGTGCTGCTGGACGAGACGGGTAAGCTCTTCGAGAGAGTCCTGTCTGCCCGTCTCGTCCATCACCTCGAGGAGGTGGGTCCAGGTCTTTCAGACGCTCAGTTCGGCTTCAGGGCCTGCCGTTCTACGATCGACGCCCTGAAAGCTCTGAAGGACCTGACCGAAGAGGCTGTATTCGAGGGAGAGGTCGTCCTGGCAATTTCGCTGGACGTCGCCAATGCCTTTAACAGCCCGCCGTTCGAGACATTGGTTGAGGTGCTCCGGTACCTTGGAGTGCCTCCCTATCTCCGCAGGCTGTTGGGGGCTTACCTGCAGGACAGAGAGGTCCTGTGGGAGTGCGGCGACCGGCTGGTCTACCGACGTGGCGTGAGCCGTCGGAGGTCTCCGTTTCCAATACGGAGGCCATCCTGTTCCACGGCCCTCGCCGGGGTCCCACTCGTCGAGCGTACATCTCCGACCAGGGTGCGCGGGTGGCGGTGAAGGCCCAGATGAAGTGTCTGGGCCTCACCCTGGACGATAGTTGGAACTTCGAGGCTCACTTCTCTCTGCTGGCCCCGGAGCTGATCTCCACTGAAGCTACCTTGAGTAGGCTTCTTCCCAACGCCGGAAGGCCGCAGGCTCCTTGCCGCCGGTTATATGCCGGCGTGGTGAGCAGCATGGCCCTGTACGGTGCTCCCATATGATAGGGAGCCCTCACCGCGGATTCCAGGGTCCTTTTGCGACGTACGCAAAGGGTCCTAGCGGTGAGGGTGATCAGGGGTTACCGTTCGGTATCAGTCACTGCGGCCACACTCCTGGCGAGCGATCCGCCCTGGGAGTGACAGGCGCGGGTGCTCGCCGGAGTGTATTGGCACCGGGTGGAAGCCAGGATCGGATCAGGGCCCTAGCTCACCGAGTCCTGATCCGACAGTTGCGTAGGGACCTAGAGTCCCCGTCGGTGGGTCTGGCGACAATGGGAGCTATTTCCCCCTAATTCGATCGTTGGATCGTCTGGTGACACGGGACTCTTAACGTGCCGTCTTGTGCAGTTGCTCACGGGGCATGGGTGCTTCGGTGAGTTCCTGCACAAGATAGTACGCAGAGAGGCGGCCTCCTCCTGCCACCACTGTGATGAGTCCGTGGACACGGCTCGTCACACCTTGGCGGAGTGAGCAGCCTGGGACAGTCAACGTACTGAGCTGGCGGCCGTGGTTGGCAGTGACCTCTCGTTGCCGAACGTTGTTCTCGCGATGCTCGGCGACCAGAGGTGCTGGGTCGCTATGGTCTCCTTCTGCAAGCAAGTCTTTGCCGCGAAGGAGTCCTCAGAGCGGTACAGAGAGGCAGCTTCCTCTGAACCGCTCCGTCGGGGTAGGCTGGATCGAAGCAGGCGGTATTACGCCTGCAGCCACTTTCCCCAGCTGTAGTGCCTGGGCGAGAGAGGGGGGTGACCCTTCTCGCCCATCATAGGCCTACGCGGTGAGCGTCCCTAAGTTGATCGGGGCCCCTCGCAGGGCGTTCCACCGGGGCGTCACGGTTTTAGTGGGTAGCAGCGTCTTCTATGCTGCCGGGTAGTCCCACATACCACCTCGGCCATCACCTTCCTGGCCGCTAGGATGATACGTAACGTATTTTTCCAACGATAAAAAAAAGGTACTTACGCACAAGGCCCTTCCTTACTTTTATTATTTGTACAAATATTTTTAATTTTACAATAATTAATTTTTACAAATATTTGCACAACATAGTTGATTGATTGCCTTGTAGATATTTTTTACTCTTTTTCGTTCAATCGACTGAATCGATATTTTTAATAGTTATTTTGATTAATAATGGACTCTATAAATGTCAATGGTACTATGAATCAATTATAACAAATTAATTATTATAGTGGTTACTTATTGTTTGAGTATCATAAATTTTTTCGATGCAATACAAAAAAAAATTGTTTTTTCTTCAAATTTGTGTTCACCGTTTCCTTTGTTAGTAATGATTGTTGTTTACATATGAAAATATATTCACTTGTGTAGAAGTACACCGCTAAATAAAATTCTATTTAAACGTGCATCACTCGTGAAAATATACAAAAACGCTGTTACAAACATTTACAATGTCAATTAAGCTACAATTTAAATCTTTGTCACGAACATGTAGGTCAATGAGGTCGCGCTCTGTTTTTTCCAAGCTGATATCGGAACTGTGTACATATAGACCTTGTATCTGTTCTCCGGTTTCAATAGTTAGTAGCAAGAAGGTCTGTTACTGAACTATACTGGTCTATACTGGACACAAGTAGACCGGCTTAAAAAAGCTTTAAAAAAATAAAAATCTAATCAAATCTTGAAAGAAGATCCCGCGAGCAGATGATAATTATTAATTATGTTCACTATTCTAATACGTCGCCCGGCATACATATTTATTGTAGTCGCAATTTTTCGTTTAGGTCATTTATTTGGCAGTGAGTCGGGCATGCGGCAGTACCTACTCTATTAATATAAACAGGTATCTGCCTTACGCTCCCCTCTGTCACTTCCTAAATAGGTTATGGTTAAAGTTCACGAACTGGCAGCACATGCGCGAGTATATTTATACATGTTGTCATTAGGTCATTAAAAAAACCAATATCGTTATAACAAGTATTTTATATAGCTTTTATATTTTACTAAACTTTATATATCCATTTAAAACTTCTTTGGCTAAATGCCTATCTAAACTCACTGATAATTATTAACTGATGGTTAAAAAATATGGTAAAAACATTTTATTTTCATGTCCAAATGATAGATCATTGTCGTTGATCAATTGTTGTTGGACTTGATCAGTGTATTTACATGAATATCCAAGAGAGTGAGGTAAAAAAAATGGGGCTAATATAACTCCTGGCAACATCCCGAATCATAGTTTGCAAGTTTTTTCGGAGTTCAAAACCATCAGTATGCGGTCACCAAACAGTATGCGGTCACCAAACAGTATGCGGTCACCAAACAGTATGCGGTCACCAAACAGTATGCGGTCACCAAACAGTATGCGGTCACCAAACAGTATGCGGTCACCAAACAGTATGCGGTCACCAAACAGTATGCGGTCACCAAACAGTATGCGGTCACCAAACAGTATGCGGTCACCAAACAGTATGCGGTCACCAAACAGTATGCGGTCACCAAACAGTATGCGGTCACCAAACAGTATGCGGTCACCAAACAGTATGCGGTCACCAAACAGTATGCGGTCACCAAACAGTATGCGGTCACCAAACAGTATGCGGTCACCAAACAGTATGCGGTCACCAAACAGTATGCGGTTCTCATATTTTGCATACTCAACTACCTACAGCGTCTGCACTATAAGTAACTAATGTTTTATGGTTGCAAATAATACGACCATTTAAATTGTAAAATCACTGACTTAACTTAGAATCTATATAATAATTCTTATACGAGTAGGTACGTTTCACCAGTAGTTTTGTTTCTATTTGCGATAATGGTATTTTATTGTTTTTATGTATATTTCAATGTCCAAACGTGTGTCACCAAATATGTATTATAATAAGAACAGTCTCATTGTAGTATTTCTGATGATAAAAGAAACTAATAGTGTGATTCTTGTTGCAGCTCCACGTGGGACGGCACAGTACGAAGAAGAACAGTTCCTATCCAAGATCTTCTTATGGGTGGCCATCCTTTTCGTACTTTGGCTCATCTTCGCGTGACCTCCCCTCTTAGGAACCAGCCTCAACCTACCCCTCCCCTCGCCTTCGTCGAGACCGACGTTTATTTTCACCAGCATTCCTTGAATTAACGTTAGCTTCGTCAATGTATGATCCTTTCTCAACAATTTTATATCTAGAAATATTTCAATGGTTATTCCATTTAATCTATAATCGATATGGTTGTTGGCGGGAAAGAGATGTTACATGGAGGTCTGTCGTAGTTGATAAAGATAAGCGGTATTGTGGCCCCTATCTTAGATGTTATCTTTGCGGATATCTGTTATACTTCAAAAATATATTTCCTTCCTCCCTCGTTCTCAAGTTTTCATTTAGTTGGTAAAATTATAATTTTAAAACGGATGTGTGGTACATGTACAGTGAGGAATCTCTTTCTACAAGAGTCAACTAAACACGGCCTGGTTCGACTGTAATATTTTGAATATTACTACCTACTTAGTAGTTGTTGTTTAAAAATAAATATTAAATATTTTCAAAACCTAGGCTTAGTTGATCTCAAACCATATTAATTCTGTAAAATTTTGTAAATTAAAATGTTTTTATATGTAAAAAATACGTCAAAGTTAATATGTAGTCAAGGATTTGCTGTTTGTTAATGAAAACAGAGAGTGCAGGTATTGATTGAATTGTCAGAAAATTAAGTAATTTATTTACGTCACGTCGTTCCTTCTTATCGCCTGCGTGATCGACACATACAGTTGACCACGCAGCGCGACAACATGTACTATACACATTTTATTTAGTAATTAAATCTAAGCAAAATTATTGATGTTCGGGGATGGTGTACGTATAAAGTTTGTTACTATTTTAGTGAAATTATAAGTGCCGATAACATGCTTAGAGGTAATTAATTGGTAAGGAGGCTAATGTTAAGTGCTCTAAATAATCATTAGCCATAAAAATGCTAAATATATATTATTGAAGGGTAAATTAACGTATTTTTTTTGTTTTAGAGGATTTGAAATAATGTAAATATTTGTAAGCAAGCCTAACAGCTAACTTAGTAGCATTTATAGGTCTGAAGATGCATTTTTGAAGTCGAAAACTTATCGTTTTAATCTGAAAGTTAATATTAGAGTTTTAAACATTTTCGAAAAAAGAAAAGCGTTATTTTACCACGTGGCCTTTTTAATCTTCACTAGGCTTCATTAGCGTTGCTCTAAAATCTAAATTATACTATATTAAGTTCTAGAAGTTTATAAAATTATTTGTAAACAAGGCTTTTGTCGATGTATAGCACATATCAGTTAAGTTATTAACAATACATATGCGTTGCAATGTTGTAGAAATGGGAAGGCTGCTTTATAGGGTTCTGTAGCCAAATCTTAGTTGTATATTGCAAAACAACGGTTATAGTCAAGACAGAAGACACGTTTTCTGTCTCTAACGTATTAGATAATTTAAATAAAACACGAAAGCACTTCATAAATCCCAACATGAGTATAATATGAAATATAATATATTTCGAACACGAGTTTGTTTTTTATAGGAATTTGGAATAAATGTTGACTGGTTTATTTTTAATGCGGTTAATTTTACTTAATTATTTTTGTTGCTATTGAACCCAGTAACGACTCGCTTTAGGTCAGTTTTTGTAATTGTTAATCTTTCAACTGATATGTGGTATACTGACTGGTTTTGTGGTGGTTTGATCCTCTTACAAGGACGGAGACATTCATATTTGGTAGTTTTACTGTAATATTCCTGTATTATAAGTTAATGTAAATAATTTTCAAGTGTTATGTAAATTATTAAAATTAAATGCTATCAAAGGTCGACTCGTTTTTATTTAACACAAACACTTTTTATCATTATTTTAAGGGAGTCGAAAAATATAATACACACATATGTCATTCATTTTATTATTATGACGACATAAAGTGAAAACCAAATGTCTAACCTATTAATTAAAAAAAACTGATGAATTAAGAACTATACATAGATCTTACAACTAAACGAGAACAATTCAATGTCTTGAAGTCCTCTTCCCTTATAAATAACTTAACCAATTAAAAGGTCATAAATTCTGTATAAACATAATCATGGTCGGTTCAAATATTTACCATATTAAATCGATCACGAAAAAAGGTTTAGCTATACTAGCCCCACTCGGTCGTTATTCTTTTCAAGGCGGGTAAGTCAGGATGTAGTGTTTGAATGTAAATAAAGTATCTGCGCTCACTGCACGCCGTATATCTTGAGCGTGCGGTCCATGCTGGTGGAGGCCAGGAAGGCGGCGTGCGGTCCGAAGCGCAGGCCGGTGGCGGCGGCCGTGTGGTCGGCCAGCGCGCGCAGCTCCTGCCACTGGCGGCACAGGAACACGCGCACGTCGGAGCCCGCCACGCCCAGGTACGTGCCGCTCTGATCGAAGCGCAGCTCGCGAATGACGTATCCCTCGTCCAGCTGGATGCTCTTGAAGTTCTTCAGCTTGCGCAGATCCCACAACTTGACGCACGCGTCCTCAGCCGCCGTGGCCAGGTAGTAGCCGTTCTCGGAGAAGGAGATGGACGTGACCGGACCCACGTGCCCCGGGAAGTTGGCCACGTTGCTCTGCTCCTTCAGATCCCAGATCTTCACTTGCGAGTTCTCGGTTCCGGTGCCGAAGATCAGACCGTCGGGATGGAACTGCGCCGTGGTTAGGCTCACGCCCGACGCGTCGCTCACCTGAAATATATTGATATCGAATTATAGTGGGCATGTTTTATAACATGTGGGCATGTTAAATAAATAAATAAGTGACCTTAGTGAGCAGCTGCCCTGTGCGTATGTCGGAGAAGGCCCAGTGTTGGTCGGTGGAGGTGGACAGCACGTAGTCGCCGGTGGGATGCAGCGACAGACCCGTCACCGGCCCGTCGTGCGACCGCAGCAACACCGTCGTCTGAGACCTGACACACGATACTTTTATTCAACTGCCTACTATTTATTACACACTATACGCATGTTACATGTCTGTTTTACTAATAATCTATACTAATATTATAAAGCTGAAGAGTTTTTTTGTTTGAACGCACTAATCTCTGGAACTACGGGTCCGAATTGAGAAAATCTTTCTGTGTTGAATAGTTCGTTTATTGAGGAAGGTTATAGGGTATATTATGTCATCTCGTTGTGACTAATAGAAGTCAAACTGCAATGAAAATTGCTGCAAAAACGGGAAAAGATTTATTTTTTGAAAGCTTTCCTCGCGTGCTCTGAGTAAACCGTGAAAGTAAAGCAAAAATAATATATGATGAAATTGTTCACCTTTAAAAGGTCTAAAAAGAAGTCCGCAACCGCATACATCTAGCTTTTAAGGTTGACTCACTATAACCTTTTGAGTAGTAATTGAATTAGTTCTTAAATAATATATTATTATCGAATGTGTTTTAATTACCGTGACATTAATTTAAATTAAATTAATACACCATAGTCTAATACCACACGCGCTTTGACTTGCGAGGTAACATTAGAACACATACGAAATGGTTGTGGTCAGCTAACAAATTTTTGAATGTGTTTTCTTCGTTATTCATCGCAAATTATTAATTAGTAATTATTAAATAAAACATTTTATTTTCGTCAATTTCTTTGAGTAAAATATTGTTTTGCTAATTATTTTACAGTTTGTTTATTACGTATGTAGGTACATAAGTTGTTTTTGTAGGATTGTTCTATTAGGTTTTATTTTTCTTATTTCTTCAGTGTTTTTTTTTACAGTTGAAAATAGTTACTGATGTAAACAAATAGTATTATTCGTAGTACTTTTCAACTATGTTTGTTCTCTATAACGTTTTTAAGTATATCACAGGTAAATATTAAAATATATAATCTAATTGTATAGTATTTCTATATTGGGTATTGCTCTAATATTATTTAATTTGTTGTTTGTTTTTGTTTGTGCGTTTGGTTTTTTTAATGTAGTAGGTAAGTACGTACCAAGTTTCAAATTAGTTCAACGTTTGTTTTTTTATAGTTTAGGATATTTACTAATCTTAGTAAATAATTCATTTTGACGTGTTTTTAATAATGTTTCTTTTTAACATTTCTTATTATTATACAACATAGATAATAATTCTAAAACACGTAATTAAATTACGTTGTATTTTGATATATTGGCTATTGATTGTTTTATTATTTCTTTAAGGTTTGTTTTCTTGCTTATGTAGTAGGTAGGTACATCATTCTCTAAAATCTCTCTATCCCTTAAAAATATTAGAAGCTCTAACAAAATCGTGGGTGGAATCACTGTTATTTTTGCTTTTATAGGAGACGTGAAAAATAACTCATTATGAAACCAAAATTCATACTGATGACGATTTAGGTGAAAAAGTTACCAACATTGAAGATCTAATTTTTAATGCCTACCAAAATGTAGTTCAAATAGAAAAAAAATATCAATGTGTCAAAAGGAAATCAATATTGGCGGCAAGAAATATTCGTGTTGACAAAATTAATGCCATAATTCATAAGTAAATGCGGTACATTTTCCACTAGAGTTTCTCAATTTCCTAAATCCGAGTGGTCTTCCCCCGCACGGCCTAAAATTAAAAACTGGTATTCCAATTATTTTGCTCAGAACCCTTAAACCACCAAATTTGTGCAGCAGAACCTGACTTCAAGTTAAATTTCTTTGTAATAATGTGATAGTTGTTATCTCGTCCAGCATTTTGTCAAATGGTGGTCATACCTCGCATTCCAATTGGAGGGTACCTACATTTGTCTTTGTACGTAGTGGTGTACTAGGAAAGGATTTGTAAAAATCACCCTTAAGGGTTTTAAATAGATAAATAGATGGATTTTGCAATTTTGTATGAAACTCGGCGGCAACGCTAAAAACCGCGTTAATAATAATAAAAATATACATACGTGGGTACATTCCAAACTCGTATAGTGTGATCGGGCGAAGCGGTGATCACGGTATCCTCGTCCGGATGGTAGATGACGCGCGTAACCTTCTTGGTGTGACCCTTAAGAATGGCCACCACCTGCTCCGTGTCCTTGTTGAACACCGTAGCATTGCGGTCGTTGCCTCCTGTCAGGATACGGCTATGGTCCGACGGGTTGATGTCCAAGGCTAGAATTCCGGGTACGCTAGCCGAGTGCAGACCCTGAGGACATTTTTAGAGAGTATTATAGTTGCTACAAATGTACTTCTAACATATCATAACAACATCTCAAAATAAATTAAAGTTAAAAATATATCTAGTAAGAATTCACTGGTACTTACGGGATGCGAAGCAAGCGTGACGAAAGACCGTATAGTGTCGGGGCCCACGAGGCCTTCGGGCACGGTGCGTCCGCGGCGCTTGCGCTCCTGCGTGAGGGCAGTGGCGCGTTCCTGCAGGCGGGACACGACCTCGGCCGACATGCCCACGGCCGCCGCGCCCGCACCCGCCGTAGCCTCGACCTACAGACAGGGGATAGTTACAGCAATTGCAATATGCAAAAGAGGACCACATAGAAGGAGACATTTATAGACGAAAAACACAAAAAGAATTAAAAGGTAGTTTATTCATACATGGTGCGATGGCTGAGGCGCCGCGACCCCAGCTTGCGGCTTGAGCGTGGCGAGCGCCTCGCGCGCCGCCGTCACCTCCTTGGTGAGACGCGCGATGACGCGACAAGCGGCGTCGTGCTGGTACAGCGCGTGGCTCAGCTCCTACACATCATGTAATTTTATAGATGTGCCCACTTCTTATGCCATTTCAAATAAAGTAATATATTTAGACATTTACACACAATGCACTCTAGCCCCCTGACTGAGCAAAGGTCTTATTACAATTATTTTTCTAATAGAGATAAAACTTCCATTAATAGTCACAATATACGTAGTTAGGGTGACTGTCCTAAACATTGGGAATACTAAGTAAATAAGAATTTATTGTAGTTATAGATGTTCTTGCACATGATCAATCCAGTAGTATTTTTGTAATGAACATCAAAAACATGTCCAACGACACTTAAACACTTGAAAATTTTGTGTGTCTGAAGTTTATGGTTTTGGGTACGACAATTTGTGCATTGTAATCTTCCATAGAGATAGCATATTATCTGGAGAAAAAGTAGTGTGCTTATTGCCCCAAGTGTTCATAAAATGTTTCAATTTCTTCTTGCGATGAGCTTTTTATTGGTGACAAAATAACTAGATCTCATTGAACAATTATGTTAACCAGTCATCTAAAGTGTTAAGTTTATGAAAGTTTGGATAAAATCACTATGCATATTTATTTTTGATTTTTATTCTAATACATCAAGTGACTTTGATAGTCACTGACTGACTGACTATAGACTCTGTGCGACTATTTGTCATCAGACAAATATACATTGAACATGTAAATGTTTATGTTACCAATGAAATATTGTGTGTAATGTTTCACATCACAGTGTGTGTAATGTTTTTATAATAGATTTAATGTTTTAAAACTGCATTATTATTGAAAAATATTAACGCTCTGCACTTCTTCTACACATAAACTGTAAGTATGCCATATTTCATACTCCTTTGTCTGTGCAATTTTCGTAAAAAATGATCCGAAGTTTTCGCTTCAAGTATTTATATATAGATATGTAAAACATTCTAATTTTACAAGCAAAACAATTAATTAAAAATTATACTTAGCACACTTACTGAACTAAATTAATATTGACCAAACATACACACCTGTAATCCCATTAACTTCACTTAATTATTTTTGTTAATAATATACCATAAAATAAACATGATTTTTTAATTTCTTAAGATAATACAACCAATTGCTATTAGCAATTTGAAATTCCATGCAATTTTCAAGCAGTGTACCAACCTGTCTAGCAGTCTGCAATTGCTGTCTCTGAGTAAAAGTATGTAGCATGAGAGCATCCCACTCATCCTGCATACTCTTGAGTGTAGCAGGAATAGATGTGGCACTGGGAGGCTTTGGTTTCACTATTGGAGGAGCTGAGGAAGTCATAGGCATGTTATAAAGATATGCAATATTAATACTGCAAACTTTCTCTCCTACTGAGTATTTCATGTTTTTTAATTTAAAAATATATATAATTGGTAAAACTGCAAGATTAAAGAACATGTATCTGTGTCTATAAAACAGCAAATCGTGTTTTTCTTTGGTGATTTAAATTAAAAATTCTGTAATAAATTTATTTATTTATTTATTTATTTATTCATGTACCATAATCAGTTACAAAATTAGAGTAATAACAAAGACGTACACATAGGATGAACTTATCTCTTCAAAGAGATCTCTTCCAGCTACCCAAGAGTGTTGGAGACGTAGTTATAGAGGGCAGAGAAAGGTACAATGACATTATATTTTATAAACATAGTAATACAAATGGTAAATAAAATACTTACTTATATATCAATATAAATACAAAAATACATACATAATTACAATATATAAGAATACATACACTTACATACATAATAATAATAAATATAACTTATGATTGTGACATATAATAATTTTTCAGTCTACGCTTAAATATCATGACGGAAGGACTGGAAGTAATATGGCTAGGTAGGGAATTCCATAACTTGGCTGCTTGTACGGAAAACGATTTGAAATAAAAGCTAGATTTATAGGAAGGAATATCGAAAGTTTTTGCTATGACGCAGGAACGTTGAGGACGGCTACTGGGTAATGAAATTTGGAAACGCTCATACAAATAAGAAGGGGCTAAATGAGAGAAGACGTTATATAACAAGGTAAGGATGTGCATATTCCGGCGTAAGCGGATAGGGAGCCACTTAAGTTGATGACGGAATTCTGTAATGTGGTCAAATTTGCGTAGTCCGAAAACAAACCGGACACACAAGTTTTGAAGGCGTTCTAACTTATTAAGTAGTTCCTCAGATGCATCCAAGTAGCACACGTCGGCGTAGTCGAGAAGGGGTAATAAAAGAGATTGTGCTAGCAAGATTTTAGTACGCAAGGGTAAGAAACTCTGCAAACGTTTAAGGGAGTGGACTGACATATGAATGCGCTTGCTAACATCATTAATTTGCGCCGACCAAGATAAATATTTGTCAAATGTTAATCCTAGAATTCTAACTTCATCGGAAAATTGTATAATAGATTTGTCGTATACTATATTGCTAAGTTGATTAATAATAATTCTATTTCGAAAGTGTCTGCTACCAATTATAATAGCCTGTGATTTTTTGGGATTTACTAAAAGCCCAAATGACTCGGCCCACTCTTTTAGTAATCTTAAGTCATTATTTATAAGATTCACAGTGCTATTAAGGTTTTGGAACGATGTATGCCTAATATTCAGACTGTTGACATGGTAATTGATGTATCTACATCATTTACGATTAAAAATATAACATTGGTTTCGAATATGTTAGAATTTTTAATTGTTCTTATTATCAATTACAATGTACTCACTTTTTATTTCAATGAGGTCCTCAATTCTCAGTTCTTTACCACTGATAGGATCTACCCCATTTTCAATGATATACTTCTCTATTATTCGCTTTTCAAATACTGATCCTGATGAAGGCGACACCACTGGTACTTCTGGTACCTCATTAGATACTGAAATTAGGTTAGTTTTTTTTAATCGTAATAAATATTTCGAAACAATACTTATCTTTCAAATATGCCAATAAATTTTAATTATATTTCGAATAGAAAATACTAAGTAATCGTTTTATATACTCAATAAATTTATATACTTATATGAACAAACAAAATATTACAACCGGTCAATATTGATCTATAATTATCGACAAAAAAACACTTATTTTAACTATATAATAATTTATACATACTTGCACAATAAAGAGCCATTTTATAATATTGTAGGAATACTTATTTAATGAAAATAATATACTAAAATTACATTTAACATGAACAGTTCCCTCCAAGCTCAATTCTGACAAATATCTAAGCGTCAATTTGTCAAGTGTCAACATTCAAAATCAGTAAAAACTGTGGAAGATCTAAGGTAGAACTAAGGAGTACCAACTTTAGATAAGAAACTAAAACAGATCATAAACCTAACGCCTAAACAATTACAGCGATAATAAACCACTAGTTTTTGTTATGACATTATAGTCCGGTCAAATAAGACATTCGGTGCTACATAAATTCGCAACAAGCTGAATTTCCGTACAATTGTTCAAAACACGATTATAAACAATAGCTGAAAGTTCCCCATAATTCCCGTGTGTGGAAAAAATTTGTGTACAACTGTTACAACTGTGCAACTGTTACAACTTTTTACACTGCGATATCTCCGAAACGGTGTCTCGTGAGAAAAAAAGTATTGCTATATTTTTTATAGATAATTTAATGATCTACAATTTTAGTCTGAGGTATTTTTCTGATAAAACTTACCGTTTTGCTGAAAATCGCGAAAACCTCATTTTTTTGACATTTGACCTTGAATAAAATTTTTTCCACACACGGGAATGATGGGGAACTTTCAGCTATTGTTTATAGTCGTGTTTTGAACAATTGTACCAAAATTCAGCTTGTTGCGAATTTATGTAATTTCACCCTAATTTTTTGGTCTAATTTGACCGGACTATTAGTAGTTTTAGAAAACTAGTATATGTTAGGCTAGAATTAGGTATGTGTTTTTTTTTTCCTTTTATATTTTTTTTCAACCTTGTCTTTTTGCTCGTAAGCACAGTATCCTCGAAAATTGGATCACGTGAAAACTCTGCAGTTTTTAATGAAACTACTTGTGGTCATTCGTTATTAACACTTTCTTTTAGTTCTGATCAGCATTTGAAAACGTAATATTCCTTATAATTCATTGATTACTTGAATTACAATTTGTGGCTATTATCATTACAATTTAGAAAAACCACTAGACTTATTTTCATTGTATTTGGTAATCTTTAGATGCGATTCATGTAGGATGTTTTAGGTTTTGGAATTAGTTATTTTTATATACGGCAATAAACAAAAGGTTTTGCTTCATATGCTATCAAATAAACCACTAATATGTGAAATTGTATTATTATTTGAGTAGAAGGAAGTAGGTAGGGATGATCCCCATCTAGGGTTTAGAGCTAGCTTAGTGGAAGCCTATTCTATATTCACTATAGTTTTGAAAACAGTCAATTTAATTCGGACTAAAAATTGGCAATTCTACGTCTGTTTTCGAGACTGTGGAGATAGGCAACAACCCATTCCAGGCAGCGTATTTGTCTCTTTGCACGGCTCTCAATTAAGTTAAAAGCTGAGAAGTAACATTTTACGATACCGGACACTTTGTAAGAGACTGTAATTGGTAGTGTCAGCACGGCTGCCTTTTTCGGGCACAGGCTGTACTTTAGCATGCCTCTAGGAGAAAATTTGTGGTATATTAGCATGCCTCTAGGAGAAAATGGTATACCATCAGGTCCACTGGCTTTATTCACATCCAGAGGACACAAACCTTTCCGTGTCTCTTTATTGGTAGTGAAATACCGCAATTAGGCAGATGTGGTGGAGCGGCGTTGCCAGTTTATAGATGGCATGAGGTCCATAAATGTAACAATTTTTTTCGCGCCTTGCGTTGTATTTTTTTTGCTTTTTTGTAATAAAACTTTTAAATGTATCGATTTTTTTCATGAAAAGAAGAAGTAATTCAAGATTCAATTCATAGATCTTCATTAGATATTGACAAAAAGAAAAACAAATTGAAAAATGGCGGGGAACAACATTTTACTTAGGTATAAGTTTCCTTTTTTTCATCAAAAATATAAATAGCCGCCAAAGACTTCTAATATTACAAGTTCATACATACTATATGCGAAAAGACTTTACCCTATCTATTACAACTTAATTTTCCTATCACAATTCAATCTTTGTCATATCGTATTCGATTACCCAAGCGTACTTGAGTTTCGGAATCTTCGAAGGTAATAAGAAGATAGATTGGGTGTCACTACAGCGGGACGCTAGTAATATTGAATGGAGTATTATTTTTGATACTTCCTTGTGTTGACTTTAAAATAAAAGTCTATGACTCCATAATAACTAAACTTTACGATTGTCGTGCTCCTACAAAACGAACTAAATTAAGAAAAAAGAGTCCTGTTCCAACTTCCAGGTTTGTAAATGATTTAAGAGATATGTCATGTCACAAAGGGATAGAGCTAAAAGGAGGTATAAAAACTCTCTACCTGGACACAATTTAACAGCGTTTAAATTGCTACTTAACCGCTGCATTCGTTTGTGCAGAGATGCTAAAAATGCTTCAATCACTAATCTCTCGTTAACAGTAGTATTATTCTCGTTGTCTTATTTATATGAGTTAGACATAGAAATTTTCAAGTCCATCGGTATTCTTCTCTAACGGGGCTAATCCCACAGCTCTGAATTATTTTGAACAGATCAATTATTGGTTTAGATTTTATGGACTACTATTCAATCCATATAAAAATATATAAAAACTCATTAATAAACTTAAACGTTTGCAAAAACTTGTATACGATTTATTTTTGGATTAAAGAAAATAGATCATGTTTCTAACTTTCACTGTTCATGTTTTTCAGAAAGCTCAAATGGCTCCTAATTCGATTCCGCAGAAATAATTGCTCTTCCCTATAGTGTAATTGTAGAATATACTATTAAGACATTTCTTAACTGAGTGCTTGTGACCATCTACTAATGGGTCTAAATAAATAGGACTATGAATAAGGCCATATGAATTAAAATGTTCAAATCACATTATTGCTTAAAAAATTACGTTTTGGTATTTTCTTAGTAGGTATACTAAAATATGAAATATTCAAAAAAAATATTTATTTTAGAACAACAGTTTAGAATACTTTGTGCCAAGAAAATGGCACTATAACACTAGACACGTGTAAAAACTTACACTATAATAATAGTAACTGTACATGGCCACTGCAAAAATATTGTTCTAACTAGTCACAATATACAAAGTTTAATATTTACATAACAAAATACATAACCATCATATAGAATACAACATTTTCAATTTTTGTTAGAGTGGTAAGGTCTCCGGTATATAAAATATCGTAAGAATTCTTATATTAGTAGTAATAAGAAACAATCAATAATATGAAGCAAAATATTACATATGCAACAAAAAACAATTCATATAGAAAGACAAATAAAATACACACTGTACAAGTTTTTAAGAACATCATAACAAATTACAAATGACAGTAAATTTCAAAACATATTCGACTTTTAGAAAATCATTATTTTAACTTATTAATGAACATTTTTGTGCGAGAAATAAATTTAGTTATGATATGCAAAATTTTTATATTAAATATATTACAATAAATTAGCCCAATCAGTTTGAAACCCTATCACATAACTTAAATTGTTCATTTGTCATATATTTAAATATATAGATAGGAAATATTGATCTGTATCAAAAACCCCATAAATATTTAACATTTATCTATAAAATATTTACAATAAAATTAATTAATACTAAATTGCACTATATCTTTAAAATAAATATTTACAATAATCTATGATCTACAAGAAGTTGACTCGTCCAAAGTGTAACATTTTGGCATTGGCAATTTTATTTACATGATCATTATATAGTTAACACCATCTTTGGTATGTTCAAAAAATCCTTGTGTGATAATAGGTTTTATAAACTGTAGCAAGCCAATTATCTATATATTTATTAAAGTTATTGCAATTCCATAATATAAAGGCATGGATGGGACCATTGCATAATTTAGATTTTAGATAGAAAAATATTTGTTCCAACTCATGCCATGACTACATGCTCTGAATGGAAAATATTCCTTTAAATTCTCTGTGAAACTCATGTCAATTCATGATTAGGGTATGATTTTGTAAATTTCTATAGCAATACCCAAAATTAACTTTCAAAATGTATCAATTTGGTTGACTATTATTTAATACAATGTGTACAGTATGGAGACTGTAGGAGTCTATTCCAATTAAGATCCCTGGTGGCCTTATTTACAGAATCACAACCTTAAACCTTGACTTTTTGCATTTTGTGCTAAATAAGGGCTTATATATGGCTTACGCAATAATATTGTCAAGGAATTGACTCTCAAAGATATTAGTGCTAAGAATTAGAAGTAAAGATATATGACAACTAAATATTTGTTCACATGCAAGGGTAATAGACAAAATTATCTATTTTTTTTTTGCTTAGAAAGGCTCAAGCCTAATTTATTATACAATTACAGAGATCATTTTTAACGAAAACCATAAGTAATAATAATTGATTTTTGATACCTCATGTAACTTAAAAAACGATAAGTAGTCCATACTGTGCTTGAGCACAAAAAAAATATTATTAATTATACGTATTGTATTAAGTCCATTGATTTCATTTCAAAAATAAAAATTTACATATGTACATCACAACACCAATGTTCTTTAGAATATAATAATGGTAATAGGGTGTGCTTTCACACTAAACAGTCACACGGGCACTAAACTTAGTAAACACCATTGAAATAAAACTTTTTTACACAAAATAATGCTGACGGAGAGAACCAGAATATTATCCGTCGGGCATTGTATGATGGGAGTATCCCTCGCGTCACTATAGCTCAGCGGTCAGTCAAACGAGCACGTTCAGCGCGTGCCTGAGGGCCAATCACGAGAGTGCATCGCGAAGATGTCGCACGGTGGCGTACACCTTCACGGCCGGCCCCAGACGCAGGCGCAGGCATGACACTAACTCCTCGCACGACGCCATCAACAGCTCGGCACCCGAAAGACGCGCCGCCGCCGCTGCCGCGCCAGCCGCGGCGCCCGCCACGCGCGACACCAGCGCGCATACCTCCTTCTGTTAGAAGGACATGTATATTATGGTACATTAGGCTATGTCATGCTTTTATTCAATATGTAGTGTAAACGACATTGAAGGTCGCGTACCTGCGTCCAAGTGCCGGGGTCGGAGGGTAGCTCTAGGTCCGCCATGTGCCTCACGAGCATGGCTCGCGAGGGCGCGGGGTGCGTTTCAAGCGAGCGTTCGGACGGGGCGGCGCGGGGGGCGGGAGGAGAAGGCGGGCGTCTCGAGGAGGCCGAGCGTAATGCGCGCATGTCCTCGCTGCCACTGCCACGCCACCGTTTGCCTCCGCCGCTCGATAGCGACTCGTCGTCGGATACCTGGACATAATCAGCACGTAATTAGAAGTCTTCTTGTTAGAACATGTGTTTGGTTTTGTCAGTGATCACGTACAGGTTCGTTTTTCGATACTACTTCTATTCTTTTGTGTTTCGGTGGACGCCCTCGTGGAAGTCTGTAAAGTAATAACATAAAATGAAACAAATATTTTATTGATTTAATTTTTACACTTGGTATGAAAAAATACTCACTTCTCCTTGGGTGCATCGCTCGTCGGAGTACTGGTAGAAATAGACTTTGATTTACTTAAAACACTGAAACAGAAACATAGTATATTAAAAAGTGTGTGTGTGTATATGTATGTGCGTTTCTGTATGTGTATAGTTGTTACCTGCGAACGGTCGCGGGCGGCTGTAGACGGTCGGGGCGTGGCGGCGGCTCTGCCCGGTAGGGGCAGGCGGAAGCGGCAGCGTGCTGCTTGTGTGCGCCGCCGTGAACGGAGCCCAGCCCGCGGCACCCGCCAACGCCACACGGCCCTACAATCCGCAGCTCCTCCGCCGCTGTGACACAATTTACTTATTAAAACGATACCGAATGCCATTGAAAAAATAATGGATGCTGTTTATTGTAGCAGTAGTGAGACTGTCAGTTTGTCGGGTCGGGGCTTACTGAGAGGCGGCTCGAGCGGATGCCCGGTTTTGAGGCACCAGCCGACGGGGTGTAGGTCGGGGGAGTCATCGTCCAACCAGCAGGACAGATCGTCCGGCCATCCGTCGAACGACACGCGGACCTGGTGGTCTTTGACCGCGCTGATAGTCGCAACACGTATTAGGAACGGCACCTAACATTATTTAGAAAAAAAAAGTTGTATGATGATTGCTAATCATTTACCCTTAAGGATCTGGTAAAGTGTTATTTTATATTTAGCTTATTGTGTTTAGTTATGTTAATCTCATCACAGCTACTTTGAGTTTCGTCCTCGATCTTTTTGGATCTTTTAGGATACTCTTTTTAAGAGGTTTATCCCAAGACTTGCCACAATCGGCGATGCCTCCAATATCCTCTAAAGCCGTAATTTCTTAAAAAAAACAAACAATTTTAGTATAAATACGTGTACTCACCCGTCTATCGACTACCTCCAGTTTCATGCCGGGCTTGAAGGCGACGGGCGGGCGCGGCTTGAAGGCGCGGGGCGGCGCCGCGCTCGACATCGTCTCCGACAGGTAGCTCTCCCATGAGAACGACTCGGAGTCCTTGTAGTCTGAGGACATGGGTTATATTATTTTTCATTCATTATATCCCCATACATAAGGATATAGTTTTTATCTTTATTGTGATATTGCGAAAATAATACAATTTATAGCATTGGTGTACTAATCACATGCTTAATAGACAACGGATGTTATTATTCTGAGGAACATTCAATTTTACATACACTGGTAAGTACAAAGGGTACGTTTTATCAAAATCGAAATCAACGCGCACAAAGTCGCAGGCACAGCTAGTTTTCAACATAATGTGAATAATGCTAATAATCGTGATGGGCTCACGTATCAACTAGTTGGTTACTCTACTCCAAAACAAGGAAATAAGTGGGAAAGTAATTAAATTAATCAATCTAATAATTTGTTTAGTTAATTTTTATTTTATTTATGTAAGATAAAGTAATTTAAACAATGATTCGCACAAAGGCAAAATGATATAAAAAATATTATTTAAACATCAATTATTAATTATTATTCGCATTCATTTTCTAAAGTCGAGATATAATATAGACGTATATTTATAGGTAACATAAAAATTTAATGTCTTATTATAAGACTAACAAAAGCAAAAACCTTGTAAATATTTCTTAATTGATAATACTTGTGAACGAATGTAATGCAATTTCACTGTTTAAGTGGTAATACGACAACGGATAGCAACAGTCAATAACTTTAATAGCGATGTTATTCTACTAGTAGTCTGCGTTAATTTATGATTTATTTAGATTTGTCTGAGTAAGCGCTATTATATCACCTTGAACGTATCTCGATAGTTTTCAAGATATTATATTTACCACTTTGAATTTCTTTAACAAAATCTTATTATATATTTATACTTATATTTGTTGTAATATTATATACTTAATTAAGCTCTTAATTATAAATATTGACGATAGCACAATAATTAACAAATAAACTTACGAATACAATCCAAATTTAATAACAAATGTGAAGTGACATTAGTAAATAATAATGGCGGGCGTGTGAGCGGCGCCTGAGCGACAACTGATAGCAGTATTGTGGAGGCGATTATAAAATGTAAATATCCTTGCACCGTCAAACCGAACGTTGCCTTATTTTGTTGTTACATTATGTTAGGAATGTTACGGCCTAATATTTATAAATTAATTGTTTACCGACATGTTTCGTAACGGATTACCGCGATCATGGCACGGTATATACATGTGACGGTATTGGGCAACTGGCGATGCACTTTGTGCACTTGATAAGATTTCTTGTGGCCGGGCTCATTGATTTTTCCAGCAATTAGGACAAGGAATTAAGAAATGAATGATTTAAATAAGATTGTCTGTCTGTATTTAGTAGTTTGTCTGTATATACCAAACAAAACTAATAAAATTTTAGTACATATTATATTATCGTTAATAATTTGGTTATATATAAAAATATAATATCTTAGAGAAGTATAAATTTTAATAAAATAAAAAACGATTTGAGTTATTCATTAAAGTGTAAGAAGCCACTACTATTATAGATGTATATAAGTATTCGAAGCCCTATAGGTACTTACTATAGGTTTAATTTAGGTGTTGAAGTTTATTTTAATGATGTGTATTGAAAACTAAAGGCGAGTAACATCGAGCGCGACATTGATAACGGAACAAGTTTGTTTGAGCGTTCTAAAATAAATTTAGCCGTGTCTCCCAATTCCAAGGGCCTTACTTTTCACATCTGCTTACACTGGAAACATACAACGATTACGATATTGTAAACGTAATTAATGCAAATAACTTTAATATAATTTACCAGCCCTTAGAAATATAAAACAAAATGTTTTTAAACAATAAGAAAACAAATATGATGTAACTTTTTTTTTATTATAATATTAAATAAAAAAAATATTTCGTGAATTAACCCTACAACAAAATATGAAGATTATTAGAAAGATTGTAAATTATTTGCATAGAGTTAATTATATTGAAATTAAAACAAAAGAATGGTTCTAACATATTACGTATTACCTATATAATTTAATATAATACTAAATTTAATATACCAACATGTTATGATTAATAAATTATTCCGGTTTACGCACACAGGATAACCTTGATGTAGTTGTTAGTTTATTTTCGTTAATGTTAATACAAAAATAAAACATTTATTTATGGTAAATAAACCCATGTCATTTATTAAAAACTAAAAAAAAGCAACTAAAATAAATAAACAATATACCTAGTTAATTTAACACAATGTCCGATGTTAAGTTACTGTTCACTTTCGGTAATAATATATATATATTTTTGATATAGTTTAAAGTCGACAAGCTTTCTTTTTAACGCAATAATATTATACTACGATATTAGAAGGTTTGATACATCTACGTAAAATATTTGATGATGTTGCTTATTAATTAGTCGGATTGTTATTAGAGAACTAACAAATAAATGATAGTAAGATAAAACATTATTATTATTAATTTATACTGCATAATATAAGAGAAGAGAACGACCAAACATCACATGAACTGCGTAAAAACATAAATAGCAAAAACGAATATGCCACTGAAATAACGTATGTTATCTATCTACTGTTATAGAAAATAAATCTTATTGCTTCTGTGGGCAAACGAAAACGGAATTAAATAATCAATAAAAACAACCTGGAGTCCTAGAATTTCATTTTATATACATAAATAATTCCACAGATGCTGGCTGGTGAGAATATTAATATTTTCCCTTAAAAAATAAATAAGATATATTTCTAATAGATTTTTTATTAGTAACTAGTTGTGCCTGCAATTTCGTACGCGTAGATTTCGAGAAAACGTAATCTTTGTACTTACCAGTACCTATGTATAAACTATAAATCTTGCATTATGGAGTATTTCTATTTTTTTTTTTATATTTTTAAATTTTTAATCACAGATATTTTTTAGGAGAGTAGTTAGTCTGATTTGTTATTATTATTCCTTAAGGGGGTTCCTTATTTAAATTTTGAAAAAAAATATGAAAAAAAGTAAGAAAATAATATATTATTAACTTCTTTATTTGTTAACCGATTTTAATAAAAATAACACTTAATGTTAAGTCTAGTCCATAACAAAATATTCCCAAAAACTGCATCCAAACTGGATAATCCGTTGCTGAGATTAGCGTGCACAAACATACAGAGATACACAACAAAATGAAAAACCATTGATTGGGTTCATTTGCTCTTATAAAGGCAACCATTATGTTTTTTTTTTATATTTTCCATGTACAGACATTTAATAGATAAGTAATGGTAAGTTTTTTAGTTTTTGAAATATAATGGGGAACATGCAAAAAAATTTAAATGGTCTCAAATATTTTTTTTTCGATTACTTTTTATCATCTTATTATAATAAAATCATTTTTTTTTAATTTACTAATCATTTAAGGCCATAAAATAATTTATGAAAAGTGTAACTTTAGGGAGCGAAATTCAAAATTCCAAAACGCGCCACCATTGGTCGAAAGGAAATGTGACGTCATTTGACACACGATTCATATATCGGCGTTTAAGTTCATACTGTGGTATCAGTGTGACTGAGAAAAATAAATAATTTAAACCTATATTTTCGTGCTTAAAGGTTTTATTAAATGATACAATTGTTTAGGTAATCTTAAAAACATTTTCTAAATACTCAAACAACTCTAACAAAACAAATACCTACAAACTCTTTTTGAATAGCAGTTAGCATGCTACTACACAATACATTTAAAATGTTTCTGCCTCTGAATCATTTTTCACTTCACTTGACTCAGATAAATAACTTGGTTGATAATCAGCAGATATAGAAGATATAAGATGCTATAGAAGTATTATCAGCTGTGTTTTCAGTAAACAATTTTCTTTTTAAAACAGATAGTTTTACTTTTAAAACTGTTGTGTAACAATGTTGTGTGTTAAATGAGGAAATGGTGACAATGCTACATTTTGTTTTTCAGCAGGTATATTTACATTGACACCTTTACTTCCATACTTCAGTTTAATATTAACTTGCACAGCTTAGTCACTTGGTAATTTATCTTTAATATGCAAAAAGCAAGGCTCTGCCTTATGATCATCACATTCAATAGGAGATGAACTGAGTCCTGGCTGATTAATATCACAGACATTTGTATGGGCAGTACTAGGACTTACTATGTATATCACTTCTTCGTAAAGGTCACAATTTTTTTTAAACACTACTTTTGTTAGCTAACTCTTAAAAGGCTTCATTAACCGATGTCAATCTTTGCCTTTTGACTATGCACATTCTCATTCTATCAGCTGGTGTTTTTGCCACAAAAATATATAAGGAACAACTCCTTTCTTCAAACTTAGATTACTTCTTTCTCCTTGTTGTTTCGTTACACATATTATATTCAATACAATTTGCTGTATCTTCCTTAACCTGAAATAAATCGACAGACCATAAAAATTGCGTAAAACAAAAAAAGATTACGGTTTTTATAGAAAGTTATACTGAAATTTGTAAGATAGGTTAGGTTAATTTTAAACTCAAATTTTCTAAGTTTAATACTTACTATAAATTTAAACTATTAGATTAAACTTATTATAAATAAAGTATACTTACGTTAAATTGATCTTCACAACCATATAAACACGATTTAGGACATATATTATCCCTTTTAATTACCGTACACCATTGTTTTTGTATTTTCGCATCTCTTGGAATACAAAAAACACTTTGTCGGGTGTTTTTCTAATACTATTTTTGCACTCCGGTACTATACAATACTCGTAAGATGATTTTTATCTTCTTCCATGACTTGTAAAGCAATTAAAACTTAAAATATCTATGAAATTGCTAAAAAGTTCATAGTAAACATTCACTGGATGTATCATTTGACGTCACGCAAAGCGCGCGCAAAATGGCGGTGTTTAAACGGGTCAAATTAACTCAATGTTTTAATTTTCACTTTGAAAAAAAACTAGAATCTTTTCAAGCCTATTAATATTTTTTTCTACGATATAGAGAGGTAAATGATTAATTTACGTAAAAAAAAAAATACGTGAATGTTCCCTATTCTAGTAAATAACGGAAGGTTTAATCAACAACTTCTATTAGATATACTAGACACATTGTAGAGGTGGTTGGTTCTTACAACGTTTAGCAGTTATTATATTACGAGGAAACTTATGGGGACTACACCCCCGGATTTTTTGTGACTTTCTTGTAACACCCCTCTTGACACTGCACACAAATAAAACACTTAAGTAAAATACGTATGCATGCTAAAATGCCTTTACTTATTCAAAGTTTTTAGTGTTTTGGTCAAAAAAGGGTCTAGAGAGAGAAAATATGTTTATGTTGGTGTCCGTGAGCTACACATTCGAATGGTAACACACTTATAGGTATATAACGTTATGTCCAGGCATTTTATTTGGGTCAGAGGTCTTTAAGTGATTATGCTATAGTAAGGATTATGATATGAAAGTAAAAAGTTAGTTATAAAAAAGCGTATGAAGAAAACAATTTATTGTCTTGTTTTATTCATGTATATATTTTAATTGTTAAAATATAATTTCACCGACTTCTCGGTCAATTGTAGACAGATTTTCAAAATTCGTTTTTAATCCAAGAGAAAACTCTTAAAGTCCCAATGTTATTAAGTCAGTATCTGATGATAAAATTTCAATAATTTGTTACTTTTAGGTCGGAAAAAGCAAAACCATTTAGTCTTTACTTAGCACGACTACATTCTCCCTTCAGCAATTTAAAAAAAAATGTGACTACATATTGAAAAACGACTTCTAACTTAATGCTAGTTTATTTTATTTTAGTATTAAATTAAACCATCCATTAATTGAACCGTTAGCTTAATTTAAAAATCTACAGACATTGTTTATATAAAAGACTAGCTGCGCCCCGCGGTTTCACCCGCGGAAATCCTGAATTTTATTTATCTTATTTAATCTCTCCAAAGAATTAAAGAAATAGGCACCTACTACCTTAAATTACACATATATATTTCCAAACTATTTACTAGTACCTACCTTCAGTTATAGTACATTAACGTACTTATTTATTGGCTAATAGAATAGTAATGTAATGATACATATTGGTTACTAAAAAATATTTAAAAAATCATGAAAAACATAGATAAAATGATAAATTCGTTACACATCACCTTTAAGCTTCACTATACATATACTACGTTAGCAGTGCAATTGGTTTGTGGCAGTAATATGTACTAGCCTACGTACAACTGGCCATGGGAAAAACACTCTTTTCTTAAGTCGATGCCTACTGTCGAAAACATCTGCCCCTGTGACTTATTTATGATACTTTCACGGGTAACTGCAGCCTTTTAAAAGATATTTGTATATCTGTTGGTATCATAGTATTCGCGGTATGTGAGCAATTTGTCCGGATGCAGGGCCAGTGATGATTGTGGCCACTATTAAATGTTCCCTTAGTTCTTTAACCAGGAATCTATTACCATTGCACATATTGGGTGGGCTTAAATTTCTTAGTAACATAATTGGTGTGCCTACTTTTAATTGTAAAACATGTGGTGGCAAGCCAGCAGGATTAAGAGAGTTTAAAAACTCTTGCGGATAATGTTCTGTATCTTCAATGTTACATACGATATCAATAGGTTTATATTGTTTTAAATCACAGGGAACTTTTTCCATTATAATACCGTTTATTTCATTAGTAGATTCATTAGTTGGTGACACTATTGCTCGCGAACAAAGCCAAGAGAAGTTTCTTTGTGTAATATTTTCAATTTCGGGGTATACTGAATTTATAAGAATATCAAAACTATGAACAATTTGGCCTAATTTGTTATCCAACAATCTACGCTCAATAAACATCGCGACGCGATGCGGCGAAATGCTTAGTTATTTTTAAGTTACCCAAATTTTTAAACTCGCTATATCTTTTGAATGGAGTGTCCGTTTATAATTATTTAGCAGCAATGTAAAGGTATTGAACTACTAATAGATAAAAAGTAAGTTATTTAGATATTATATAAACAGTAGATATTGAGCCTATTCATTACAAACAAACAAACAAAAAAATATTACCTCTTTATAATATTAGTTTAGATAATCAATATTTCCCTTGGTTGACCACAATTTGAGACCGACCATTTAAGCATTTTAATTTATATACTTTGTAAAAGGAAAGCTCTCACGGTGAGAACAATTGAACTATTACTAAGAAAAATACACTTTTTATTCAAATACAAAATTTTAATTTTTGGCGTCGCCATCAAATATAAAAACGTATCTTTAAATGTTGCGACTAGTTTTTTTAAGTTTTATTTTTAATGATTTCTTTAATATAATGTATACAATTAGGTTATTCATAGCTAGGGCAGGACTTGACAACGTCCGAAGGGTCAGGACTTGTCAATTTGATTTTATTATTGGATTAGGACACAAATGGAAACAAAAACAATCAAAATCTAACATATTCAATTATCGGTCTGGTCTGGTCTTAAATTTAATTCAATGCTGTTCGTTTACTCACTAAGTAAGTCTTATTTCACGTTGTCTTATAAAAAAATATGTAATAAATAAATGTAAAGTAGTTTTTGTAAACGGATAGTTTCAAGAAACTCCACGAATGCCGCAGTATACTTACAATTGGGTGGCGTGAGCGTGATGCCGTGCTGGCGCGCCCAGCCCACCGGGTGGATGTGAGGAGAGCCGGGCTCCAGCCAGCAGTCGTAGGCGTCGTCCCACGAGTCGAAGTGTACGAGCAGGCGGCGCTCGCGCACGTCAGCCACCGTGCCGGCGCACACCATGCCGTGCGCGCGGTCCTCCGCCTCCAGCTTCATGCCCACGCGGAACCCCGCCGGCTTCATGCTCTGGGAAAGAAATACCGAGGTCGACACTTTTGTTTGAAATAAAATATCACGTTACTTTAATGACGATTCAACTCACGGCAGAGGTGACATGCGGAAACATGTGGCGGGGCGCGGCCACCGCCTTCATCTGCTTCAGATAGAGCGGCCACGAGAAGGAGGCGGCGTCGTAGCCGGCGGGCGGGCGGAGGCTGCGTCCGTTGCGCTCGCACCAGCCGACGGGAAACACGTCTACGGAGTCCGCGTTAACCCAGAAGTCGAACATGTCGGGGTACTCGTCGAAGTGCAGGCGTACGCGGTAGCCCTGCACTTCGGCGACTGACACCGCGCAGAACAACGCGGGGTGCTCGGGGTCCACGGCCTCTAGCCGCATGCCCACTTTGAAGCCGTTTTTATTGTAGGGGAAGGGGTCCTTGAACAGCTTCACCGGTGCCGCTTTTGCTTTGCACACGTCCAGGTACCGCATCCACGAGAATCCGTTCTTACCGCACATCCACGGGTATTTCTCGTTCTCTATCATATCCTCGCTCATCTTCATCAGGACGGCCTCGGAGATCTGAGTGTCACTGTGTGTCGAGTCGTAGCGTTTCAGGGGAACCTTATCGTCTTTGCCGTCTGGCAGGATGTCTGAGTCGGAAAGTTGTTTTCGCATCAGTAATTTCTTCATTTTGTTTCGTTTTTTTGACAATTCAGCTCTCTCTTTGTCTTTTCTTTTTTGTGTAACTTTTTGAACTTCGTTCTGACACGTTAAGCTGCAAAAGTTGGGTGTGATAAATTCTGCGGCCATCCCGTGGCATCCGCAACCGTCGCAGCGGTATAGATCTTCTGGAGATGTGGGCTTCTTATCCCTGTTTCTCTCGATACGCTGTTTTAACGGAGTGTGGTATTTAACATTTGAGTTAATGAATATATCTTGACTCTTTTCCTCCACAAGATCAATAAGATCAAATTCATTGGTTTGGAAGTGCAAATCACTGCCTCTTAATTGGGCTATTCCGTTGTTCCACATCAGACCCGGTGGGTCTTCCTCGGATGCTGATTCCACAATATCTTTACCTTTAATTTCATTTAACTCATATGTATCAACTTTTTTAAAGTATATGATGTCATTATTTTTATCTTCAGGGTCAGAATCCACCAGATTTACTTTGGCCTCAAGATCTTTGTCTAGCTTCTCATCGCAGAACAGCGACGGCACTCGGTGATCGTCGTTGAGGTCTATCTGTTCCTCTGACTTATTCATCCTAGGCTGCGGAAGTGCAAACTTAAAATTCTTACTGGACATACTTTCAGTGCACAGTGAAATGCGCCGTTTAATATTAGCATTGGTAGTTTTTCTGTCGCTGTTATCAGAATTCGAGCGTCGTAGTATTGCTGGAGCCGCTATGGTGACCGGTCCCAGATCACTTTTCTCTACCAAGTTCCTGCTTAAAAGGCTCTTTCCTTTTTCTGGAATAGCCAAAGAAAATGACTGCTCGCATGTCTGTCCATCTTCATCATCCGCTATAGATACTGTATAAATATCGTCGTTCATTGAAGCATTGGTCTCTGGAATTGAAAGCGTGTATTCCCCTTGTTCTCCAGTTGGTTCTGCCCTCGAGCCCGGTATGGATATTGTGAACCCTTTTTCTGTTTTAGGACTTTGGGGTACACAGTTATCTTTTCCATTAAGAGCAACAATCTTTGCAAACGGTTGCAGTGGCGGCATGTCAGAGGATTCTATTGCCGTGTCTCTCATCACAGTTATATTACCTTGAGGATCATTTTGAATTTGCCCATTAGCTATCTGCAGATTTATTATAGGTCCTTTGGAGGCCATAGTCGCTGGTAAAGTAACAGGTAAAATGAATTTGGTATTCTGTATTTTAGGCATACTCATTGGAGTAAGAAATAATTTTTGATTGTTTGAATTTACATTATTTTGATTACTGGATATAAGGATTGATTGGTTCTCTGATATATTTTTGCTAGGTTTCTTGACCGAGCTGAGGTATGCTATTGCCTGTTTTGGTTGTCCGCCAGGAGCTATACTCACAGGCACCATCATTTTGTCACTAGCTTTAGGTTTTTGAATGACTATGGGTTGAGCAGTGTTGGCCGGTGTCAGTATTGAAGACTTGTTTTGTCCTGGCATCTTGGGCGCAATGTGAGGCTTTGTGCCAACATTGGAAATTAAATGTATATTTGAATTGCTTGTTACCTGAAATTACAAATGATTATCAAAACAAATATTAATATTTACTTAAAAAATAGTTCTGTGTTGTAAAGAAATAGAATTTTACTTTATGAAGATTATGAATAGCAATGAATTTCGTTTTTATTTTATAACAAAGGAAAGCCTTTTCTTATACAGTTATCATTAATTATACATAAATATTATTGACAGTTAATCTTTTCAAACTGATATACTATCTTTTATTTTATCATTTTATAGATTTTTTAACTCTTTAAATTTATTTTTAAATTTCTTTATTATTCACAACTCCGTTAATAAAATAAGTACTTTAATTGAACAAAAAGATAAATAACAAGTAATTATATTATATCAAAACCAAATAAAAATGTTTTCATTCAATTTAATTTTTAATTAAATTTATGGAACTTTAATTCCACTAATATTAAATATGATGTTAAAATTTATATGATGATATGATGTTAAAAAAAAAAATGCAATGTGCACAGACTATCTATGAATATTTATTAAGTAGGCTAAAAATAAATATTGGCCTCATTTCCAGGAATAAGTTAACCAAAATGTTTGATAAGAAAGTTTTACCACAAGGTACAAATACAAAAACAAACTTAATACAGGTTAAACACTTACAGGTCTTCGAACAATGATCTGTGGTGGATTGCCACTGGTACTGGCTTGACTTATCACTTCCGTGCTGGTCACAGGTTTTAGTCCTGTTGGAGTCTGTATATACACAACATGAGGGACAGTTCTTGGAGCACCTCTTAGCTGTACTGAACCCGTATTTCCCGCATTTGGCAGGGCCAGTTGTATTGAATTATTTGATGAACTAGGTATTTGCATCATTGTGGAATTTGATCCTATCTGAACTTGCGACACAGATGTTGGAATATTCATTTTAACAGAATCTGACATTTGGAGCTGTGTGGAATTTGAAAGATTTATTTCTGGACTACCATCACAGTTTGAGCCCATGTGTACATGAATTATAGAGCTGTGGAGAGGCTGAGTGGTTGTTTGAAGAAGAGGCATGGATGGCAAAGTTGAACCACTCAATTGCATGTTTTGATTAGACGCTGGGATCTGCAAAGGCACACTAATAGTATCTCCAGCTGGCAATTGCACAGGGACACTAGTGGTGCCAGAAACTTGCAGGGGAAGGCTTACAGGAGTTATTTGTAAAGGCATACTAGTGGTGGTGCCAGAAAGCTGAACAGGGACATTGATATTGGAAGTAGATCCTGGAATCTGAACAGGCACATGAACAGTGGATAGCTGCAGGGGGTAAGGTGAATTATTTGTGTGAATTTTGACTGGAGCAATAGAATGTGTCACTAGATTGTGAGTTATGGGCATAGAGCTCTGTGGCGCTTGCACCGAGGATACGATCATACTGCTCGAGCTTGGCGCCTGAAAAACGGTAAACAATGTCATTGAGGGCAAATAACTTTACACCCAATGTACTCAAAAATAATAATAACTCACGCGTAACGTGTTTAATAGCACATTATGCGAGTTAGTTTGAGAAAAAATACTACTCGCTGAAGTGCTGGTCGCTTTTAATAGCCTCTTTTTTAAAATTTCTGTTTTCGGGTCATCAAAGTTTTGAAGTGAATTACACTGCTGTCTCTCCATTTCTCATCACCGAAAATGTTATTAGCAACATTACAGATGTTTAATTAACTTTTATAATGCATTATTGACGTCCTGTAATGCACATAAAATAAAAAATGTTGAGGTAAAATAATTGGAACGCACGTCTTATAAATATTAAGATAAACAGCTGTAAACTTGCCGAAGCCTGATAAAAATTGGGAAATTAAAATAAAAATATATTAAACATTAACTACAATATATTTTTAAATATATATTTTTTTATTTCGCGAGTATCGCACTCTATCAATTGTGCAGCTACTTTTGCAGATCTACAACCTTTTAAAAAGAAAAGTTCACAAAACAGTAAATTGATATTAAATAGCTCACCTTTCGTAGTTTAAACATATAATATGCTTATAGAGGTATTATTCTCAATAATGTAATATCATTATCGTATACAAAACCAATAAAGAAAAATAAAATTCATTCAGCAAAGCGACAAAATCTACCTGCCTACACAACTGGTAATAATTCTGAGTTTCTGACAACATAGCCAAAAACTACATTAATTCGTTATGTTGGTACTTTCGAATTTATTTATCCAATAGGAAGTAACAATTTTTGTGACGAAGCTTTGGCATTCGCGCCCGCGGTCCGATTATTCAGCTAAAAATTCAGTGTCATATGCACTTTAACAAAAAAAAAAAATAATAATGAGAGATTACATTTTAATGAATAATATATTTTTCTTTTATAAATATTCTTCGTAACAGCTGTTAAATGCTACTGATAAAATGATTGTTGTTGATTGATGTAAGATGTTGGATAAAAGTTATCGTTGGAAAGTTATGTAACAATCTATGAATTAACATTTTGATCATTGATCAGTACTTACCAATTTAAAATGTAATAAAAATTTTACTTTTTTTTATTATTATTTTTAATTTTTTATTAGTGACACAAATTAGGACGGAACTTTGTTGAAAAGTAAATCCAGGCAGAAGTGCCGTTTCTAAATATATTTTGATAGAAATGTTGTTTCTTGTTAAATATAAAAATTTAATGTATATGTACATAATTCTAGTAAAAATATAATTATTGTTAGTTTTTACTTTTGTATTCTTTCATCTTGTGTTGAAGTGTCCATGTTTACTATTATATTTCTTGTAAATTTCCTAGAAGCTAGTGCTTAAATAAAAAACGTATTTGTCATTTAAATTTTAATAACAACAAGAGTCAGTGTCCAGTTATTTTACAATGTTTTCGTTCGATTTTGTGGAGTAATATTATTCAAAGAATTAGATATATTTCGTAAAATTACAATTATTTAAATATTAATGTAATAAATATATAATAGATTTAATATATTATCGGTAAGTGATATCGCTGATAGTGTAAGAATATTTAATTTACAAATTGGTATTAGAAATTTTCTTTCGTAATTATGTTTGCTTCAACATTTGACATACATGTGTATGAGCATACACAGGAATGTAAACACTAATATATATTTTCAAACGCTGTGTCAACTATTCGGTTGCATCATTGTACCTTCTCATATTTTTTAGCTTCATCCAGCAAAAGTTGAGTTATAAAAACAAGTCTTACGTATGACACATCATTAAATATGTTATATTAACTGAAGTGTACATTGTGTCTAAAAGTGTGATGTAGATAAGCACCATGAGCAGCCAGCACCAGTACATGGCAGTCAACAACCCATCCAGCTCAAGAGTTGGAGACATTGAGCACATTAGTATGTATAAAGATCTTAATTATATGATACAGACTGAGCCTAATTTATATGTAAAATAATTAAAATCAGTTTAGTTTAGTGACCCCGACTGCTGAGTTGAAGGTTGTGAATTCCTTTCCCTCATAGGACAATTGTTTAGTGATGTTATTTATGTTTGTTAAATATCACAAGGCTTGTTGCCTAGTGCAGTTGTTTCTTTTGTAGTTACTATTATATTGAAGATGAATTTGATTATTTGTTTTATTATATGTGTATGGGATTACTTAAATAGTGTAATAGTTATTCCATAATATAGAAATTAATTGGTAAATGTTATACTTACAAAAGAACATGAACTATATGTATTTCATTTAAACAAATACAATAACATAAGTATATATAGGTCACCTGTCCGAGCATATTGGTTCCTTATGTCTATCATCAGAGTACTCCGATGTTACTCTCATAGTGGAGGGGCAAAGGATCCCGGCTCATAAAGTCATACTTGCTGCTAGCAGTGACTACTTTCGAGCTTTGCTGTATGGAGGAATGCGGGAGGCAAACCAGGTTAATATTTTGTTTAAAAGTAATAACATAAATGAAACATAGACATGATGAAATAAATTATTATTTTAAACACATTGATTTTTACAACTAAAACTTATTTCACTATATTATGTTTATTGTTTGCAGGCAGAAGTAGAGTTACAAGCACCTCTACATGCATTCAAAGCGCTATTGAGATATATTTATTCTGGTTAGTATGAATGATTAATATCAAATATAAGTGTGTGTGTGTGTGTGTGTAAAATCTGACTAATAAATAAGTGTGATTGTTAAATACTAACTTTTGCATGTGGTTTTATCTGTGACATAACATAGATTGTAGCGCGATAACTAATTGCCACTAGAAATCCTGTTTTTAATAGTTTGGTTTACAGAATTTTACATTATTATCTGTGAAAATTCTTCGTATTACCCAACAACTTCAGAAGGAGTGATATGTTATCCAAATATACGTATGTTAATAGAAATATAACCAATTATGCTATTTTTGTGTTCCCTGCTACAGTCTAAACGGATTATAAGATTTTGACGTATGAGGTATCGGCAGATACGTCAAAAATAATCGACAAGACGGAAAAATTAAGACCGAAAGTTGTACCTACACTTTTTATTATTGCTAGTGCGCGCGCGCTGCAAGCCGTGTGGCGTGCGTGTGTTTCTCTGTCTGTCTCTCTATCATAAAAAGCATGCCAGTTATTTTCGTGTCGTCTTTCTATTGCCCATTGAAAAGTGTGTTGTCGCGGCGATTATTTTTGTTGAGTGTATACATTTTTTTACACATAATAAAAAATAATAAGAATGTTTTTTCCCAAACATATGCTTCCTACTTCAGTTATCACAAGCCAATAAAATTGAGCCTACTGATTGAGTTGATATTACATTATATTTGTTAATAATAAAAAAATACATATATTATTATAACTCAAAAGAAATAATTTTTTTACAATTCCTTCACTAATTAATCGAAAGGAACTTCGTTCCATCCGGGTGTCCCTTGAAACATTTTTTACATACTACGTATGCGAAGTCACGGGCAACAGCTAGTAATTAATATATTTGAAGTTATATGTACTATTTGTTTTTTTTTTATAATAATTAGCGAGGGGTATTAAGCCTAAGAAGTTTTGTCTTGTCGGATTTGTTTAAAACACTTCTTTATACTTAAAAAAAATACTAATCTTCAGGTCACATGGGTCTCTCACTGCTGCGTGAGGACACGGTGCTGGACATGCTGGGTCTAGCGCACCAGTTCAATTTCCAGGAGCTAGAGACCGCCATCAGTGACTATCTGCGACAAGTGCTAGCTCTGCGGAATGTGTGCTCTGTACTCGATGCTGCCAGGTGAAACATCACTTACATTCTTTAAAAACAAAATTAAAACATTTATAGCCATGCTAAGTTTATTTATATTTAAATTAAATATAAACTTTAAAATTTTCACTAATTGCAGCAAAGATTTAAAACCTGTATAATCTGGGACAATTATTAATTAAAAAGAAAAAAGTTTCAATGTTAATCTGTACTGAAAAATTATAAACTATAATTAGGTTAGAAGTGTCATGCGGAAAAAATTAAATTCTAAGAAACCCAAATATAAAATGCTAAATTCATCAAAGTTGGTAACGATACGGTAGGTCAAATGGTAGAGCACCAGAACATTTTACCAGAAGCTGCGGGTTTGAACCATTACCCGTATTGGTTTATTTTCGTTCTATATTTATTTAAAATTTATTATTTTATCGTAATTTTTAATATATTGTTTCAGGCTCTACGGCTTAAATGCATTAATGGATTACTGCTACAACTTCTTGGACAGGAATGCTGCTGAAGTTCTTCAACATGATACTTTCTTGCAGCTGTCAGTAGTAAGTTGCACACAACTTTTTCAATATATTAGACTGAGATAGAACTGAAAAGATGCAAAGCGGAGAAAAGAGTAAGGAGAGTAGAGTATGGAGAGTGGCATTTATAACTTGGATTTAAACTTGGAATTTGGCGTTTAAACTCTTGGAAACATAATTAGTGTACATACAGATGAAATTATGGACTGATGATTTGTAATAATTTTAAATTATAAAAAATTAAATTACAAAAAAATATATAATTGTGTTTGTTTCTTAAGAAAGTCCCAATATAATATAGAACAACAAATTATAATTTTCAACTGAAATTTAATTTACTTAACAAATTTCAGGAAGCACTACAAGGTCTGCTAGAGCGCGATTCGTTCTTCGCTCCTGAAGTGGATATATTTAAGGCAGTGTGTAATTGGTTTAATGCAAACAACCAATGGGTGAAATCCGACAGTGGAATGGCGCAGGTGGTACGATATTCATTACTTTGTACAAATTTTACCATTACTTTAAAATTGTGTTTTTTAAATATGCAATACATTTGATCTTGATATCAGTAGAGTATAATGATTTAAGGCCTCATTAATTTTACTTTAATAAATTTAAGGACTTTAACTTTTTGTTATGAAATATATATTCACATAATCTGTAAAAAAAAACTATCAAAACGTCGAATTTATTCTCGAACAACGGACCTTAGCAAGGTGGATTATAAATTGCATTTAATTGGACAATTGTTACTTTCTTTCCCAGGAGAAGATCCTGAAGTGCGTGCGTCTGACGTTGATGAGTCTAGAGGAACTGTTGGGCGTGGTGCGTCCGTTCTCGCTGGTGTCGCCCGACATGCTGCTGGACGCCATTCAAGAGAAGACGCGCACCAAGAGCACCGACCTCAGGCACCGCGGACTGCTGCGTCAGTTCTCACCAACATTCACGTGTTCTAATGAACGATAACATATATATATATATAACGATAACTCAAATTTTACTGATTTTCGTTTAATAAATTTATTAAAAAATAACGGGCACGCTCACTAACTTGGAAAAGCTCTTCTCTTGTATGTCAGTTAATTTAAATTTTCACGGGCCACTATCCTTAGTGCCGGAGGAGAACGTGGCGTCGTCGTCCCGCGGCGCACGCGTCACGGCGGGAGACATGCGGTCCGCGCTGCTGGACGGAGACACCGACAACTACGACATGGAGCGCGGCTACACCCGACACACCATCAGCGACGCGCCAGACAACCCCGGCATCGTGGTGCGCCTCGCCACCACCACCATCATCAACCACCTGCGACTGCTGCTGTGGGACCGCGACAACAGGTGCGACCACTTAATTTTGTAAAGGATGGACAAAAATTATATGATACTTAATGACCGACAGTATGGAAACTATTTGATAATAGTTATATTCTCTAGTCAAATATCTCGAAACATTGCAATACATATTTAGAAAAAAATATATACATATTAAAGTATTACAAACCTTAATAGGCAGTATTTCACTGTGCCGGTCATTAACTGAGGCAACTTGAATTAATTCTATATACTCGTAGGTAGGTAGGTAGGTATTACCTCTATGAGTATAGCTATGTTCTATATATGCTATGCTTTATAAAAGAACATAAACATTTTTATCTTAACTTAAAGTAGTATGTTTGGTTAAATTTTAGAATATTATGTAAATGAAATGTAATTAGATATTGAATAAAGAGTTATTTATTTGTGGCTTTAGGGTTACCTTTGCCTCAATTTGACTCAAGGAGCAAGTCAAAATGAAACTTTTCGTAATAAAACTCTTTTAAAGATATATAAACCTAAAACGGGAATCGGTCACGGGATCTCGCACGAGACATCTGAATTGTAGTAATATGTTATTATATTGGTAGTCGTCGTAAATAAAAAAAAACAAAACATTTCCATACAGGTCGTACGCGTACTACATCGAAGTGTCGGTGGACCAGAAGGACTGGGTGCGCGTCATCGACCACAGTAAATATTTCTGTCGCTCGTGGCAGAACCTGTACTTCGAGCCTCGCGTCGTGCAGTATATCAAGATCGTGGGCACCAGCAACACCGTCAACAAGGTACACAGTTACTCTCTCAATCTTCCCCGGGCAAAAGAAAAGGACAGAAAGAATTACTTAATATAATTTATCCACAGGTGTTCCACGCGGTGTCCCTGGAGGCGCTGCACACGGCGCGCGTGCCTCCGCTGGCGGAAGGGCTGGTGCGGCCGACGCACAATGTGGCCACGCTCGACCTGTCCGCCGTCGTCATCGAGGGCATCAGGTGCTGACCCTTACTCAACAAAGAGATCCAATCTGATCCGACTTTGGAATATTCAATCTCATTCGTTTTGACGGGCTCTTGATTTAGTGATAGTAGAGTATGACTCCCACACGGGATGATTCTTTGCGTAATCCACAAACTGTATTTTAATTCGTCGTTTAAAAAAAAGTAAAGTCTGTATATCTGTCAGTCGGTCCCGCAACGCGCTGCTGAACGGCGACACGGAGCACTACGACTGGGAGCAGGGCTACACGTGTCACCAGCTGGGTTCGGGCGCCGTGGTGGTGCAGCTCGCGCAGCCTTACCTGCTGTCGTCGCTGCGCATGCTGCTGTGGGACTGCGACTACCGACACTACTCCTACTACATCGAGGTGTCGGTCAACTACTGGCACTGGGACATGGTGGCCGACCGTACGAGGGACGCCTGCAGGTGATCGAAATTTAACATTGCTTATTATTATAAAAGACACCGTCTCTTTCTTCCTCCTCGGTCCGATTTTTTCATTCTAAAACCATTTCCAAATTTTATGTTTGCTTTGATGGTGCAAGTTTTAAGAACATGTTTTGTTAGGACAAAGTAGTATTCATATAATTTCAGGTATTAATTAATTTCAGGTCCTGGCAAGTAATCTACTTCACGCCACGTCCGGTATCCGTCATCAGGATCGTCGGTACAAATAACTCGGTCAATGAGGTAAGTCGTTTGTAATTTCAAATTTTCCCTACTTTTCGATTATGACATTCCATGTTTTGTGGTAGGTGTTCCACCTGGTGCACCTGGAGTGCCCCGCACAGGTGGAGGAGGCTCGCGAGGACCCCGCCGCCAAGAAGAAGCGACAGTCCCGCGACGGACGCGCGGAGCGAGACCGCGACGCACGACGCAGCTCCTCGGACGGTAAGCCAACACAAACACGTTATTGTTTTAAACAAAGGGTATATTATTATAGTATCAAGTAGATTCTATTATATGTTCATCAATGTTGACCAAACCAAATAGTTTATTTTGTTAGCTTTTATGCATATGGTAGTTTGGTTTGGACTGAAAATAAAGATATAAGTTATTGATTTCACAAAAACAATTGAATCTCTTTATAAAAAATTCATGGATAAAATAAATGTAATATTGGATACTGATTTGACTAAGAATAAGATGTATATAAATCGCAGCTCGGTTAAGAGAAGGCATTTAAGGGTCGAAAGGGGAGCTAAGGAGAGTTAGCATCTTTGACCGACCTATTAACTGGCAAAAAGAAGCCAAATATTTAGGAGTAACGCCCGATATTAAATTATCTTTCGACAATCATGTCAGAACGGTAAGGAACAGAGCGGCCTTCTTTCTAGGCCGACTCTATCCCCTCGTGTGCAAGCGGAGTGAACTGTCCCTTAGAAATAAGGTCACACTTTACAAAGTTTGTATACGCACCGTCATGTCTTATGCGAGTGTCGCCTTCGCTCACGCCAATCTGAAACCCCTTCAGGTGATTCAGAATAGATTCATGCGCACTGCCACGGGCGCGCCGTGGTACATGCGCAGTGCAGACCTCCATAGAGACCTAGGTTTACCTACAATAGCGCAATATTTCAAGGAGCTCTCTTAGAGTTTCTTCGATAGGGCCGAGGTACATCCGAACCCACTGGTGGTTGAAGCGACCACCTAGCAGCCTAGAGTCACCCCGTTAGCTTTTAAAAGAAGACCCAAGTCGATTCTTATCGACTCAGATGACAAAATAACGACTGACAACAGACGATTAGCTTACACTATATCACACACCTACAAACACCGCCTTCGCTGGCGAAGGCGAGGCCCTAAACGCACGCTGCCTCGGCGTTCTGCCGTCGGGGGGTGTTAATGTCATCATACCCTTCTATCCCTCCTCTTATAGGCACCCTTAAGGCAGACGTCTCCCACAGGCCCCTCAGGCCCGGGTTTTTCAAGGGCGGGTCTCAGTACTCGCCCACTCCCCCGGTGAAGCTGTAATTGCCACTTGGCTAACAGCATAGTCATTACAAAAAAAAAAATAATAATAATAAGAGAGGGCATTGTAAAATTGGGAGTACAAGTTGTGTGGTGGTGCTATTGTGATAAAAGTGTAACAGTTATAATAAACCGCTGAGTGTGTGATCGAGAGACTAAGTTGTGTAACAGTGATAGTAAAGAGTTTAAATGGTAAGCAGTTTAGTGTATTTGTGAACAGTGCCATAAAGTGCTTTAAAGAATAGAACGACTGTCGTTGGTGCTTCTTTGCAGTAAGATAGCTCTAATAATTTGTCATTACGTAATATGTCGGCAAAAAGTTTTTTTTATTTCACCTGAATTTAACAAACCAATTTTATCCAGTCTCCTTAGACAAAACCATTTTTAAGAGTTCAATACTTAATTTCCTTTTACATAACTAGATCTTTTAGAAATATCAAAGCAAAGAAAATATTTCCATTTCGTACTTAATGTTCGAAAATATATTTAGCGATTTCTATCTTTTCTCTTAAACCTCAACAAATCTAACAGACTTTATTGAGGTAAGGTATTTATATTCACAAAAAACAAAATCAGTTGGTTTTAAAAAAAAATGTGGCCATTTCAAATTTACTGATGATCAAAGCTTGCTTGTTTATCGCGTTATCCAAATATTTCACCGTGTTTTATATACATAAAAATCAAAAATTATAAGACTCCCTCATCACTCCAGGTAACAGCAGCACCGAAGCCCGTCGCACGCCCAGTCCCCCTGCGCGCTCTGTGTCTCCCCCAGCCCTCTTGGGTGCCTCGGCCCCCCCCGGACATCCGCCTGCTGCGGCTCCCCTCGGCCCTCCCGCCGGCCCACTGCCCCCCGCAGAGACCGCCACCGAGGCCGAGGAGGGCTACGACGACTGAGCCCACATAGCTTGCTGATGCATTGCACGTATTTTTAGACGTGTTTACGCTATTGCTAGTTTAAGTGAAAGTGTTTGTTGCATCTTGTCTTAATTGGTTATTGTTGTAATTATTGATATGTTATGTATTTTACAGTCAATACATAAAAATAGAAGCTTTGATATTTGTGATATTACTAACATGTACTGCTTTAAAACTAGGATGTAAATTCATTTTTTTTTTGATATACCTATCAAGTAACTAATCTATCAGTTAGGTATTTACATTCTACTTAAGTAATTGATTTCTTACAATATTGACTGTCTTTATTAAACAAATTTTTCCTGATGGTTTGAAATAATTAATAGTTATAATTAATAAATCATATTTTTCTATTACACTTATATACTAGTTTAGATATATTTCAATATATTGTGTAAGTAGAACACACATACACATCAGTAGAAGTTAGAAAATACATCTAAGTAGATCTTACTTATATTAAAATGTCGCAAAGGTGTTTTAAATGAGTTGATAAATACGAAGAAGATTATGTAGGTGATTATAATTGAGAGCATTATTTAGTAAAGTTGTAAATTTTATTATAGAACTCTTTTTTTTAATAATTATTAATCTGCAAAAACATATCCTGTAGTAGATTCACCAGTTATATTATTAGTATTCCTACATTTATTTAGTAATTATAGCAATTACTAAGTTTTTGAATATATTATTTAATTTTTAAGATGTTGAGTAATGTGTCTAGTCTTCATACTAAACTTAAAACCATTATTATTTTTTCATGGTAATTCATTTCACTTTTTAGTTGGTATCCCAGACATGTGATGAATATTTTTTTTGTCTTTTGTATTTTAAATCTAAATGTCCATGAATGCCGTCTCTTATCACTTTTGATCTGGGTTTTATAGGCTTGTTTGCTGGTCCATTAACATTTATATTATTTATACTTTTTATTTAATATAGGTACATTTAATATATAAGATATTTAATAGAACATGTAAGTAACATTTACGGTACCCAAAACTTTTATTTTCTGTAAATAGTATGATTGGCATAATTAAGGTGGTTTATGAGTTGGGAAGAATAAATATATAGGGAACTTGGTTCTGTATAAGTAAAATGTCAATGATTATTTTATAATATTATTATTTTCCAATTATCACTTTATTTTCTGTTAATATTATGTAGAGATAGAAATTACTGGTAAATTATTTCTTAGTTTTAACGTTTGACTCCAATGTTTAATTTAAATTGAGATTTGTTAATAATACACCAGCATTCATTTCTTCCAGTTTATTCTGATATAAAATTCTTTCAAAAAGTTATGGAAGTTTGCAAACAATTCAAAAAGGATTTGTTTGTAGTAAGAAATGTTTGTTGTTATATATTAAGATATATTCTGTGATACAAGTGTCTATGACTATCAATGTCCATAAGGTGGTGTTTAATATTATTGCAGTTATAATGTTTTTATGGTTTCAATAAAAATAGATTGTGTCATAATTATTTATTTATTAAAATATTAATTTTATTATTCCAATCATATTTTTCAAATGAAAACTTATCTAACAAACGTATTACTACAAATTTCTAATCATTTTAAGTAATTTTAGGTCCTTTCTCTTTTATCTGTGCCAAATTTTTTTTTAGAAGGTTATTTGGCTTTACAATATCAGGATTATTTTCTTCGCCATATTCATCTAGCCTTTTTCTTATTATTTGTTTAAGTTCTTCTATGTTAATTCCTTTTAAAGCAGATATACCTATTACATCTTCAAAATTAATAAGTCTTTCTGGTCTTACTTCATCTGGTAGGGTATTTATTACACTGTCAATATTTGTAATGGTTTTTTTTATATGATTAAAAGTTTCTCCATCTCCATCCAGATCTAGTTTGTTAACAGCAAGTATTGCAGGTTTATTAAGTAGCTCAGGGTCATATAGTTCTAGTTCTTTGTTGAGAAGTACTATGGTTTCCAAGCATGAACGCTTTGGGTATTTAGGACTTAATTGAAATCCTTCTATATCTGCTATAAATAATAATAGTTTAGTTCTCTCAACATGTCTCAAGAATTGATGCCCTAATCCTATATTTACATGAGCACCTTCAATGAGCCCTGGCAGATCAGCTATAGATATTTGTCTCAAGTCACTATAGTGGATAACACCTTTGTTTGGCTTAATAGTTGTAAATGGGTAATTTGCTATCCTTGGCTTTGCTCTTGATACAGCTTTTAATAGTGAACTTTTACCAGCATTAGGAAACCCTACGAGACCAACATCTGCTATCAGTTTCAAATCTAAGCGTATGTGATAAATTTGGCCATAGTGTCCAAGGAATTGATTATCTTTAGAACCTCCTGGACCACCTCGTGCTACTATAAGTGTTTCATCTTCTTTATCAATTGATCCCAAAACTTGACCATTTTCACCATAAACAGTTACACCCAGTGGTACTTCAAGCTTGATGTCTTCACCCGGGGTACCAACTATTTTTGTTTTCCGACTGTCCTCTCCATGGCCTCCAGTTATCGTTTTGGAACGGTACTTAGTCACAATAGTTCTAAGATTTGAGTTCTCTTTTCCTACACAATAAACACATCCTCCTTGACCACCAAGTCCACCGTATTTTGGAAGTCCTGTGCCGCCAGTACCGCCTTTTACGTGAAGTCGTACAGTGTCAATAAATTTACTGCGAAGGTACTTCCGAGGGAGTTTCAATTCTTTTATTGCAAAACATGTTCTACTTAAAAAAACCATTTTTTATTTTAATGATTATAAAGAATGAAAAAAAATTAAAAAACCAGTTTATAACTCATAATCTGTTTGGTGTTACGACCGTAATTTAAGTTGTTTTGTTTAATTTAATTGTAACTTTTATAGGTTATAATTTATAAATGTATAATATCATAGTTTGTAGATATGGAGTTTATTGACATTTGACATATTTTATATTATTTTTGTAACATATAAAATCGAGACAGTACATTTTAATGTTTGGGTGGGTATTTTTTACAAAGACTTATTATTTTCAAGAATTCATTATAGTTCAAAAGATACATAACAACACAATTCATATATTCTATCTTGGTAGTTTATCAGATATTTAATTGAATATAGATGGATTCGCATATAGGTGTACTCTGTAAAGTGTTTCCTTTTCAACCTTGTGAATTGTCTTAATACTCTATTTCAATTCCTTAGCATATTTAGAATTTAGATTTTACAGAATATTCATCTCATTTGACAACTGTCATGTGATGATAACAGATAATGCTATAGAGTATAGACACAGATAACAAATAGTGACAAGGTTCTAATCGCATAAAATAAAACTCGATATTACACAAGTAAATTATACTCAATAAAAAAATATCCGTATTTCATTATTTATAAAGTCTCTTCGTCATCATATTTAAAATCTAAAAGCATTTGTTTTTTCCATAACATTGTAGATCATCATTACCCAGCACTTTAGCAGTCATAAACTATTTCGATTTTGACTAAAGCTCCATACTTTTTGTTAATGTCACATTATTTTAATTTTATTTATTAAAGTAAAACTTTTATTACATCGTCTCAAACTTTTTCGTCTGTGTGTTGCATGTCGCGTGACGGTCGGCCGCGGAGTAGGGATAAAGTGAAAGGCGCTCGTATCGATGCGGTTTTTACTAGATACATTGAAAAAATCGAATGTAAGTCACTGTTCACGTATTTTAGTTACCATAAAATATTGGTTACATTTATAAACTGTGAAATTCATGATGAAGATGGAATTGATAATAGAATGATTGAAAATAATTGAAAAACGGATCAAAATGACTCAACGATTATAAAATATTCTTTTCAGTGTTTTAATATGTGTATATCATCTAAATAATTGTTAAGTATTATGTATGTCGTACTCTAAGACACAGAGTTCAATAAAAATATTAGTTGGAGACCTAGTCTACTTTTATCGTTTCCCATTATCATTCCCATTTTCTAAGTATAAAATTAAGATTGATGAAGCAATTTTTATACCCTTAATGGAATATTATTCCGAAAATTTTTAGTTAAATGTCTATAATGTGAAAAAAAGTTTCACTTTTACAGTGGTTTCATAAAACCACACAAGTTTTTTTATTTATAACTCTTTATTGCACACAAAAAAAAATGAAAAGAACAACATAAGGGAAACATTTAAACATTTGGTACAAAGGCGGCCTTATCACTAAAAGTGATTTCTTACAGGCAACCAACACTTACAAGGACAATAACATTAGACAGGCAGTACTTAAGCTGCTTAAATTAATTATAACACAACATATTATGTACATACATATAATCGTTATATATAGATAAACTAAACAATAATACATACACATACAAATTAACTTCTACATATACTAATACCATATTACTTTATACACTATTACTTAAACTTACTTATTAGTATACATATAAATATTACAAAGACTTCATTCAAAATTCAAATCACTCAAATGATGGTATAGAGTTGCTAATTAATTGCTAAAACGACTGAGGATTTATGATTATAAAGCAGTCCATTGTAATATAATATCCTCTTCTTCTTCTTCTTTATTTTGAAATGGCTTTTGGTGGCGACTACAGGGCAAAAAATGTTTTGCCAACATCCAGTAGGATATAAGTGACACGACACAAATGGAAAATGAGAAGGGGGTTTCTTATATATCAGTCGATATTTTTATTACCTATATATATTTTAATAAAACATTTAATTAAAGTTTAATTTTGATGCATCTAATAAACTTACATAAATATGAACTAAATGGCGAAAACACGAAGGACAGCAAACACTCAACTCATTATAAATTAATGCATACATAAAAAAAGAAAGAATATATACACAGGTTGAAAGAGTTAAGAACGTAAAAAAATCACTTAGATGAATAAAAAACATTTTCCTTTTATGTTCAGTTTGCCGACAAAGTATTAAATCTTCATGAATGAGGACCGCATACTGTTGCTGGTTTTGAACTCAGAGAAGCTTGCAGATTATGACTCTGGCTATATATGGCCTGGCCATAAATATCTTCAATTAGAAGACAGGAATAGATATAGTTATTGAGCTGAGCGTAAGCGAAGCTCTTAACCGTTTGGGAATCAATTTTTTGAGGCAACATCACAGGAAAACCACTTGACCAATTTTAACCAAAATTGGCACGCATGTCAAGGACGTGACTGGGCTTGTTCTCCAATAAAAATCATCTGACGCCATTTTGTTCATGTTCATTTGGTCGAGAGGTCCAAGCTTCCCCCCTGCAGACAGGCCACACCGAAGGGTTACCCGACTTAAGTTTAACTTAACTTGCGCACGCTAGCCAATCGTTACTCTTAACCTTTCCGGTGCCAGCAACTTCATTGAAAGTCCTTGGGTGTGGTACGGACCGCCTTTGGTAGCATAAAACAGGGAAAGGGCGCTCAGCTCAACTTCCGCATTGTGGCGGATCCTAGTAAAAACAAGAATTTATATAGTATCAAAACATTTTTTCAATGTCTTTACATGAATATCCAGGGGAGTGGGGTAATAAAAATGGAACCGATGTAGCTCTTGGTAACATCCAGAATCTACAAGCTCTTCTGAGCTCAAAACCATTGACAGTATGCGATCCTCATATTTTGCCTAACTACCTACAACGCCTGCATTATATGAGTACCTAATAGCTTTTAATAACAGCACAGCTAAAACAACAACCTTCTTTTGTTGCACGTAAGGTCTTTATACTATCCCTCAAGTATAGTACTCTTTGGGGATTCATTATTCTCTATATTCTTTTTTGTACCTCTGGGAACGTGTGCGCCAAGTGTCGTGTTTATCGGTTAAGTAGTTAGAATGTAAAAGCGTCACAAACAGACAATTTCACATTCTCATATAATATTCGTTAGGATTACCGAAATGTAGATAAGTCATTGCTTATTTTATATTGTTTTCCAATGAAAACAATATAAAATGATTATATCCAAACATGCGTTTTGGCATTTTAAAAATGTATTAAGACAATTTTTCGGGTTTTCAGTTGTCAGCGAAACAGCAGTCGTGAATTCCTGTTTTTGAGTTTTAAAAAGTAAAATATTGCCTCAGGTGAGTAAATAGGACAATTGGTCCCAGTGAACAATCCCATGCGAGTACAGTATTGCAAAATTTTATTGTTAATTAACTGTAATTCTGGATTTGTTTTATTTACTTATTAGCAAAATATTTATATTGACATATTTAATTCGATAAAAAATATTTATTATTCATTAACCAGTTTGGTAAAGGAACTTATATGTTGGGATCTTAGACTATTATATGCATACAATTATATGACGTAATAAATAATAATTTTAATCATTACATCAAAAACACCGGCCACCGGCTGTCAGTTACGGTCTGTCACACCACAGAGTAGTGAGTACTATAAACTGTCACACAGTCCTTCGGTCATCGGTGTCGGGTGTCCGCTGATTTGATATTTCATAGTTAATCTAGCTTTATTGATAACATTGATACGTTAAAACTTTACAAGTGCAAAATGAAATGTTTCATCCACATTTTAATGGAAGTTATAATTTTAAACGAATTCTAACTAGTTAACTAGTAAATTCTGCACTCGATATTTTGTATTGATTATATTTGAATGGTTAAGATGTATTTGGAACATTAAAAATATTGTTTAGAGACTTCATCCTTACATGCCCATATTATTTATAAGTTATAACAAACATGAGTGAAAACATCAACGTTTTATTGTTATTTACACTATTACATACTTCATTTGTATGTGGTAGTGATGGCGACAGGTCGCCTTTTTATCAAAATTGCCTCAAAAGCTGTGGCAAAGCAAATTGTACCGCAGGTAAACATAGACATTTTTATCTACTCAAAACTATTTAATTTAATTAATAACTAATAAACACATATGGTTTCACATAGTGAAAAAAAATATTTGTCTTAGTTGATTTTGTATATATTTTTTTTCAAAAAATAAAAAATATTACCTATATCCCTTCTTTTTTGTTTTATTGTTACTAGATACACATATAATGACAATATTTTCATAATTCTCATTACTTTTATCTCACAACAATAGAAATTTATTTAATACATGAATAAGTTACAAATGAGTATAAATAAAATACAAATGAGAATGTAAAACTTTTATTAAATATATGAGAATGTCAGGTTTGCAATTATTTAGTACAGTTACTTTATATAAAGGGGATTTGATTAACACTCAAATTAATTTTATTAAGATGGTGCATTCACATTAAAGGCAGCTCAACTACAGGATTCTTGGAGTCAGATCCTACAGTGGAGCTGTAGAGATGAGTGTCGCTACCATTGCATGTGGCGCACTGTACAAGGGTTTCAAGAAAGAGGATATAGTTGGCCAAAATTTCATGGCAAGGTAAAATTAAGGCAGATATTAACTCACAACATTTGTTAATATCTGTAACTGGTACATTATCATAATTACAGTGGACGCCGCTTATTGTGATCACGGTTAATGTTATCAGCCAGCTATTGTTATCGAAAATGGTCGATCCCAAATTTCTCCTTAGCAATACATTTGAAAAAAACCGCTTATTGTGATCAAAAGTCGCTTATTGTTATCGATTTAGAAGGGTACAATTTTAAATTCTCAAGTTTAAGGATTAGAAAATACTATTTTTGTTCGACGACGACGACGATACGCCGATACAACTAATCAATACAACGTGGTGTTCAACACCGAGCAATAAACTTTGAAAAATTATATGATTCTGAGAATTATATTCAAATGATTATGAATGAAAACAAATGTCAAACAACAATAGATCGATATTTCAAATGAATCTTATGTTAGAATATTTTTAATAGTGTAAATAAATAGAAAATTTGAGCAAACAACAGAATTTCTTATTATGAAACTTAATATGTACTTAAATCCATTCTAAATTATTATTATGATCATGTATTATGTGCACTAAAATCCCCCAACAAGCATGAAAAAGTACCTTCCGCATAATGTTATCATTCGGTTATTGTTATCAAAACGGGCTGGCTGTAAGTGATCATAATAAGCGGTGTCTACTGTATGTATAAATTCTAAATTTTTAACTATACTACCATTATAAAATTATAAAATTGAGTTTTTACATTCTCTATATAAAGGGTTATTATGAATTAATTGGTCATCTTTTGCAGGCAGTCTCTTAACATCATTCTAGACAACATTCATTCTATGACTTTTTACAAATCTTGATAAACAACATGAAGAACGAAACATAAAATATTTGCTCCCTCTTTTACTTATCACTCTGTATTTTGTAAGAAATTCTTAAAAGGTCAAATGCTGGGGTGCCATAGTTATATGTTCAGAGGCAATAAATAAAATTAACTATCAATTTTTAAAATTCATAGAACAAATGTTGTTGGAGTTGATGTAGAAAGGCTACCTGCAAGGGGTGTCCAATTAATTACAAATAACCCTGTATACTTATTTTGGTTGATATCTTTACCATGTAATAGTCTACCATAATGTTAGAATTGTCGAAGAAAGTATATTAGATGTTGAATCTTGAGAGAGTGGCAGAATGATTTTCAAGAGGTTTATCTCAGCCAAAGGTAATTAATTTATCAATTCATATTATTATTATATATTTTTATATTTGCTTGTTACCTACCAATCTTGTTTGATAATCCTTTAAAATAAATCTGCTGTCTGGTACATTCATTACCATCCTTGTTGTATAGCCCTGAGGAGAGTGAATGAAAAAAGGTGTGTAAAAAGGGGATAATATTTAATTTATTATGTTTAGTAATTGGATATTCAATAAAATTATTAATCAATCTACAGTGGCCATTCAAACGCATCCTTGGTCTTCAAGAACCAGCATCAGTGTTAGCTTCACTCTTAAACCTGGCCACTCATGCATACATGTATAATGAGATCCGCAGACAGTTCACTGTGAAGGATAGATCACTTGTACTCTTCTGGCATGCATTTGCAATGGTAAGAAATCTTCAAATCAAAAAAATAAATTGTATTATCATTCAACAACATTATTATTGAGCTATACACATGAATGATTTATAGCAAACTTTTTCTGTTATTATTGCCTAACATTGTCCAGGTGTGTATGAACGCGTGGGTGTGGTCGACAATATTCCACGCTCGGGATACCTTCCTTACTGAATTCATGGACTACGCTTGTGCTCTCTCTATGGTGATGACCTTGTTTATTGCAGCTATTGTCAGGTATTTATATTTTTTCATAAATTATCTATTACGATTTTTAAACTTACATATATACAAAAAAGTAACAACAAAAAAGTTCAATTTGGGGGGGAGAGATCGATGGTAGGCCTCAGTGGTGTTTATCTTGCTAGTGGGTAAACATTTAAAAATGCTGAGCTTTGAGCTAAATTGCGTCTAAACCTGTAAGTGCAAGACAAGCCTAGTCGCTCATCGATCTGCTCTTATTACGATAAATCTAATATCGTAATAGGCCCTCCTGACACTTCCATGTTGACGTACACAAGTGATCACTGATTATGATTCTAAGTGGAAAAGATATATAAATATTATGTTGATATTATGTTGTATATGTAGTAGTTTATGTATTTATTATTGTTCATATTATATTTAGTATATTGTAAATAAGGTATATGTTTAAGTTTGTTAATTTATGATATTCTAGTTTGTATATGTATTATATTTTTTAGATCCGTAGTCATAGTTTTGAATTTTATATTTTTTTATTTTCTGTATTGTACCCTTGTAGTTCATATTTTTCTGTATAATGTTTCGGTTGACTGGTAGAGAATGCTTTAGCAGTTTAAATAAAAAAATAAATATATAAATAAATAAATAAATAAATAAATATATAAATAAATAAATAAATAAATAAATAAAATAAGATCAATTCTCACATACACGTCCACGCCGATACTAGCAAACTACAGATTGCTATTTTCGGGCCCCCAGACTATCAGTGGGCCGTCACTCCTGGGCAATGTTATAATCAACTGGAACATGCACAATAACATCTACTCCTCTATGATAACAGTGAGGTGAAGACGAGTCCCCGCCTTAAAACCGAGTTTCTAGCCAGGGGAGCCACTCCTGAGACAAAAACCCCAATCCTACGGTGAGGATCGCGCCTAGGGGATAAATGATTATTGGGTTAATTAATTGCAAGCGCCACCTCGACAGTCCAGACGAAATGTCGTTGTAACCCTAGCCTTCTGTTGGGAATGGGCGTAACCTCAAGAGTGACATTTAAATCGACCCTACGCGTGGCCCAAACATGAATAATACTATAAATATAAACAAACAAAAACCTGAACAAGACTGTGCAGATATGGGTAACCAGGCCTCTGCCTCAGTGAACACTACTGGAAAACGTACATATTATGTAGAACAAACATTCCATCCAGGCCTTTTTACGAGAACTAGAAGTTCATCAGTGGGAAATACCTCTCAAATAGAACCCCCAATACAGAAAACACTTAGTAAAAATCAGGAAAAAACTACTCCCAAACCGCCAGACTGGCAAAGAGTCCCTGTTCCTATAGTCCGGGAGCCAGCTACCAATTTTCGTCATGAATTTCCTCCCGAGTGAAAATTTGTAAAATGCAATAGGAAGTTGTGTTATGAAGCTTCGCGATCGTCAGCTGCGACTCCGGTGGTGGAGAAGGCAGTGGCAGCCTCCCACGCACGAAGAAAAAAAAAATTTTTTTAGTCATTTCCTCCCATTCTAAAATTTCTTGAATAATAGTTTATCTAATATCTTGTAGGGAAAATAAAGTCAGCTGACCATAACATGGTGGATTATACGTCAGCTGACCGCCTGAATATGAAAAAAAAATAAAAAAAATTCAGTGATTTCCTCTCAACTAAAAATTTATCTGGTGATAGTTTATATGTTACTGTGAATGAAAATTAACATCAGCTGGCTGTATCTCAGTGGAAAGTTCGTCAGCTGGTTACTTGAAATGTGTAATGTAGCTGCATTTATCACCTACTGAATCTTATCAGCTGACGACTTTTCCCTTTACTTAGAGCTAGCTGATTTGTTTTATTATTTACAAGAGTATATCAACTATTTTCTTAAAAATTTTCATCCAGGAGGAAATCACTTTTCTCAGGTTGTTTGGCAGTATATTTGATTTGATAATAAATATGCAGTTTAATAATGAAGGAAATATAGTTATAACTAAAGTTTAATTAATCAATAATTTATTGAAGCATAATTTTATAAATTAATGAAATTTTATTTTAATATAATGAATAAAAATACTAACAACGGTTATTCATTTTCGCTCTCGCTTTGGCTTGATTCGCATCGACGCAGTTTTAGAATCATATAGAATGTAATTTAATTATAAAATACATTAATTTTAAGTAAGTCTTATTTCCTTTTGCACCCTCTGCTGCGACCATATATAATAAATAATTAATTATTAATTAATTAATTAATTAATTAGTTAATAATTAATTATTTGTAATTTATATTATTATTACTTTTGATAACAGCGCACATATACACTTAATGCTTAAGTAAAAATTATATATGGGTGTTTCTCTACTAACGGGAAAGTTTTGCATGAAATTTGTCCGGCTCACTTTTTGTTTTAAAATCGGGTTTTAAATATATAGAATGAAAGCTAATAACAAGCGATTTTCAAGTCTATAAAAGGCTGGAAGATTACTCTGCTGTTTTCAATTTTAGAAGTTTTCAATTTTAGAAGACTTCACACTGTCAGCGATTCATTCAACACAAAATTGAGTCGTTATCATAGACTATATAATTTTGTTTTATTTTTACAAATTAACCAGAGGATTGTGTTAAAATATTTAGGACAACATTCAGGCGGTAATTTCGAATAATTATTATTACATTTACGTAGTGTTTGTTCAACATATATGATTTTCAGTATATTTAGTTTTAAAATATACTTTAAATTTATTACACGCACTTAAATATTATTTTAAAATGGGATTTAAAGTGAAGATTCTGGGATGGTTGGGATTAAAAGAAAAAAAGATATAAAACATTTACATGATCAACAGGTAGCCTCAAAGATACTGAAATGTACTATAGTTTTAGATATTTTCTTAAATAAAAAATATCCAAAACAATGTGCAAATTGCTTGGGACATCAATTTTCCCGTTAGTAGAGAAACACCCATATATATAATGTATATGCTTACTGTAGAAGTTCTCAATAGTGTAATTCCCTAGTTGGAATACATTACACTAAATTATACTTTTTCTTACAATGAATTGTTAAAAAATTATAATCGAAGTAGTAGACAGAAATAACATTCTACCCATATATTTACGTTAATGTTGAAGGTGTCTCTTCTGATGTCGTTCTTATTTTCCGATATTTTTGCGGCAAAGCAGTATAACGTCGATAACACTCACTATGATACAACTGAAAATGGTTAAGTTGTGTAGGAAGCACATTATTTTGACCGGTTAGATTATTAACTTTTCGTATTGTTAATATAGATATACACTTATTTTAATTATCTTCACTAAATAATTTGGAAGAACATTAGTTTTTTTTTACAAAAGGTACCACGTTAGACATTTTTATTTTTAATTATCCGTTACTATAATAACACTATGTTCGACTGACCAACTTAAACATGGAATCTTTCACTTTCCATTCGAGTCACATTATAATTTCAACTTACCCTCTCGTTAGTGTGTTTTACTGTTTTATTAGTGTGTTTATAAAATCTGGAGAGGGTAATTTGAATCTACAATCTAGCTACAATGTAAAAAGGGCTCATGTATTATTTTAATTTATATAAGAAAAAGGGATAAATAGAGAAAAGTGATTACCTCCTGGATGAAAATTTTTAAGAAAATAGTTGATATACTCTTGTAAATAATAAAACAAATCAGCTAGCTCTAAGTAAAGGGAAAAGTCGTCAGCTGATAAGATTCAGTAGGTGATAAATGCAGCTACATTACACATTTCAAGTAACCAGCTGACGAACTTTCCACTGAGATACAGCCAGCTGATGTTAATTTTCATTCACAGTAACATATAAACTATCACCAGATAAATTTTTAGTTGAGAGGAAATCACTGAATTTTTTTTATTTTTTTTCATATTCAGGTGGCCAGCTGACGTATAATCCACCATGTTATGGTCAGCTGACTTTATTTTCCCTACAAGATATTAGATAAACTATTATTCAAGAAATTTTAGAATGGGAGGAAATGACTAAAAAAATTTTTTTTTTCTTCGTGCGTGGGAGGCTGCCACTGCCTTCTCCACCACCGGAGTCGCAGCTGACGATCGCGAAGCTTCATAACACAACTTCCTATTGCATTTTACAAATTTTCACTCGGGAGGAAATTGGTCATGAAAATCTGTTACTGGCTCCCGGACTACTAGAAGCCGCAAACGGAAAAGAAACATCACAGACACCATCCCCAGGAGGTGTAAAAACTCAAAACCGCTTCAAAGACTTAACTGTGGACAAAGCAGAGGATTCTAGTACACCAAAACAAAAACAGCCCAGCAAACCGCCTCCTATAATTCTTTATGGCATTGAAGACGTAAACGGCTCACAGAACTGTTGGAATCAGCAACCGATCGAGACCTCTTTATATTTAAAATCATAAATAAAATCCAATAAAATACTGGAAATAAAGTCCATGGTCAAATTATTAATGCAAAGTACGGGCCAGACAAAAAACCAACATCTTTGTAAATATTGCTCCTGGGCCAAACAATAAGCTAGTTAAAGTTATTAAATATACCAGCAATCGGTTGTAATCGAAGATCCCAAAAAAAAGACAACATTACCACAGTGTCAGAGGTGTCAACAATATGGCCACTCTAAAAATTATTTCATGCGACCATATCGTTGCGTGAAATGCGCTCAGGGGCACAAAATTGCTGACTGTCCAAAGAAAGATCGTAACACACCAGCCCAAGTCGTTCTTTGCAAAGGTGAACACCCTGCAAACTATAATGGCTGCATGGTTTACAGAGAGATCCTTGCCAGTAGAATGCCGCAGAGAGCAGCAGCTTACAGAAACCCTACTAGACCGACAGAGTTGAAAAACACTATGGATGCGAAATCCGAAAACCTCAGGGGAAGTAAACCGAATGACATATGCCGAAAAATTGAAGGAAAATATAAATTAACCGCAACCTAAAACAAGAATATCTAATAAACTAGCAGAATTTATATTAAAACGATCAGAAAAAATCGAACTAATCTTACAACAGATGAGCACTTTTCTGGGCCTAATAACAACACTGCTACACAGAATTCAAAAATTACTACTCTCAGGATAGCAACGTTGGACATTAATGGTCTAACACAAAACAAGTCCGAGTTAGAGATTCTAATTGCCAACAATAAACTTGATGTTGTGCTTATATCTGAAGCACACTGCACCCCAAAAAGTAACATAAAAATCAAAGGTTGCTGCACTCATTTTACCTGTCATCCCGATGGCACTGGCCACGCTGGAACTGCCAACAACCATTGAACTGGAAAGCACGGATGGACCCCTTAACATATCTGCGATATCTTGCCCATCGAGGCATACAATAAATAGTTCACTGATTTCTTCCTCACACTGGGAAATAGATTAATTGCGGGTGGTGACTGGAACGCTAAACACACTTACTGGAAATTCACCAAAACATTTAACAAACCACAACAATTTAAGTCTGCAATAAGAAAAAATAACACGAGACTGGGCTAAGACTGGCAAACATTTGCAAAACACCTAGTTTATGAATTTAAACCCAAAAACTGTACATGCGAAGAATTTGAGAGGGAAGTCGATGATCAAGATCTCCAACTATCACTTCCACCAAGACCAGTTACAGTGCGTGAACTAATATGGGCTTTCAAAAGCTTGAAAAACAACAAAACGCTACTCGGCTTCGACGTAATCACTAAAGAAGTTCTCATGCAATTACCTAAAAAAGCCCTAGTGTTCATGGTTTTACTATTTAATGGCATCCTCCGGGTCCAATATTTCCCAAGTATGTGGAAAGTATCTATAATCTCCATGATACATAAGACAGGAAAACCTCCAGACCCTGTTAATATCATACAGACCGATAAGCCTTCTACCTGTTCTGTCCAAGGTGTTTGAGAGGATGCTCCTGAACAGAATGTTGCCATTACTGTAATGAAGCCTTAAGTTAGCCTTAAGTTAGCCTGAAGTTTAGGAAACACCACTCGACCATTGTGCAGATTCATCGGGTTTACGACAAAATACCGCATTCCCTCGAAGCCAAAGAGTATTGCTCTGCCGTATTTGACATCCAACAGGCGTTTGATAAAGTTTGGCATAAAGGCTTACTCTCTAAAATAAAAAAAATCTACCACACACCTACTATAGTCTGATGAGTTCCTATTTGACAGATCGCATGTTCCAGATACGAGAAAGTGGAGATGTATCAGAAATAAAAGAGATCTCGGCTGGACTGTAATAGGGCTCCGCTCTTGGTCCAATTTTGTATACCCTGTACACTGCAGATCTTCCACAGTCATCACAAGTGATAAATGCTACCTTTGCTGATGACACTGCACTATTAGCGAGTAGCACAGATCCAGAAACTGCCTCAAAAATCCTACAAGAAATCCTCAATAAAGTAGATGACTGGCTGCAGAAGTGGCGCATTAAGACAAGTGCCTCTTAATCGACCCACATAACATTCACGCTAAGGAAAGGAAACTACGCCTGTGCAACTGGGAAATAACACCCTTCCCCAAAGTGACTCAGGCAGGTACCTTGGTATGCATCTGGACCGAAGGCTGACATGGAAAAATCATATTAAAATAAAGCGTGATGAAATAAACCTACGGCTCCGGAACTTGTACTGGCTGATGGCACGTAATTCAAAACTTTGTGTGGGTAATAAGCTCCTAATCTACAAAAATATTCTTAAACCTCTGTGGATGTACGGGATCCAATTCTGGGGAAGCGCTTGTACCTCCAATATATACATCATACAGAGACTGCAAAATGGTATACTGCGTACCTTGACGACTGCCCCAATGTTCCTTACCAACTCTGAAATCCATGAAGCTTTAGAAATTAACACAGTAAAAGAAGAAATCCAGCACTCTTCAACTAGCTACAGAACCCGCCTCAGCAGTCACCCAAACGACTTGGCTGCCAAATTAATTGATATCAATTACAGTAAACGCCTTAAACGTCACGATATCCAGAGATTAGATTCTCGATGGTAAAACAGTAGTGCCTCCCACTGGGGAGACCTCTCACAATGTTTAACAGAATAATTCAATTCGGAGTAAAAATCGTGGGGTGCATCTTACTGTGATTCATAACTATCCTCTCATAGATAGTTGCTAATAGAATGATTGTAATACCTTAAATATCGAGCACCCCACGCTTTTTACTCAGAATTGAATTATTCTGTTAATAACTTAAATTTTATTATAATTTTATATTAAGGCGATTCACTATGATTAATTGTTCGATCTTCTACTACTGTACTGTATTTTATACTCTTTGTCATTAAAAATTATTTTCTAGTTTTTAGTTCGGTTAGCAATAAAAGCGTGTTTTTTTTAGTTTTTTAAACTATTGTTTATTTTTTTTATTTTCTTTTTTTATTTTCTTTTTAAGGATAATGGGAAACTTTTATCAAATTATTGCATTGTCATCGGTCCTTGATACGTGTGCAAAGTTTCAATTTAATCGGATCGCTGGAACCTGGTGAAAATTAAGCTCGAAGATTCCGTTACATTCATACATACATACATACAACCCAAGCTAATAAAAGCGTATTAAAAAGAGCAAATGCTGAGTTCCAGTTCTTCCCAGCAGAACTGCAATCCGAGCCGACTGACTATACTGACCAATTTAATGTAATTGACGATTCAAAAGTGCGTGTAAAAGCCTACTTCAATAAAGATATTTGAATTCGAATTTTGAATAATGTTAGCAGATGGAGTTGCTGGCAACAACTCGTATGTTATCACAGGATGGGTCCTTAAATCTGCTATGTTCTAGAATATTCTACAAGCGTCGGAAGCTCGTGGTGGTAGTGGCGCTGTGCTCGCTGCTGTACTACATAGAGCACGCGCGCTACCTGTACTCCGGACGTATCGACTACGACTATAACATGCACGTTAATATATTCTTTGGTGAGTTCCCATCATTATCCCTCCCCTCCGGTACCGTTCAAGTGGAGAATTATGAGTACATAGTATGCTTATCGGAAATAAATGCGCGTGTATGTGTAGGAGCGTCGGGGGCGGTGCTCTGGTCGTGGTGGGCGGTACGTCGGTTGGCGGGCGGGGTGCGCTACCCGTGGCGCGTGCTGGCCTTCAGCGTGTGGTCGGGCGCCGCGCTGTCGCTGGAGCTGCTGGACGGACCGCCCACCCGCGCCTGGGATGCGCATGCACTGTGGCACCTTGCCACGGCACCGCTGCCGCTGCTGTTCTACAGGTGTGCGAGTGTAGGTGTGTGCATGTTTCATACACGAACAGTATTATTAATGAAAATTACTTTGTTTCAGATTTGTAATAGATGACCTAAGATATTTACAAAAACCGCTTTCCAGCGAAAAGAGTGATCTAAAATTAACCTAAAGAGTGTGAAGTACCTATTTTGAGTATAATTTAGTACTTATTTATAAAAGAACTGAAAAATAAACACATATTATAATATTTCCAGAATTTTATTTAACAGGACGACCACTCACGAAATGTACTTTTTTCACACACGAATACGATGAAACCAAATTAACAAGCCATATATACAATACTAATTTTCAAGTATGAACTTTTTCCATTGTTCGCCGCAATGGATGCCCAGATTATGCTTTTTGATCCAAGCGAGTTTGCCCTTCGTGTTATTGTTTTCAGTGATATCTTTTGGCGATGAAGTTTCGTTCGCTATTTTTCGATTTACACTCTGATGAACCAACAAATTTGAGGGTACATTTTGGATAACCGATGCTCTTCTGGCCTCGTAGTTTCTCCAGTATATTGGCTTAGCGCTAGGCTGTGATGTCGTTGGTCTAGAAAAAGGTCTTTCAGAGGAATACCTTTCCTGCTGATCATGGAACATTAATTTTTCATTCCACTGCCTTCTGTACTCTTGTTCTAAATACGGTGATCTTTTGGTTTTCAGTTTGTTCTTCTGATCCAATACTGTTTGGATTTTAGAGTATTGTTTCCTACTATTAGATCGTAGTTTTTCCATTTCTTTGCCGTTTGTGCCGCTATGTACGGTTCGGTTATCGTCGGAATCACTTTTTTCCGACTGCTCTTCATCACTTTCACTTTTCCGTCTTTCTTCTTCTTCTTCTTTACGTTTCTTAAATAATTTGACAGAATTGAACATTCTTTTAAACAAACCCTTTTTCTCCTTTTTATTCTGTAATAAGATGTCAATTAATAGTGTAACGCATACAATTTGCACTAACATGAATTTCACTGTAAATATTGTTGAATACCTGTTTGTTTTCATCGAGTACAATTGTTTCCTCGCTTTCGGTTTCATCACTAGACTCATCGGTTTCTTCATCCACCTTATCGATAGTGTCGGTGCTTTGCCTTTTCATTTCTTTATAGTCTTCTTCTTTAGAGTTATTATTCCTGGCTGGTGTATAACCAAAAGATAAATCACTAATCAATCTATAATTTTCGGACTGCGAGCTGGCTGCAGTGTACACAAATTTATTTTTGTTTGTATTTAATAAGAGAGTTGGTATCATCGCTTCTGTTTCTGTATCTTGTTTTTTTAAGATCTCCGCTTCTGTACTTTTCTCTTTTTTATTGGACACGTTAATTGAATTAATGTCAGTTGATTTGAGGTCGTCAGACGCGCTCAAGGAGTTGTCTTTTATTGTGTAGTCCATATTTAAAGCCATAGATTTATAAATTTCTTTAATAAGTTTTTCAGTTTCCTTGCTACTACATTTTTGGATATCCCCATCTGTGTTAGTAGAGGCAGTGGCTCGTTTGTTATGATGAGATGATTTGTGTGAACTATGTCTATAGTAGCAGGCACACATCGGCCTCCCCGTTGCAGGATGAATAAAAACTGGAAAGTTCTGTAAACATTTTACTGGCTGATATGGCATACCTGGGAAGCAATATTGACCTGGAGAGATCTGACGCGAACACGAAGGTAGATACGGGTTAGTGTTACTAGAATTATTATAAGTAAAACTATGAAGAAATGTAGAATTGCCAGGCATATTGTTTTGAGAGGAACCTTTTTGAATAACAGCGTCTTTCTTAGGTATTTCTGGAACTGTATTAATATTGCTATTTGTCTTGACTTCTTGCAACACGGATTGAAGTATGCTTTTTATTTGATTTAAAGTCGATTCTGTTTTGTTTTCTACAGTTGGAAACAACTTCGATTGAGTACTCTGATTATTAGCTTGTGCAATAGTAGTGTTATCAGTTTCTGCAAATTCATTTCTAAGCAATATTGTCCTTGTGGGTTCTGATTTTCTCAATTTAACCCCGGGTGCACCTGTTTTTCTATAAATATCGCTACATTCAATACAACAACTCTTAGAAGTTTCAAAACCATTGCGCTTTTCTAATTTGTTACCTCGATCGCTTTTAACCCGCTTTTGTTTAACGTGCTTTGTGTTAGTTAATCGTCTTATAGGAATTTGAGTATGATAGTTGATAAGAAAAGGATGGTACCTGCATTTTGTGCGATATTTCTCAGGCCAACATTTCATATCTAATTGTCTTTTATAATCATTTTTATGTATAGACTCTTGTTTTAAAAATTTGACAGATGTTTCCTTAACAGGAACCATATCATAGAGATTTGAATCGTAGTAAGTTTTGTCTTGTTCGTTTTGTTTATATGTCCATGGTCTTATAGGATCAACGCTAAAATCATTCGTCATAAAGTTATCTAGGTTCTGGAACTTGCCATGACAGCACGAACATACATCTGATTCGTAAGGACATGGATATTTCTGTTTATCATCGATATCCCTACAGATGGGCTTGGAAAAATTGCTCGTATCTGAGAATTCTTCTAAAATAATCTTTGGATCATACTGTCTACGGACGACGTTGTCCAAATATGACTGACTTAAAAGATGGTTTTCATTGTTCAGAATTGTATTTCTCAGTAGTGATTTATCTTTTAAGTGAAAAGGACTTTTAGGATTTTCATGAGCGTAATATATTAATTGAGTTTTATTATTATTTTTGCCGCCGATAGTTTTCATCTTTTTGCGGAGTCTGAAAATATTTTTACATAGGTCATTACCTAATCTTTTTTCAAATTCTTCATTGTCTTTATTATTGTATTGCTCTCGTAAACATGATGTTGGTCCAACAGATGTTGAAATTGCAGGAAATACAAAAGACACATTTGATTTTCTTTGACGTGAGGAACTATCTCCACTGTACCCAGATACCTGTTGCGTTCGGAAGTTCTGTACAGGCTTTTTGGTGCTATAAGACATTGCGTTTGATCGCCTCATGAATGCGGTGTTTACTACTGTGGCAGGTTTTGCTACCTTATCATGTTTATCATGAAGTTGGTCTTTATTTTGGTCTTGATGTTGGTCAGGATGTTGTTCATGATGTTGGTCAGGGTGTTGTTCATGATGTTGGTCATGGCCATTCTCTGTTGGATTATCTTCATTATCACCTACGTAAGTTTTTGGCATATGTTGCTGAGCTTGTTCGGCCTCGTATAACTGTCTCTCTAAATTAATTATCTTCTGTTGTAAATCTGTCACATCTATAGGTATACATGATATTATTTTAACCTCAGTCTGAGATGGAGTATTTCCTGTTAAATTAAATACGTTAGTAAACAACAAATAAACACAAAAAGTTTATTAACAGCACATATATAATAACATATAATAATAATTATGTAGTATTATACCTAAATTAAATGCGATTCTTCTTAAAAAGTTTTCCACACCTTTAAAGCGTTGTTTATAAGGTTTTTGATTGTCACCTTCCATTCCAGTCTAAATTAAAACAAACACATACGGTAACAAACATAAAACGGTTGTAATGTTTGCAAAAACAATAAACATTTTGCTAACCTTGAATACAATAAACTAATTTTGTAATATTAGGTTTACATAAAAAGCAACGTAAAATTTCATTTTGTTTTCTAAAACTGTATTGTCTTAACTACAGTTGACGGTCGATACCTACATCACCATTTTTAAAAATGTTTTCTCAATTCTGTAATCACGTCAGTTGTTGTTTTGAAAAAAAAATTAGCAGTAAAAAGGAAATATAGCAACCAAGCACAAAATTAGTGCATTATCCCTTATTTTGGGTAGTGAATAGAATATTACGCAAGTATCTGGGCAAATAAATGGATTAAGCACCATCGAAATCAAATCGGACCAAAGACTTCCAAATAGTCCTTGGTGAAATACCTACAACAAGCATTTGATAAAGTATGGCATTTAGACAGGCTGTAACTTCCACACAATTTCCATTTGCTCTAATTAATATTTTATAAATTGTACTAGGAAGATAGAATATTTAGAGTCTTAATCATACTCAGCTTTTAAAGAAATAAAAGCTGGAGTTTCTGCTGAAAACTAAAAAGCTGAAACTGCTGATATTGATATTGGGATTTAACATGTTTTAAAGCTGAAAAACGAACTTCACATAAATATGTAGTGTTCATTCAGCAGAAGTACATTTAAAGCCATATCAGCGATTGTGGAAAATTCATTTCTAGTTCAGAGTTCGGTCAAGGGCTTTTTTGAAATTGTAGTTTTAAGTTTGAGTCAATCGAAAGCTCAGCAAACTCCTCTTAAGTGGCAGGTGATCAATCTCACTTCAGCCAATCCAAAACGGCTTTTGGATCCGAACTATTTTTTTTGAAATCAATATTATATATAAAATATGTACGAACCTGTATTTCTAGCGCTTTTAAGTGATTCACAATAACTTTTGAAATTAAAGTTTTACAATGAATTTTCTTGATTATAGAATTGTCGACGCTGGAAAAACCATTTCGAACGAATTTTTCCAAATGTTGATCTTTTTATCAAAACTTTAATTTTTATCATTTGAAGTAAATATATCGTGATTTTTTCTTTGAAGAGACAAGTTGAGATCGTTTACCTTCGCAAAAATATCATACAAATAACACAGATTGGATAGCCATAAGTCATCAAGTGCACATTTTCGTTAGGTGAAAAATATTTCGTTCTCGTCCTTTATTAACAATAATCTTCTTAAACTTTGACCTCTTGACAACCATCTTACTTCTGTTTGTAATAACAAAGTTGTGTAGTTGGAATCGGTATCCTTACAGAGACTTGAAAATAAGCGGCTGTTAAGGGCATGGCTCTTAATAAAATTTATGATCTTAACAGCATCCTGAAGCACATCGTTCAATTCTGGTGCAATTTTTTTTTTGCTGCAAGAGCCTCTCGGTGAATAAGGCAGTAAGTAAAAGTTATATGATCATAATGAGCAGCTTGAAAAAATGATTTAAAACCAATATTTTTCAGCCCGTTATCGCTCTTGCACCATTTGTGCATATTTCACAGCATTTTTTCCATTCTAAACCTTTTGCTTTTGAAAATTCGTCAATTTTACAATACATCGTTCATTAAATTGGAATAGGCATATAAAAGAGTTAAAAGAGAAATGTTGCAATATATTGAAAATGTTTAGGGTTTTGGCGGGTACTGCGGGTACATCATATACATTTGAGACGACTTTATATATCCCTGGTGCGTAGTCGTTTGGATTATGGTAGTTTCCTATATGCATGCGGTAGCAATACTCAGTTGAACAAATTAGACCGTATACAAAATGAATACATGAGGATTTATGGGGGGTTTTATAAAGACAACACATGGGTGTTGTCTTTATAAAACATGTCATGTAATGGAATATGAGCTGTGCCTGCAACCCTTAAGTATTAGAAGACAATTTCTTGCTGGATAATATTGGTCACATGTCAATTTTACAAAACAGTATATCAATACAGTTAAATGAGTTAAGCCATGTTTGTCAGACTAGATCTTGGAGACGTAAAAATATACCATTGTTGGCTGTTACACACGATCAATATAAATCTAATATTTTCTATAGAAGTCCGAAGTTTGAATGTTTCTCGTTAGATACTTGGGTTAACAATGTAAATCTAGCTAGTATAATAGAAATTGATATTAATGGAGTGGATAATTGTAAGAAATGTTATAGCCAGTCAGTGTTAAAAGATATATGTGTAAATTATATTAATATTAAATATAAAAAATTTATACAAAATTTACACTGACGGTTGTAAAGGAAAAAAATATCGGGAATGGCATTTTATGACTTTTAAACGGGGATATCAGTTAAATTTCAAATTAATTCGGAATTTGTATCGATCATGCATATCGAGTTGCAGCAATAGCAGAAGCAATTTCATATTTTGAGTGATTAGAGCCAAAAAATTGTGTAATTTTGACGAATTCAAAAAGTGTCGTTCATCATATTTTAAAGTGTACAACTGTATGTCGAGGCGCACCCATTGTTTATGAAATTTCGTAACATATAGGAATACCTGGAAATGAGAAAGTAGACCGGCTTGCAAATGAAGCATGTTGAGATGGCATAATTCATTTGGTTTTTCCATATTTCAGTGAAATATTTTGTTTTTTTTAAGAGAAGATGCTCTGATATATGGAAGGAACATTTTGATGCTCGGTCACTTATTAAAGGCAAATGGTATAAAACTATTCAACCGTGACTTTGTCAAACACCATCGTTTGCAGGCATTAAAATTAATAAAAACAATCTTGTAGTGGCTCTCCTACTCCGATCTGGACACATTCTTTAAATGGTTTTGCATATTTGGTTGGTAAGTCCAACCCCAATATGTTCAGAGTGTAAAGTCGTCGAAAACGTATACCATGTTCTGATCAAATGTGTTCGGGTTGAGCCGGAGAGGCACATTTTTTCGATTTAAAATAACATTAATTTATTAGATTTGGGTCTATGTAATGTCATTTTGAGCAAACCGTTGTCAGCAAAGGCTTTATCATTATATAATTTATATAAACTAGTAGTTGAGCGTAGAATATAGTAACATAAGCCCCTATGAGGGTGACATATTCAATGTTTGAATAAACCCTCAATAAATAAATAAAGATTAAAAAAAAAATAAAAATTCGCTCAGGGCTAAACGTAGGTAACTGCCGCGAGTTTACGCTCCAAAATAGATTCAACTTGATCCGAAAAATGAAATTGCATTTTTTTTCGGATCAATTTGAATCTATCCCTAAGCAAAATTTGGAGGAGGAAAACTGCGCATCTGTACTGTCACGCACACAATACTTTTGTAAGAAATATCAATTTATTTTAAATAGGTAGTAGGTAATGTAATAATTACCTAAAAGTCGTATTGTGTTATACTTAAAATTTATATTTAAAAAATTTTTTCGGTAATTATTGCCTACTTATGGTTTATATTGTATCTATGATATGATTTATTAAAGTTTCTAAGGATTACGCATGATTATTGTTAACTTAAACAAACAAACTTAACAAAAACATCTCAAAAATAAGAACGTAACAAAAACAACAATAAAATATAACATAACAATTGATTATTCGAGTACACTGGACGTGAGACGGGTGTCGTATCGGTGCGGGGGAGGTGACGCGACTGGAGAGCCAATCAGCGCTACGTGCGCACACCCTTCTTCCCTCTGATATCTTAATTTAGACTTTTGCGCAAGTGTATCAGAGATAATTCGGGCCGCTACTTATACGTTACTTGATTTTGAATCAGCGACAGGGCAAAAACCATTTCCAAAAGGTTTCTCACTTTTTTTTATACAAATAAAAAATTGTTAAGATAAAACTTAAAAAAGAAAGAAAATAAAATATTGAACTGTTATTTTATAAATTATATTAATATTTCAATAAACAGTTTCACTTCTAATTAACATCAATACAAAACAATCACGTGTAAATTTAATGTCAAAATAAAAAATATATAAAAATCAAAGGAACATTCTGGGACGATACATTTTAGGCGCCTCTCCAAAACTAGATTTATCTCTGCCAAGTATTGTTTTTATAATTAAATTTCTCGGTGAGAAAGGATTTTTTTTATAAAACAGTTTTTTGAGCATTGCGTTTCGCATTTTCGTGTCTCCTTGAGCGAGTTGTTTTTGAGTCCTCAATGAGAAATCCATAGGGTCAGGATTGTTTTGTTTTGCCTTTTCTTGTAAAGTTTTCCAAAAATTAGACTTCTCTTTCACAGGACTTGTTGAAACTGGCTGCTGGAGTGGTTGCTGGGGTATCTGACTCTTTGCCGTAAGCTTTTGTAGTAATGACATTTTTCTTACACTTTGTGTGCCAATACTTTTGACTTCGATCTCTTTCAAACATAAAGGCACTTGGGGTGGAACGTTATTTAAATGAGGGTCATAATTATTAAGATGTTGTGTTCCGGTGTATCGAGGGTCGTTTGTATGCTGATATCTGTGTTGGTTATAAATGTCGGTCGGCGATTGGAGATACTGGCTGCGAGGGTCGAATCCGTGACCGAAAGGTAATTCGTGATGGTGATGCCCGCAGAAATGCGACTGCGGTACGGGCGGCGGTTGGTAGTATTCCTGGCCGTGCATGGTGTAATTGGTAATATGCTGCCTAAACGGCGACTTCGGCTTAACGTCTACTTCCACGGTACTCTCACTTTCGCTTTCTTCCTTTATTACATCTCTTTTATACTTCTTAAATATTCTAAAGGACTTCAATACTTTTTTAAATTTACTTTGTTTATTCTGCAAAATTGTAATAAAGTTAAAGTAGGTTAACTATTAAGTACCTACTGTGAAAATGATTAAATTAAGATCTAATATATTTATGATATCTTTGTGTAACAGCATTAATTGTATTATTTGATAATTAACACTTACAATAATCAAAGTAAATAATATTATTAAACATGTTTATATTTACAAAGTCTGGCCATAGATACAGTTACAAAAAAATATATTTATAAATAATAATAACTAGGTTGACAGCCATTCCAACTGATTGTAAAGTGAGAGGTCAGAAATAAAATGGCCTAATTTCAAATTCCTACATGAAATAAAAAATCAAAGAGTTTTACTCCGGAATAGAGCCCACTACTCGAAATAATGATCAAATCGGTTCAGTAATTACAGAGGAATTCGATAATTAAATTTGGTATCTGAAATTCTTTTATGATAATTTTTTATATGTTCGCATTTTTGCTGATAATCCGAGACGGATTGTTCCAACGGAAACAAAAATAAAATAGGGGACTTTAGCGTATATAAGACGCATCATCGGCCATTATTAAACCGATAATAAAAAAAAAAGGATGGTACAATCAAAACAACTTCTAAGTAAGAGACTGAGCTATATTTTTGGTTAAAGAGTGTCAATACCGTCACAAATGTATAACAGATATAATAATTGAGAAGGTGCTTAAGCAACTTAGCAAAACCGTATTCCATAACCGATAAGCCAGCAAGACTCACCTCTAGCTCATAACTTCTACGTGAGGAACGGCCTCTTAGCCGCGTGATTATGTATGTAATGTATGAAACAAAATATTTAAACAAATTTCAAAATTTACAGAATCTATCATGGTCTATAAGCCGAAAGAGTCGTTGTTTCTATGGAGAGAGGTCGTAATTTGAGAACTGGCTTCAACATACATATACATTTTACGTTACTCGTATATTATTATGTTGGTGTTTCGTCATCCAGACCAGATTTATTTTTGTATTCTAAACATCTAAGGCGAGTGATACTTGATGAGGTTACTGTTCCCTGGGAAACAAACATCCCCAGGGATCACACATTTAAGCTTAATAAGTATTACAAACTGACCAACAAACTGTCCAGGAATAAATTTATAGTTAGTTTGTACGCGGTAGAAGTGGGAGCGAGACGTATAATAGCAAAACCTCTCTATAATCTATTTAAAGACCTTGCCCTTTCTAGAACTAGCATCGGTTCATTTCTAGAATTTATTTCGAAAGCGGCATTAGTAGGTTCTTTTCAAATTTGGTTAGGTAGGGAGAGGAGTGTAGAGTATGAAGGCGAGCGTTATTGCGCATAATAAAGGGGCCCCTTAAAACTACTCCTGGGTCGCAAGTCCCAGGCACTATTTGCATTCCTCTCCATGCAACGCGATGGGAACGGCACCCATACAGTGAATCCATAGAATGCTATGAAGCTTCATTGTCTAACCTAACACACATAACAGTAGTAAATGATTTAGGCAACAGAAAAAAACCGTTAAAACAGTATATATGGTAAGACAAGATTGATTTACTTTCGCTGCAACTTTGAACTGATTGAAAATAAGATAATCATGTAGTAACAGATATGGACAAAAAAGATACCTTCCGCGTTGGGATGTCACTGCTCACATCTGATTCAGTTGAAGATTGCGTCGCTTCTAAGCTTAATTTTTCCAGTATAGTATCAGAGTAGCTTGCATTCGTGGTATTAAATGATTCGGAGTTAATTTTACAACCGATGGCTTCGCAACTTTTAGACTGGCTCTTTAAGTTCCGAGTACCCACATTGGCGTCGTGTTGTGTTGCTTTAGTGCTCCCTCCCACACTTCTTGATGTTAATATTTTTTTTTCTGGCCGGTCATATTTTGAATTAGCTCTTCTTTCATGCTTACAATGTTCTGTAAAGCGAGGGGATTGTTTTGTATTCTGAGAAACAAATTTATATATTTCTTTAATGAGCTCTTGTGTTTCATTATTGGTATTTATATCCGCTGTTTTGTTCTTACTATTACAACAATCTTTTTCAGTGCAGCCATGTTTAGAGTATTTAGAACACACATTGTAAGTATAACTAGGACTTGGCATAACATAACCATTTTGTAAACAGTTCATAGGACACATGGGCATCAATGGATAACAACAAGGATTTGTAAAGGCTGGTACAAATGGTGGGACACCGCACTGTCCAACACCATAGTTATTGAAACTATGTCCGCTATTTGGAATTATTGTCATTTTGTTACTGTCTTGGCTTTCATTTAATTGCTGGTCACCCATTTTGCTAGAAACCTCTGATTTTTCCGATTGACCACCGTGTATTGATTCTTTCTTTATTTCTTTCAAGAAACTTTGTAGTATATCTTTAATTTCGCTTAAAGTTTTGTCTGTCTTATCCGCTATAGAATCAGTGACTTGTGTATTTATAGTGGTATCGTTATTAGACAAATTGTTCTGTTCATTAATAAAATTAGGATATTGTAAACTACTCATTGTCCCCACATCTTCTTGAATAAGTGGTGGTTTTTGTGATTTGCTATTTGTTATATTTTGATTTGGTCTTTTGTTGTAAAAACAATCTGATGACATATCAGTTTCGTAAACATTTCTGGCTTCTCTACGATGTGGACGGCTCGGAGAGTTTTTACGAGTGCGTCGTTTTTCGTATTCACTATTTGAAATATATTCGGTGTGATGTTGTGCCTTCAAATTAAGTCGAGGTCTGTTACTTCTTGGCGATGGTGGAACTTCTCTGCAATAATTATATACTGTAACATTATCTTCTGCAAACTTTCTTCGAGACTTTGGACTAGACTTTTCTTTTACAGGTACAACATCATAATATTTTGAATTGTTGTAGTCATCTATAAAATCTCTACTGTATTTATGTCGTCGATGTCTTTTGGAACCATAAAGTCGGGCATCACATATGCTTTTTATATCACTAAGATCACTGTTGCGATTATTTCGACGCTTATTTCTATGTCCTTCATAACAGCAAGAATATAATTCGCTATCTTCATGACTGTCATCTCGGATCCTAAACTCTTGGTCATGACACACTGGGGCAGAAAATTGGCTAAAATCAGAATCCCGTCTCCCAAATAGTTTTACAGGCTTGTATTGTTTTTTTATTATATCGGCTATAAAATCTTGATCAAGCGATAAATGTTCGCGTTTGCTTTTACGAATTCTTTCTTGGGTTCCATATGTCTTATCTTGAAGTTTCAGATCCTTTTTTATTTTTTCCTTATTTCTTTGATCTTTTCGACTCAGAGGTTCTACGATTTGTTTTCTAAGATGCCTTTTTTCTTTTCTAAGACCTGAACAACTTATTCTAGAGTAGGGTCTTTTTTTGGTCTCAATTAAAGAATGAAAACTGCTAGTTGAATAAATTGAAGCTGCCGTTTTGATATAAGATTGGCCCCTTCGATGGCGATTTATAAAATTATAGTCTTTTACATTTTCTTGAAAATGAGGAAAATGTAGGCCATGACCTTGATTATTTGACGTCATGTCGGTTTTATCATCTTGATTCTGTATGTGTACGTTGATAGTGTTGTTTTCTTCAGATCTATTACATTGACGATTTGAAGATTTATAAAGAAGTTTAGTTTCGCACTCTTTTATGTTACGACTTGATTTTTGTGGGATATTTATACGATCGTCTTTAAGCGACTGATTAAGTGACTTTTTTCTAAAATTGTCCTCTAGACAAGACAAATCCCGACAATGCTTACTTACTTTATGCAATTGTTCCTCTATTCCCGTTATTTTATTTTTTAGGTCAGAAACACTTACTGCGATACTTGAATTTGCTTTTATATCTGGCTGCGACGAGGTACCTACAATAAAATACCATAAATAATAATAATAAAATTGTTAATTAGATTTCTAATTATGCGTGCTTACCCAAAGCCTTTCGAAGGAAGTCCCTGATAGCCCGATATCGTTGCTTAGTCCGAGGTGAGATGCGACGACGAGGTGTGCGTATTGTCATCACCTGCTCTCACCTGACCCAAGCCAAAATAATCTAAGGAACCGAAAGAATAGTTAAACTGGTTATATTCGGTAGATACTATGCATATTTAAAATACATACCACGCCAAAAAAATCGCGTTTTACTTAGTAAAATCATACTCAAAAATTTCCATTATTGCTCGTTTTAATCTAGGTATTTCCAAATAATTATTGTTCTTAGATTTAACTTCTATTTTATAATTATTATTATTCCTTTTGACCTTTTAAATTTCATTTCTTAATTGACAACTTCCTTAAGCACGTTAGAGTAAATGTTTTGTGCCAGAAACTCTAAAGCAGTTTTAAAGAAATCAGGAATTCTTTGTAAATTCATGTTCTACTTGTTAAATATGTACATTTGGGCAACTATAATTTAATTAATTTAAAAAAGTACAAAACCTATATTAGACACAAAATCTTTTACCAAAAAATTATAAGTAAATAGAAAAAAAATACATTGTCATTCAAATCCCGACAAAAGTCAATATTCAAATTATTTTTAGGATAAATATCAAAAATGTTTTCAAAATTCATAAGGTCTATAAATTCGCGAGTGAGTTTGATGGTTTCCCAAAAGATATGTGTCAGCCGTCCGGTGATAAGAAGGTTCGGAAAATTGATCCCACCATCTCAGTACGACACTCCGTTTCCTAAAAAATTTCAATTCTTGTACGTGATCCGTGAGCACTGGGAGATCATACCGCTTTTTGTGTGTACAGCTACGAGTTTGACGATTATGGTCATATCTATAGCATGGGCGATCAGAAATAAGGTGAAGATACTCTACTTATGTATTGTAAAAATATATACTTAATAATATAGTGTATAATAATAATATCAGGACAAATTACATACATTGATCTAACCTCTAAGTAAGCAAATTATTTGCTTGTCATAAGGGTGTTAGATAACGATACAAATACAAAGAAATACACATATAAATATTGAGAATATATTTAATAAACGACTTAACCCAGAAACACATATCTATGCTCATCACATAAATGCGTCTCTGCCGGGAATCGAACCCGAGCCCCATTGCGCCGTGACACGTAAGGCGTCCGCGCTAACCACTCGACGCGCTATCAACGGGACGGTCAAATACAGTACCTACGTATATTATAGTGGTGTTATTTTTTTTATTTTTTGTACTACTTTACTAAGTAGTTCCAATTTTTACAACTGTGTCAGTCTTATGTGTTGGCTGCTTCAAACTCACTTTTTACTTTGCTTCCGAAAACCACTCGCATAGATGAATCGAATCTATACAAATCTCTCATACTAATATTTTCTAGGTTGACGTAGTATTCTCATCCCATAGCCGCGCTAACATCTCCAGAACGATGGACTTGCGCTATCCGACCGTCCATAAGATGATTATTATCAATCAGCGTTACGAGCCCTGGCCCGAAATGCAAGATGTATTGGACAAAATGGTGATGGCAGAGAAAAGAGCACTAGTGAGACTGCAGTCTTGTACTCACGCATAGACAATGGACATTCATTATTAATTAGATGGATTGATGATTATAAATAAAATATTTTTCTTTTTTAGACTTTTATTGTCATTCACAAGTGCATTCACTAACTCTCTACAGTCTACAGTTTCTCTTATTTGTAACGATATAATATGGTCATAATTTGATCATTATTTTTTGTAGATAACTATTGGAAAGAAAAGTTAAGGAAATATAAAGGAACATAGATGTATGAGGCGGTAGTGGTTTATATTTAATATTTGACTATATAATATCGTTGACAAATCGCATACACGGGATTAAATAATAACATGAGTAACTACTAGTAAGCTCTTAGAGTTGGAATGTATTTCTGTCGCTTTTCACATCTGCATTATTTACGTAAACATGTCTATAGGTATATATTTCGAACAATTAGTGGATATAAGTAATTTAATATTATAACACAAATACAAGACAAAAAACCCAGTTACATTGAAGATGTGCTTCAAGCGACACGAGAGTTACACTACGTTAGAAATAACAAGGTTTTAATAAATTAATATCTTATCCAACAAATAACATCTATGATATTAATATGTTTTACATAGAAATATGTACTTAGAAGTACTTTAAAATATAGTGTCACTAAGGAATACAGAACATAGATATATTTATAGAGTGTACATCAACTGTGGTTCAAAGCAACTCGGCTCCTCCACTGCCGAGTGTTTATGGCGTCTATAGTTGCAAAATAATTTCTAATCTACATGGTTCTTGCTCTTTACTTTATTTATTACTTTTAATTAGTGCTATTAAAAATATTCAATTATTTGTAATTGTACCATTTGTCCTTTCACTCAATTCTTAGTCTAACTCTAAAATCGTCTATATTTTATATTGTATTCGAATTTGCGCTCCGGATCACAACCGACAGCTATTTTATAAACTGATAATTAATATCAATAAAATTATAAAATACAAAATGGCAAGATGACAATTTATACAATGACATGGCTAGATAGTATATATAAAAAATATTATTGTATTTACAAAATTATCAAATATCAATTCCAAGACATTATAATTGTATTGAGAATAAAAATACATAATAACTATTGAATATATATTACACTTCGAGGCTTCAGTGTATGTTTAAAAAAAACTCAAACTTGTTACAATTAAAAAAAAAAACAAAATAATTTTAAAATCTACTAGTTATAGATTTATTAATATTTGACTGTGTGTGTACAAACACACTATCCTAAGTGTGTGTTAGACTGTTATATTTGGAGTAGGTTTATTATCTTTTGTGTCATATATATTTATAAATACATGATTGCCCAGACTTCGTCTCTTCTTGTATATATGATATTTATGCACAATATGATATGATTGTTAATTTCTTTGATATTTTTAATGGAAATAAATTAATCCTTAGCATTTATAATTTTAAGTACGCTAGTAAGTTTTTAACATTAAATGTTAGAAATATTGGATGCGTCGATCTGTTCGTTTCATTATTTATCCGGTGATCTAATATTAGAAAAATGTCAGTCTTTTATAGTGCTTGGGTCTCACCGTGAGTTTAACATTCCTTGATGTCCTATAAGTGTACATAATACAATGTATAAAATTTTACCAACTTCTACTTATTTAGTAGAAAAATTGACAGCCACAATTTAAGTCTATACAGTATTATATTTCTTCAAATTATAATTGATAAGAAAAGTATATTGTTATTCAAACAGAGTCTATGATTATCTGTGCGATTCCTATATAATTCTGTTTTGGCAACACTGGCCCCGCTCTGGTAATGTCTTCCTACCGTATTGCTAAGTATAGATTAATAAATTATTATTTTAATAATTTAATAAGATTGTCTTTTATACAATTTTGTAGTTTAAACAGTTACATATCCGGCAACTTATATATTGCCTAATTTACTTTGTTTTGTGAAAACCCTCAAAATATGAGGACTTAAAACAGTTCCTCCCATTTGAATGGTGATTTTTAATGGATTTTTAATGGTCTTTATAACCATACCTCTCTAATAAAACAGATCAGTTATGAGCTGCTCGTTTCCCTTGCATGTATCCCTCCCATCGCTTTGCGGTATTTATCAATATCGGATCCGGATCCAACCCAGCTAGCAGGTAAAGTTGGTTGACGTGCGTCGCGTGGTAGTCCCATCGAGCTATGTTGGGGCTGACACCCAAAGTAAAGTGACGAAGGTCGTAGAAGCTCCCGCTGCCCGTATCGAACAGAGGCAACAGAGTTTTGAGCGACAGCATGCCGTCGTCGAACATCTTCTTGGCGAGAGAGACGGAGTTTTCACCCTCGATAACGTGCAGGTCGTACAGCCCCAGCAGCGTGTATATGAACCCGTTCAGTACAAATATCGGAGGCTCCGTCGGATACTCCTCGTACCTGGAGACATTCACAAACATACATGTGTATGGGTTATGTAGTATGAAGTAGTGTGCGTGTTGGTGTGCGTGTGTGTCTCACCACACGTATTTGTCCATGAAGAGCGCGCGCACGCCGGCGCGTGCAGGCGGCAGGTTCAGTGGAGCGAGCGCGCGCGTGGCGGCGGCGAGGTAGCGCGCGTCGCCGCTGCGGTGGAAGGCGCGGGACAGCAGAGAGATGGCGTGGCCCTGACTCATTGCTGAGTGCCTGGCGAATAACTCTGAATTATACTAGGAATTCTCTTTAAGTGTCGTATTTGGTAAAGATCAATTTTTATTGTATTTTTAACATTTTTAACCCTTAAATTTCAAAATACAATCCCTCTCATCGGTCCATAAAAAATCTAAAAAGACTCGACGAACTATCGTATTCATTTTACTTAATATACCTTCCATTGAATTAAAAAAAGAATAGGTTAAATGATGAAAGACTATATAGACTATAGCAAGAATAGTATTTATCTCTGCTTACATACCTAAAACTACAAATATTTCATTAAATATCATTCTATAATTCCAGAGTTTCACTGAATTAAAATCTTGAATTATTATATACCAGAAGTCAATACACTTGGGATGCCGTGTTGGTGGCATTTCCACAACCTCTTGCATAGTGCTATAGCATCAGCGGCGTAACTATCGCCGTATCATTGACCGGGCTTCCTGCTTCAGAAGCCCGCCCAGAAGGTGCTTTATGTAGTTTTTGTTTTTGGGAAAAACTTTTAGATTCTCATTGCACAGTCCAATAAATTTCGATACAGCGCTCGTCCCGGCTCAATACAATGTATTAACTGTATTGTTGATAAAATTCCTTTCAGTATGAGCAATATACCCAGTATTTATAATAATAATATATCATAATATTGCAGATATTTATTTACTTGATCTCAAGATCTCGCCGTATATGTTTGAGGACTTTTAACCTCGTAGGCCAGATAGTAGTTCATAAAAGGGGACGAAACTAGGGCTTCCAATCCCGCAGCCTGCATCCAATCTCGGTATTTGCGGGAGTACAAATTTTCAATCCCGCGGGATCTCGGTATTTACGGGATCCCGCATATTAAAAATATTTATACTTATGTAATGCAAATAAAAAAATAATTAATCAACTAACTCAATATTTAATTAGGCATTAGGTACTATTAGTATGAGATCAATAAAAATCAATAATAAATACTGGAAAAACAAAAAAATCTATCCTTTAGAAAAAAACAGAAAAATATTTAAAAAATCAAAGAAAACCCATTTTTAACTCAAGACCATGATAATTATTTAAAACTTTATAATTATTTAGTTTGGTCATTTGGTCAGCTTTCAATTAAAAATATTTGGGAAGGAAACACAACATATCTAAAGTGTCGTCTGCCATACTATTGCGTATTTTGGAGACAATATAGCCGGCACCAGATAAGGCCCTTTCGGTTTCTTCGGGCTTTACAGTCCCGCAAATCCCGCGCGGATCCCGCGCCCGTAATCCCGCATCATGCGGGATTGAAAAATGACGCGGGATCCCGCAATACCGAGATCTCTGTATTCCGGGGTTGGAAGCCCTAGACGAAACATGCGCTTGCGCACGACACAAATATCTCTAAACCTGAGCGGACGCAATTAAAATACCGTAATCTTATAATAGCTACCATAAAATGCGTTTAATTGTAACGTTTCTATTATATCTATTTGTTTCCTGCTTTAGATATTATACTAGCTATCTTCAACGACTTCGTTCGAACAACCATGACCGGCTCATGTAATAAACCAGAATATTCCTTCGTGAAAAGCACCTATATCAAATTGCACCAAAATATATCCCGTGACTTTTCTTGGAATATTCAAATACCATTTGTGTCGTTACTATACAACCATATACTGAACAGGTAGCATTTAATATAATATATATGTATAATTATTGAATAGGGAACTAAAAAAACAATATATGTATTGGAAACCAATTATTTTTAAAGTTACATACCTATATGAAATCATGTTTAAGTTTTTGGTAATATATAAAAATTCCATAAAATTGGTTGCGGAAGAGTGAAAGAGTAATTTAAATTATAAAATATAGCTTAGGTTTAGCCAGGTCAGGTGTAGCTGATTAAAATCGTTTGTCCCTGGGCGGGCAATAACTACTATTTAAGAGCGATAAAATCAATGCGGCACAAAATAATCTCGGTCAATAAAACTAACTAATATTTAGTTGTGATCCAATTAACGTCAATAAGAAGTCAATTAACTGTGCCATGTGTCGCTCAATGATTAACATTATTTATTAGAGGAATGTCTTTGGATCTTATGAAGATGTGTTAAGGCATGTTTTAGTATAACGAGGAAAATGTTCAAATCAAGTTTATGTTCTCATATACCACTTGGTTATAGTTTTATAGTATGTTTAAACTGTATGTGACAGGCATTTGAATTTTATCAAATGTTATATTATTTCAATCAAAGCAATAAAACACAAAAAAAAACATTTTAACTAATCGAGTTTTAGAAAATGAAAAAACTCGATATCAATCATTGAATGGGATAGGAACCATCTATAATCTATATGAATTACAAACAGAATAGACAGAAAGACAGACCGACCGTAAGGAATGTTGGCTACAAAAAAAAACAAAGAGTCATGACGGCTAGGACACTGAGCCGTCGATCCTAATGGCAAATTTCGTCCCGGTAAATCAAAAAAATACATAATACAAAATAGTAATTAGAAATGGTCATAATGATCACGTACCAGCCGGGCTGCAGGTCTGGTCCGCGCGGTGCGAGGCGGCGGCGCGCGCTGATTGGCCAGCCGCCGCGCGCTCGCTGCGACGACACCAGCCACCGCGCCGCGCTGAAGAATTGGAACATGTGCTCGCTCGACGACACGCGCAGCGACCCCGCGCCGCCCGACCCGTGCAGGGACACGCTGGAGATCTACGGGACGGATTTGAATCAATCCGGTAATTAGGATAGAAGTTAATTGAAAGAAAACCTCCACTTCTAATGCAAAATAAATTCAAACTACTGATATATCGTGTATAATTTAGGGATTGGATTATTGGGCTTTTGGATAAACGCCGCCCGTATAGCGGCTCAATGAGGCTCGGGTTCGATTCCTGTTAAGGACAGACATGTATGTGATGAGCATAAATGTCTGTATTTCTGGGTTTGGTCGTATATATAATATACTTAATATATTCTCAGTATTTATAATGTGTATTTCTATGTATTTGTATAATTGTCTAACACCCTTAACACAAGCAAATAATTTGCTTATTTAGGGGTTAGATCTGTGTATGTAATTTATCCTGTCATATTATTATTATTATTAGTAATGATATTTCGGCAATACGTGGCATGTCAAAAAATCAAGTAGAAATTAAAATAAAAAAATCAAGTAGTATGTTAAATTAAAATGATGTCGGTCAATTATAAAAAAGTTGAACCGGATGAAGGTAATAAAACGAATAATCGCGTCGTTACACGTAAATGCTCCACCCACCTTGAACTTGTTTCTAGGTGACTTTCGTTTGGGTCGGTCCAGTAGCGCCCAACCTTTTTGCATGTCGATTATGAGATCTCTCGTTAATCGCCGCCATTTTTCATCCACTCCGACACCATGATATATGTGATCGTCCTGCAAAAATATCTCGGCTTAAATTGAAATAACAAAAATGTACTAAATTGAAATAACAAAAATGTTTCGAACCTGTGCGTATATTAATTCTTTGCTAGTAATATAGTGCAAGTACATTGTTTCTTTCTTGTCCTTATTTTGTAAAACTACCGTCACCGACGAGTTCGGCTTCAGCATCAGATCCATGCTAATTACAAAATCCTGGCTTATATTAAGTTTTAACAAAACTTGGCTAGACGGTTGGTCGGTTGTAGTAAATCTTATAACATTCGACTTTAACTCTGAATCATATTCTCTAGACATGACGGCATCCTGGCTGACTATCCAATTGTCCTTGACTTTATCCCCATCATCGATAATTGTAACCCTCGGTTCAGGTTCCGTCAGATTCTTGCTGTAATGAGCTAAACCAAACTGGGCTATTTGGGTCGGATAGAAGAAACCCCGAGGCTCCCATTGGGTGGACACTGGCACTCCTTCGATACCGCTGATGCATTTTACCCGGTCTCTAACCTCCACATTATAATTTTCAAATGTCGTGAAGGTGCCACGTGGGTCGTACTTCTTCTTTGGATGGTAAACCTTACTGTAGCTGTGCGACCATTCGAACTTTTGAACACCATCAGTTGAAGTTATTTTACCATATATCTGTTAAAAAAGTTAACATTGTTAAATAAATAAAAAAACTTTTTTTTACAGGCAGAGTTTAATTCTTGATCTTACATGAGTATTTAATATTATTAAGGGAGTTTATGACTTCGGCGTTTAATACTCATTCAATAAAACGAAAAACAGTTACGGAATTAAATATTGTCAAAAACTTACGAGTAAAATGCAATATCTGTAACGATTGTATTTTACGAAATGTTATCTACAATAACTTTAAAAGAATAGGGCACGTCCCAAAGAAGATAGATAGAGACGGGCAACAGTAAATAATAAATCATGAAATAAAAATAGTTTAAGTTACTCCTTATTACGTCAGATATTTGCAAGTGGAAGTCCCATTAAAATCGGTTCAGACATTAGCGTGTACAAACATACAGACCGACAAAAATTGTAAAAAATGATATTTTGGTATATGTACCGTGTATACATCCATATACAGTTACTAAAATGCGGTTATTTCAATATTACAAACAGACACTCCAATTTTATTTATTTGTATAGATGTAAGATTACTGATGTACTATTTGCAAATATTTAGAATGTACGTAGAAGATAAATGTGCTACTAAACTCACCTCAAAATATTTGTGTATGAAAGAGAAGGGAATGTAAACCTGGTCGCGGTCTCGGCGGCATGAGACCGAGTACTCGCCGTTGATAGAGCACTCGATGTCAGACTGCTCAGTCTGGACACTCACAGGTAATGAACCTACTGGAAAATTATAAATATTATAGGAAGTTATTTTTAATATATGTTAGTCATAACAATTTCCTGGGAATTGTTTAATGAGAGATAAAGTTGAAATTATTAACAATATTAAAAAAAGGAATAAACAAACCATCCCTGAATGCTTTTAAATTTGATCTTTAAGAGAATTACTGTTAAACTCACGGGGTCTTCTCGCCACGTCTCCACACTTCCCCCAATAGACAGTGGCAAGCAGCACAGCACCACAAAGTGCTGTGAGAGCCAGCCGCATGTTCAGGCGCACCAGCATCATCACACCTGCCTGCATGTTAAAATAAAACTACTATATCATATTTTATTCATTTATTTTAATTCTTGAAACTAACCTGATAAAGTAATAAGTGATAAGTTGATTAATTAAATTATTATCTTATATTTGCATTTGTTCTAAGAACTATATATAAAACCTAAGGCATTATAATAAAACTATATATAGATAATGTTAGTAGTTAGTAGTAATAGGCAATTTTGGTATAATATGCAAAAAAAATCGGATATTAAAAATAAAAGTTATTTTTAACACCACTTGGCAAAAGACAATATAAAGTAAATAATAGTTTTTACATAGATATGTAAAAACTATTGTTCACTTGCCATATATATATGGAATACCTTTATAAAGATATAGGTATGATATATACCATATGATAAAATGATAGATTCATAGGGATCTATAGAAATTTGTCAGAAAACGAATTACTTTAAAAGACTAAAAAAAGAAACATCAGTCAAAATTTTTCCCTATAAATTGAGAACATGTGTATTGACAGATTTTGTTTTTAATTCTTCAACACTTATGTAAATATAAAGAGCCAAAAAGTTAGAAGGACGAATTGAACCATACAAAAACTATATTTTAGAGTATGTTGGTAAAACAAACTACTTATACTGAGTAATATTTGCTAAAAAAAGAAATAAAATACAAATTAAAAATTATTGGAATTTTAAAAAGAGTGAAACTACTTAAATAGAAGATTAGACAATAATTCAATTGTATGCACCAATTGAATAATCAAACGAGAATGAAATTCTACCTTTTTACTATGATGAATAAATGTAAAGACATTAATACTATAATAGATTGCTTTGATAGATTGCTTTGATAGGTAAACCTTAGCAAAAGAGGTAAAGGACATTTAGATAATGGTTTAGAGTCCATTATCTAGGTAAAAAAAATATTTATTAAATAAGGCCTAACAGGAAATGGAAATCAGTGTGGACTATCTATGGACCAGAACATGAAGACTAAAATAATTTTTATGATGATGACCCCCCAAAACTATGAGTTCAAATTTTGGGTTCAGGGTTTAAACACAGATAATGTTCTTAATAAAAGGTATCTGCCACAAGTAAAAGCAATTTCAACATTGACCTCAAAAAAAAGAGAAACAACAAAAGATTATGTGTAATAACTATACCAAATGTCCAGCACAACTACAAAATAGAGTCTAAATTAAACAAACCAGAAATCCAACAATAATATTTGAGAAGACTGATAACTAATAATTATACAACACACCATAAGGTACACCATAATTTATAAATATTTATCATAGGTAATATTCAAAAATATTAAGAATAATTCATAACCATCAAGCAAGTAGGTTGGAATCAGTACAACTGACCATAAACAAATATTAGAACAAATAATTGAAAGATGCAAGTAATTTAATAAAGTTCTGTATGCATGGTTTATAAATTATAACAAATCATTTGACACCTTAAGCTTGGCTCAATCTGGAATGCATTAAAGCAGTATAATGTTAATACAAAATTCAATACTAATGTGAATAGCACTAGTACCTTGAAGCTAGAAGGTGAAAAGAGTAGTGTAGAATGAGTAGTCAGATAGGGATATTCATTTTGGCAAAAACCCCATAAAATATTATACATAAAATATTGAGGTACCATAGAAGAGGTGGATAAATGACTTCACACAGGGCTGTATAGGAAGGAAGTTAAGCAAGCAAGCAACCAGTGGAAGTATTTTGGCAAAGACCTACACCAGAACCCAAAGAAGTGTTCAAATTGTTAAAATATAGTAAAAACAAAATAGAAAAGGGTTTATTATTATTGTATTTAGAAAATTTAATTTTTGACTGTATTTAAATTATAGAGGCATTACTGAGAGAACATTGCACTTGTGTAAATAGACTTGACCTCCATAGTGAATAGCTATATTGGACAATGTGTTGATTCTTTTGTTAATATGTATATAAGAAACTTACTCTAGATTATTATAATACCTTACATGTTGATGAAACTTACACATTATGCTTGAAGAACAATTATATTTACGCACTTGTTTTCCTACCACATACTACTTGAAAATGTTTGATTAAAGTAAATTGCTAATATAAATTGTGGTACTACTGTTTTAGTATTGTCTATTATTTTGATAAATTACTTGAAATATATTAACTTTTCTCCATCTATTACTAATAAATTTATTATCATAATGTTATTTACTGCTCATTATCTCACGGCTCACCCTACCATTCACAATAAATGACAAATATTAACATTTTTGTTTATTTACTTACTGATAATTTAATGTACTTACTGACTTTTGTATAAATATGATAAATAATCTATATTCAATCAATAATGGAATGATTAGGTATTTAATTTAAATAACAAAAAATGTTGAATGCAATTAGAATGTTAAAAATATTTAACTATAATATACATAAATATGTTATTAATTGTCAATATATCAACCGCAAGTACTAAAACCTGCTCCTTTATAAAAACTAGTTTTACATTTTTCAAAAATACATTAAAATTTACTTTAAGTCCGATATACAGAGATGTTATAAATACACGCCGCTTTGTTGACGAGTCAATTTTAAATTCAAATTGGAAATGGACTAACAGTATAAGAATGACTATCCTTTAAAATTATGATCGCTATTTACTAGTTTGCAAAATTAATAATATTTATACACACTCTGGCCACTGCGGTCCATCCGTTCCGATGTTGAGTTGAAGAAACTTCAGTTTATAGTCACATTATTAATAACATAATTGCATGTAACTCATACACTCAAACAGCTTTCACTAATATCTAGCCTCAAATATTTACAATAAAAACAATATTGATCATCGAACCGTTCATTGCTCTTGTAAATTGCTTAACGCTTTTAGCCGTGACATTTGTGACGTTTGTTGATTACTATAATTGACATTTATTTTGATAGTTGAAGAAATGTTGCTAGGTGGTAAGTAGTTTTTTTTTTATCACGACGGTGGTAAATAGGCATACGGTCTGCCTCATGATAATCTATTACTGTAGCGTCTAGACGCTTGCAATACCAATAAAAAATGACCTGCCATTTAAAAAAATATTTGCCCTCCTCTTGAAGAACCCCATACTGAGTCCGTTGATAGAAAACCTCGCAGGGAGCTTATTCCACAACAAATTCCAAGAATTAAATAAAAAATAAAGTGGTAATAATTAGTAAATTCTTTTTAACGTTGCACATTGAATAGCATACACGCTAAAACGTAATAACAATAATTATAATTGATAATTTTAATAGCATTATCATTTATTATAGTATGTTCTATTGAATATGCTTTTAAGTTATAGTATGTGAACATTTAAGTATTCATATTATATATTTATTTATTTCTCTTAAAAAAAAATATGAATAGCTTAGCTCACATATATGTAAAAAGGGGATTCTTGTACCAAAAAGGATGATTTGCAGACTTTGTAAAAGGATTTTGTTTCTTTTGTCCTTAAGTGTATATTATATTAAATTTAGAATGTTGTGAATGCTATAATACTGTTAATTGTTAAAACGAGATTTGTATTTCAAAGTTAAACAGTCGTTACAAAGATTATAACGAGGAGTAAATCAACTCTATAGTCAAGTTTGCTTTTACTTCACAGTTCGTTATTCATTGTTTGCCTCTTCGGCATATAAATACCAACTTATCATGCTACCTTAGTGTTGCAACAGATGTAGTCCAATATACGGCGGGCGACATAGCCTTACCAAAAACGTTCAAATTTCTACATTCGATTATCGCTATTATACAAGACATGTTGAGTTCAAAGTAGCGTAAGAGTAAAAGAGAATTTAATGAGAGAGAGAAGGCGTTTATTCGTCGCATCAGAGCGATTTCAAACTTAGTCCATTGGAAGTATAGAGAAGGAGGTCAGTGTGGGCGGGAAGTGGGTCAGGGCGGATGCACTGGAGGCGTCGGTAGCGGTCGGGACTGATCGGAGTCTGTCGGGGGCGCAGGCGCGCAACGCGCATCGATCGCCGCCCACGCGGCGCAGCGCTCAAGTGCTCCGCGAGTCGCGACGCGAATCCCGGGCTGTGCCCCTCGAAGATGGCGGCGTGAGCGCGCGCCCGCGGCCTCCGGCGGTCATGCCGCGATGGCCAGAGAGGTAACCGCGACGCGACCGGCGCCGCCGCCGCCCTCTTGCGTAACCGGTGATCACTGACACGCCCGGAGATATGGTTATTATCACCGCCCTGCCCTGTGCTAGCCGCTACCCACTCCCGCCGCACTTCCCTCATTTAATACCTCCTGGTCCAGGACCCTAGACCTTGTCACATGCCAATCCTATCCCAGTAGTGTATCAGTGAAGGTGTGATGCTGCAGCGGTGGTAGTGCGGGTTGCCGCAGCCGGCCGCCATCTCTCTCGCGCGTGCGAGTCTTCAATGCGCACGTCCCTCTCATTTTACCGTAGACCATTGCACATGCAACTTGCATTATTCAAAATGTGTGCCAGTTTACATAAACCTTATGTGAATCTAGTCTATTCCCACGGACGCTTTTAATTATTGATTAGTGTTTTTTTATGATTTAACTTTCACCCTATTGTCGATTTCAAATTTCGATATATTTTAAATGTTTATAATATTATACAGCCCAAAAGTTTATGATATGACATATGTAAAAACATTAATTTGAGTAATTTATAATAACAAAACCCTGATATTCTAACTTATCTACGTCTACCTCTTAAAATGCACAGACCAAATATTATGTAATACGAAATTCAAATTACAGTATCTTAGTAAAAAAAATAAATGTATATAGAACAGAACAATTGGCACATGCGTGAAAAAAAAATCCGTTTCACCGTAGCTGCTCGTAGCGGGTCGTAGCGTCCATAACTATTATATTGTGTGACACTCTATTGAGATAGAATAATTATTTGTAGTAACCTGTATTCAACATTATACTGCAACACTTAATATAAAACTTTTAGGAATTATGTTAAATAAGACTAGCAAAATCATATCAATTTCTTATAACTGCAGACATTTATAGGTACCCTAAATGGAACCTTCACAGTACATAATGATAGATCTAGCAATTTATGTAGTTAAATTACATAAAAAATGTTTTGTTACATTATTATAGGGACCAAACATGTAAAATTGTTGACGTTATAGCTATGGATTTTACAGGAATGTTTTAGACGAAAAATATTAATGACTACTACATGAAATCATTAATATCATATCATCAAATAAATAATAGAATAAATAGATTATTAAAAAATAAAAGTTAAATGATTCTTTTTGGTAGAGGACATGACATAGAGTGGGGTTGCAACCTAATGAGAGCATTTGAATCTTTAGATATACCTACGTATTACTCTTCGCTATAAGTGCTCGTATTTGTTTTAACACTTACACTTATGTAAGACATTTTATTGTTATTGATTACAGTAGATATTTAGTAAACGGAAGTAATATACGAAATATATGAACATTTTTATCATGAAAATTTGTCTCACTCAAAGGAATATTTGGATGCAAAAATTACGGTACGAGAGAAATTCTAACTAAATGGGTTTTGCTAGTTAACTAGGTCGACTTATTCAAGCATGTCTTATATTATGAGCTTCAATATTCTTTGCCTATTACCGATTGCTGTTATTTGTTAATATATACCATATGTAAATAAATATAATTTAGTCTTTAGTCAGTATTGATCGCACAACCCTTGCTTGAATTTTTAATTATTATTCCGGTCAGTTGTGTATTATAATATAGCCAGAATAATCCAAACATGTAACTTATGAATACTAAATAAATTCGAGAACATTTTACGTAGACCAACAATAAAAAAAACCTAAAATCTTTTATAAAATTAGTTACAAAGGTAAACACTAAACTCATTAATATTCAATTTTATATATACATATATAGGTATTAATTTAGATATTAAATACAAAGTATCGTATTACCTACTGGGGTTGAAATCAATAATATTCAACCGTCGTCTCACTCTTGGATCGTTTTCAGGTAATGGGGGTTGGGTGATAGGTATCACTGTCCCGGCTGGTATGTTCATTATTCAGTCACCATGCACCAGTGATTACGTTTCGGTCTTCTGATGTGTAGGCAGTGCTAATTGCCAGTAGCTGTGTAAACCGTCCGAATCAATTGGAATAAACAGGAGTCTCTTTTTACGGATTAATTTGAATGTACAAGAAAGAAAAAAATACTAAGTGAATGAATGAAAGAATGTACTAAATCATTAAACATTAAGATGCAATTATTACTTTATTTTTTTTCCTGAGATGATAAATAAAACATGATTAATATCTAACTTGTTTTACAACACTCATAACCGTACCAAGGAATCGATAACGAGTCTGTAAGATGGGTTTCGTATGCTTTCATATAAAAAAGTTTTCATAATATTTTAAAACATAAAATTATTGATTAAATATCTACAATATAGTTTTATTTATTAATTTTATTTGAATAAAAGCATTTATTTTAGTTTGTTGTTAGAAGTAACTATTAATCCTATACAAACATTTGTGGAGAAAGCGATGACTTATCACGTCCATAAAAGCTAAAAATAAAGATTTATATTAACTTAAACAGTATTTAAAGTGTTTCATCAATATTAAATAGTTTATTAAAGTTGGTTTATAAACATAACAGGAAAAATATCACTATTATTTTAATTAATTAAAGCTTTTGAGGTAAAATTTTCCACATAATATCTGCGGTTTTTGTCTTGGTAAAAAAAATGTTTTTTTTTCTATTCTTACCTTAAACTCTTTACATTTTTAATTATATAGTAATATTAGTATGCATGGTCGTTTTTTAAAGATATGTATATATTATATAAGTATGTAACAATTTTGTTATCTTTTGCCAGTTTTTAATCATCTACAAAAATAACATACTTACTTATAATCAGCATTTGAAGAAGGTAGCTTGTCTGTTGTGCCCTTGAAGGGTTGAGAAGGTCGTATGATGTAACAGTCTTCTGCAGGGCTGGTGGCAAACGCTTAGAGGAAAATAACTAAGTTCATTCTATACTATTCAGTTTGTTTAATGAAACCGTTCAATATCGCGTTTGTAAGGTTTCCTCATACAGATAATAACAAAGATTAAAACAATTAGAGTTAAAACAATGTGTCTGTGTTTTAAAATATGATCTGTTTCTTATATTATTCAGATTTATCAAAATTATACTTATCTAAAGATTATTAGAACCACGAAGGTGATGTTAAATCATATTATTGCCCAAAAAAATCATTGATGTTTTTAAGTGATTTTATATTTAATTAAACCAAATCTGATAAAATATTGTAACATCAAGAATACAACTGTAAATAAAGTTTCTGGTTTAAGGGGCTGTGTTTAAAACTGTAGGTAAAATTAAAAAAAAGTTGCTTTTCCCGCGCCGCACTTGACGCCCGTCATAATTGGAGCGGGTACATCTAATTACGGCGGAATATGTGGACGGAGGGCGCTTACCGTACAGTTGGAAACTCTTTGAGAACGTCTTGACAGATGAAAATTGCGGCTCATAAACTTAGCACGTATCTGTAAACATACAGTCTTAATGTATGTTTTTAAAAATAAGTACTTATGTTCATTTTAATTATATTTAATTTAAATCGATGTTTTTCTTTCTAAACATTTAGATTAGAGTAAATAGATGGTGTATCAATTAATATTTGCATGAAGATTCCACGAAAAAATATAATATTTAATTATCCGTTGTCCCTACGCGTGGAATAGACAAGGTGGTTACATGTTTCATTAGTTCGGAACTCAGAACAATTTAGTTATTATTCTGAGGTTCGGAACTACACTAATTCGACAAAATTACTATACATATATTGTATACCTATCTATATAAAAAATATTGATATGAACTTGCTTATTGTAAAAAGCTCTTTTTTTTGTAAAAAAAATATACTACAATATAAAAAATATAATTCTTAAAATTCAGAAATAGCGCGTTGAAACTATCAAACTATCTCTTCTCTATTATATTTCCTAAATCTATCTTATAGCCAGAGATTTATGCATATTAACCAAACAAGAAACAATAGTCTCTTCAGTTTTCAAATACCTAAATTAGCCTAATTAGCATCTTCTCTTGCACAAAACATTACGACGAATATTTCTAAATCCAAAAGTTCTATCCAAATTGGTTAAAGGTTAATAATAATAATATCACAATATAAAAAAGACGACAATAACAACTACTATTTTTTTTAATACGCTTTTATTAGCCTGGGTTGTATGTATGTATGTATGTATGTATGTATGTATGTATCTATGTATGTATGTATGAATGTAACGGAATCTTCGAGCTTAATTTTCACCAGGTTCCAGCGATCCGATTAAATTGAAACTTTGCACACGTATCAAGGACCGATGACAATGCAATAATTTGATAAAAGTTTCCCAAAAAAAAAAAAATAAATAAATAAAAAATAAAAAATAAACAATAGTTAAAAAAACTAAAAAAACACGCTTTTATTGCTAACCAAACTAAAAACTAGAAAATATTTTTTAATGACAAAGAGTATAAAATTACAGTAGTAGAAGATCGAACAATTAATCATAGTGAATCGCCTTAATATAAAATTATAATAAAATTTAAGTTATTAACAGAATAATTCAATTCTGAGTAAAAAGCGTGGGGTGCTCGATATTTAAGGTATTACAATCATTCTATTAGCAACTATCTTTGAGAGGATAGTTATGAATCACAGTAAAATGCACCCCACGATTTTAACCCAGAATTGAATTATTCTGTTAATAACTTAAATTTTATTATAGTTTTATATTAAGGCGATTCACTATGATTAATTTTTCGATCTTCTACTACTGTAATTTTATACTCTTTGTCATTAAAAATTATTTTCTAGCTTTTAGTTCGGTTAGCAATAAAAGCGTGTTTTTTTAGTTTTTTAAACTATTGTTTTTTACATTTTGTTTCGCTTGAGATTTTAAATATTACAAATTTGGTTGCTTTGTTTTCGTTGTGTTCTCGACACTCCAATGTGACTTAATGAAAATAATTTCTTTTTATTTTTTTTCTGATGGTTTTGGATTCAAATATGGTACATACAAATCTAAATCCATCAAACTTGCAATGATGAAAAACAGATTTTAGTCGGTTTAGTAGATTCTTAAGGCATGCGCGAAAACAAAAAATACTTTATTTTCAACAAATACATCGATTTATTTACAGTTACAGATTCAAATTAAAAGTTTATAAAAAAAGCTTTCTCTGAATTATTTAAAGATACTTGGAATTTTACATTACTTCAGTTAGCATCATCTGTAGAGTTTGAAAGATTACGGATTATTATACTTTACGGAAAACAAAACAAATTTCATACAGGTCAAATCCACGTCATTAGTCCATTAAAAAACTATTGTTAATTGTAAACATAGGGACATAAGTACTGAGATTCATCTTCCTATAATATTAAGTCTTTTTGCTTTTGTTCTTTGCGTAGGTCTCTCATATATCTCTTAATATTTAATTGGATTTTCTTTGACATTTAAGCAATTAGCTGACGTTTTACTGTAATAATTTTGGTTTAAAAGTGTAAAGTTCGTAAACGCCCACATTGCTTTTTGTTATTTAGGTTAGTTCGCCCACTTGCATTTGCAATATGAACCAATTTAACTAAATAAGCTAAGGCTAATAATATTTAGTACAGTTAAATTACATTTCCTACACTAACATTATGTACTCAATTCAAAATAATTCTACCTACATAGTTCAATTGGTCTCAATTGAACTATGTATGTTTGTATCCTTGTATGTTTTATTTAAAGTAAAGTCTTTGTATATAAAATTAAATCATTTTATTAAAATAACAGAAGGTCCAGCCGACGCGATGGTACACAATCACTAAGATAGCGTAGGCTATTTTTCTCGGTCTTCAGTTCTATATCGTACTTTAAATTTTACCAACTTATCTTTTAAATTTATATAAATATAGAATGAAAAATAAACCGATACGGGCAGGGATTCGAACCCGCGACCTCTGGGAAACCGTCCCGTTGCTCTACCCATTGAGCTACCGTAACTTATATACGGTAGCCTGCCTGTATCGGTTTATTTTTAATTCTATCTCTCTTTATAGTTGGTCCTTCATGACTGAAGATCGTGGTTATGATGGGATGCAAGTCTGGAACGGACAAACTGTCTCCACCGACCCCTATCAGTTGCAATGCCAGTAACCGTAATAAACTTTGGTGTGTCTGTATATTTCAGTTGGTTATACCACCAGTTGGTGCGCGGCCTCTGGGTCTCTTCAACTCTGTGTTCCCAACGACTCTGTGTTCTCTGTCTTCATTCTATATTTATATAAATTTAAATAAGTTTAACATGGCTATACATGTTTAAAAATATTTTCAAACTTATCTTTTGTCAAATTGTATCGTTAATATAGTTCATTTGATATATATAAAATTTCGATAAATTACGAGGAAATGGCCACCGTTTTGGCACAAGTTGAAGCTTGTCTCAACTCGCGGCCCCTCTCAACAATCTCGGACGACTCTGACACTTCTTAATCGGAGAGCCACCTGTGACAGCCCCTGATTATAGCTACGAGTTATCGAGTACAAGTACACTCAGAAGATGGCAACACACTCAACGCATGTTACAATCGTTTTGGCGCCAATGGTCGCAAGAGTACCTAACGAAATTCTTGCATAGATACAAATGGTCGAACCATACATCACCAGCTTGCATTGGCGATGTGTGTGTAGTGAAGGAAGATAACTTACCTCCATCGCGATGGCTCTATGGTCGAGTCATTGCTACTCATCCGGGTGTAGACAACATCATTAGAGTTGTAACACTAAAAACTAAAAATGGGATCATTAAACGACCCGTATCAAAATTGTGTTTTTTACCTGTAACAGTTACCTAAAATTGTATTTTTTTTATTGTTCAAGATTGTACTGTGTATTTGTAAAGAAATATTTGATCATATGATCACTGTAATGTTTTGATCGGTCATGTTTGTGATGTTGGAGAGTTTTATCACCTGCGTTCATGGTGGGCGATTTGAATGAAGGACTAAGCTCAGCTTATCCTTGGTGGGCGATATGTTGACGCAAATTAGTTCTCTTTTCGTAACTAGGTGGCGCTACCGGTAAAATAAGAACTCGGTGTTAAGATTCTCCATAAGTTAATGACTACCCTGGACGAATTTATATTAAATGACCTGGCACTACTAGCTCGGTCGAGGCCGCCAAGTCCCGTTCAATTAATTTTACTAATTATTTAACAGACAATATAGGTAAATCCACGAGAGAGGTCCCGGTGACCTTCGATGGTCGCGGTGCGCTCCCTCCGGATATTAGGTATATGGTAAATAGGAAAAATGCTGCTACCAGAGCCCATGACAGATGCCCGACCGACGATAACAGGCGGAGGTTACGCCGTCTTCAGAGGGAGTTGAGACAAGCTCTCGCTTCCTTTAGAGAACGCGAATGGGACAGGCGGCTTGAGGGACTCGCCCCGACGCACCAAGCTTTCTGGTCGTTGGAGCGAGCCCTTGTACGCGATACTGTCTCAGTAATGCCCCCGCTTGTTATCCCTAACAGCGACAAATTAGCCCTCGAAGATAGGGAGAAGGCCGATTGCTTAGCCGATAGCTTGGAGGAGCAATGTACCTTAAGTACAGGGCTGTGCGATGACGCTCACGTCACGCACGTAGATAGTTTTGTCCGTAGCCGTTGCTCTCAACCTCCAGTGGGACCTCCTTTAGAGGACACGGACCTCGGCGAAGTTAGATCGATTATAAAGTCTCTCAAGACTAAGAAATCCCCAGGGCCAGATAGCGTAAGTAACAGGGTTCTTAAAATCCTCCCGCCTCATTTGCTTTGCCTTTTGGTTTCAATATTTAATACTCTACTGTCCGGGTGCTCATTCCCGGATCAGTGGAAGGAGGCCATTGTTATAGGGATCCATAAGCCGGGTAAACCCCGCAATCTCCCTTCTAGTTACCGCCCGATTAGTTTACTTAATACATTAGGCAAATTATATGAGAAAATAGTTCTCATTAGGCTCAATAGGGAAATCGAGAGGTTAAAATTAATTCCAAATGAGCAGTTCGGCTTTCGTGCCAATCACTCGTGTACCCACCTAGTGCACCGCCTAACGGAGCACATTCTTTCTCATAGGCGTAAATTTAACCGTAACAAAACAGGAGCGCTCTTCTTCGATGTGGCGAAGGCATTTGATAAGGTCTGGCACAACGGGTTGGTGTACAAGCTACTACGACTCGGGGTGTCGGATAGGCTCGTATTTTTAATACGAGACTACCTTTCGAATCGTTCCTTCCGCTACAAAGTAGAGGGGACACTGTCATCCCCCCGCCCCCTCAGGGCGGGAGTCCCCCAGGGCTCCGTCCTCTCGCCCAGCCTATACACGCTCTATACGTGCGATACTCCTAAACTCGCACCGGGTATCAAATTAGCTTTATTCGCGGACGACACCGCAGTCTTTACCTCCGGTAGGGACCCTCATGCCGTCGCCGCTCGCCTCCAATCCGCGGCCAACACCCTCGGTGATTGGTTTAGGAAATGGAGGATCGAGTTAAACCCACAGAAGAGCACCGCCGTGATCTTCTGTCGGGTAAGGGTCGACACGGGGGTGCTAAGGAGAGTTAGAATCTTTGACCGACCAATAGACTGGCAAAAAGAAGCCAAATACTTAGGAGTAACGTTCGATAGTAAATTATCTTTCGGCAAACATATCAGAACGGTTAGGAACAGAGCGGCCTTCTTTCTAGGCCGACTCTATCCCCTCGTGTGCAAGCGGAGTAAACTGTCCCTTAGAAATAAGGTCACACTTTACAAAGTTTGTATACGCACCGTCATGTCCTATGCGAGTGTCGCCTTCGCTCACGCCGATCTGAAACCCCTTCAGGTGATTCAGAATAAATTCATGCGCGCTGCCACGGGCGCGCCGTGGTATATGCGCAATGCAGACCTCCATAGAGACCTAGGTTTACCTACAATAGCGCAATATTTCAAGGAGCTCTCTCAGAGCTTCTTCGATAGGGCCGAGGTACATCCGAACCCACTGGTGGTTGAAGCGACCACCTACCAGCCTAGAGTCACCCCGTTAGCTTTTAGAAGAAGACCCAAGTCGATTCTAATCGACCCAGATGACCAAATAACGACTGACAACAGACGATTAGCTTACACTGTATCACACACCTACACACACCGCCTTCGCCGGCGAAGGCGAGGCCCTAAACGCACGCTGCCTCGGCGTTCTGCCGTCGGGGGGCGTTAGTGTCATTATACCCATCTATCCCATCCTATAAATACGCTGTCTTAAGCCGAGGACGGCCTCTTATAGGCACCCTTAAGGCAGACGTGTCCCCCGGGCCCCTCAGGCCCGGGTTTTTCAAGGGCGGGTCTCAGTACTCGCCCACTCCCCCGGTGACGCTGTAATAGCCACTTGGCTAACAGCATAGTCATTACAAAAAAAAAAAAAAAAAAAAAATATATTAAATGCTTAGAACTGTTGGTACAGTGTTTCTATTCAGTACGTCTAGTGAACCCGTTACCTATAGCGAGGCCGCTAATTACCACTCCGCGATTGTAGTGCGTGGGAGTGTGTACAACTATGTTATTTCGAAGTTCACCCGTAGAGCTCATGCCTCAATAAATACTCCAAATAAAAGAGAGTTCTTCTTCGTCCAAAACTACTATCGGACATAATAAAATGAATTAGGTTTTTTTTTCTCAAATTGGCCCGATTGCAAAATAAGCATAGCCTTAGAAGCAGTTTCGTAAATAGCCAATAAAAGTAAATATAAGGATATAACAAAAATCTAGTCGTAAAAGGATATATGAAAATCAAAACAAAACAAAAGCAGTATAAAACAAACAAAAAAGTAATTCACACATGACATTGTATATCACAGTTAAGAATGACTAAGCGAATTTTGAGCTTTGGATAAAATATAAATAACTTGACATTCGAGAGAATAAACATCAGAATACTATTCTGATTTGAGTGCGAGAGCGGTAAAGAAATGATTTTCTTGGTTTAAATATATAATGGCAAGATATAGAATAGAATAATTTTAGACTAACCAAAATAAATGTAACAAAAGTGAATATTTAGTTAATATCTTTGTTTCAAATATTATCGAAATTATATAGTTTATTATACAATTTAAGGCTACCACTGATATTTCCTCAATATAAATACAAAGAAATTTAAAACATTAAGGATTCTTAAAAAAATGTATTTTGAATTTATATGAAATTTGGCTATACCTGTACAAGGATTTTCTGTAGGATAATATGTAGTACCACTATTATATTGTATTACTCAAAAAACTCATGCCAGACACCTTCCTTGAGCTGCACAAGTACTTCCTATAATTAAAGGATTTATAAAATCATATATTTTATGTTCAAATCCACGATGAATTGAAAATGGCGTTAGTGGGTGGACATACCACCCACCTTTGCTGAAAAGTTATTGAAATATTCGTTATTAAGTTTGGTTATTGCAAAAAGGTTTCATAAGATAATGTTTTATGAAATGTTGACTTGTGTGTTACCTAGTAGACAAAATTTATACTATAAAAAAAAATCAATATATTACAGATTTTATATCATTGAAGAAGATTTTTAAAAAAGCCTGTTTATAATTATGATATATTTATGAAACAAAAATACTTTTCCCCTCGCCCTACTACGGAAATTATGCTCCTAAGTATGGAATTTAGAATGTTAAAATAATGAAAATATAGATAATGTTTTAATAGCATAATGTGGGACAGAACAGGATTCCCAAACCGGACCCCTTTTTTCCTTGTGTCCTGGTCTCTTGCATTCCCCCTTGGTTCCCCGAATCGGTGGAAATTCATATTTCTTCCCCGAATTGGTGGCAATTCATATTTTCATCAACATCTCATATTTTCGATGTCGATGGACAACGGTGCCATAAACCATCAGGTGAACCGTTTACTCATTCGCCACCCATTCTTATAAAAACACTGTGTCATAAGCACAAAAAAATATTTTCATAGCAAAAAGAGGAATCATAGATTACGAAAATGATTCAAAAAACTTGTAAAACATTCTAATAATATTTTTACCTTTACTCAAAATCCTTATTAATTTCGCTGGCGTCTGCCGGTTTCCTTAAATAGTTCGCATTCCATTGTCTCTTCATACTTACAATGGAAATTTTGTTCCAAGAATAACTTACCGTGCAGCAAAGGCGGTATTTAAATATTTTATTATACTTAGCCAGGTTACATTTTAATCTAACGCTCAATTCTCTTAAAAATAAATATTTTAGATGTAGATTCGATCCAGTCTCAAAAGCAAGTCTTCGTACAAATATCTTCTTCAAAGTCAAAGTTTCTGTTTTTATTTTAAATAAGCTTACAATGCACTTGCTAATCGGTTTTAAGAAGAAGAATCGCAAGAAGCTCCAGGGACTCATTTTTATCTTATTTATAAAATTACAATTATTTATAGTGTTCATTATGTAGGTATTGTTTACCCCAGAGTCGAACTAAACTAAAAAAAAATGTCTAATAAATCAATGTTCTTAAAACTATTGAGTAACACCAAAGTCTATTTTAATAATTCTTATGAGAGACTGAACGTCACTACTCTACGCCGTAGCTGATGTTTGCTACAAATGTAGCATCAATTACGACTATTTATTTGATTACATTTGAATCCAATAATACAAACAAAAAAGTAATAACTAAAAACTTGATATTGTTTGCAATTGAAATATTAGTTGCGATTCTGAACTTTACTCTTAAGTAATCGCCTTCAAAATATCAATTTTTGAATTATAAAACTCAACAAATCCAAAACAAATTAACATTGGATATATTTTTATCATAGTACGGAGATCAGATAACGTTTTCAATATCTTCGGTTGCGCTAGGATCTAGTTCAGTGCATTGCAAACATTACTTGAGATATATTCTTCGTATTATTTACGTTATTTTAAGAGATTGAGACCATTTCAAAATTCTAAGAATTCTAAAACAGCCACACTCACCAATCAGAGCACGTCGCTGTAAGACAGCTCTTTTATACTTGTACCAAAAAGTGCATTATCGGTGTTGCTAATTTCGAAGATGTTACGGCATCGGGTAGGGCGCTGCAGTGCGGGACTAAGGCCTCTGCGGGGGTGGTTCGGAGCGCGGGAACTGAGGGGTAGTGTCTCGTGGCGAGAGGGGGGTGATGTACGAGAGGGGTACGGGTTAGGGAGAGGGGAAGCAGGCCGCGACCCGGTCACGAGTCACGAGTCGTGAGTCGACAGTGCGGCCGCGGCGCTGGCCGGCGCACCGCGCCGCTTCTGTACTTACCTAGTATGTCAAATTTGAAATGCTGTATGTTCCCCTCGTAAATGGATGTTGAATTGTATAAGGTTAACGTGTTTGGATGTTATCTTGATATTTTTAAATAGATCGTAAATCTAGATAGTTCCCAATTATACAAATATATAGGGTTTTAATATTTTTACAAGTGATTTTATTAGGAAGGTGTTTTGTGGCTCGTATTATTTAAGGTTGTGCTTCAAGCTTGTTACTGTGATAAGTGCATACGATTTGTTTTATTTCTTAGTATCACTGTCCGTATCACTGAAAGTATCCGAAAACAATACTTTTTATCCAATTCCACTAACTGATAAAAGCATCCTTCTCGCCATTATACAATAAAAAAAATCTTGACTATTTGTACATAAACTAAAAATTGTTATAAATAATTTTAGAGAGACTACAACTAATTCGGAAATAATAATAAACAAAGTGTAATTTTTTAAGTGAAACAAAGTGTGTGAGTGCATCGTGAAAATGATAGTCGAAATAGCAGAGGTAACTTGATTAATGTTAGATGCCACCCGCCACTCTCTATCACCCATGTCAGTGTAAATAGCATTATCAGTTTTATTTGCATTCACTCAATTATATTATATTTGGAATGAATTAAGTTATCCTCTTTTATCACTATTTTAATAAATAATTTATACAATATTTATATTCAATAACTTTCACATGGATGCACGCAAGTTTAAAAATATCAGCTGATCATTAAGTGTGTCAATAGTAAAAAGCATTATCTTTTCTTGTTGTTGAAGAAAGATCTAAGTATGTATTGCCCACGGCTGGGCTAGTTCAGTCTGGATTAAAGATCGTTGAGGGCGATGTCAGTAGGTCAACGCACAGTGCGTGCGGGGTGGGGCGTGTCAGTGCGAGGGCGCTCGGGGGTAGCGGGGCGGCCAGGCGGGGGGACGCAGGTCGCTCGGGCGTTGCACCGCTGCATCCAGTGCAGGCTCTACGGACGCCGGCTACGCTACGTAGCCGCTACGCCGTAGCACCTACACTATGCATGGATTTTATGTTCTGTAGTATGATTTTGTGATAAAGTGTCATGATGGAACATGTTAATGTTATTTTTTTATATGATATGAATTTGAAAAGAAATTAAATGGTAATTAGTAGATTTAAAAAAAAATGCTTTGCAAAATTTGTCAATTGTAGAGCTTTTATTCGAGGATTTATTGCTATGTTCAAAGTTCAACCATGTTTTTCAAATAAACGCAAAGGAAAAGTGTACCGATACAATTTAATATTTATAGAGAATATGTTTATTTTCATTCAAGCATCGTGAATAGAAAAGAATAAAGTAGTTGTAACAACATTCATAAATAATTAATGTTATATTTCATTATCATGAATGTCATTCACATCGAACGTTACGCATTATATGAATTGATTTAATCCTGCTTTTAGTGATCCTTAGAAATAAATATTCAAAATAGTCTACATAAATATCCGAGTGTGGATGTGTTTGTGCTAGCGTTTGTGTGTTTGTGCGTTTGTTTAGAATATAATCATATATAAGCGAAAAATTTGTTAACAGGAGGTTAGAGGGAAGAGGCCTTTTAAGATATGGGACAGTTCGAGAAACGTAAGGAAGGGGCTGGTGGTGACTAGCTTCGAGGAGCTCATACATAGAGGTTAGTGACAAAAATCAAACCAAATATGTTATTTAGTTTTTTTAGTTAAATAGTTAATAATGATTTAAAAAAGTGAAGGGTCCTAATTATTATGTTACTTTAATATCATGCACTACATTTGAAATAAATTATTATTTATTATAAATCTATGTAAGTCATGCATTTATAGTACATATTATATACTCGATAGTTTCATAAGTTAATCTCATGTGACTACAGATGCAGTATACGTAAATGGTTTAGGGAGGTCAATAAGATCTGCCGCACATCGCCTGACCCGTTTTCGTGCCCAGGGCCACCTAGTAAATACTATAACGCTATAGTTTCTTTATATTGGTTTCATTTAGTAAAATATGTTAATATATTATGTTTCCATGTAGGGCTTAAACATTATATAAATATCAGTTTTGTTCTGTGTGTACAATAAATGTTCCAACAAATGGATCAAATTAGCGATAATCGTTTCAGGAAAGGAGAAGCTTTCGGTAGCGTCGAGCGAGCCCGTGCGGTTGGTACTAGAGAGCGACGGAACGCAAGTGGAGGACGGTGAATACTGGCGCACGCTCCCTCCTAACACCGTGCTGCTGCTGCTGCGGCAGGGTGAGCGATGGTACCCAACCGGTGTCGATGTTATCAAGGCTGGTGAGTAGAGGCTTTCGGAGTAATAGTATTAGCATTTGTTAGTTTGGTCGGTGTTAAGTTCAAGTATGTCTAAGTATACTTTTTACAAAAATATTGATGTTTTTGGCATTTTCCAGCAATATCCGCGATTCCAAAGATCGTATGCGAGACCATACACGCGCTCGAGCTACACGATGAAACACCTTCATGGAAAATCATGGACAACAAGGGGCGAGTCACGGTGGTGCTCCACTGGGACCAGCGACCGCAGGCGTCGCCCGCCGCGCGGTCGCCCTCCCGGCAGGCAAAGCCCGACCGGCGACCCTCGCTCGTTATACAGACTTCATTGGAGCGGCCGCAGCCGCCGCCACCGCACATCACAGTCGTGAACCATGACGAGCCCGGTCCTGCCCGCGCCCGCCTCGCCCGCGCCTCTTCCTCGCTCGACCACCACGTGCACACTGCTGAGTGTCGCGCTGCTGCACCTCCGCACCCAGCACCGCACCAGCACCCCCCGCACCGCCCAACAACTGACGAGTGTGATTTCCACTGCTGCGCGCTGCACGAAGAAGGTAGACGCATCGCGGTTCACAAGAGCGTGGCTACTTCACCAATTCAGGATTCCCAGCCCCGTGCCTCACCCCAGGGTCGGCCAAAGGGTCATGTGCGATTTCTAGATGCGGAGTCGGCGCGGCGCGGCGATCGAGATTCTTCGGAGAGCGAAACCGAAAATACACTAGTCGAGGACGAGGCCGTCACTTCGGAAAAATTTCTCCTCCTGATTGATCAACTTAGCGTCGATCAGAAAAGACATCTGACCATTAAAGATATAGGCATCATACTTGAGCGATTGAGTTCCAAGATTCTTGACGTGGAGCGGCTTGATCGCGAGTCGGAATCGGATGACTGTTACAACTGGACGATAAAAGCAACCATTCGAGGGGACGCGTTGCGGGAGTTGGGCGTGATCTACAACGGGAATTACTACGCGATCAGCGAGCACCCGGGTTACCGGGAGGAGAACGAGGAGGCCGGGGACGAGGGCGAGGAGGAAGAGGAGGAGGACCGGCTCTGATCGGGCCTGTGCGGCGCCGCCGTGCCCGCGGCCGCCGCGCTGCGCCTAGCGCTGTGCCGCGTCGCCGCGCGCTGACCCGCCGCACCTCCCGCCTTCCGCCGCCCGAAACCACCGAAAGCAATACAAATCACACGGTTTCGTCGGTTAGTCGACCGGAGCCCGAAGTCGGCCTCGGGGTGTCGTGTCAACCCGCCAACACCGTTCTCGGCTAGGCCGATACGGAAATGAAGAGGGCCGACGATAGTTCGGTGTATTGTGTCGTAAGATTGTCACCGTAGATATAGGTTGGAGCGATCGAACTTCGCACCCGATACAAAGACTTTTTATGAAATTTTCAAATTGCCAAATCGAGCCATCGGGTTAGACCGAGAAAGCCGATGAAGCTAAAAAGTATAATAATAGTTAATAAATAGCAAAATATAATAAGTAAAACTGACTTCCTATCGGTATCTAAGGTACGATTAAACCGTCGATACCTTTTAGAATCGATATTCTACACATTCTTGCGTACGTACGTTCGGGTATTTACTGTAGCGTAAAATATATTATTATATCCGATGTCGTCAAACTAAAGCACAAATATTTATCATCGACGTATTGTCTGTAATAATAGATAATAATAAATTATAGAAGAGTTAGAAACGAATTACGGCGACACTGTTTAGGAATCGGATGTTTTTGATACTTGAACATTATTTGTTTTAGTACTTTATAATTTATTTTATGGTGAACGAATATTTAACATTTCTATTACTAACACAGTATATCCACAATCAGTAGGCCTAAATGTTAAATGTTTCGAGTTGCGTTTATTAATTTACTTTAAATATAATATGTTTACTGATTCAGCAATTAAATTAGACACAGCTTATTGTTAAGACTAAAACAGAAATAGGTACCAACATTAGTCTAATATACGCGATAATCAACACTAATCATTAAAATAGCTAAGTCGAATCTTCATGGAGCCATGAAATCGGTTATAAAATATGTATAGAAATCGATGCTGAAGATAAGAAATTAAAAGTAGACGGAATGAGAGGATAACTGAACCAGGCTAGACTGATGAGCGGTTTGCTCTAAGTGCTTTATTTATATCTCGTCAGTAAGTCTGAAACTAAGGCAGCTACCACGACTGACTGCGTCAGAGCGAACCGGTACCGCATCACAGCAACGCAAATTACGTTGAATATAGTTGTAATGCAAGTTTAGATAAACTGGATGTTAAAAAGGTTGTAACTAAAATACGAATATACCGCAATTGCATCATCATCGGTATTTGGTAGTTTTAAGTCGATTCTTGTATTTTTAAGGTCTATGATATATCGTAGTATTATTGTATAATGTTTTTAATTTTTGTATAGTACCAATATGTGAAACACTGATGTACGATATATTAAAAATTCTATAAGTTTTACCGCTCCTCGGAACGGCATGTATAGTTATTTAAGGTGTAATAATGATACGATTATTATTATCATCGAGTAGTTCGGGAGTCGGTGGAGCAGTTCACTCAGCTAAGGAAGCGAATGTTAACTAACTTTTATCGATGATATTTTGATGGTTTTCGTTTGAGTGCTGTTCGTTTATTTCTTGAAGCACATACGCAACGGTTCATGAAAATATTTTGTATAAAGTATTTATTTCCTTCATTTCATTAGATATTATAGTAATGTTCAACAAATACTGAGACTTCAGTCATGATAAAGCACTAGCCTGAATGTGAAAACTAGTAAAATTGCAATAAGCGGTGCTTGGCGCTAAAATACGCTTTACTCTCATTTTGTAATTTGTAGTTTGACATGTACATGATACATAAATGACAGTGCCATTAAAAAAGTGTAATTTTCATGAACCAATAATTAAACCTATCCATTTTGATGTTTTGATACATATTATAAGAATATGATTTTAAGGTTTGATATTGTGACTTGTCTTTATTAATTCTAATTAAATAATTTCTATAAAATACTATTGTTCTAAAAATTTAGGTGAAGTTATTTCGAAAAAAAGTGGCAAGTTCTAGTGAATGAATAATGGGACTCTACGGAACAGATGGGCTTACTATCGTATGATATAATATATGAGATAATCATGTTGATCGTAGAAACAGAATATTATAAAAGCAATTTAAAGGTCATTTTTTTATTTGAAATACCAGTGACTTCAATAAACATCTCATCTAATGGATCTTTTATAATTGTAATAGTCTATTCTTTCTTTATTTGTCGTCTACAAATACATACTTTGCGTCATCAAATGTACGTTTTTTAACAGAATTTAGATTCTGTTTCTTATTTTTCTTTTTCGTTTGTACAGTTTCTGATTCTATAGCGTTACATATTCAATTGTTATTTGTTTGTTTGTATTATGAACACTCTTTGTGCCATTATAGATGTGTAATCCATTTACTAATTATTATAAGTTGCATTCAGTTATAGTCCATTGTAAGAAAATTTGCACGATGTAACTCTATCGCGTGCCCAACTTGTAGGTACAACGCAAACGTGTATTTTAATAACAGGATTAATATATATAAACTTTTGTTATGTATGTACATTTTTATTATATCGTTACGTGCCTATTGAGTAATAAAGTAGACATTTTTACGTAGATACGCTTTATCGAGAATATTTTTAGTGTAAAATGTAAATCACGAGTGTGGCAACATTGTGCGCATGTAGGATAATATGTTATTATGGCATTAGGTATATGGTATGTTTTCTATTTAAAACAATCTTTTAATATTATAAAAATGGTTAGATCATTTTAATGTTCACCCGTTGCATTTTTGTACACAATTATAGGTACCGTAATTTTTATAGTGTTATCATGATTCATGGTGTATTTACCTAAATCGCAAAATTAAAAATATTATGGGCGATACCAATAGAATGGATAATACATAGGTACTGCCCGAAATATGTGCCAAATCGAATATTCGTGATGGATTAAAAATGAAGTCACTGATGTTATTTCTAAGTGAGAAGTACATATTTATTACGTAAATAATTATTGGATACTAAGATAAATACGGAAAACAGGAGCGTGAATGTTCGAATTTTATATTTATTTCAAAATTAAACAAATATCTGTATAATCAGTACAAAAAGTTGTCTCATCAAAAATGAAGTATGTTTTCGTTTCATCATATTTTTAATTCATAATTACTGAGCAAGCTTTGGTAAAATTCGAAGATTCACCTGCTTATCTGTAAAAATATGTTAAAATCATAGTAAGACCTTGGCTGTATAATGGGTGTTTTTTTATTAATAGCACCGGCGGATTGTCGATTTTTGAACTTAACTCATATTATCTTACCTTCTTTTTTCTTTCTGACTTGTTTGTTTGAATTAAAATGTTAAAGTTTTGTAACAGCCAGTTACAATTCATACAATTTTGAATTAAAAATGAGAATATTATGAACAGAACCTACGAACATAGTCCTAAAGTCTAAATTAACCCATCACAGACGGTGTCCAGTCAGAATGTTTTAAATTGTAGGCGAAAAGCAATGATTAAGTTTATAATTTAAAGTTTAATTATTTTTCTTCATAAAATATAAGTATCGTGTGTTCAAGTATGTACCAAATGCGATGTATTAATATCGAAGTCCTTCATTTATGTATGAATTGATAAACTGAATAATGTTTTATTAGTTTTTTTTAATAATTGACTTAGGTACTCATAACTTTTTTTAATGTTTTATGCAAACGCGCGTAATCAAAACTTACGTTATCCACTATATATTAATCAACTCAAATATAATAAATTTTACTTTTATTGAGTGATGTGATTTTGTGAAAGGACTTCGATATTTTTATGTATTAACAACGTTATTGTACGTGTAAAGTTAATTTTTAACGATGACTGTGAAAACCGGATTCCGTTAGTAACATTAAGCGACATCTCGAAAAAAACTTCACTGCCACTAATTTAAAAATAAAAATATTGGAAATTGGATGTTGGTGTTTTACTAAACAACTAGTCGTCGCCATAGACTTACTATCTGGCTCGTCCTCCTCTCTCATTCAGACTCAATTCCTAAACGTACTATCCTTGTCGTTGTCCGTTTATATATTTATTTACTAATTGTTTTATTTAGGAATCAAATTTCTATAAGACATTTAAAAGTTTTCATACTTTACTTTTTAAAATATGTTTTCCAAAAACTAATATTGTAATATGTAATTATTAAATCTCTACAAAAAAGTAGAATTTCTACTAGCTTACAGAAATTAAACGTTATTCTATATTAAAAAATATAGTTCAACATTCGTTAGTAATTTTAATCCTAGTAATACCCAGTAAATATAAAAAAAATAAATGGTCTGAGTTAGAAATAGAATATTTAAAAAATACATAGATTTTCGCAGAAAAGCCAGCTTTTCCAGTCTAAGATCATTAAATACGTTACATTCACGCCTAAATTATAAATTTAAATATACCTTGTCAATATTTCTAAATATGAGTAAAGTTAGTTACGTCGTCCTAAGCCGCTGAACCAGCACAAAGCTTTGTTTGTCAGCCAGCTGACTCCATCTTTATTAAATAATTTTTTTAAATGCCATTCGCTGTGTAGAGAAATTGACTAGCTTTTGGCCTTGTTTCCCATAAAATATTGAGCTAAAAATGATTGATGATGAGGTTGTGACGGTAGAAAAAAATCTTAAAACGGTTTGGGTGAATTAAGTGAACTAGAAAATCAATTTAGATTTGATTGCATGATTTTTTTTCTTATTATTATGTTCGAATGAATTATAGACATTAACTCGCAATAATTTTATATTTATTAAATCAATATTTATTATTCAATCGGAGCTATCACATGTTTTCAAACATTTACACGGTAAAACACAATAACTGGTTTATAAACAAAATTAAACTAATTTTTTTAAATCGGTAAATGTTTATATAATGTTTATGGCTTGTATCTTAAATTAGTTTGTGTTTTCCCTGGAAAATATTTACTTTTATAAAATACAAATAGTTAAATAAAAAAAAAGATTTAAGGTATTAATGCCATAAAAGTAAATAGGTACTAGATGCATTTTAGTGACGTTATGTGTGATGGCAGGTTTTTTTTTTTTTTTAAACTTTCAAGGAAAACTAATAAAACAGGTGTTAACTATAATTACAATAAAATTAGAAATGTATGAAAATTATTATTTGCAGTAATAGATTATTTGAGGCGAGAGTGGATCGAGCAGATGAAATCGGTGGCTGACTCTATGTTCATAGTTGGTAATAATATTGAGTCTGATAAATTATCATACTCACTAGAAATCATCAACATATTTATTTATTTACTTACTTGCTTGCTTGCTTGCTAGCTAGCTAGCTTGCTTGCCTACTTACTTACTTACTTACTTCTCTCCAGTCGCGTTACGTCCCTCGCACCGATACGACACCTCACTCACTTCCAGTGTACACTCGAGTACGCATTTGTTATCACTATTAATATTTATTTGTTGTTTTTTGTTACGTTTAAATTTTTGACGTTTTATTTTTTTTTAATTTTTGTTTAGGTTGTTATTGTCTTTGAACAGTAATCCATTTTGATAGTGTTTTTATTACTATACGTGATCCTCATAATCTTGAATAAGTCATATCATAGATACAATATAAACCGTAGGTAGGCACTAATTATCAACAAATTTTTACAATATACATTTTAAATGAACATAATACCACTTTTAGGTCATTATTATATTACCTACTATTTAAAATAAATACAAAAAATAATATTTATTACAAAAGTATTGTGTGCGCGACAGTACAGATGTGCAATTATCCCCTCCAAATATCTCTTAGGGGTGTAACGTGAATGCCGTGAGTTATATAATATAATAAAATAACTTGTATTGACGTTTTTTAGCATGTTTTGGATATAATGAAAAAAAATTACACAAAATTACATTATTATTAAATTATTATTTTATAAATTGACTTTGGTGTGTTTTACCATAATGTACCGAAGTGTTTTATGTCATTATACAGCTGCCTTATTACCAATGCTTAAGGCTCATCGCAATACATAATTTTTTGATATATATGCTATAGATTTAGTAAAAGTTTACAGGACCGATCGCCTGTCTGATGGCGTACAAGACTGCATTTTTGTGAGATTTTTGACACGTTGCCATTTATACATCTAGGTCTTTGCCGACTTACCCATATAGTAACCTCGTATAGATTTGGGTCGGTTATATTCTATGATCTAGGTGTGATGTCCAATTAAAGTCATATGTTTACTGGTATCCCACTTTTTCGAAATTTGGATGAAACAAAAGAGTGAAAGAGTTTCCAACAGAATTTTGAGACGGTTCCTTTTGAAAATTCCAATTTAGCATGACTGAAAATCTTATACTTATGTGAACCAAAAATAGAGTATGCTTTGGGAAAGGGATTATTGTGTACTACATGTTCTTTCAGTATTTTATTTAGTACTTACTGCTGTCCGCGGCTTCGCCCGCGTGTAGGTTGCTTTTCGCGTAATCTGTGGAAACTCCAATTATCCAGACCTATAATAGACTTATAGTTAATTCTATAGTATCCTATTCTCGTGGCAATTTTAAACTACAGTCATTACATTGCTATGATATCAGACTGAAAATAATAACATACATACACATCATACATACACATCACACACACACACAGCCAGGACCTTATTGACATATAGGTAATAAAGCATATGAATACGAAAGCATTTTTACCAAATATTATGTTTTTGGGTAATGTTCAATTAAATATTTTCTTTGTAGAATTTCAAAATGCTATATTATATGCGAAAACAATCATAGCGAGTTCTAAAAAAAATTAGCGCCATCTATTGAGATTTTATGTAACTAAATTTGAAACGGACATATCCTCATATTCAATTTGTTATTTTATTAAAATTCAGATAAAACAAAGTAGGAATTATAGCTTTATCGAAGTTAAATACGTTTATGTAAACCGCATTAAATTCCGTTTAAAAGTTTTGAAACAGTGCTTGAAGTAAACTTTCAATTAACCATAACTTCTTTTCCCTTAACCGATTTCGACGAAACGAAGTTTTCACAACGCTACAGATTATATATATATAATATAATCCACCTGTGAAAACCACCGCGTTCAAATCCGTTGAGTAGTTTCGACGTTATAACGTACCAGACAGACAGACAGACAGACAGACAAAAATTCCAAAACTCAAAAGGTACAAAACTTGTTGTGACAAAGACTTTACAGACAGCTAGTCTCCACCATCATCGCCTTCTAATTTCAGTTATAAGAAACTGTAACAGAAAAACTGTTAGCTTATCAAAACATGCTTCCAAAATAAAATGTCATTTAAGACAAGAATCTGAACACAGAGGCAAGTTTAAAAAGCGAATATGTAGTAAGTAGATAATATGATAGCTAACAAAATTTAGATGAGAGGATGACGAATGATTGAGAGACCTTTAAATCTATTAAGAATGTGGCTTAGATGTTGCTTTGTTCCATTCACAAATAGGAGGCGTCTGGATGGTTTGAGATGCCCAGTCCTCAATGGGAAAGGGATCCCATTCTCCAGTGAGGTCAAATATTTGTGCGTAACCTTAGACAAAGACTGAAATGAAACACTCACATTGATAACACCATAACCAAGGCTAAGATGGCTTAGGAAGTGTGTGGCAGGATGGCGTGCGGCAGGTGGGGTCTTCAGCCCAAGATGATACTGTGGCTCTATACCACGATTGTGAGGCCGGTGATGACTTACGCATCTGTGGTATGGTTGAGCAAGTGCCAACAGGTTACGGTCAGGGACAGGCTGAACAGTCTCCAAGGAACTGCCTGTCACATGATGACAGGCGCCATGTCCAGTTGCCCAGAAGCGGCTCTGAATGCCCTACTGGACCTCCCAGCTCTCGACTTACATGTCAAAATGGTGGCTAGGGGCAGTATTCTCAGAGTATCGGCCCAGGGCAGTACAAACTGGATGTCGAACAGGCTGAGGACCTTTAAGGACTCGGTCATGAGCGACATTGTATTGGCGATGATTGGCGATAGCATGGTTCCACTCTGCAATTTTGTGCAGAACTATTTTGTGGAAATAGCGACAAGGGAGGAATGGTCGACTGGCCTCCCCTGGAGGAACGGTTGGCTTGTATGGTACACCGAGTACGCTTCCATTTTTCAGGTAGAGGTATACGCCTTAAATGCTTGTGCGACCCTGAACCTGCAGCGCAACTACATGAATAGGATCATTCACATCAACTCGGATAGACAGGCGGGACTAAATGCCCTAAACTCTAACACGTCGAGACTGGTGCTTGACTTTCTGACGAAATTGAACACCCTGGACTGCAAAAACAGAGCGGTTCTAAGATGGGTCCCGGGCCATGAGGGCCATATCGGCAACGAGATTGCTGACGAGCTGGCCCGTGCAGGAGCCGAGAGCAAAACATACGGTCCAGAACCGATATGTGGTGTTCCAAACAGTCTAGCTCGCATGACCCTAAATAACCTCACTAGGTGTGAGGCTATAAGGCGATGGGAGGAGATCCTGGCCTCAAGCCAATTCCAAAGCCCTCATCAAACCCCTCAATGCGAAAGCAGCTAAGGAGCGCATTGAGCTGAGCAGGAATAATCTACGTATCATAACTAGAACGATTACAGGGCACTGCTGTCTGAATAAACACCTAGCGACCCTCAAATTAGCGGATGAAAAAGTGTGCAGGTACCGCCTCGATTCATAGATATCGAATATTAAAATACGGAAATGCCATGTAATGTTCGAAATTAAATGAATAAATATCGGATATTAAAATTCTAAATTTAAATCTAGACGACTATGGTCGTTCTTCTCCAATAAGGATATGTCCTTATCGGAGAAAAAGGGTAAGTACATTTGTAAATAGATATCTGTCGAGTTCCCGGGCTAGTAGAGACCAAGTACAGTCTGAAAGAGAAGCCATGGTGCAACGGTTGAATGACAATCTGCAGGCAGTCACCGCATGGGGCAATGCGGTGACTGCCTCCTATCCTCCTATCCTAAGGTATGATTCAATTATTGGTATCTTGGCTTTATACTAGATGTAAAAATCCGAATAAGTGCTGGCCGATTGGAATGGCGTCAAGTCATGAACCGTCTCTCTTATCTTTATATTATAAAACCAAGACGTTCCTTATATGGATGACATCAATGATATACCCTTAAAATTTTCATTAAAGAGATAATAGTTACAGATGCAAATCTTTTTTACTTCATGTTATTTTTTGTGGCCTACCAAAATATCTGACAATCTAAAGCACCGGCTATTCTAAAAGGATGAGTGTTATCCCAAAAACTAGACGCAAATTCTGCATACGTACCTTTTTGACTTCCCAAAATCCATTATTATTTGCTGGGGATACTTTATATTTCGCGGCGATGTAGGACTCGTTCAAGTTTAAGATAATGGTTTCAAATGCCGAAATCAACTTCTGTCTGGTCTGGACACAACCTTTAGAGAGGATTTTAGAATGTTTTCTCTTCTACAATATAAAAAATGTAAAAGATGAAATGTTAATAATGAAATTTAGAAAAATATAGCTTATTAGAGAACTTTACAATTACTGCTTTCCATTTTTTACTATTTACAATACTATGGGCTTTCTTATTCAATACTTAAAAATAATTATAGTTGAGGGAAATCTCTCCAATAAATATGTGTATAATTGCATTGTAAGATCTTCCATCCTTAAAAATGTTCTAATTGCACTTACAGAAATAAAGAAAAGGAACAGGTATTAGCCCCCTTATTTCTTTTGTCTATTTCTAGTGTAATATAAACAAGAAAACTGAAAAAAACTGAAATTAAAATAGTAAGTACAAATTAGATGAAAGTTGTATATTAATGATATATTAAACATTTTTAATTTAATGTAATGAAATATTTATTTCTAGCTAAACTCCCACGAATATAGTTTAAGGCTCGATTATAGGTTTAAAATTTATCAATCAAACACTTGTTTTTATATTATAAACATACTTATGTGGTGCCATTTCTATTATTTTGTTAAATTTATTAACATTTCTTAACATTGTACAATAAATATATAGATTGTACAATGTTAAGACTATCTTTTTAACAAAATGTCATAGACAGTAGAGGTATAAGTACAACATGTTTTACTACATGGGACAGATTAAATTTCTCTAGATACCTGAGATCATGGCAAATAGCAACACTACTTGTCTTATTTTAGTACACACAAACATCAAGCTTGAATAATTTTAGATTGTAAAGAGTTTCTAAGAAACACTACGATATGAAAGTGTATAATAACAAAACAATTGGAAGTGAATTGTCGTATTAGAGCACCAAAAGAGGCAATATGGCCGGTGAGCTGAGGACCGTGCCGTTGTCTGCGCTGTCTTATGAATCTCGGAATATATTATCCTCTCGTTTAAACGCTAAGAAGGTAGTGCCAGTCGTCGGACCCGATCAAATATCACGACATAGGTATTTATTCCATACACATAACTTTTCACAAAAGCAAAACAATGTAACAAGATATATTTTTATGTGAAACATTACTTGTTTGTTCATTGAAGTTAAATTTAATTAATTTGCTTTGTAAATTGTAAAAATAGTAATTCCATGGTAATAAGAATGTTCATGTAAAGTTTAGTAAGGCTTTTGGCTAAAACTATATAAGAAACAAGTAATTATTTTATAACAGGGATTGGAGAGGTTTAGCATCTCTTATAAACATATCATGTGAAGTAGCAGCTAGTATACGTTGTAACGAACGTGAAGACAAGACAGACAAAGTTCTATCCATATGGAGTAGTAGAAATGATGGGTCTGCAACAGTCGGCCGACTCTTGGATTTTCTTCAAATACTTGACAGACATGATGTGTGTGATGATATATTGGAATTGGCCACAGACAATAAACTTATTGGTACGTTTTTACTTTCATAATTGAATATGATAAAATGCTTGATTATTAATTATTTTAGTGTCACTCTTACCCTCGAAAAAAACAAAAGAATGACCAAAAGGAAAGTTGAAATGCTAATACATGGTCATCATTATGAGTCAGACATTAGTCTGTTATTGAATGTTGCCCCTTATTTGTTCATTGTACAACAAATGCAGAAATTATATGTGTATGATATTTTTTACTAACTAGCCTTAGTTGTACACGTGTTTGATATACATGATAAACAATTTAATTTCTAGAAATATTTTAATTATAAGCAAATCTTGAAATAGTAGTTAAGGTAAATACATACATGTAACACCTTTTTACCAGTGTACTTGAATAATAAGGTGTTAACTACAAAATTTACTTAATGAAAATGTTTGCCTTATAAGACATGGCAAACAATTGGGGATTAAAAAAATATATGCTTGACCTTATCCAAGATAAGATTTAAAAAATACCCAAATATTTATTTTTCCAAACACAATGAATAGCAATAAGATTATCATTAGAAATTAAATCATTTGAAAAGGATCATTAAGTCATAAATTTCAGATGGTGACTTCATATTATAATGCAATAAATATATACAATTGCTAAAGATAAAATAACAATAACGACCAAACATAACAATAACGACCAAACATAACAATAATGACCAAACATAACATTAACAATAAAAAAAAAATAGTCTAAATTAAAACTTGTAATTGACATTTGACTTCATATCGTTAAGATTATTCTAATATTTCGAATCATCTAAAGTTAAACCTATTAAAGTTTATCAATAGTTTTATTTATTATAAGATTGTTTTGAATATAGTGCTACTATGATATATGATGAGAGATATAATTTAGGAGATTATATTTTAAATAATCTGGAACTGACCTTTTTTGTAAATTAATATTTTTTTGTCCATAAAAGATTTCCCCATTTTATTGTCATACATTGTTAATGAATCTATGTGACCTTTGTCATCCATTAAATATATTTATATCTCTTTGGTTCCAATATTTTGATAACCTGTGATACCTAGCAAGATCAAATGATAAGTTTTGATATAAGGGTAATTATTTTAGAATGTTGATAATAAATCAATTAATAATATATCTTGATACACACTACAGACAGATAACTAATTACACTATTATATTGGTATATTACTATTCTTAAAGATTGGTTTATATGAATAAACTGTTAAGATTAAATGAAAATCTTACAAAAGAAGTTCAACTCTAGACATATTTTGTAATATTTTTAAGTGTTATATTTTATTATAAATATTTTCTCTATTTTAGTACAAACAAACAGGATAGCCTATAATCCAGTGATAATACTGGATGGATCAGACGACGACTTCATCACATATGACGACAAGTTGTACGGCACCCCGCAGCGGTATCACGCTTATGTATTGTACTCCAGGGCGGACAGAGATTTCGTTGATGAATTGCTCAGGCGCACTAGACAGGAGGGATTTAAGGTATTTTATGCCTTGGACGGTGAGGGAGTCAGTAGCTCAACCCCCTTCTACTCTCTTCGTCCTGTTTATCTCTCCCTGTGCCTGTGTATGGAGTATCTATAAGGAACACTATCGTCCATCCCCAGATGTGCACAGAGGACGATCTGATCGCCGGTCACGCGACGCCCTTCGAGCCGGTGTCGCGTCTCATCGCGGAGCGCTGCCGGTACATCGTCCTAGTGTACTCGCCGGACTTCCTTCTGAGCCCCGCCATCGCCTTCTACATGAACCTGGCGCAGGCGGACGCCATCAGTTAGTGTTACGACTGTTTGTCTTGCGTGCCATTTAATTATCACAGCATAAATTACAGAAGCGTGTAATCGGTGTCATGTGCTTACTCATTTGTCACCGACGATGTATCATGTACCTCAGTCGGTATTACTCATTTGTCATTCACTTTGACGATGTAGTCGAGTCGGTATTTTATGGTCATATTATTTTTCGTAAATAAAAAGATTTTATTACTTTTAATCATCACAGGATTTTCTATTTATTACTATTATTTTCACCTATATGAATGTACGTGCAGGCAAAAAGCAGTTGAAGATAATCCCCGTGATGTACCGCGAGTGCAGCCTGCCGCGCCATCTGGCGTACTACCACAACCTGCGCTACTCGCCGCCGGCCGCGCGTGCGCCGTACGACTTCTGGGACCGACTGGCGCACTCGCTCAGGATCGTCGACGCGCCCAGGTGCGGCCACTGTGCTGTCATCACGTACTTACTAAAATAATACTACGAAGTTTTCTAATAATAAAGACTCTTTGGGGTTATGATGAGAAACTTTGGATCAGATCTATATAGGGACGAATGAATTAAAAGATATGAACATTATATGGTTAACTATATTGTCAGTATCACAATTAACTTGTTAATAATAAGAAGTGTAGTTGTAGCTTTCTAATGGGATATGATTGAATTTTAGTATTTTTTTTTAATCGTTTTTACTTTAAAAGGTTTTAAAAAAATATATTTTTTTATAGTTAAAACAAGCATTTTCTAATTTTTTTTGTAGCAGTGAATATCTTCTCTTGTATAATTATCAGATGAAACGGATAGTAGTTTGGCCGGTTATTCGGCATGCTACGAGGCCGGATATTCGGTATGCTACGGGGCCGGATCCGGCCTTTGATATCTGGCTGGAGGGCCGGACATACAATCAGTTGTTTTTTAAACAATTTTTTTGTTGTAACATTTTCAAGTTCTGTGCCAAAATTACAAAACGATTTTCAGAATAACTCTGCCGACCACCGTTTCACATTCTCATTCTGCCGTCCAAATCACGGAGACGTCACAAAGCATTTCGAACGGGTATCAAGTGAATGGAATTATGAAAACTCTCGCTCTCCCGGAGGTGCCTAAAGAAACGACATCTCTTACCAACCTTCATAGACTCTCAGACGAGATACCGACCTGCTACGATACAAAATCTCTCAACAGCTCAATACAATCCAGTAAAGGAAAAAAGTCCGGCCCTTTTAGGAAAATTATGAACACATTCAGAGGTAAGAAACAAAAGAAGGCAATAAGTGTTGAAAATTAAATAAAAAAAATGGTATTGGTCTACCAAAAAAGTTGTGACTAAATTTCATTGTTTACCAAAAATATTGTTTGTCATGAATTTTATGTTTTGGCTTTAGAAGCATGCAGTTGGATCAATTATTAGTTATTTAAGTAGTTCTTAAGTGATTGAAAATTTAATGAAAGAATTAAACTTCGATATAACATATGAAAGATTTGAATATGTTTAAAAATGGACTAATATTTTTTATATGATTATGTATTAGACGGAAACTGGCAGAATATAACAATTTATTTTTCGTAATAAATTGTTTGTAAGGGTTAAGGTAACATTTGACATACCCATAATCTAGGGATTATGGTAATGCCAAATGTTACCTGTAGTGTTATTGTCGTGTCAATGAATTTAAGTCTTATGAAAGGATAATTTGGAATTATTAGAGTACATATATTTCATAAGTGCAATGTATGCCTATTTGAAATAAAAAAATGTTTTTTTTTATTAACGTCATTTCAGACTTGTGTTACATTAAGGGCTAAACTTTAGGAGAAAGAAACGGAAAAAGTAATAATACTCGCGTTTTAACTTTTATTGATTCAATAAAACATCTAGAATCATATGTATTTTTTTATTAATGTAAAAAAATGTATTTTTTTATGAGATTTATTTTAATATTAGAAATAATGTATGATATGAAAACTTTTAGTTTAATCTAAAGAAAAATAAAAAAGAAGAAATTATTTACAATAATTGTTAGCCTAAAAAAATATATACACTTTACACTGTTGAGATATCAATTAATTAAAAAGCTTTTATATACATTTTCTTTTAGGACTTAAATAATTCAGATTAGTATATTTTTATATATTTGTTGTAAACACTAGTTACCAACTTGTTATATTTACATGAAGTTGTTAAAATATAATGTGCCTTCAAAATGTTGTAATATTGTTAATTGTTGTGCCACATTCTGTAGGACCACAGGCCGTTACAGATAATTGTAGTTTATTAAAGAAATTAAAATGTAATTTATTTTTTCTTTCAACTATAAAACCCGGATTTTAGTAACTTGTTTTACATTTCTATTTATGAAACGAGAATGACTATATGTTCATATAATTTAATTTTCGTTTTGTTTTGAATGTTCCTAAAGCATTTATGACATTCAATGAAACATTGTTACTCGCATAACTATCAAAGACAGCACAATTATTTAACAGTATGTATTCAAAGACTGCTTTTAGACAATAAAGAGGCATTAAATAAAAGGATACTTATTTATAAATATATATTATATTTATATAACTGTCAAACTGTGTATTCTCACAAAGTTGTCGCTTCCACAACTAGCCAACAGCAACTCCTTTGAGTTTTTTTCCTCTGTTGTCCTTGGCTTGAAGAACAGACGCTTAACAGTAAGATGATGGGCAACACTGAAAGAAAGACAGCCAGACTGTATAGTAGAAGAAATATAGTTTAAGATAAACAGAGAAAGTCATTCTATCATTATAATTCTGTTAGCAACGCGAGGCGGCTTAAAGAAAATGATAATTACGTTATAAAAATATTGAATATGTTAAATTTACAAACTTTTCAGTGGTTTTAGCGGTGCGTTGCTATTACAATGAACATCATAAAATCAAAAATATCAAACAATTTTTCAATAAATATTTTCCATAGTCTTGGTAATTATAACTATCAAATTCAATGAAATCTGATTCATGAGGATATTCTTTCAGACTTGCAGAGATTGATTGTTATTTATATAAATAAATACCTGTTATCCATGTCATGTACTAAGTTCCACGTGAGATCGAAGCTGTATATGCCGATGCGTCCGCACTCCCTCCCCACGGCGACTAGTCGGACGCTGTCTATTGGAGCGAATGCTAGAGCTGTCACAGATGAGTTTTTTATTTCTAGTGGTTTACCTGTAATGTTTGTTTACTTTGTTATTTATTTTCCTTATGTTTAAAGTTATTCTAAGTAAACGCTTACTCACCTAGTAGACCATAGTCTTTTAAAGAGGAATCGCTTTGTTTTTCTGATTTGGACCACACGCACACCTGTAAAAAATATTAGTAATAAATTAGGTAATCATTATAATTAGGTAACTAGAGAAGAAACAAGAAATTGAGGTACATGTTGTAATCAGTGATAAATTTAAAGAAATAATAGCAAACCTTTCCATCCCTGGAGCCTGTAGCGAACATGCTACTGTCATGCGCCCATGCACAGCACCAGATTATCCTCGTGTGTATTCCGTTTGTTTTGTCGGTAGTCGCAACTATTGCAAAAGAATTGGAACTCTCGTCTCTTTGGAATAAGGTCCATCTTCGATCGCGCGATACAGATAGCAAGAATTTGCCGTCCGGAGAGAACGCCAGCTGCGTCACCGTGAGAGTATGCGAGACCAACTTTTGTGTCTGTTGCCAGTTCTCTGTGTCCCTTTAATTTTTAATATTAAAAAATATTTATACAGGTGTTCTTTTAAATATTTATATTGCTCTCACCTAAACTAACTAACCCAAAATTCTAATTTTAATGTAAGATTAGAAGGTTTAGTAATATTTTGGTTTTTAATCAATGCAGAAATCTAGTTCAAGGAAAGACACTCTCGATTTGTTTTTATTATTTGTAAGGAATGAGGGCACTAGGAATTTATTCATGCATAATGACATAAAGTACATCCAGATTAGGGATAACAGTGAACCATTGGATGCAATCTAGGAAGAGACGGCAAGCATTTTCTTGAGGATTCGGGGTCACCTCCTAGAGTTGGATGCTCACCACAGCACGATCGCGGCGTGCTCGGCGCTGGAGGCTCGAGCGGCGCTGGCGGCGCGCGGGGCGGGGCCGGCGCCGACGCACGCGTCTGCGGCGCGCAACTCGCAACCGTGTGCGTACAGCTTGTTTGACTCCGGCCACAGAGTGTTCTGCATCAGTGTCTCCTCCGTCGGCGGCTCTGAAAGCAAGCTTTTTTTTTATTTCGATTCCCGTTTTAAATAGGGAGGAAGGCTTCTGTAGACATAATTTTATTTTCAAGTAGTATGCAGTATGTTTGTTAATCGTGCAGCGTTTTTGCTGATTGCGAAATTATCTCATCTGACCTGTAGGTTTTCCTATAGACTTTTAACTCGACAATAGTTATTTAAGTATCTTTCTTTTTTTGACAAATAGCGTAAAATCTTTGACAAATACCGTGTAATTGTAAAGGAACGAAGTAACCGTCGTTGTCCTCGCCGTCGACATCGCCGTCCCCACCGAACACCGCCTTGTTTGATAACCCTAGCGACGGTACTGAGGCTCCTTCGGGTCCCACATCTGGAGAAGAAAAATAATTACAAAATAATATAGCCTAGTTAAGAAAAAGATATGTGTACAAAAAAATAGTACTAACTGTCACCCTCGCTCTCGAATACCTCTCCAGTAATATTCGCAAAGTTAGTGACAAAACTGTGTGGTGCCGTGAAGACTCTCAGGACTTTCTCATCAGCCGCGGATAGCAGCGTGGGGGGCGCGGAGAGAGAGGAGGAAGGGGATGGTACTAGCGTGACGGTACACATGTCGTAGCCGTGAACTTGTGGGCGAGCTATTTCATGCCATTCGATACCAAGACCTTGAAATTAATTTTATATATTTAATTAATTTTATAACAATAAAAGGACATAGAGTCCTAATCTGCTTATTATTAGCGTGACGTTGATATTATGTGAGTAAATAATACGGACCGTCAGTCCTCTTCCAAGGCGCATGTAAACGTGTAGTTTGGTCTAGGGACACGCTCACTAGGAACCGACCTTGAGCCTCCCACCGGATATCTTCTACACCCGCGAAGTGACCCCCCACTACTACACTGGGCTTCCACTGGCTTGTTTCCTGGAGAAAACAGTGAAACACTATATATGTAATATATGTATACATGGGCAAATATGTTGTATATTTACACAAATGCAACTTCATTTATTATTAATTTTGATTAAATAAGAATAACAAACCTTTTCCAGTCTCCATATATGCAAAGATCCATTGTACCCATGCCCCAATATGGCGTCGCTCCCAAAACAACTCCCATAGAAGCCGAGTCCGTTGCCACCTACCTCGCCCACGCGTACGCTCTCCGCCCACACGTCAGAGAGCTGCCAGATAATAAGCGTCTTGTCCAGAGATGAGGAAAGCAGACGGTAAGTTTGACCACCTAGAAAATATAATTTTAAGTTCATGTTTTAGTTGCACCTGTGAGACAGGTTAAATAATTTCACTAATTTAACTAGGAAATCAAATTAATATATTCACAATTATTCTTTAAAATATATGGGTCAATATAAAGTCAATAATAACATACCATCATCACAGCTCTTTTGCCACTGAACTCCATACACCCAGCCCTCATGGCCAGCGAGAACTGCATCAAGTTTTACTGACCATTCAACATTATATGCTTTAAATGCTTTCTCCTCAACCTTAATTCCTAAAACAGGCTTGTCTTTATGTATTGCAATCTTCCATAGACGTATGTATGTATCTTGCGAGGCTGAGGCCAGCAGTGTGGTGCAATCATCTGTAGATGTTAATTATCCATCATTAGTAGTTCTCTCTTAAACTTATTTTTAAACTTATAATATAAATATTATAAATTACTGACCAACATTAACAACATCAAGACCTCGCACCCAGTCCTCATGTCCAATGAGTGTGTGGACTCTGTGATACTCTTCATCATCAGCAAATATGTGTACCTTGTGGTCATCAAGTGCACAGAATAAAAGAGGTTTGTTACATAAGGGTAGTATGTGTGCATGCAAAGTAAGACATAGACCAGAGTGAAGGTTAATAGTCTGTCTCAGAGCAGTAGTTCCTTAAAAGAATATTTTAAGACTTAAAAAACATGTTATAAAAAAAAATATATATTTATACATATTTAATACATCTCACTTTAACCTAATTTAAACTTCTTTAAGCCTACCATTTTTTCTCTCCCAAATTCGCACAGTGGAATCTATGGATGCTGTATAAACAACCAAGATGTGGCCAATATATACACCGTGCACACAGGTAACACCATCATTATGACCTGCTAAGTTACTAGTGGCACGCCACAAGCCATTCTCAAGTGACCAAATAGCAGCTGTCTTGTCAGCAGAACATGATATTAACTCTGTACTGGTGCCATCAACTTTGTATAACCATTTCACTGAATTAACTTTTGAGCGATGATGGCTAAGCACTGTGATGGGATCTTGACCTTTTATGCTCTGAATAAAAAAACACACTCCTTTTAAAAAAAAAAATTATAATTAAAAACAATAATTTTAAAAAATATATAATGTATTACTTAAACATTCTTTTTAACTAAAAAGTTAAAAAAAATAGTAGATTACCGTATCATATATGACTACTGCATTTGAAGCACCATAGACGATCAGACCCTCTTTATTCCAATCAACAATTTCAGGAACTCGGTTACAAGCTACCGAAGTATACACTTGTTTTAAAGATACTTTCATATTTTTATTTCTTGAATTTGTCAAATTTTATTTTTAAACTCTTTTAAATTTCAAATTTGAAACTTTAGTGCTTGTAAGAGGTTACTTATGTGTCAAAGTCATGTGTTTTGTCAACTGTCATTGTTATGATTTAAACAAAATAAAAGTTGAAATTATATACATATAATATATTTTTAAATACAGATACTTAAAAGAATACTTTTAAAAATAATTCTTTTTTTTCATAGAAATATTTAATATTCATCGAGTATTTGAATAGAATATTTCTCCATATTACTGTGTTAAAACTTCAATGCTATATCTTTGCCTTTACCAGGAAATGGGGATATATAATAAAAAAAATATGAATTTTTAGCGGGAATTCTGTGAGTGACAATTGACATTTTATAAGTTTTTAGTTAAAAATGTGAAATGTCAATAATCATAATAAACAATTTAATAAAATTGTAGTTATACAAAATACTTATTTATTATTTTATAGTTTTAACATTTATATTACGGACATATTAAGCTATTTTATTCATTACATTTTAATAAATTATCTAGTATGTCAGAACTTATGATTTATGGCATACCTGTAACTTTTCCTTTTGAACCTTACGAGGTGCAGAAAGCTTATATGGAAAAGGTAATAGAGAGTTTACAAAATAATACTAATGCCGTATTGGAGTCACCGACAGGGACTGGAAAGACACTAAGCCTTTTATGTTCATCGTTGGCATGGTTGTTGGTGAAAAAGGCACAGTTACAAATGAATGCGCAACTTGGAAATTTTTCTGAGCATAGTGGGTTTAGTAGTGCTTTGCGAGATAATTTGAAAAGTAATGCAGGAAAAAAAGATAACACATCATGGGGAATGCCAAAAATTATTTATTCGTCGCGTACTCATTCACAACTTACACAAGCTATGCAAGAATTGAAGAGATCCAGTTATAGGCATGTCAGAGCAGCAGTTCTAGGCTCAAGGGATCAGATGTGTATTCATCCAGAAGTATCTAAAGAAACTAACAATATGAATAAGGTTCACATGTGCCAGTTAAAAGTGAAATCTAGAACCTGTTACTTTTATAACAATGTTGAATCTAAAAAAGATGATAGATCTGTAAAAGGTGATGAGATTTTAGATATAGAGGATTTAGTTACAGTAGGTAAAAAGTTGAAATGTTGTCCTTATTACTTATCAAAAGAACTCAAACAAGATGCAGATATAATTTTTATGCCATATAATTATTTATTAGATCCAAAATCAAGAAAGGCAAATGGAGTTGAACTTCTTAATAATATTATAATACTAGATGAGGCTCATAATGTTGAAAAAATGTGTGAAGAATCAGCTTCTCTACAAATCAGAACTACAGATGTTGCATTGTGCATAGATGAAATCACTTATGTTATGAAGTCATTTGCTGAGGGTGGAGAAGACTTAAGTGATGTTATTATGGATACCAACCAACCAAAGGATTTCACATGTGATGATTTGTGTACCTTGAAAGAAATTATGTTAGCTCTAGAGAAAGCTATTGATGAAATTCAAGTTGGGTCAGAAGGGTCAACTTTTCCTGGTGGCTATATCTTTGAACTTCTTTCTAAAGCAGAAATAACAGACAGAAACCAAATGTCAGTTATAACAATAATGGAAAATTTAATACAATATCTTTCAACGGCTAGTGCATCACCATTTCAGAGAAAAGGTGTAGGTTTACAGAAAGTTGTTGACTTATTAAATATAGTTTTTAGTGGTACAACAGTTGTATATAAAGAAAGAGTCAAACTTTGTTACAAGGTTCATGTTCAAATAGAAGAAAAGAAAAACAACAAAAAAACTGATAGCTGGGGTGCTCTTAAAGCCTCAAATTCTAAATCAGCTGAAAAAGTTCTTAGTTACTGGTGTTTTAGTCCAGGGTTTGGTATGAAACAGTTATTGGAACAGAATGTCAGGAGTATAATTTTAACTAGTGGCACTTTAGCTCCTTTAAAGCCTCTTATGTCTGAGTTAGCAATACCAATAGGAGTTCAACTGGAAAACCCACATATTGTCAAGTCCAATCAAATATATGTGAAAATTATTGGTCAAGGCCCAGATTCAGTTGTCTTGAATTCTAATTACCAAAATAGGAATAATCCTAAATACATTTCATCTTTAGGAAGAACAATACTTAGCTTCTCCAGGGTTATACCAAATGGACTCTTAGTTTTCTTTCCTTCATATCCCATAATGACAAAATGTCAAGAAATGTGGCAGTCTGAAGGCATTTGGTCCAGCATCAATAGTTTAAAACCAATATTTGTAGAACCACAAAGAAAGGATACATTTAATACCATTATTGGTGAATATTACAGTAAAATAAGTGACCCAAATTCTAAGGGAGCATGTTTTATGGCTGTGTGCAGAGGCAAAGTATCTGAAGGTTTAGATTTTGCTGATATGAATGGGAGGGCAGTTATTATTACAGGCTTACCATTTCCTCCACTTCGAGATCCAAGAATAATATTGAAGAAAAAATACTTGGAAGAGCTCAGAGCTAATCAGAAAGACTTCTTATCTGGTGATGAATGGTACTCATTGGAGGCAAGCAGAGCGGTGAACCAAGCTATTGGAAGGGTCATTCGGCATCAAAATGATTATGGTGCAATTTTGCTCTGTGACACTAGATTTAACAATCCCAAATTAAGGAATCAATTATCAGCATGGCTCCGAGACCATATAGGTGTTTCTAATAAATTTGGAGGAACTGTTAGTGAAATATGCAGATTCTTCAAGAATGCTGAAACTTCTTTACCTGCACCTAAATTAAAACCATTAAGGGCCAATGAGTCTAACAATAGTTACAAAGAAGGCAGTGTAGCAAGTTTTACTGGAGTATGTTTTCCAACTACAAACTCAAGAACCGTAAGTAAAGGTAAAACTATAAATTCAGTCAGTCAATATCCTAATTCAAATGAAGTATATGCTGACTTTTCAATAGATTTTTATAAAAATGCTCAAGCTTCTTCCTATCTCAATGAGTTTAAGCCAAAAGCTACAAAAGACTTGTTTAGTGCTTTAGACAGAAGCACTAATCCTTCTCAAGGGACTTCACAATCTTTAGTATCAATTCATAAAAGAAGTGCAGAGGATGTTAGTGCCACAATGGCATCAAAAAAGAAAAAACTTAAGATAAAAGCATTTGGATTTGAAGATAACCTTCACAATGGGGATCTTACAGAAGTGTTAGAAGAGAAAATAGCCCCCACATCTTTAATTGACTTTGTCAAGGAAATAAAAACTTTGCTTGATCCTGACAAGTATAAAAAGTTTCAATTGTCTATTTCAACATATAAAAAGGAAGGTGATTATAATGTCTTCTTAAACACACTGTCTGAATTATTGGAAAATTCAAAATTATTTTATTTATTCAAAGGCATGAAGAGATTTTTAAAAGATGATCATAAAAAAACTTTTGAAGACTACTGTGATAAAGTTAAATTTCATAATTGATATTTAAGAATCATTGTTTGTATTTTAATTGTAGCAAAATTTAATAAAGAAAAACTTTTAATGTTATTGACTTATTTATGCTAAAATGTCTAACATATATTTGTTTAAAACATGTTCATCAGCATATTAAAAGCAACACAAGATAAAGAGTAAATCATATATTTTAATTAACTACAAGAGCTTAGTCTAACACATAAGTTTTATCAAAACTCACTATTTTAGCAATAACTAAAACACATTTTGAGGTGCTTCATTGATCCTATTGGTTATTTCAACGGTATTTATTCTTAACATAGTCTGTGGCATTCTTTGAAAGTTGATTCTCATGTATTGCTTCCTCCTTTTCTTTTTGAAATGAGTTTTTGTGTGCGAGAGCCCCTTTGATATAATCGTAGCTGTGACATTGACCAAACCTGGTTGCACAAGTGGACGTCCAATTAGGGAAAAGTCCTTTGTAGCTGCTAGCAATACTTTATCTAATTTAATTTTATCTCCAATGTTAGGTGGCCAGTGACCTTCAACGACAAGAAGATCACCGTCTGTGACTCTCCATTGTTTGCCCAGTAAATGAACAATGGCGAAATTTCGAGATACTCTATCTTCAATTAATTTATTGCATGTAGCTATGACTTCTTTCGTGTCTTGGGAAACGATTGGATTAGGATTTTGTGATATAAGTCTAGATAAAATTCCTCCTAAAATAAACGTACCAATATATTAATGTGTTGAGAACGTATAGTAAAGCATATAAATTATTTATAATTTGTTCACAATTATAATAAGCTAACCTTGACCACTAAACGCACTAGTCAATCGTTTTAAACCAGCTCTTATCAAGGCCATTGTAGCTATATTTTTTAATAACTTTGAATTAATATTATGTTAAATAAGCAAACATTCCCAAAAAATATATAACTATAACCTTAAATTGAAGTTGCAATGGCAATAACAAATGACATTTATTATTACTTTGCCAACTTATCGATATTGCCATACTTAAAATCTTATAGATTTTAAGTATGGCTAAAATAAATATATTGCACTCTTTTAAAATAAGAATTAAAAAATAAATACAACCACACAAGAAAAGTCTTAAAAAATATAAAGAAAAAAAAAGTCCTACATATATGAAGGTATGTAGTACACAAATTTTCACCTGCTAGTAATTCTAACCTCTTAATATTAACCATTACTATAAGAACACGTAATTTTTTTTGAACACAGCATATAATCCATATGAGATATAATTTATTTACGAAACAAATACAATATGAAGATTCTAGTCGTTACTCCTGATTATAATAACCGATTGGATGTTCTAAATAATGTAAATATTTAAAACAGATAATTCTATCCTGTATTAAACAATCCCTGAAATTGAATCATGGTTTTTTTTTTGTGTGAAACAAAAGTCAATTGGACTGATTTGGTAGAAATCATCGGGTAAAGAAATGTGGTATGCTGTGTTTATGAGTATGAGATTATCGAGCCAATTACAAACGAGTGCTTTGAATGTTATTATTTTTTGTTTTATCTAACCGTAAAATTATTATATATATATTTCGGAGATAGAGGCATATGAGTGGCTTGCTCGTTCTTAATGGAGTCATCTGGTACAGGATCCGAGGCGTAGGTCTGAGGCAATTAAACCGCACAGACACAATATGACAGTTAAATTATCGTGATGTACGATACATATCTATATGTCGTAAATATATATTTCATCCTATATATATATATATATATATATATATATATATATATATATATATATATATATATATCTATATATATATATATATATATATATATATATATATATATATATATAGGATGAAATACAAACCGACACGGGCAAGTATTCGAACCTGTGACCTCTGGGCAACCGTCACGTCGCTCTACCAATTGAGCTACCGAATTGCTACTGAACGTACGTACGTACCTACTTAATGTAGCTTAGATAGCTAGTGTTAGTCATATTTATTTATAATAATTTAAATGGTAAATACATTGGAATTTACATGTTTTAGTTCATAAGTTTCAACAGTAGCGCCACCTACATAATTAATTATGGAATATTATTTAATATTTACTGTTAAATGTTTTAAGAATTAGAAGCATAGAATATTTTAACATAATGTTTAATCTTTTATTAATTATTAGAACTTATTATAAGGTATAAATAATATCATCTGTAAGTTGGTTAAGAAATTGTAAATTACCCTCGCCTAAATATTATAGTGTTAAAAATATTATAAAACGAGTTGTAAGGGCTGCTCTCGCCCATTCTATTACAAATGGTTGGATATTAAACATTGAAGTGCAAGTACTGTGTATTACTGAAACAAGTCTTAACAAGTCAGAAGTGTTCGACCGCTGTAGTATTACGCGCCACGTGTCTATATACACCGTTCGCAAGATATCTTGTCCAAGAATGCTGATGAAGATGGAGTGCTGCCACTGCCGTTGAAAAGCCATGAAAATAAGAGACGACGTTAAAGTTACGTCTAAGAATGCTGATGATGATGGAGTGCTGCTGCCACTGCTGTTGAAAAGCCACGAAAATAAGAGACGACGTTAAAGTTACTATTTGGGCCTTCTCAGAGTGCTGCTGTAGTAACCTCAAGCGACAACGAGTCGTAGATTTAAAATGATATTGCAAGTGCGTAAGTTTTTTTTTTTTCTTAATACCCACGTTTTGCCATCTGCTTAGCAGGCTAATTGTCTAGCTGGTTATTCGGCAGCATGCTCAATATAGAATATTAATAACTTTGTAGCTTGAAGTTAATAGCACTACTATTAAATTCTATTCATCATATATATCATATTCACTATTAACCATATCCTGTTAAAGTTCAATCATATGCGAAATACAATAAAAGCCTGAATATTTATCAAAACTTTACAGTGTTATTAATACAATATCTCTCCATAAATGTTTACATCGCTTGGAGTCTTTGGTGAAGACGTACGTCGGAGATGGAAAACTCTATACTACTACTTGACTGCTAATCTGGAAGGGAATTCGTTGCTATGTTATGAAAATCAACAACATATCAACATCTACTGGAAGAAGCGGTCAACCAAGTACTTTCTTCCTGATCACGGGATGGCAATGCAAGCAAGCAGCACTATACAACGGTGGACCTGAATATAACGACAAGGTGACAGACAAAACTTTATTATAAGAAACTAGCCCTAGAAAAGTTTTGCATAATTAAGTGACCATGTGATTTATAATATTATTGTTACTACGTATACCAACTTTCAAAGCTTTTAAGACCCAGTTGTAGGTTAGAGACGCGATTTTTTTTTTCTTTGCTTTTATTAAGTTACTAGCTGTAGGCCGCGGCTCCGCCCGCGTGTAGGTCGCTTTTCGCGTAATCTGTGGAAACTACAATTATCCAGACCAATAATAGACTTATAGTTAATTCTATAGTATCCTATTCAAGTGGAAATTTTATCTATATAGGCATTACATTGCTACGATATCAAACTGAAAATAATAACATACATCTACATCACACACACACGACCAGGAGATTATTCAGATATACGTATTAAAGCATATGGATTCGAAATATAATGTTTTTGACAATATAAGTATAGATATAGATATAGAAAATCAAATGCTGTTTAGAGCAAGGTTGTTCATAATTGAATATCTGTGACATTTAAATAATTTATTTGGATAAGGAATAATATCGTAATTATTAAAACACCTTCGAAAGTGTATATTATTTTAGAACTAATTTCATAACCATAGAAAACGTTATAGTGAGTCAACCTTAAAAGCTAGATATATCTTGTCGCGGACTTCTTTTTAAAACATTTAAAGAGAAACAATTTCATAGAACATCATTTTTGCGTAACTTTCACCGTTTTCGCAGCGCACGCAGTTTTTTGTTTATTTTTTTTTACACCTTGCGTTAGAATATTCAAGTTTTAGTAATCATCCCTAATTTTTTGAAAATGAAACATAGCCTATGTCACTCGGGAATAGTGTAGCTTGCCAACGGTGAAAGAATTATTAAAATCGGTCCAGTAGTTTCGGAGCCTATTCATTCCAAACATACAAAAAAATAAACAAACCTTTCCTCTTTTTAATATTAGTATAGATATAACTGACGCGGTAGTTGAGACTTTGAGACTTGCAATATAAAAGTAATGTTAGTATTTTAGAATTCGATTTAGGCTTTAATGTCTTTATATATGACATAGAAGTGAACACTCTCAATGAAGGGGTAATATTCGGTTTACAAAATGTATGTAGGTTATTTAAAGAACGATTTCTTAAAAAAAAAAAAAAGAGTATATTCAGTTGTAAATGATTAAAATATAAAATCCAATAATATCTGTTTTAAGAAGTTTCATTGGTTACTTTCATAAATCAAATTTGCTTTAAAAAACCATTTTTTAGGTGGGCAAAAATAAAGTTTAAAATCGTTTAAAATCTGAACCGGTACTGTCTAAATATAATCCCGAACTAAACAGACTAATTCAATAATAACGCGTATGAATATGAAGCAATGATACTGGTATTTATTACTAAAACATATTTCTATTATCTTTTATTTGACCGTTCAAATTATTTACTGAGTGTTAAGTTCTCAGTAGTACGAATCTGTACGAATTTATGATCTTAAATTTTGAATCGATTATTGAAAAGGTAAAACGCAATAGGTATTCCGAAATAAATTCGTTAGAATCGATAAATTATTTCAGAATGATGATAATATAGGTTTAACATTTAGATCGATTTTAAACTACACCAATAAACGCGTACATTTCGTATTAAATTGTAAAAAAAATAAAGCAAGCAATTAGGTCTTCTAAATCCCTATTAAAAAAAAAAAAAAAACTTTAAACGATATGCATGGCACTCGATTATTTAATTTCCGATAGTATGTTAAAGAAGAAAAGAAATAACTACGATGAATTATCTTACACGCGTTTTTGAACTGTCAAATCGAGGAATTATTTATATAAATCCACAGTAAAAGTTTTACTAAACAAGAAATAATTGCATGCCTAAACAATATACCATAATTGACAGTTCAGACAGTTCAAATTAGGTATTTCAAATTGATGAACTTTAAAAAAAATATATAATTTTCTAGGTTATGACTGTTTATTACTTAAAAATAGAATTATTATAAAACATGCCTCCTAAATATTCTTATTAGCAATATGAAACATAAACACGTTAGACTTAAAGACTCTGGTAACTTGAACTCTAGACAAGACAAACATAAGAAAATTAGCAAGGAATATATATTGTCGTACCTTAGGGTATAAGAAGTAATATTATATATGGCATGGCCTCCTAAACCCCAAGCCCCAACCCCCTAAATTTCCAAGAATCGTATTATTTTCAGTATAACGTTTGTAAAATTTAATGCAGTTGAATTCTATTAAATAATTTATACTGTAGATAATAATAAAACAAAAAATAAAATACGTTTTGAATAATTGTATCATTCATTGTTTCGATTATATAGTAAACTAGATGTAGGTATACAATGTACAAAATTACGATTTCAAACTCGGAATAAAATTAATAACACTTTTATAACAAGTGATTGAAAATTTAATGGACTTACGTTTTAATGCTTTATAAATAAATTAGTTAATCATTAGTTATTGATTTAGTGCAAATTAGAACAATTGGAAATAATAATATAAATAGAAAACTTCTAAGGAAATATGCTTGGTTTTATAATGTTCTCCAATTGTATGAAAAGTATCGTTACATCTTCAAAATAAATAAACAATAGTTTAAAAAACTAAAAAAAACACGCTTTTATTGCTAACCGAACTAAAAACTAGAAAATAATTTTTAATGACAAAGAGTATAAAATTACAGTAGTAGAAGATCGAACAATTAATCATAGTGAATCGCCTTAATATAAAATTATAATAAAATTTAAGTTATAACAGAATAATTCAATTCTGAGTAAAAATCGTGGGGTGCATTTTACTGTGATTCATAACTATCCTCTCATAGATAGTTGCTAATAGAATGATTGTAATACCTTAAATATCGAGCACCCCACGCTTTTTACTCAGAATTGAATTATTCTGTTAATAACTTAAATTTTATTATAATTTTATATTAAGGCGATTCACTATGATTAATTGTTCGATCTTCTACTACTGTAATTTTATACTCTTTGTCATTAAAAATTATTTTCTAGTTTTTAGTTCGGTTAGCAATAAAAGCGTGTTTTTTTTAGTTTTTTAAACTATTGTTTATTTTTTATTTTTTAGTCTGTGACAAACTCATAAATTGAGAAATCATTTCATTACTTAGATTTTTTTAGAAAGAATCACTCAGTGGTCTCCGTATGATCGATCAACGGGCATTGATCCGAAATCAATCGCCTTCACGGTTCAATGGGACTTACTTTCATCATTGTGGTTAGTTTTACCTCCCAATTAATGGAAAAATCCAGATTGACGTCGTTAAGTTGTCAATAGACCCTTAGTACTTCTACTGTTGAAGTCTCTTAGGAATAAGTCTAATTCATTAATTAGTTTTTTGAAGATTTAGGGTATTAAAATTTTTTACGAATCATTTCGTAATTTAATCATTTCATTTAAAGCTTCACTATTGCACGGGGTTTTTCCTGTTAACTTAGAGCAATCAAGTTCTTCAATCCGAATACCGTCCAAAGATCTTACACGACTAAGTGCTACATAAGCTTGTCCAGCAGCAAACAATCGCGAGCCTAGATAAATAACTGCATGATCAACTGTACAACCTTGCATCTTATGGACGGTTGAAGCCCAACTCAGAATTAACGGTAACATTCGTCTCTCGGCAGTCCCATAGCTGTATTTCGCCGGGAACTGTATCGATATCGGTTTAATCATGTGCACGCCATCTGAACCGAAATCAATACGTACTGACGGGATGTCTTCCGCGTATAGTTGGTCTCTGCGAAAATTTGGCCAGATAATTTCAGTGATGAAACCCATATTGCCATTTACTAAACCTTTCGCCACGTCAATATTTGACCTTAACATCACTTTAGCCCCTACGAATATTTTCAGTACTTTCGGAAGACCTCCGGTTTTATTAATATCATTAGGTATCACAGAATCTAAGTCCGTGTTACCTAGATTTCGAGTAGCATCAATGAGTTGGTCTTGTGCTTTTATTGTATTAATAACAGTCCCTTTATTCTCAAAACTTTGGAGAACTTTTTCGTTATGTCTAGCAACTTGATCATTCGTTGGGTAAATTCTTAATGCCTTTTCAATCGAGAATTCATTAGTTGCATCTGTTGAAACTTTTTCGAGAAGGATTTTAAGTTGCCTAGACGTCATTTCTCCAACTCTAAGGGCGTTAAGCACATCTATAAATGTCGTATCTCCTTGTTGACGCATGTTCTGTCTGAGTTCAACCAGACGGAACTGTCGCCACAAATGTGTAGCTGGCTTCATATGTTCTGGTTGCTGAAAAACTTGATGCCCTCGGACAGGTGGTAATTGCATTAAATCACCAAAGAGTATCACATTTATACCACCAAAACAATCGTCTGGATTTTTCAGCTGTCGCAAACGAGAGTCGATCATACAAAGCATCTCATAAGGTACCATAGAAATTTCATCTATGAACAGAAACTCCACATTTTGCCATAATTGTCGCATTCCTCTCAAATAATTACCAGTAAGAAGTGGCATACTCACAATTACTCCATCTTTTTGTACTGGTAGTTTCAGCAGACGGTGTAGTGTAGTGCCACCGATCAACCGTGCTGCAACTCCAGTGAGAGCACCAACTTTTACGACCGATTTTCCAAAACATCGGTTCACATGGTTTTTTAATAGATTAAAAGTGAATGTTTTCCCGGTGCCTGCTCCACCAGTTACGAAAATTTTCTCTCGTTTCATATCACCATTAAGTTGATTCTTAATACTCTCTGTGATAAGAATTAGCAATTGTCTTTGATCAACATTCATCGCATTTTGCGCTCTTTGGAATTGATCATTGGTCATTTCTGTCTCTGGTAACTCTTCCTCTTCCACTTCAGGATTTATAATCTCTGGCTGCTCTAAAATTTCGAAAGCATGAATCTGGTTGAATGCGTTTTCAAGTTGTTGATCCCGCTCTCGATGTTGGCACATATGTCTACTTGTTTCCCTTAAACGACTCTCTCGAGCTAAGAAAGCTTCTTTTGCGTTATCAAAGCCTTCGGGTAATTCAGTTTCCGAACGATAAGGCATATATTGAAGGAGTAAGCTGTAGAAAAAGTTATCTGGATCCGAAGCTGCTATAAAGTATGGCACTCTGACAACTGCAGGAACATTTCTCACAACCATCTTGCTCTCATCCAACAGAGTAATGAGTGGACGACGTATGTTTGCTTGTTTTTCATAGGCATCATGATCTACACTTTCCTCGGTATCACTTACCTTTTTCGGAAAATGAGGTTCAAACAACATAGCAAACTCTGTAAGGCTCATATTCACAAAATCGTAGTCAGGATGTTGTAACGGACGTTTTTCATATCTTTCAAAGATATTGCTAAAGTAGCCAATTGCGTGTCCGCTTCTATCGAATTGCAATACTCGGTAACGCTGTTCGGGCTTCCTTGTATTCAGGAAAACACAATTTCGTGAACTGTTTCGTAATGGGATATGACAAAGCCGATATGCGCATTCTGCAGCTGATACTTGTCGTTCACGAAGAATCTTCATACATATCTTGAAGAGTTTGCGTGAAAGATCAGTCTCTTCGCGTTGGATTTGTTGTATAGCCTGTGCAATTCCAGCATCGACACCCTCAGGTTCTGCTTTTGATAGATACTTTGCAATATAGTATGCTATTGCTTCGTTTGATCCGCACGGTTGAATGTCCATATCACCTGTCCACAGTTTTAATAACTCTGGATGGTAATTATTTACCCAAGCATCTTCTTTACGACGTTTAAGTAAGCAAATTCTACCTCCATTACGGAGAAAATCATCAGAAGAATGTGATATTATTCGTGTCTCGGCACATTCTTGACGTGGAAAATTGAATCGACATCTTACAAAGGTATTATTTTTTGTACAAGTTTATGTATGCCGATGAATTTGGCATTTTTTCACGAGTTTGAAGAGCTCTGGATCTTCTTCTTCTGTAGGAATTTTACACCAGCAGTTACGATCAAGCAAAAGTTTTCCTTCTTCTGTATCAAATGCTGGATGATTTTCGATCCAAACTACCATATGAAGATGAGGACTACCACGATTTTGAAACTCAAACGCCACCAGAAGTCTTTTACTTTTCCGCCAAATACCTCATCATTATTTTGAATGAATTTCATTAGAGCATTTACTCTGATCATGAAATGTCGACTCAAAATCACTGGGTACTTTTCAATGAGTCGTTGAGTCTCATAAATGTCAAGTGTATTTGGATCAACGTCAGGTCTACCATCGGCTATTAACAAAGCCTTTCGCTGATCTAACCAGTGGAGATCATTTGAACTAAAAGTTACAAAATACGTTGGGGCTCCTATACATCTGATTTGAGCTAATAGCTCGTTTAAGGCTGATCTCCAATAGGCTGCAGAACCTCTCAAATTCTTTAGATAAAGATGGACATCTTCAACTGCGCCTTCTTGGTTAACAATTTTTTTACCGCATGCTGATATAGTACTTTTGATGCGATAATATTCAAAGAACGATAAAGCATAGAAGAGATAATCGTTACGTTGAAATCTTGTGTCACTTCCCAAAATTCTAGACTGATAGTAGTCTAATGGTGTAATCTTTACAGGCCTCTTTTCTGCGAAACCATTCTTCCCGTAAGGAAACAAAAAGAACCAGGCAAATTCCTCTGCTTTCAGTTCATGGCCGACATTTACGATATTATCTTTCGTCTTGCGGGTAATTTCATTAAGGTTTCGTGAGACCTGTATCTCATCTTCCACATTAGGAGGCATTACATCAATCGGTGCCATCATTGATGTCTGCAGTGGGATAGTTTGATCAGTTAAATTCTGTTGGGAAGTAATTATTTGGGATGCTACTGCTACCTTTTCAGGGCTCTGCTGAATTTCTACCTCCTCAGAATCATCATGTATATCCAAGATTTCGACGTTGATGTAATCAAGAGTAAATTGTACATTTTTGCTGCCTGTTGTACGTTTACATATCCTCACAAACTCGTCAAAATTATCGCATTCAATAACGCAAGCTTTTCCATTGTTGTCGTTTGCTTTAGATCCCTTTTGGCCACAAGAATGTGAGTTACTGAAGTAATACTTGTTAACATAATGCATTACTCCAAATGATTGACCATCGGTTATTAGTATGCCTGCGTTATACACCATGAACAGATCCTCCAAGCCTTGACGAAGAGTACTTCCAAAGTTTCCTTTATTTGATTTGTCATTCAAGCTTCCGAATATACTTGGTTCTTCATCAAAAGTGATCTGAAATCTTTTGCCGAATGCGACCAAGTCATCTTGAATAACTGTAAAATTTCGTACTGATAGGTATCCATCGTTTTCTATAGGATAAGCCGCTAAATTTCTCTCAGTTTGAAATCTTATATTGCTGTAGATTTGGTCACCTGTTATCAGATTTAGATTAAGGATGTTCGTAGACCAATATTGTGGTGAAAATATGCAGGCTCGGAGAATGTTTGCTAATGCCATTGCACAACATTGTACCCCTGCGAATCCTGATGTGAATATGAGATCGTTGCCTTGATGCCATGAAGCACGTACAATTCTCGAGGAGTCGCTGATCTCCTTGTAAGCATTAGCATTCTCAGTAGGTTCGTTATTGGTTTCTACAGCAATCTCAATTGGTGCTTCTTCTACTCTTATAATATCATTTTCTTCAATTACAGCGTTCTGATCGATAGTGACATCTTTGTAGAGTGGATTGTTCAAAATCAGCCAATTTAGTGCATCATATACTTTTTGTTTAGATATTGAAAACTGTCGTGTTACGTTAATATTCTCTAAACGCTCAGTTATGACAACTATTCCAGCATTATTTGCGGTTCTTGGTAACATGTTCGTAAGGTTTTCGGTAACTTCAAAAACATCTTGTGCGAACAATACCGCTTGGCCACGAAAACTATACTGCCCAAATACGCCACTTAATTTGATAATTTTTATAAATGGAATAATGCGTGAAATTAGCCGTTGTTCGGCTTGTGATAATTCCGCAATTACATTTGGAATGGATCCTGGGTCCAAATTATTCCAATAAGATCTAGAAGGTGCAAGATTTTTCTTTGAATTCAAATGACTCTTGCACCGTTTACAGACGATCAGGCAATTTCTTTGTTTTAATTCGCTAGGCAAATATGGTGCCGATTTAGTATCTACAATCCATTTAGAGATCTGATTTTGATAGCACCGTTTAGTGCAAACTTCACAGATCTTGTCACAGAACGTGTTAATTGATTGCATGAAGCCAATTATACTGGCCCTACTCATTCTTCTCGACTCTGCGGTTCGTTGCCGCATGTGCTGTAATCGAGCCGCTCTGTCTTCTTCTGATTGTGAGGCTCGATATTCAGCGTTATGTTGCCGCATGTGCTGTAATCGAGCCGATCGGTCTTCTTCTGACTTTGAGGCTCGATATTCAGCATTATATTGCCGCATGTGCTGTAATCGAGCCGCTCTGTCTTCTTCTGACTGTGAGGCTCGATATTCAACATTATGTTGCCGCATATGTTGTAATCGAGCCGCTCTGTCTTCTTCTGACTGAGAGGCTCGATATTCAGCGTTATGTTGCCGCATGTGCTGTAATCGAGCCGATCTGTCAATTTCTGATTGTAAGGCTCTATATTGTTTCATATATAGCCGCCTTTCGTTTTTCCTCTCGCCCACTTGAACATTCGTCAGTTCTGAAAGATTTTCTTCCAGTTTTCTTCTCTTTTTCGCCAATCTTCTCTTTCTTTGTGTTGTAGTTTCAAGTGTTTTCTTTTCCGCCACTCTCCTCTTTTTTTGTGTTGTATTTTCAAGTGTCATTTTTGTTCCCACGAGTAACGGACAATTAAACGGTCAACCCTCTCAGAGGCCCGATAGAAGGGTAAGGCTTAAATTAGACAAGGTTCAGCCTGGTGCCCTGAATTCGACGCTAGCGACATGACATTTTTAAACACCCTCTGCCATTCATCCCTCGGCACGTTTCTCACCTTATATTGGATTGGGTGGTTCAAAATTGAGTGAAAATTTAGCGCTCGACATATGCTAAAATTGTGCTGTACATTTTATAGCGATGCTGGAACGTTACATGAACTCTTTGTTTTGTGATAAATAAAATTTTCAGATTGTACGAAAAGTATCAAAGTTGGCATTCTACAGTAGACGCCGCTTATTGTGATCACTTTCAGCCGAATGATAACATTATGCGGATGGTACTTTTTCATGCTTGTTGGGGGATTTTAGTGCACATAATAAATGATCTAAGTACTCTATAGTATATTTCGATCTCAGATCTGTTTTTTAGAAATTTACACAGGAGTGATTGAGAAATTCCCAGTTGAATCGCAGCATCACGTTGACTTATTTTCGGTAATTGATCGTACTTTTCGAGAATTTGTTGTTTTTCTTCATTCGTATAATCTCAGCGTTTACGCATGACTTTAATTTTAGTTAAGCACTTCGAACGATGAAACTCAAAAAATGTTTCAAAAACTGTCTCAGATACGATTACTTCAACTCTATCGGTAGTTTGAGGAGAACTGAGGGAAATTTGAATTTTCAAGCCTTTTATAGACAAATGCAGGACCATCGCTAAATTGTTTTCTAAAAGGTAATTAACGAAAGGGACCAGGTGTTCTTTTCCTTTTGAAAAATGAGAAACTTTTAATCGGAAGGTCGGAATTTGTACAATAGGTAAAGATTGTAAACTCAAACAAAAGGATTTTTGAATGAGGATTACCTTAGTAATAAATATTGCTATAAATAACATTTGTACCTTTCTAACTCGATAACAATAAGCGACTTTTGATCACAATAAGCGGCTTTTTTCAAATGTATTTTTAAAGAGAAATTTGAGACCGACCGTTTTCGATAACAATAGCCGGCTGATAACATTAACCGCGATCACAATAAGCGGCGTCCACTGTATTATCTTATTACTTGCATCAAGTCCTGAACCAACAAAAATTTTTGAGATATACATTCCAGGTTCATTACCAAGTAATTGATTTTGTTTGATAGCTTATTCACAACGATACTTCAGTATTTTACTATGGTGGATATTTTACCTTAATAATGCAAGATTTTATATTTTTTTGAAATTGCAATTTTACAATCATCAAATTCCGGGTTCACTTTCAAGTAATTGTTTCAAGTTGATTATCATATCTATCTTGTGTATAAATGCAACACAGCTATAACCTGTACGGTGCAACTTTAACCCATGCCGATTGTGTTGCTCTAAATGTTTCACCTTTCCATATATATCTCGGCAACGCAAGAAAAAAGAATATAGAATGTGTTGGATTACATAGGCTCAAGCGGCGGCGGATAGTTAGTAACCGTCCAATGTATAAGTTGCAAGAATTAACTTGTACGGGCAGGTTTAAACACCCCGACATGAGCTTCTGCGCAGGCCATTGCGCAAGTAGAATTTTTTTACTTTAAAATTTTACAAAACTTCAGTTAATGTAGAATTGTCAAATTTAACTTATATTAAGTTACTGATTTCTTAATGTGAAATAATTTTTAATGACAAAGAGTAAAAAATTACAGTAGTAGAAGATCGAACAATTAATCATAGTGAATGTCCTTAATATAAAATTATAATAAAATTTAAGTTATTAACAGAATAATTCAATTCTGAGTAAAAATCGTGGGGTGCATTTTACTGTGATTCATAACTATCCTCTCATAGACAGTTGCTAATAGAATGATTGTAATACCTTAAATATCGAGCACCCCACGCTTTTTACTCAGAATTGAATTATTCTGTTAATAACTTAAATTTTATTATAATTTTATATTAAGGCGATTCACTATGATTAATTGTTCGATCTTCTACTACTGTAATTTTATACTCTTTGTCATTAAAAATTATTTTCTAGTTTTTAGTTCGGTTAGCAATAAAAGCGTGTTTTTTTAGTTGTTTAAACTATTCTTTATTTTTTTTTTTTTTTTATTTTTTTTTTTTTTTGGGAAACTTTTATCAAATTATTGCATTGTCATCGGTCCTTGATACGTGTGCAAAGTTTCAATTTAATCGGATCGCTGGAACCTGGTGAAAATTAAGCTCGAAGATTCCGTTACATACATACATTGATACATACAACCCAAGCTAATAAAAGCGTATTAAAAAGAGGACTATAAAAATGTTCTATTCCCACTAATGATTATTTTTTTTAGTTAAGAATATTTTCAATATTGATACGGACAGAGTAAATAAAGAATGTAAAAATGTAAAAATATATATATATATATATATATATATATTTATTTATAAAATCTTTATTATACAAAAAAATTTATACAATTGGCGGACTTAATGCTATAGTACTTGATACCTACTAATTATCTAGAAGTACCCGCGACCCCTAACAATATATTACAATTTCTTAAATAAAAAGAAATATTTATTTTATTTATTTTATTTTAAAAACTTATTGCACATACAATTATTACAAAAAATTACAGTAGTAGGATGTTGATACAGTAAGAAATTTTTGTGCAAAGGCGGTCTTATCGCTTAAAAGCGATCTCTTACAGACAACCCTTGATGAGTAATGAATATTTGCAAGGTCATAGGATAATGCACGCATACTACGAGAATAAGAATTTATACATAAGGAATCGATAAAAATAAAAACTATCGTTTTTAATTATATAAGTAATTTAATAATGATTATATATAAATATACACATACGCACATACATATACGTACATATATCTGTATATATAAATAAATAGAATAAAATAGATAACCTATATAATATATGGTATACATACTTATGATAAAGATATATATTGCGTAGATAAATAATATTGCTTCAAACGATTTTTGAAAATTGACAGTGATTTAGAAGTTTGAATTTCTAACGGTAGGTCATTCCAGAGTAATATAGAGAAATATATATAAATATTACAATTGTCGTGAATCTTGAATCGTGTTATGGTTAATAACTAAATGTAGCTTCCTTATTAACTACCTTTAAAGTATTTAAATTTTTTAAATTCGTGTGAATGAACATTTTCTTAAGATGTAAAATTTAAAACTGTTTCGATACAATACGAAATCATTTAAAATTCATTTTTTCTTTAAAAAAAATATAAAGAAACTAACCAAATAAAACAATACAAACGTAATACAAAGTAAAAACAACCTGCTACTTCCAACAAAACCCATGCATAGTATGAATTTCAAAGTCATATATCTCTGTAGATGATCTCTGATCATTAATATAGCCTAACAAAATGAGCTTGGTTTGCTTTTATTAGTTAAAGATTTATTTGCTTAGAATGAGTTTTAAAAAGTTAAAATTAAATATATGTTCATAACAATGATATTAATAAGTAAATTATTGAATAATGTGTTGAGTACCAAGTTGGTGTGTTACGTGGTAAAAATAAATGTAAAGTACCATGTTGGTGTAAAAATGATAATGTAATAACATGTTTGTGTGTCCCGTAGTAAAAATAAGAAATTGATGCCATGTTGGTGTGTCCAATAGTAAAGGTAAGTATGAAATACCATCAATGGGTGCGTCCCGTGGTATAAAAAATAAGAATAAACTACCATCTGTGTGTGTTCCGTTGGTAGTAGTAAAAGTATAAGAAATACCATCTGTGTGTGTTCCGTTGGTATATAAAAAAAAAATAATAAGAATAAACTACCATCTGTGTGTGTTCCGTTGGTAGTAGTAAAAGTATAAGAAATACCATCTGTGTGTGTTCCGTTGGTATATAAAAAAAAATAATAATAAGAATAAACTAACATCTGTGTGTGTTCCGTTGGTAGTAGTAAAAGTATAAGAAATACCATCTGTGTGTGTTCCGTTGGTATATAAAAAAAAAATAATAAGAATAAGCTACCATCTGTGTGTGCTCCGTTGGTAGTAGTAAAAGTATAAGAAATACCATCTGTGTGTGTTCCCTTAGTATATATAAAAAAAAAAAAAAAAAATAAGAATAAACTACCATCTGTGTGTGTTCCGTTGGTAGTAGTAAAAGTATAAGAAATACCATCTGTGTGTGTTCCGGTGGTAATAGTAAAATAGAGATATATCCCATGTTGATGATGTGTGTCCATGGGCACCAGATCATAACGGCATGTCCGTTGATCTGGCTTTTTGTAAGCAGCCTGGTTTGTCCGGTGCAAAGAGAACAAGTATTTATGATAAAAACGATTATTATTATATATTATTATTATATTAACGAGTATTTATGATAAAAATTATAATTATATTACGAGGACGTAATAAGATGTCAAAACGGCCGATAGTAAAGTTATATGTTGTATAAATGTAATGTAATTTCGCACATTGAAAGTATAATTAGATGTTTTTTTTCTTGATTCATTGTATTTTTAATAATTTGTTTTTCTCTATAACATTGTAAGATCCTGAATTCAGATGACCATTTGGTCTACTGGTTTCCAGAATGTTTATTAAATTAGAAATTAGTCATTTAATATATGATGGTTGGTAATTAAAGAAATTAATGATACTATTACGAGGTCGTAAGATTACAAATCAGGAAAGGCCGAGTGTTAGTCATATTTATTTATAATAATTTAAATGGTAAATACATTGGAATTTACATGTTTTAGTTCATAAGTTTCAACAGTAGCGCCACCTACATAATTAATTATGGAATATTATTTAATATTTACTGTTAAATGTTTTAAGAATTAGAAGCATAGAATATTTTAACATAATGTTTAATCTTTTATTAATTATTAGAACTTATTATAAGGTATAAATAATATCATCTGTAAGTTGGTTAAGAAATTGTAAATTACCCTCGCCTAAATATTATAGTGTTAAAAATATTATAAAACGAGTTGTAAGGGCTGCTCTCGCCCATTCTATTACAAATGGTTGGATATTAAACATTGAAGTGCAAGTACTGTGTATTACTGAAACAAGTCTTAACACTATACATGTTAATATATGTTTTCAAACATTATCTCAGCATATTATATACCTATATAATATAGTTAGAAGTGCTGTCGTCATTTCCGGCAGAATAACAAAAAGCAGTGCTGACACGAATGTGAAGACCCGATTCATCACATTATTAGCTCTCTTGCATACTATTTTGTTATTACATTTACATATACATTTTCAATTTAGTGTCAATTGGGTGATAAAGGAAGGGTGTATTTATTCACTAGCTGTGACTGCGACTTCGTACGCGTAGATTTCGATAAAACGTACCCTTTGTTGTAATGTATGTAAAAACGTAACTAAACCAATGTATGTAAAAACGTAACTATAAACCTTCAAAGTTTTAATCGAACTCAATTAAGTAGTTTCTGCATACGTATAGGAGTATTTTTATTTATTTATTTATTTATTTCCGTGAAGTCCATTTCAATATATTCCCGAAAACTGAATCCAAATCGTTTGATACGTTTCTGAGATTAGATTACATAATTTTCTTAAACTCTTTAAATACATATATCTTTTGATAGAGTGAAAAGTGTGCAATAAAAGTGAAAAACTAAATGTTATTCAGAGTGACGCTAATTTTGGCTATATATTTTTTACGTGTTGCATGCACAACTAAAAGACAAACAGATGAACAGATTTTTTTTAATGTTAGAAATGGATTCTGTTAGTTATCCCTTCACATCCTGGCTATTTATTTCTTATTATTTTTAATGTAAAGAGACTACTCCTCTACAGATTTGTTACATAAATAGAAGAAGACTTGCGTGGTACCTATTACGTGATTCATATAAATTGATTCATGAATTCTTTTTATTTCTTAACCGACTTAAATAAAATAAACACAAAATGTTAAGTGAAGACTGTTACAATATATTGCGAAAACTGAATCCGAATTGGTTCAGCCGTTTCTGAGATTAGCGTCCACAAACATACAGACATACAGACAAACAGACAGAATAAAAAACCATTGTTTTGGGATCTCTTGCTCTTATAAAGGCCCCTCATGATATATTTTTTTTCATATTCTCCTTGTAAAGAAATCGATCAGTGACAATTTTATTAAATGTAATAGCTGTTGCTGCAACTTCGTACGCATAGATTTCGTATTTGATAAAACGTAACCTTTGTGCTTACCAATTTATGTAAAAATTATAAACCTTCAAACTGGTAAGCAGCAATGCTAAAACAATAATAGATTATTACCTTCTTCATTTGTTAACAAATTGTTAAAAAAAAACTAAATGTAAAGTGAATCCCATGACAATATATTCCCGAAAACTCTATCAATATCAATAAACCTGTTTCTGAGATTAGCGTGCAAAACATGCAGACATACAGACGAACCGCCAAAATGAAAAACCTTGTTTCGGGTTCTCTTGGTTAAAATGGTCTCCCTGTATGAATTTATGAAAATGTACAGATAGATGATTATTGTCGGGGAACCGTTGTACCTACGTTGACGATGGTGTCTATTTTACAAATTTTTCTAATCTAATGACTTACAGTATACGATTTGTTGGTGTTATTTCGTTATTTGCCTTGGTAACTTGCATGTTGATTTTTTTCTTTATTTAGCGGTCCCCCGAAGCAACTAATTCAATAAGTATATAATAATATTATTTTTATTCTTTTTAGACGTTTTTTGTCTGAAGGTTTTTAAAATTTTTAATTTAATAGTTTTTTTTGCTTTTTTATTTTTTTTTACTTTTTTCTATGTTTTACTAAATGAATTTACGAACACACTAATTTCAATTGATTACGTTTTTACTATCAATATTGTATAAGCTTTCAACAGCACCAATAAAAGCTCCATATCTTGAAGATGACTGCTTCTATTTCGACCAAGCGTAGCTAGGAACCACCTCGACGAACCAAGCTTTCAATTAAAAAAACTGCATTCAAATCCGTTCCCGCGTTTGGATGTTACATTGCCACAAACAGACACACAGATACAGGCCCGCCGCAAAGGGGTGTGCAAGGTGTGAATTGCAAACTGGCGGCACGTCCAAGAGGTTCGCAAATCGAACGATAGAAATGGCATGGTATGCAAAATAATCAATCAGATGCAGAACACCATACTTAATCATCAAATCTGCATATAAAAATTAATTAACAAATTCACAAAATATCGCATGGATGAACACTTTGAAATTATTTTACCTCAATGAAGAAACTAATTTCCCTCCTCTAAACACAATAAGAATTAAAAGAAAAACAATACAAATCCAATATGCGCATGATGGTAAAGTTTGAAGAGACCCCAAAATAAAATACAAAATAGACTTTTATTATAGAATCCTAGATCAAAGGATAACTTCTTTAAATAATCGAGTAGAGGAATTAAAAATGTTTACGGCGGTATTCAGCTTCTTAAGAGTTAATTTATTAAATTACTCCAATGATGAATTAATGAAACATTGTCTGCAGAAGAGAATTAAACTTTGTAAAGTAAAGAATGAAACACAGTAAAGAATGAAAACAGTAAAGAATGAAACTTTGTCTGCAGAAGAAAGAGAAAAGAATTTATGAAATCTGCAATCTGAAGATGTGTCAAGTAGAGAATCAGACATTGACGGTATTGATTTGTTTAATAAAATCGTTCCATTGAAGTGGCATTTCAAAGAAAACCAGACTAATGATCCACAAATTCTATTACTGTATATTTTTGCCAATTCAATATTTCCAAACACAGCAATAGTACTAAGAATATTACTAACACTGCCGGTTTCAATTGCATCTGGTAAAAGATTATTTTCCAAAATTAAAATTATTAAAAACTATTTAAGATCTACTATGCTGCAGCAAATACTTAGTCGTATAATATAAATAGGTCGGGAACTTCTCGGGAAATGTGAATTATAAAAGGACGTTTATCATCAATATTGTAAGATTTAGGGGAACTAGTAATAGAAGGGTGAATGTAGGTAGTCTGAATGGAGGGAAAAGATACTGAAGGATCGGCTGTAGTTTTCTGTACTTTTTCATAGACCGATTCCCTCGAAGCATTATCATCTACAAGTCTTTTACGACTGTGAGAACTCTTATTATTATTATTAATTGGATCCCCTGATCCCCCTGGATCGGGGGGTTCAAGGAGATGATATGTTTCCATGATTACACAGAAATTTAGTTAGTATTTACATACAATTAATAACTACTTACCAATATTTATATAAAAAAAAATAATAAACCAACACCACACAAAACAATATAACTGGAATTATCCAACCAAATAGTTAAATAATTGTAATTTTAACACCAAAAGCTCATTAACGCGTGACAGACAACCATATGGTACACAGTCAAACTACTCTGTGCAGTTGTCTTACCAGTAGGTACAATATGACCGATATTAGTACAAGATGGCGCCAGAATTGAAACTCATTACCACTGGCTAGTATACTGGTGTGTATCTAGGCACACATCCCGAATTAACTGTCGGTTTCAAAGCGCCAAACAATTGCGTTTATTCATTTCGAACTTAGATCAAAAGATAGAGAAAAATTGCTGATAACTAACAATATATGTAAATAATTCTATTTTGCAAAAGACAATTAAGATTAAATAGCCTTTTTAAATTTGTTGTTTTTTTTTTAATTTATTTATCAACTTTCTTTAAAAAGTCGTAGAAAAACAGTTGTTGCGATTGATAAAGAGAGGTTGCCCGCAAGAGGTGATACATTAATTTAAATTAACCCTGTACACTAACGAAAAAATGTTTGTAATTTAATATAATTAATTCTTGAACATACATAGTTATCTTTATTAAATTTAATTTCGTCTGATCTAGTATCGTAAAACTTTGTTAGTTATTCATGTAAAACTTGTTAAAATAAGAAATAAAAGATGCTAAAGATTATATCAGCCGCAGAGACTTCAAAAACCGACACCGACAGCGAAATTCACAAGCTGTAGCTATACTGACTTATAAAACAAACAACTAGGTTTTAGTATTAAGATTTCTTTAATTATAATATAGATTTGTATTGTTCGACAAATAAATTTAATGAATTTAAGCTAAACATTTCTAAAGCTTCTGCATTCCTAATATGTCTGCCAAGCATTTAACGACCAAAACTAAGAATGAAGTAATTATTTCAGAATATAAATCTAACTATGAGTAATTGCTGGTAATTTACTTTTTATGGTATTAAAATAAATAAATGTTTTGTTTATTATTGTATATATTATATTGGTTGTTATATTTTGTCGCATAATATTCCGGCTTGATGTAATTTTAAAAGGATTTTATATTTATTTGCAAATTTAATGAGTTAAATAAATAAATAACAGCTACCCCAGCTGCGGTTGGAGACAAAATATTTTGTATGTGACGTTAGAAAATGTTTTTTGATTGAGACCTATTGTTTGTCCATTGATACCATTGTTGCGTCCTTAAAGCATGACTCTTAACATTTGCAACACAGTGGAAGTAGCTGAAGCGTTGCCACCCTAGAAGAGCAGAAATAATGAAGGGAAGTAAGATACATCTTACAGCTGTTGGTTATCTCACTGACGGTACTAAATGTAGCTGTGATGGCTATTTTATGCTATATTTTTTGTCAGTGTGGTACTACTGTGTGAGGGTGGTACTTCTCCGTATACGTTTTAGAGGAATTTGGGTAGGTTTTAAAGTGTTATGTTGTATATTAATGTATCCAACTTTTTTTTTAAATATAAAAGCCTAATCAGTAATCGAAAATTTTACTTTGTTAAAACGATAATCTAATAGATCTAAACATTTGTATCATTTATATTTTATTTCTAAATATTATACCATTATTTTCTAAAAATCTAACGCCAATAAAATTTAAAAGATGAAATTTTCTAAAAAATTTTTCATATATTGAGTAAGAAACAAAAAATGTCAGACAAGCTTCTAATAATTTAAAATCGTTTTGTTAATTGTGGCGTTGACAACTTGACGCATCGGACTTTAAAAGTAGGATTTTCAGGAAATAAGTATAAAGTAAGATTTAAGTAGATGTACTTTCTAGTCAATTTTAGATTATTGCTTCATCCGTGCTACATCCATTAATTTTAAAAGTTTGTCCGATTACTAAATTTATTTTTCTAGACATAAAAACTCATAGAATGTGACTGGTGCGAGCAAAAAGACAAAAAAGATACGAAACAGACTTTAATTCCATTGTTGTTCCATAATGATAAATCAATTTCGTAGTATATAACAGGGAGAGCAAGTGTTAAAACGTTAGACACGTTAAGTTCTGAAAATAATGAATGTAAGTGAACATAAATCCTAAAATGTAAAATATGTAGGTACAATCGTTAATGTGATTACGAAACGTTAAACGTAAACACATAATTCATAATTATTTTAAGTGCGTGCGTTTAAGTAGAAAAACGTTACCAACGAGAACTCCATGGATCTTTTATACGTTTGAGACATTATAAATATCAACTTTTAAACAGATTCTGAGTAAAGCAAAAAGGCTCTTAAATGCGTTACTTGATAATATTTATGAGATGTTGGTTCGATTATTAAATAACAATTTGAGAAACATGTTACTAATGAATAAAACTAAATCTAATATTTGCAAGATTATAAAATAAGATCTATTTTTTCTTAATCCTACAGATTGCATTACTGATTAACTAACTTTATAATTAAAAGATGTTGGTGTATAGATTATTCTTTAGAGTATTACTCAGGTTTAACCCAAAGATTGGCATAAAACTGTATAAATCGTATAACATAAGCGTGAATACTTTGTTATGATTGAAGGTTTCTTAGGAACAAATTGTAATTAATTTTTATTTGTAACGTATTTGTAACTTTAGACAACTGAAACAAAATCATTATATTAATCTCAAATATATAATAAGACAGTAAAATCGAATGTCTGTATATTAAATATTTTTCCAAAAAACTGATAGGGGCGATTAAAGACGAGTAACAGGAACCAAAAAGATAATTATTGGCAATTTTGTCTGTCTGTTTATCGGGTACGTTATAACTTCGAAACTACTCAACGGATATGAACCCGGTTTTCACAGGTGGATTGTATATAATCTGGAGCGTTGTCAAAACTTTGTATCATCAAAATCGGTTAAGGAAAAATGAAGTTATGGTCAATTAAAAATTTACTTCGAGCACTGTTTCAAAACTTTTAAACAGAATTGAACGCGGTTAATATGTAAAATTGCCACGGGAATAGGATACTATAGAATTAAGTATAAGTCCATTATAGATTTGGATAATTGAGGTTTCTACAGATTATGTGGAAAAGATGTGCAGAAAGCCAATATTTTAATATTTTAACAGTCATTGAATAAAAAACTAATATACATATATATATATTCATAGAGATTCTGGTCGCAACCCTCCTCCTACATATCAAAACTTTAAACTACGGTTAAATTTCAGCAACTATATGTCCTTCTACCTTACCAACATAAGTTCAAAAGTATTATTTGTTTTGCAGCAATAATGAACTAACTTACTGACAATCTGAAACTTAATGTAATAGATTGTTAAATCTATTTTCTGCAATTCGTGTTTATGTAAAATAGGATATTGGATTTAATATTTTCAACCTAATTTGCCATATTGCTTCCTCTGTCTTAGATGTAGGATGTTTATCATTTGGCATAGTGCAGGCTCTATTCATAGAACTTAATATGTGTTCTATCTATTCATATTGCGTAACGGTTTTATTAAAGTAAGTAGGTATCTTATTAAAAAAGAGTTTGTTAAAATCGGTTACAGAAGCCTTATGATAAAAATTAAGTTTGACGACCTCAGAATATATTTTACCGTATTGTGGACCAGATTAAAAGTTTTATTTCGAGCATATCTGTTATATGTGGTTTATGTATTCTAATTGGAAATTAATATAAATAGAGAGTGAAAAAATAAACCGACACGGGCAGAGCTTCGCACCCGTGACCTCTGGGAAACCGTCCCATCGCTCTATCAATCGAATTACTACCGTATCGCTGTCCGTGGCGGTGAATTAAGCATTCAAAGACGATCACGTATAGAATGCTTAGTTCACCAAGACGGACAGCGATACGGTAGTTCAATTGGTAGAGCGAAGTCAGGGTGTCCCAGAGGTCGTGGGTTCGAATTCCTGCTGGTATCGGTTTATTTTTTATTATATATTTATATGAATTTAAATAAGCTTAACATGGCTATACATGTTTATAGATATTTTCAAACATTAATTTCGGTTGTGGCATCTTTTCAATTTTTATCTATACTGCAAAGTTAGAAACATCGGTTAGGATTTTCGAAAGAAGCCTAATAAAAGTCATTACCGTCCCGATAAAGACAATCAGATATAGAATGCTTAATTCACCGAGATGGACAGCGATAAGGTAGCTTCATTGGTACAGCGACGGGACGGTTTCCCAGAGGTCGAGGGTTCGAATCCCTGCCCGTATCGGTTTATTTTTTATTTTATATTTATATAAATTTAAATAAACTTAACATGGTTATACATGTTTATAGACATTCTCAAAAATATTTTGATTGGTTCTCCCGTCCCATGAACGCATTACTTAAAAAAAACTACAGTGCAGCTCAATTTAAAAATCAATATATGAACAGAGATTTCATTTTCTTAGAGCACTTAACTTATTTAAGCAAATTAACTGATTTATTTATATAAAATGTATTTCGGTTCCAAGCAATTCTATATGTCTATCTTTCTACCTATCTATTTATATTTTTGATAAACAACAGTTTTTAACTACTTTGCATTTCTCTACTTTTTATTATTTTTATTAGTGATATATGCTAATGGATGCTGATTATATATGTATTATCAAAATTATCAGAAACATACTTTCAGAAACATGGTGAACGGTCTACTAGAAAACCGTCGCTTTACTTTACTTTAGAAAGCTTTTTATGTTTATTGATGTACTTCTAAAAAAATGTTTTTCATGTTGTAGACTTACTAAATAAGTCAAACCAATTTTAGAACTTTTTATATTTATTATTAATAAAATAAAATAAAATAATTAAATAAAATATAAAAAATAATTTATACTGATTGTATTAAAAAATGCTTTTTGGTAAAGAAAATTACTTTTATCTGGACAATTAGTATTTATCATTTAAAATATATATTTTTTTACAATATATTTTTCTGAAAATTTTACAACTATGTAATCAGATAATAAATAAACATAAATAACGAGCGTTTTCTTTAAAATTGGAAGACGTCAAATTACCCTTTCTTATCCCGAAGTATTTATATTGCCCGAAGTATCTATAGACATGTATAGCCAAGTATACAGTGAAAAATAAACCGATAGGGGCGGGGATTCGAACCTTCGACCTTTGGGAAAAAGTCCCGTCTCAATACCAATTGAACTACCGTATCTCTACTTACATTCCAATGTAGACGATCATATGTAGAATGCTAAATTCATCAAGATGGATAGTGAAACGGTAGCTGTGGCAGAGCGACGGTACGGTTTCTCATACGTCGCGGGTTCCTAATATAACTATTAATATAATACCTGTCGGTATAGGTTTATTTTTTCGTTTTATTTTTGCATAAAACTTACTATATATTCTTAATAATGAGGTTCGCAAAAAATAAGTACAGTCGATATGGTCTGATGAACTTATTAAACCTTATTGAAGCAAAATCGCACGCGCTGGCATAGTAATTGTAAGTGAGAAGTGTGAGGGCAGACGTTTACGCTTAGTCACATAACTAGACTCTTCGAATTGTTGGTTAGAAAACCCGTTGATACTTCAAGGTAACCAAGATTTCCTTTATTAAAAAAAAATCAGTAACATAATAAAGAATTGATATTTAAGCTAGTGTTACATAAGCAGGTATTACATTTCCAAGGAAATGAAACAAAAATAGACTTATATTTCTTCATAAAATAATACTAATTTAAAAAGGTTAATTGAGGTGAAGGATTTTGGGGTATACCTTGATACCCAAGTCATTATTCATAAGTATAGAAAAATATTACAAAGGAAATTAGATTAAAAGCTAATTTTCATGTCCCTAAAAATGTTTGATACATTTTTTTACATAATTTTTGCAAAAGTACTATTTAAGCATTATTTGATTAGTTCTTCTTTTTTCTTAACCCAAGTAATAATTAACTATTTCAAAAACGTATTTTTCTATTATATTATATTGCGTGAATATGATCATTCTCAGTTGATTTACGAGTGAAAACTTTGTTGGCAAGAGTAACAGTGTTTCTGTGATTTATAATGTTGTATGTTTCTCATTAATTGAAATAAAAAGAGGCTTACAGATTTTCCAGCAAACTACACAATCTGTAAGACAATTAAAATTTTAACCGAAAAAGTTTGATTTTATAACTTACGAGTCACCGGTAAGGAGGTTAAAAGAAGATAAAAGTTTGTAAGGAACTGTTTGTTTGTATAAAAAAAAATAACGGTTTACCAATTTTTAGACATCTTGCTATGAACATTGATTCAAAGTTTATTTTGTTTGATAAGTAAGATGTTTGACTTAAGTTTCTAATTTATTTTAACTGCGATAATGGTCAAGGTTCAATAGTCTGCAAAAGTTGAAAAATGTAATCTCAGCAATATCCTTCGGATCTGGAAAAGCAATTCGCTAAAACGTTTGTTGTTCTTGGAATAAAATGCCTTGAGAACAGCATTGTGGTCAAACGACACGTATTCTAGCTGGCAAGGATTATATTTTAGTCAGTGGAGTGCAATCCGATGATGTAATTTGATAGCAGTTGTAAATTGAAATAGCACTTTCCAACTCTCGTAGAAGACATAGAAACGCAACGTCTCGTCTTACGCTAAAGGAACAAGCCTGCCACAGTACTGGGCCCTTGACAATTAGAACGGCTCTTCCTTGTGCATGGTCTAGTAACCGGAATCTCTCAGGTACTTGAATCAAATGACTGTGGTTTCATCACTAAAATATATTGTAAGTAACCATTTTAAGTTGGCACTGCAACTTAATTTATAATATAATAGTTAAAAAATAAATATTAAAAAAAACCAATATATTTGAATCTATTAAAAATAACATAAAAGGTTAGCACAACTAGACAAAACAAATATAAAAAAAATATTTTCGTTTCCGCAAGGCAACGCAACGCAATACAAGAAATAATATCAACATAAGTATAACATAAAAGCTTAAGAGCACTCACATTTGTTTTAATTATGTATTGACTATGTTTATTATACATATTTTGTTAATAAGAATATCACTTCATGCTTAAAGCTTGGTATATGTAATAATGCCACGTGACAGACGCTCTACTACGGGCGATAGATAACGTTAGCGTAGCGAGGTCGCCGCGTGACTCCTCGCTTTATTGAACACTACGAGTTAAAAGTAATAAATTATAGTTATCTACATACATTTAAACAAAGATGGAATCGTTCGTTTGTTAAAAAAATGTCTATTTTGATCCCCTCTTTTTAAAGTAAATCTTCTACATACAATTATATATTACTACATTAGTTGTATCTGACTTATCGTTTTAAGTATTTGTATTTATTAAAATTCTCACAATATGTATTAAATCGTTCGTATAAAAGGGCACATAGACCTCTTTTGCCACCATACGAAACTTATTTTTACGTACATAACTCTCATTTTGCAGAGTTTCAATATTCTTAAAAAGTATGCAAAGTTCTTTTAATATATGTCTAAGGTTTAAATACCTGTTGTTAAACATCGCTCGCTTTTAACTTAAATTGTAAAATGTTTTCATTCTAAAGTAGTTATGGTGTTCGCAAAATGAATTTCAAACTATTGTTTCTGACTTGCTTTGTAAACGAATAAAATGCATCGTAGCAAGCTCTACGATGTATGTACACCTCTACGCTAACGTAGCACGTCGTATTTAAGAGTATAAGTTTGCCCTACAAACGTATTTCAACGTCTAAATTTCAATAAGGTTTAATTTATACATTTCGAAATTGAATATGTTATTGGAAAAAAAATCCTTTATAAAAAGAGTCAACTCCAAGGAATATCTATATCATTTATAATTAATGTGTACAGTGTGCTGAAAACGCAACATGAATAATTACGGCCCGTATAACATCGCGGTTTCAGGTAATCTGTCAAGGTTTTTTCCAAAACCAGGCTTTGCTGGCTAGGTTTTTCAGGGTAGCTGTTCGGGCGTTTCCGCACCTTGTCGCGCGTTCTCGGTCGCGTCTGGGGTGCGTTGCCATGCCGACGGGCGGCACGCGGCCCGTGCCTCAATCTCCGAAAATAAACACGAGAGCCTTCGCCGAGGCCTCCGGGTCTCACGTGACAATGTTACGTACAAATTGTTAGTTATGGTCCCACATGCAGATGTACATCCACCGATAATATATAATTTGACAAATTAATGAGAACCTTTAAGACGTTTCGAATCTAAAAATACCCTTGTTATTGAACGAGTGATTTCTGAAATAAAATATAACCTTTCGGTTAGTATTTAGCAAAAAGGTTTGAAAGGCTTTGAAAGTTAGCAGGCTGTTTGCTCGGCGGCGGGGTGAGCCCCGGGGCGGGGGAGGATGCGCGGGGCGCGGGCGCGGTGTGGGTGGCGGGGCGTGCGGTGCGCGCGCATCGCTCCCGCGTCAGTCGCTGGGCGGCGCGGGCCGGCGCACGGTCGATAGCTGCCGAGCGAGCACGGCCATGGTGCGCGACGCGAGCACGCGCAAGCGGCCTCGACGCGCTGTGTGAGTGTTGTGTTGTGGACCCCTCGCCCCTTGACGGCGCCTAGTGCTTTCGGTTAGTATTTGTGTCTGCGATGTTTCTAATAAATCAGGGTTGATTACATATGAACAGGTAATGAATGGGTGGTAGATTGCATTATTTTTAGGAAAATCTAAAATATTATACGCAAATGTCCTGAATCTACGTACTGCCGAATTATTCTACATACAACCTTAATCAGTGAGGCTAATCAGTACACCGAGCTTATGTAAATTAGGCGGCATCCTCAAGTTTTAAATTACATATAACACTATCTCAAACCCTATTCAGAATTGTCATTTTAACTATGTAGTTTTTGTAAGCAATCATAAGTTTCCATCATTTCAATTCCTGCACACATGGGCGATTCCGACGTGTTCGGAAAACCGACATCGTTGTCAATTTAACTTAGAATTTACTTGTAGTTTTGATGTTAATGAAGTTGCAATCGAGTTTTTTTATTGGGCAGAAACAAATAGTTGAAGTTTCAGTGATAGTCTGAATTGAGGTCAATGACATCTGCTACATTCACTACGTCTATAACAAGGGGCGCTTGTTTTCGTACAAGTTTGAAAAAATACAATATTCTGTTCCAAATTAACGAGGTGACCCATGACAAAAAGCTGTCAGAATTTTTACGTGCTGTTCTTCATAATTGGTTTGAACTTTTAAAGTAAGAAAATTTAGAAAATACATTAATGACTGAATTTGATCGGAAAAATGTATTTTATATGTACTTATTCCGTTTATATTATTTTTCACATATCGATAGAGCTAATAAAGTACTTAGCCTAGGATACTAATTAAGCTTATTTAACTTTTACCTATTTTTTTAAAAACCCACCCCATGTTCAAACCGACAGCATTAACTTAGTTACATTTTTATTGTTTTCAGATTTTATGATAATTAAGCTCATTATCATCCTTCCTACTGAGTAAATTGAATTCAGTTAGAATTAAATATTAAATTTTAAAATAAATTATATATATTATTTTAAACATATTTTTATATTCGTTTAGGAAAAATCAGTAGATGTCTGTACGTGCTTACAGCCGAGAGCACAGATTATGTTAAGTGATAAAAATTTGACATCTCGTTTGCATTTCTGGCATCATTTCAATTTAAAAACTTTGTATTTTTTGTTTTTTGTTTTTTAAAAAAAAAAACAAGTTATCTGATTATTGTAACTGTGATCATCGTTCTTAGACATTACACAGAGCAACTCTACAAGCGACTCTTTTTACAAAGAAAGATAACGATTAAATCGCTCGGGAATATTTTTCTCAAAACAATTTTATTTATGTGCCATTTCTCACAAATGTCCAAAAGCGAGTGCTTCTGCTAAAACAACAGCAAATCATTTTGCTGATTCAGTAAAACGTTTCCAACATGATTGAGTCGCAAAATAAAATCTCAGTTCCATTACTGAGATCCAATAAAACGTAGGCAAACATGCATGTTCGGAACCTCCACGAACTTATTCCATCTTGAATAGAATACGATGCAGATCTCTTTTACAATCAGAATGTATCCCTTACGAATGCAGCTATAAAATCGCTTGTAAAATATATTTTCTAAGTGCTCGTGATTTGACATAACGCTGTAGCTCGCTTTAAGCCGCTTTGAAATAGTTTTGACGTTTTCAATGAAAAATCGATTTAAAATAAACCCTCAGTTGGAATTTATAGGTTTATTTATTTAGACTTGGTTGGTAATATTTATTTGTTTTGAAAATAATATCAGAGTGAATTTAATCCTTATTGTTTTAAATAAATTGGTAAAAAACCTGAATAGATGTTGATAACATCTGATTTCTTCTGATATAAAAAGAGTAATAAAATTATTACTTCTCTCTTTATCGAAACCTAGTTAATTAGAAACAAAAGTAGATGAGATTAGAAACAAAATTAGATAAGACATAACCCGTTTTTAAAATTAGGTTTTGAAGAAACTCTATATGATTTTAATAATTTCTGTTTATTTTTCTAAATCTCACTCGAGGGGTGTGTTAGTCTTAAGAAACGAGATTTATGCGGTTTTTATAAAAAGAAATACAAAATACAGTACCAAAAAATGTACTCAAGCATGCTAAAAGTTTTGAAGCTTATTTTACCGTGTTTATTAGCACTAAAATTTTATTCTGCTTGATGTAAATTCCTTTGGGATGTCCGCTTTTGGCCGGGCCATCTCGGCTATTATAAAGTATGTTAACTACGCCTTTAATGACTGCAATGAAAACCTTATAACATCCCGCTAATTTGTTTATTGGGTCTGTTTATCCCGCAGATTATATAAGTGTTTAAATTATACTGAAGCCATTATTGGGTTAATGACTACCACGATTTAGTGATAGTCGGTGGTAGGTACTGTTGAAAATTGACTTTTAAACTTTATAATTTTTTTTAGTTGCTTTTATATTAATTAGGTAAATTATATAGGCCTTTTTTATTTGTATAATAATTTAAGAACATATTATATAGTTAAACTATTTTTGATACTAATGTTTAAGCTGAGTGTGAGTTAAATTGTTACATACTTTCCAAATATTTTATTAATTTTGTATTTGTGTTATTTTCTAATTTATTTATATTTAAAACAAGACTAATTATCTTATAAACATTAAATATACTAAGATAACACAAAAACTTATAGCAAAGTGTATTACAAAAACTAATTAAGAAATTTTCGCCCTCAACGTACAGGACAGGAATAAATTATAATAAGTTTGTGTGTCTGTGGAAAACATTGTTCCTTTGTAAACCCGGTTAAGATCCACCTTCTTAAAGTATTTCCTTTTAACAGCTCTAAGCATTTTTAAAAGTGTTGCGTTTTTAGCTCCAGTTTTAAAATGCGGCATTAGACATGCTTAGTTGTATGAAATATCTCGTTATCCAGATTTACGACGGAGTACACGATGAATTGAAAACTAGCAACGACGGTATTTTGAAGTTAAAATTAAATAGCACATTATATTAAATATAGAGTCATATTATGTTAAGTCATTGATTATATTTTATGATTACTATATCATTATGACATTTTTATAGTCATTAAGACTCTGGATAAAAGTAAAAATGTAAATCAATACTATAGATTATTAATTTCAAATATATAAAAGATAGAGAACCAATGGTACTTTGGTTGCTTCTGATTGTATGTATTATAAATTATGTTTATTAGAATCCCTTTTATTTTAATTTTATTATCTGTAATGATTTTAAACAAAACCATACGTACATAACTGGCCACCTGTTTGTGCTGTGCCGTGACGCTGATCCGCGCCCTGTCATGTCGGGCACGTCGAGCCATCTATTCTACATTTTATCAACTTCGATACTATCCATTTGCAAAAGAGGTCGTGCTAACTACTAGTTAGTTTGCCATATTAAATTTACAGATTTTTTAATAAATATTCTATCCAATTTATGTCGCGATAAATCATAATATATTACCGCAGTAATTATTATCTGCTGTTGTAAAAATATTTTTATGCTTTTTTAATTTTAAATTCAAATGAGGTCAGTGAGGTTGAAACCCTGTCATTAGTGTTGCTGTAAAAAATGTAACCCAATATCTTTAACTTGTTTTTTCTAGGTCGTGATATTTGACAATAGTAACTATTCAAAAAACAGTTAAAAATATAACTAAATAGGGATTATATAGAAACTAATTAAATACACTAATAATAGTATATCACACAAATGAAATAACAAAGCATGTAAAGCGACTAGCTTCCGAGAATTTCATTAACCCTTCAAGCTTTGATTGGAACAACTATACTGTTGTACCTGTGCTGAACTAGTTAGCGTTGGCAGGCTAGTGTTTGTCATGATAATAATTGTATCTGCATAATACCAAGGTACCAAGTATTTTTGTTTGACCGTCAACATGTTGAAAGACTGAATGTGGGTGCAGGACATCGCCGCGCCATACACCTTTATAAAGATCGATGAGTCTAGTTACAAAACTTAAAATAAATCCAGGCGAAACAGTGTCAAGCTCGCATAAAATACACTGTGATATTTTAAATCAAATAATGTTCAGCGAAACAAGCATAGAATGAATGCAGTGCGCTCGTTCCGCGAGTGACGTCACAGCCCTGACGCAGTGCAAGTTTTTATATACCCGCTGTGACCCCCTTTCGTTTGGTTCGCTCTCGTAGGCCTAACCTGATAGAGCGTATTGCGTTTTGTTTCTGGAATTATACTCTTTTCAATCATAGTGTTTTGACCGTTTTAACTTCAAAAATATGCAAGTAAAAACAAAAATCATATTTTTTTGGTGTAGCAACCGCAGAAAAAAGAGAGACTAATGAATGAGGACAAGTAGTTAGTCAACTTCTATCTCTCATCAATCAGATACGGCCAAATGGTTACGTTGGATTGGTAATATTGAAGATTATAGCAAATACTTACTTTATTGATAGTTGAAAATTTATTCAAGAAAATAAATAAAATAAAAAAGTTTGAGAAAATATTACTATGCGTTATTATATTACTACGATAAATAAATACAAAAAATAAATAAATTATACATATATAAATTAATACAGACAAAATAAAACGGTAACTGTAAATAAAACCGGAAAATAAAGTGCTCTAGTGTCCCCGGATATATAATTATTATTGTTCTCTCTTTGCGTGTTCTAACGTTTTTATAGACTGTTGAACTGTTTTGACTTCTTAATCTACTTTACCAATATATTAGGTAAATGTTCTCGTATGACTTATTAGTAAGTTGAAATGTTATCTGTAACAGTTTTTTAGACATGGCCAGTTAAACTTTTGCGTCCAGTTCAGGTATAAAGGACGCATCATTACAAACTTTAAGGTAGTAGTAGCTGTAGCGGAGTAGGTAAGAGAACTCGTTTTAGAGAACCAAATCTGGTTTTGCATGTGTAAAGTTAGTCTTGTGTAGATAGATACCAGTTTTTCGAAAGTTTTAGATTTTCATATAACTATCTACTCCAATCTATATAATTTATAATTGTTTTTAGATCTATATGTATAGTACGATTTACTAAATTACTATTTAGCAAAAAACCTTAGAAGAATTAATAAGTCTACCGCTACTGTGACATAATATCAGTCTATCAGTCTGTTCTGTTTCTCATATAGGTTTTATTTCACTGTTACCAAGGCAATCGCTTCTTGCCACAACAACCACACGGCCGCGGCATTGGCTAACAACTTAATCGTAGAGCGTCGATAGTATTTTCTTTAACGTCGAAGTGACTGTTTCGTAACCATTTCTTAGACATTATCCTTTTCGTGGCAAGTCTCCATTTTTAAGATATAAAAATGTTGTCTTTAAAAAAAAACCTTTCATTTATTTTTGTTTTTTGTGCCCACTACTTAAATTCCAAAAAAATATGCAAAATAAGCCATATTTTATTTCTTACTATCCAGCGAAAACTAAAGTGTTTTGTCAACAATATATACAAATAGAAATTTAAAATTAAGTTGATATATCGGGAGATTTAAAAATAAAGTGCTTTCGCTTTTCCAAACAATTTGAACTGTCTGTCCCTGACCCGACATCTATTTCCGCAAGCTATAATAAATGCAACCTTGCTTATACATGTTTCAATCCCTTTCAAACGAGATTTCCTGACTGTAATGGTTTTATTTGTAGGAAATTGGTAAGGACGATAAGTGTATAGAGCTTATCATTTATAAGATGGAAATTAAATATTTGTTTTTAACAGAATGACATTTTCTATTATTATCTTATGTTTTTAAACTAAGTTTGGTTTAAAATTAAATTAAAATACAGATTTTAGATGAAGACAAAAAATAATGTTTATAATGTCCTGCTATTGCGCAAAGGTCTATCAAATATATTTTACTTCTTTGTGCCGTACTTTACAGATCAGATTATTTTGTCCTTTTTCGTCCTTTAGGCATTTTTTAGAGAAAAATATTTTGGAATCTAATCTGCTTGCTGACTACTTCGAAAAGCGAGCAGAACTTAGTAGTAAAATAAGTGGTAGAGTTGTAATAAAATAATACAAATTTTTTTTTTTTTTTTTTTTCAATACATTCTCATGTGTATTTTAAATAATCAGTTTCTAAATAAGGAACTATATTATGTAAATAGCCTTAACCCCGAATACACTGACAATATTAGTTATATTAGATAAATCGTGTTTTCTTCGTTTCTTTTTCATACCAATTAAGCAATGGATGCCATTACTTTTTCTAAGACTCCAGTGGATGATCTGGAGCGTTACGGAGCGTTTCTATAACCGCGCTAGACCACGTAGAAAATCTAGTGTAAAATAAAAGCTTCTGGAAACCTATATGGAAAATGGTTAGATCTATATTATTGCGATTTGCTATCGCTATGACCATAGAAACGTATAGCGCTGAGACGATCAGAATGCATTGAAGCTTTTCTATGTATTACGAAACAGTCCAGTGGGTTTCGATTATTTTGCGCAGATTAACTCTCGAATATATCTAAATAAAAGCAAATGTCATAACGGGTTTCCGTTAATTATGCCGCGGCTTAATTAGGTACGTATACGTTTAGCGCTAACACCGACGACCGAAAATGTAAAATATGGGAGAATCGTGCTTTACAGGTGCTGAATTTAAATTTCTATGGTTTGTATAATAATGATTTATTTTGTTTTTGTAGCTTGTTAAATATCGTTGTTTATCCTGTGGTAGATTTTAATTAAATAATGACCTAATTTTTTTTTGTTTTCCATGACTTGAACTGTCAACTCGTAAAGTCTTAGTTATGAGTGTTCCAGGTTCTCATGAATTCGTTTTGACAGTACACCTAGAAAAGCTTGACGGATCATGCCTTATATGTAAGGACGGCTAATCTTCTTATTTCTGTAAATAGTGTTATATCTTAATTTTAGCATGATTACTGAAAGTTGTCTAACAATTTTGGGTATTTGTTATATAAAAAAATTATTACCAATGCAGATGTCAACACCTTCATTGCGACAGTGGTATTAAATAAAATAGTAATTGTCATTTCTCCAGTGAGTGCGGAAAAGTTTTAGAATCAAACCCTTAAAGTTGGTTATGAAGGTAACAGTGGCAAGTCGTAAAAAAAGTTTCAGCTTGTCTCTTGGGTCCAAACGCATTTGATATTGATATTCCAAGTAATTAGCCGTTTTGAATACTTTATTGAAGTTTTTATTAGTTTTTAATCAACATTTTAATTAAAAACTAATCTTAATAACTAAACTAACTAAATAAGGCTTTTTAATGTGCATAATGTTGTAACACAATCTATTTGTTTATATTTATGTTGTTAAAAATATTTTTTCCTAAACGGTAAATTTTTTTTTTTTAATTATTCGAAAGCAAAATGGATAAAATAATAAAATGTCTTGTTAATAAAACAAAACAATTTCCAAGTAGTCGCGAGTTCGAATCCCTGCCTGTGTCGGTTTATTTTTCATTCTATATTTATATAAATTTAAATAAGCTTAACATGGCTATACATGTTTATAGATATTTTCAAATATTAATTTCGGTAGTGGCATCTTTTCAGTGTTTATCTATACTGCAAATTTAGAAACATTGGTTAGGATTTTCGAAAGAAACCTAATAGATGCCACCGCCGTCCCGATAAAGACGATCACATATAGAATGCTTAATTCACCGAGACGGACAGCAATACGGTAGCTCAGTTGGTAGAGCGACGGGACGGTTTCCCAGTAGTCGCGGGTTCGAATCCCTGCCCGTGTCGGTTTATTTTTCATTCTATATTTATATAAATTTAAAACAAAACAATTATAGTAACTTTATATATATGTAAGAGAATTTATATTCTCATACAACAACCCTAAGGATAATCTTCTAAACTTCTTAAAAATAGATGCGAAATCAATCATTCAACAGTCTAAATGAGAGTTTACCAAACAGTACAAAGTAGAGGAAGTTAAAGTTTCTTACAATACAGTGAAGTTTATTCGTAAATTTAGGTGATTAATCTCCTCTAACAAATAATATAAATTAAAAAAAATTTCAAGATAGGCCTTTAAGAATACTAGCACACACATTATACATTGATGATACAGATAAACATGTAGTATATTTTAAAACTAAACATCTAAGTATTTAAATATACACGCTTTTTCGAAATACCACACTTAAGGATTGTATAGGGAATAAAATTCTACAGTCAAGATGTTCTAAAAGGGGTCGAAACTTTTGATGAAGCTCCTTAATCTTTTAGGTTACAGACAAATTTATCTTGGTGTTTGAGCTTTCGTTTCAAAATGAAGGGTTGGATGTTTCAGGATTTTCTCATAGAAACAACCCGTAATTTTCTATAAAAGGTTTTGTATAAATAATACATTTAAAATGCAACATTCGTTCTAATATACAGCGAATAAAAGATTTATAAAATTTACAAGTATTTATATTTATCGAAATTGTCATTAATAAAGATGTTGGGAAGACATTTTAGGTACAGGTTCATTACTGTGGTCTAGATGTCTAAGTTGTATGGCGGTTAACGACTCCTATCAGACGTGTTTGACTAGCCCAGACATGTTTTGTTTGTGTTTATAGCGGAAGAGCGAGTACATACACGTACAGACATATATAACATTACTCATATACAAACACGTGTGATGTAAGTGTGTGTAGTAATTAATAGGCATTAGATTCGGTGGTAGTGTTAGTTGTGTGTGAAGCTTGGCATGAATTAACTGTGTGAATTGAGTTGGAATAGTCTTGAAAAAGATTGTTTCTTTTAAAATCTGTATATCTAAATTGTGTAAAACCAACATTGTTTTCAAATTTTAAGTATCAACATGAGAGTACCGATGAATTCAGGTAACGTGGTATTTCAAAATATGACGAAATATCGAAATATATCAAATAAATTGTATTTTGTGCCAAAAATAAGTTAATTATAAACTTGATGTAATTAATCACAATATAAACAATATCGAGTTGGTGCTAATAAAATAATAATTAATATACAATCACGGACCCATTACTTGGGAGCAGTTTGAAATCGAATAAATCAAAAGTGCGTCGTATTGTTCATAATTGATTTCGTGAGCAATTTCACCGGTTCTTGTTAGGAAACGGGTTTAACAAATTGTCTTATGTACTAACTTTACGTAATTATGTACGAGCTTTGACAAGGGCGAAGTTAAATTGAAAAAAGTCTGCTTCGAACTTTGAAATGTTAACAAACAAGATTGAATTTATCTAATAACTAATCTATTTAAATTTCAAAGGCTAAAAGTTAATAAGAGTTTATTCTCGACATTAGTTTATATATATATTTTTTGATGGGGAATGATTGTTTAAAAGAAACAATATTTCCATAAATTAAAATAATAAGTTTCATAAATGAAAATATTTTGTTGTTTTCATATCAAAATATAAACGGGTTAATTGAATGTAACAACATTTAGAAAGGAGATTTAAGAGCAGTCATCGCCGGCAAGAGCTAGCACATAATACATCTACCCTCGATATATGGAGTTTTGATCATTAAATTATATAAAACACTTCATCATTAATATCATGAATAAATGTTATAAGACCGCACTTGAACGAAATTTTATAATAAAATTAGCGATACATAGCCATTGGTACGTACGCAAATGGTTAGATGATCTATCCCAAAGAGTTATTTGGGATCAGATCAACTAGGACAATCGGGACATTCAAATATCAGAAACTTGGCTTTTAAGAACTAGTGGTGCATAAGAATAGAGTACTGTTTATTGTGCTCTAAATTATATTTTCAATGTGTTATCTTTCCATATCCTGTCAATTCCTACAATGTCCCTACGGACAATGATCTAATTCTTTAGATCATTGTCCGTAGGGACATTGTTAATTAATAACAAAGTATAGACTGTTACAACTTTAGTTTTTAAACTATGTTACTTATCAAATGTTAGATACTTATCAAATGTCTTAAAATGGATTGCTATTAGCACTACTCAAGAAGAAACATAATAAACAATTGCAACATGTGCAGAGTTCAAGAGTTACATCATTTGAAATAAAACCATACAAAAAGAGCAAAACATCTCTTCGGAGCTATCTTTTAAAGACTGACTTTTTCAAAACTTGAAACATGATAAGTACCTTTCCATGTACCAGTTTATGTCGAACCCCACACTTTACCACTTGCATCCTAATGACTATAAAATTAACAATTCTAAGACCTACTGGGAGCTCTAGTTAGTATGGTACTTTCCGCTCACCGGCCATTTTAATTTGAACTATTTAACCGGGTCTCTTTTCCCCTTAACCCTCTTTTGTGTATTAAAACGGTGGGAGGAAAAGGTCTATCGATTCTAGTTTCTGATACGGCTCAGTTATCATGTAACTTATGTATGTATTGCTTTGTTTTCTAAGTGTGCGCTGCGAGCTTTCTATTTTTTGTTAGATGATTTACAAACCTTACAGTACGTTCATTTAAATAAATTTTATAATTCAGTGAATTTTATTTATTATTTTTATTGACAAAGGGACTTGATTCTAGTTTCAGTAAAAATACGACATTATGATTGAAGTAAACACTGGTATTATGTAATTTTGAGTGCTTTATCTGATAAGCCATGGTTGTTATTTCAAACTTTATTATTATTCAAGGATAAAAATGCCATCGAAATTGATTATACTGATTATATAAGATCTGTTCGTAATAATAAAGACAACCCTCCAATATTGCAAAATATTTCCTCGATCGTTTGTTATTTTTGGGTACTAGAGACTTATCGTCACACAGGGGATGAGGGTCTTTTATTCTGTAATAGGTACACAAAAAATCCTGAATAAGCAAACAACTTACTATCTCAGATTTATATGAAGGTTTATGTCTCATCTTCATTGTAAAAATATACAAAACGACAATCATACACACATCCACCTATGTAGGTTAAGGAAAGCAGCCTGGTGGGTTAATCTTCTATGCATGTGTAGAATAATACCGTTATTATATATTTTTTTCTAAATTAGAGATTTTTTTTGGAGACAAATTTTATCTTCAAACCCCTTTTTATTTCGGAGAATTAATTAATTTTTACTTGATGACTAGATACTAGTCTGAACATAACTACTCTTACAAGGAAAATTATTCAGTGATGAAGTCCGAAACATTTATTTTCAATCACATTTGGGTAAAAGGGATAGAACTTTATAACCCAGTGTTGTCTTGCTGAAATTTCTATTTTTGGCATCTGGTTTTGGTAAGAGGTTCATATCAATAAACCTGTTCAAGAATCATATCTTGATACTTGATACACTTGAGCTGATGTATTGACACCTTTTGCAATAAAATATGGTCCAGTCGCGCTTTGGTAGCTAATATCCAACCAAACCATAACTGCATACGGATAATTTCTACGTTGCAATGTACTGACTAATTGGAAAGCTTTTATAGAACTTTAAGCATAAAGTCGGTCATTCTGCTTGTTAAAACATTGTTCAATAATATTTTTTTTCACGTCAGCAGATAATATTTTTCTGTAACATTCCTTTGCGTACCGCTGCAGTAGTTGTTTTTATTTTACGAACATATTTTTTTTTTACATTTTCAGTTAAATATAACAATTAAACCAGGTTAATAAGTAACGTTTTCTTGTACAAGTACTACCTACTACGTGGACGGAAAGTTTACTTCTTTGTTTAAAACAGTATTTTCATTGTACCTATATATATCCCTATACACAAACAGTCGATTAATACCAGACGGAAGAAGAGTTTGATAAGTTGCATTTGGCATTAATCTACTTTATGAAATACTATTCTTATTTCATATATTCATCATCCCACTCCATTTTAATATCACGAAAATATTTAACGCAAATGGGCTGAAATAGATAAAAACTCCATTGAGTTTTTATCTGTTTGAGCCTATTTGCGTTAATATTTAGCATAGAGTTTGTAATATAATTCTACGATATTTATAAAATAATGATATGAATGATAGATTCCAGATTCATATATCTAGTGTTGCCATAAATGTTGTAACAAAAATAAACTTAGTAGTAGTAGTCGCGGGTTCGAATCTCTGCCCGTATCGTTATTTTCATTCTATATTTCGTTTTCCCACCCAAGCCAGTCACTACCAAAAGTTTATTATATTCCAATATCTTAACAGAATATAATACGAAATAATGTTGGAAATTCGTATGAGGTGTATAATGAGGTATATAATATATATAATATATTAGGTATTATCTGATTTTTAGAAAGATTTAAAAGACATATTTTTGCTACTTAAATTAAATTGGAATATACCGTCATAATAATGTATTGACATAAAAAATATAACAATCAGGTGTACTTCATTGTATAACTTTTCTTATTCATACAATTATTCATTCCTAACTAATATAATTTTAAAGTAATTATCGACTCGGAATATCTTCAAGCGCATCAACTTCAGAGCTTTACATGTCACTGACAAAGGAAACGGAATAAAAACACACTCGCTAGTCCTTCGGGATCCGGATATAACCAGATATAACCAGATAGAAGCTGAGAGAATCCACTTCAGCTAGTGTTAAGATGCCTTAAGCCTCTTGCATACGAATGGCACATCGAAAGTGGTTATGGAATATTCATAACGTTAATGTTCAAATGTAGGAATATGGGTTTTGTTCACTGTTATAAGTTAAAACATACATACATACTTTTGTTTTGCATTCATTTCAAGTTGCATAAAATATTATTTATATATTGTTATACTTTTTAAATTAAGTAATCATTTGTTGTTGACAACAACTTGGTGTATAAAAATGTAAAAAAAAGACTTTATATATTAAATATTATAAATTATTTCCCTTCTTAGTTTTATTTTACTAATAACATCTTTTATCACTATAAAGTATCTCAAACTACATTTGTACTTAGATTGCTAGATCTCAAGATAAAACTATGGAGTTACAGCGTCGGAGTGGTTCAAGACAAATGGTTGTAATCGACTGTCGCACCAATGGATCGGTTCGATTTGTCGTCCGCGTTTAGACGCCTTTACATAAAATTTTACTCACTCTCGCCAAAGAGGATACAATTTTGTGCGAAAAATTGATTCAATTTGCGTTTCTTGGAAACGATTTTAGTTTTCCGCTGTATAGATATTGTGTCATATATTTCACTTTGTACCTCTTTATGTTATTTACATTGCATCCATAACTTATGTACGGAAATGAACAAAGTTTATCTTATCTTTGCGCATTTTGTCTTACTTTAAGCTAATTAACTAACTAGTGCTTACTTATTTAAAAGCTGAAACCTGCAACCGGTGTATTTATTTTGTTGGGTAACGCAATTTATGGCTTTCACAAACTTCTATGTTCTCAATCGTATTAGCGTAGGTTTGAGTCGAATAATAAGGAGGTTTAATTAGAAGTTCAGTCTTGGTTTGTGCTGGACGCTTTGACGTCAAGTTTTAAATACCTTCAGCTGATTTACTATAGAACTGAAGAAAACAGTGTCTATTAAGGATGTTTATCTTTTAGTTCATGTAAGACAGATGATTTAGGTCTAAATATGAATTCGTATAAGTATATGTTAAATATGAATACTATCTTTAAATGAAATAAATTAATAATAATTAAATCACTATTATTATTAGTTGTTTTTAACCCCCGACCCAAAAAGATGAAGATGAGATGTTATAAGTTTGACCTGTGTATCTGCGTATCTGTGGGTGGCAAAGTAGCAGCGAAACGCGTGCATGGATTGGAATGCGGTTTTTTGAAATTGAAATCTTGGTTCTTTGAGATGATTCTAAGCTACGTTTGTTCGAAATAGAAGCAGTCTCCAAGATATGGAGCTATTATTGGTGCTGGTGAAAGGTTCTTATACAATATTGGTAGTAAAAACCTAAGTGAAATTAGTGTGTTCATATAGTAAAACATGGAAAAAGTAAAATAATTTTAAAAAGCAAAACAATAAATAAATTAAAATTAAAAAATCCCCAACAGAAAAAGACGTCTAAAAAAAAATAAAATTAATATTATTATATACTTATTGAAGTTGAGTCGGAGAATCGCTAGATAAAGAAAGAATTCAAAATGCAAGTAAGTTACCAAGGCGAATAATGAAATAACAATAACAAATCGTTTAGTCTAAGTCCTCATTCATGAGGTTCGAAAATTTTGTAAAATAGACTCCACCGTCACCATACGCACAACGGTCCCTCGACGCAACGACTTCAATAAGTACATAATAATATTATTTTTATTCCTTTTAGACGTCGTTTTGAAATTTTATGTTTCATTATTATAAGTAAGGCAAGAAAGTTGAACACTCTTTTTTTTTGTTTAAAGGCATGTTTCACGAAAATTTGTTTCGATGTTCTTTTAGGTTCTTAACACGACATTGAAGCTCTTACAACCAGTCCTCTGAAGTAATGTGTCGAACATATAAGGCTCTGTAGTAGTCCACGAAGATGCCAGTAAATACAATTGTGTATGACCAAACAGATACCTATATATATATATAAATATATATATATATGGTAACAGTAGATAGATAAGTCTAAATAAGGTCAACCTTCATTACTATGTGAAAGATAAAAAAGTAAATTTATTATCTGCTTAAGAACTCGGATGGAATAAAAATATTAAAAGTGAATGTCGGAGAAGAGATTTACGCCAAGTTTTATCATGTAAATCTTGCTTTGAAGAAATTTCCCGTGGACTTCATTTTCTTAAGCATGCTAGGCTTTAACAATGATGTTTAATTACATTTATACTACTTTGAATAGAAAATGCGACCCAGCGTTAAATAGAAAACTCTCCAATGTTTAAGTTTTAAAAAATAAAAAAAATGTTTTCTTCTTTATTATACTCTAGCGAGCCGTGGACGTTGAATTAAAAATTATGAGCTTGAGTTGAGACCTTGACTGTTTTTGTTATGAAGCATTTCGGTTTCATTAAAAATTTAAGATTTTAATAGTTATTTTTAAAGTACTCGTATCTGGAACTACAGAATATTTTATAATTTTTATTTAAACAGAAAGCTATAAGTACCATGGAATGCTCGGAATTAATGCTTTGCGACATTATGAAAATGGCCACAAAGGACCTGATTAAAATACTCCGTTACGAAAATATAAGGCGAGAAATAAATCTCTTAAAAACCCAAGATTCTACTGATTACTTCGTCTTAGTGAATTTCGGTCGAGTTGGTAGGAACATCGTTGAAAAGTTTTTATTGCTGCCGGTTTATTTACTGGCATGTGGTAACGCGTATTCTTACGCAACCGGTGCGAGTACAAATTGACCACAAAATATAATGTAGGTATAGCTGGGCTCTAAAAACCTAAGTCTCTAGGTATGTCATATCTTATTATATATCTGTTCTAGTCTGTCTTGAAAAATATGGTGTTTATAGAGAAAAGATTAAATTCCTTAAGACAGTTATTTAGAATAATTTTACTGTAGTGTGGTGGTATATAAATATATATCGTTTTAATATTTTCAAATATATTTTTTCTGTATATTACTTAACTAGCCTTATATAAGTTGAATAAACAACTTGCGTGCCAAGTTGAAAGATCCCTAATCCAATAAAACAAGAACTATAACAATCGGCCCATTAGTTTCCGACATATTCGAGGACAGAGATACTTACAAACATACATACTATTGTGAAACTATGCACATTGACTTAGAAACTCAAGCTGACATAGAGATATTTTTTAGTTTACAACAAAAAAAATAATAATAACCATTTTTTTAAAAGGTTTTGATGAGAATTGTATCAGCCATCAAATAGGATAATTTTAACATGATTGAGAAACTCAAAATTGGGTTTAGAGGTAAAATAATAATAATAGTAATAATAATAAATTAGAACTGAAACTGCAGACTTTGTGGGTTTATCTCTTGGATAATTAAGTAACAAGAAGAATTTACTGTCACGTAAAAAACTTTGTTATTGTTTATCTCTCCTGAGAGTACTTCTTGCCAATAAAATTAATTATTCACCGTTAATGAGAGAGATTACTTTGGAGATAATTTAATGAGTTTTGCAGATATATCTTAGTTGCTGACAGGATTGTTAATATATGAACCAATATTCATTTAATATCCATACATAACAAAATGTCTTATTATGTTTTCCATTCTTCACTTGTCATTTTATCAGAATAACAGAGAAAATATAACTCGAAAGGTAATTTGAAAGAGAACTACTACGAGCGTGTCTTTTGTATCTTTGTGCAATTACCTCGCGACCCTATTTAAGAATGTAACATGAATATGACAGCCGAGGCTCGACTCAAAGAAACAAAGTATTTTTGCGCTTTGATTAAAAATAAAGAGAGACTAATTTGTTTAAGAATGTCTGCGTTGAGGAAGGTATATATATTTTTTGGAAGATTTTTATTACATAACACTCAATACTTTTATGGCTTGGCTTAAATTAGGGACAAGATTTTAAGCTGTTAGTTTTAATGCATTGGACAACATTGAGACAGATATTCGGCATTTAAGTATATTTCCCTTTTCCGGATATGTGTATTATTATGATACTCTTTTTAGATGTCAGTATAAAGGCGAATTGAATTTTAAAATATTTTTTGTTATATCTATCAGTGATAATTGGATACGTGGATATTTGTATACAAGCAAACATGACTACATTAGCATCAAAAGCACGTACTTTTACCGTCAAAGCAAACTAAGTGCTTTGTTCTAACTAATAACCTAATACTGATTGAAGTATATATATCATTTCTATAGAATGACTTTGCAAGGTTTCCTTCCATCCTGAAATAGCTTCGAGTAAATACTCTTTGTATATTGATTACTTCCTAGTAGACTCCAGAGTCAGGATCTTATATTTTTCCTTCTTTTATGTATTAGGCAATTAATAAATACTGTACTTTATGCTGTGATTTACGAATGCTGACGTTATGCAACTATAAATAGTGAATCGAAGAAAATAAAAAGAGGGCTTGGCAAAAACATATTAGTATTATAAGTATGTGTATTTTATAACATGTTTCGGTCTACAGTGATTTGTTTGTCACGGTACCTGTCAAGTTGAACGTTACATTATTTTAATTAGGATTTTCATAACACAATATTTTTTAAATTCTGAATATTTCGTTGGATTTTTTTAAGTAGTCTTTGTCCTCATAGCTACGAACAATAAAATGCAAATGCATTCAAACTTCTTCATGACTAATTCTTCCTTATATATTTATATATTTATTTCAATTTATGTAGATGTTTATACAATATATTTTTCATTGTTATAGTTACTATATCAAAATCAAATTTGTAAAACGTTGCATTAGAACGTTTTCCAAGAACTAGTTGAAAGTGCATACTGCGCATTACCCCGTAATTGCCTCTCTCTTTGAAGCTGAGTAAAAGGCGACATGAACTTGGGTTTGTTCCCAGTATTAATATTATATATCTTTCAATAGAATATAAATCATTGTTTTAATCTACATACTTGAAATCTTTGAATATGTACTGACAGGAGATAATGGGTGACTTAGCGTTAATTTATTTAAAATTATCTATACAATGAAAGAAAAAACCAAAACTAAAATACAATTTGAATGCGTTGACTAATCGTTAACACCTCGGTGAATAAAGTTAACCAAAACTAAGTTACTGAATATACTCGAGTTGAGTTGACCGAGTAGCCACGCGGCAAAACTAGTAACTGCGCCAAATAAGTTAAGATTAATTATCAAACACTTAATTGTTCATAAGTCTAGCCAGACGATGCTCTATACAATTAGAGAGAAATTGTATAAATGTATATTTCCCACATTTTAGATTACAACGTCTTGTCTCCACATAGGCGTTTAAGTTTCTAATAAGTAAGGCAGGGCTGTGCCCCCGTGCGTCCATTTATGGGTCCACAGGTGTAATAAGTGGAGCTAATCAAGCCCCGGGTTCTGAATGTGATCACTATCCACACCTGGCGAGCCCAATGTTAGGTAATGTAGCCGTTACAAGATGTATATAGCTTAGGAAATAGTTTCGAATATTCAGGACGCTTCTTAGTTGAATATTGTTCAATCGGAGGGAAATATTTAATAACTATGACATATACTTGTATATAGTTTAACGTGAGGCAGAATTTTTTATACAATCTTTTGAATATTTGACCACATATCTTCATCTTCTGTGAAAATTGGTGACGTCTTAAGGAAATCAAAGTTATTATTATTACACATTCGCAATAAAGCAGTAATTTAAATGTTCAAGCATTAGTTTTGCTGGAGACGACGAAAACACAAGGCTAACAGTCGTTTTCAATGTGAGGAGATCTTAAACTATGTTAATATGAATGTATTATGTAAAAACTTATTGGTTTTCAACGGAACCCATTCACGTAACATATGTACTTTAAAGTACATATTATATAGCGGCTTTATTATTGATGTTATTGTAGACTGGCTATTGATAGTTAACCATTGAATTAAGATTGATGATGCTGCTGAAGGAGTGTGAATACATTTATTTTACATCTCTAACTCTTACGATTAGATATTATGTTAGTTCTTAAACTATACTTTGGCTGTTAAAAAAATATGTTTTTGTAAGCAAGGGTTTATCAACAGAAAAAAATGCAAATTCAACATTAGTTATCAGAAATTAATAACTTAAAATTGTTATACGTTTTTAAAATAAATTTTAACTCATTTCTAGAATAATATTGATACTTGTATGAAAGTGTTTATAAGTATATTTTGCGATGTTAAAATTATTGAAATTTGAAATATATCTTAATACGGGCAGAACTAGAACTTGCGATCTCGGGAATACAGTCCCGTCGTTCTTCTAAACTGAGCAGTCACCGGTCTAGAATCTAGATAAATCTAGCAGTCTATGTACAATCGTTTATATTGGGAAAGCCACATATAGACATTGATGATATTCGAAAGTAGCCTTTATTAGAAAGTAGTATTTATAAGGATATAGTCTACAGTTTTAACAACTGTAAATAGACAATTTGGAAAACAGATCCTAGAGGTAGCTGCTTCAAGGCCTGCTCGCGTTGATGAATTTAATATTCTATTTATCTATACTTAAAGTATTAAGAATGTAAATATATATTTGTTTAATTTTGATTTACTTTTTAAAGAAGAAAGAAAGAAAGAAAAATACTTTTATTTAGACAACACAACTTTTACACATAGTTATAAAAGAAAATATAATGATATCATGAACTTTTATAAGAAACAAATCTGTAATAGCCAATTAAACATCAATTACCGAAAATTTCACTCAAATAAAAAAAAAAAGAAAAAGGAAGACATGAAAAGCACAAACTGTTCAATTAACTAATCAGACAAAACAAAAAAAAAATGTTGTTGGTGTCCTCTCAGTTAATATCGAAGGCGAGGATCTTCGACCCTCATTATCAGAGGCTGTCTGGATACAGTTATTTTTAATTTTTTAATCTTGCCTAAGTGTCTTCCCCTTCACAATACACTTCGCCGAGAATGTCCATTGCAGCCTTTTCTTTTTCCTAATGTGAATTGGGCGTTGATTGTTATGCTAATATTTATTACCAATATTATTTTAGTTTAATGAAATAGAGCCTATAATGACTCAAACACGATAAGATCCTCCAGCTACCTTATAATTAAGAATAAGTTTTTTCTAAGCATGTTTTGTTCCTTTTCTTCTATGAGTACCTTTATAAGTACAAAAAGGGTGTTATGAAATTGAAAAAAGAATTGCTTTCCGGAAAATCATTTTATAAATTCTAATAAAATTGTTTCCGTTTATAAATTTTGCTCTCTATAGTGATTTTTTTATTTAGATACAAAATTGCAATCCCATGATTACTCCACACCATTACGCCGGGACAATGACTATCTAAATCACATCTAAATTAACGAAATGCCACATTCTCAAATTTATCACCAATACTACGAATAAAACACTATTTATTTCGGGTACTGGGACTCTACTACTATAAAATTAGTTACAACTACTATGAAATATATAATATTCTCTGAAGAGTCGTGTTGCTATCTACTTGTCTATAACCATTATATTTACTTTGTAGTGTAAAATAGATCGAATTATCTTGTTAGGGAAGGAGGATACTAAGTGCACTGTCAATTTCAATTGTGCAATTCTTGCACAATTGGGTTCAGTTGTTTATTGGCTTTTGTCTCCGACGTTTGACCGATAGTGATTCATCAGATTGACAGAGCTTATACATTTAAAAAGATATAGAGGAAATTATTTATTAATTTATTAAATAGATAGATAGATCGATATTTATTTATTCTAAGCCTATAAAGATAGATAGGTTATTATTTATTATATGCGTATAAAGATAAGGGTCGTAATTTATTACAAGGTTTATTGTGTAATTAAAATTTAAATATATTGTATAAATAGTTTTATAAGTAGCATTAGTTTGATACTTATAAAAGTATTTATACAATTTATTGGATACTATCTTTTGCCCGCGGCATCGCACGCCTTAAATTTGTAGTAAAACAATTCCCCTTTCCCTTTTTTTTATTGGCTTCTATATGACTTGTTTTAAGTGATACAATTAAAATAACGACATCGACAAACATCGCTCACTGTCAAAAATCTATTAGTCCATTATTTATTAATAAGTACATTATTTTGATCTATCTTTCAGCTAGCTTTTGCAATGTAAGCGCAAAAAAATGTGTTTGTTTACGACCTCGCTTTAGAAATCTTGAAATTATCAGTGGTTCTATAGTATATTAAGCATATTATTATACAAATAAAACTTTTTCTTAAATCACTCTATCTATTAAAAAAAAAAACAGCATCATAATCCGTTGTGTAGTTTTAAAGATCTAAGCATACATACATACAGACATAGGGACAGACGCGGGAAGCGACTTGGCTTTACACTATGTAATGATTTACAATTTATTTCAGATACTTATCTGAAATATTGTTACTAGTAGCATGTGTTACTGGTGGTATACTCCTGATAAATAATGTGATGAATTCAAAGCTACTGGTATATAGATTATACCACGGATTAATGTAGATATATGTATTATGATATATATCATTAGTTTCAGAATTTAACATTGTAATGAATACATCAAAATAAAAGTCAACACGCCATGAAATAAGTGGAAATAACATTTGTTCCTATACATTCTTAATTCTATTCATCCCATTGAAATCGGTTTTGAAATCAAGAAGCTTGGTATACGCTACATCTATATATGCAATAAGCAGAAATTGAGTACTACGTGAAAAGCTACATCTTAAACACACCCACCATTGGCCTCTTTTTGCTTACACAAAATTCGATCTTGTGAGAGTATAGTTGTTTTATAGTTTACTTGACGGACTTGCTATGTAAAATAGATCTCGCTATCATTATGCCACGCTATTTCCATAAGTATTCCAGAAGCTCTTACTGAATTTATTAAGTTCTACCATGCTAAAACTTAGACCTTTTACATGTTACGTGTGACAAAAGTAACAGTTACTGATTTTGTTGCAGTTTTTTGATATATCAAAAAGGAAAAATTCAAGGTCTGATAAGTAAAGAATCTATTTTCTACTTGTACAATGCGAGTAACCCCCTAACAAAAGTAGTAAGTACGTAATGTAATACATTTAATTAATGACGCTATTAAAAAATATATTTTGAATATTTCTACGCAGATCCTAGTAAGATCTTTGAGAAATGGTTCGTCCAGAACTTTCCAACACAAAGGATAATGGCATCGCGTCTCTCGTTTTTTGCTGTCTCTACGTTATAGTAATTTAGGTTTGTTTTTCACTATTTATGACAGAGGATGATTTATTTGGTACTTTTGGCGTGGATCAATAAACGTTTTGGCGGGAACGTTACACAAACAGGACGTGACGTCAGAGGAACTGCGCACCGGATACAGTTACGTATGGATACGGAAGTTGCATAAATTCGTTTAATATCAGTCTATAAATAGATTTTAATTATAGTGATTTATGTTTTATATTATACGGGAATACCTTGACACACCAAGTGTGTAGAGATAAGAGTCAGTCAAAATAATGAGAAAATGTAGCCTTTATATGTTTCTAAAGAAGATGTTTCTTCTATTTTATTTTACGGAATAGGTTGATTTCTGTGAGCAATTTAGCTTCTCTCAAATAAAATTTTACTTTGAAATCAATTAAAACCAGATTTGTAAAATTTTCTGTATTCCCTAAAAACATCTGATCAAACTTCATTACTACTACGATATTTTATACAATAAAAACAATGCAAATAATATTATAACATAGCTTTATCAAAATACTACAGGTTGAAATCTCAAACATAATATCCATTTCGTTTCGTGAACAAGGAAGCGATCAATCAAGCGATCGCAAAATGAAATAACATAGCGGTTGCCGTCGCACTGAAAAACGAGCGATTGTTTTTACTGAGAAAATGAAATCCTTTCGTTACATTCATAAATAAAATTAACATTTGCCTTTTCATTGTCTTTTGTTTTTTAAAAGTATTCTAGCATTAAATATACGCAAGTTATGGCCATTACACTAACATTAAAATATATTTTGCGTTTTAATATTAATTTTGGTTTAATTACACAACAATCGCATATCCCTGACTAAAGGTCTGTCCCAACCCTTAGTTTAAGAATTTCCTTCTAATACTGAATTTAACGTACCGTTAACAATGGGTCAGTGCTACCGATAACAAGCTGTAATAAAATTACCGTAACTGCGTCCCGCGTGTTACTGATAAGTGCACGAATAACGTACACGATACAATACGATAAGTAGCTACATGGTATTGTTTAATTCAGTATCTAACATATATGAAAAATATGTGCTAGGATCACGCGCCCCGAGGTCCAGTGCTCTTGAGACACTGTTGCAATAAACAGGCTCAAATTAAGTTCACAGAAAAGGTTGTATGTGATCAGTTTATACATTGCGGTTTAAAACCATGGTCTGATCTTTCAAACGTTTCGGGGTTTTCAAATCTATCTATATCTATTTATTACATTCAATTTCAGTTCTTGTAGGAGCGGTAATGCTAAAAGTTACTGTTTGCAGAAGTTCATTGCAAGTAATTAGTTACCAATAGTAACATACGCTTGTTTGTACCTACCGCATAAAAGAGTGAAGAAAAATATACATTAAACGTCGAACAATATGAATATTTTGTAACATGTAGTGATATATATTCAAATAAAAGCCATAAAGCGGGCGGCAAACAGAACTCTATGCTGTTTGACCTCATAAAGCGGCGATGAACTTGCGTCCGATTGCAATGACCCTACGAACCGCAATTCTTCATATGATCTAAATTTTCTTGTATGCTGGTAAATAAAATAATAAAATATTATAATGTTCCACACTTTACAAGCAAAAAGTAAAGCAATCCATAAAGACACTTTATGGATATAGTTTGTTTGATGATATTTAATAAAATGCAATGTGTCTATTATTTGGGATTTTTATTTGGTATACTAAAAAAATGTATGTTATTTCTCCGGTACTTAAGTCCCGGTATAATACCGGGATTTAATTAGGGTAGTGTCACAATAGTTAAACTGGCAAAGTGATGATGTGGTTCGAAAAAAACATTGTTAGACCTACTTGAATTAATTTTATATATTTTTTATTAGAAAAGCTTGTTTTCGGGCTTGTATTAAATAGCCTCTGTTAAAGATAATATAGCAAAACGTCTGTTCATAAGTAAATTATAGATTATCAGATGCAAGATACTCGACATAGGTCACGAAGCGATCAAGTAATAAAAACAATTTTTTACGTGCACTAAAATCGCAATGAAACAAATTTTTATGGGCGTTAGATGCTAGTTTTGTTAAGCACGTCGTAAACTTGTGGCTCTTGTATGAGATACACACGCCAACCTTTACATTGGTCTTAAAGTCGTGTTTATCTTTTGTATAAGTATGTAGTGGCATTATTATGTAAAGCTTTGATAAAAGATGGATACATTTTATTTTACTTTTGGATCATCCACTAGGTATAGTTCATATTTTCTAAACAATTTTATTTCAAAGTCACAATCCTCCTACCACAATGGATGTATTCTTCAGCACTATGAATAATAGAATTCTTTTTTTGAATCACAGAGTCTTACAGTTTCCTTGAAGCAATCTTGTTCTTTGTGCGTGTTAAATGAAAATCTCTCAGCAATGTTGTTTCCATTCTTGTACTATGATCAATTTGTACTGCAATTTTTCCTTACAGTATTCATTGTTGGGCTGACTTCAAAATAGACATTCGAGAAAGGCTTTTAGTACAAGGCGCAGCTCTCTAAAGTCATTAGAAATGATATGGCTTGAAAATAATTTCTAAAAGTTAAACAGTTTATTGTAGGCAAACCAAGCGTATACTACATTAAGTGTATTCATTTTATTTCTAATAAAGAACCAATCGAAACCTTTGTTGCCATCAGTATTTTTATGGGAGATTGTTTTCATTTGAAGCAAAGAAAATAGTTTTTATAGCTCATGTCGAAACATGGGGAGGAAATACTAAAGTTAATGGGCCTATGATTTTTCTGGATTCGTAAAAGGTATCCGATTGTATTGTTATTTTTAATACCACTACGATCAATATACTTACTGAGTTTTTGTAAACCATTTTATTGTTTATAAAGAGAATTTTGATAAATAATAATAATACTAGATAAGAGGAATATTTAACAAAAAAAAAAGTGATCTTACCTCCAAGAAGCAATTTCTTCCATCTTCAACGCGGTGTGGAAGTTTAGTTTAAAATGTAGGTATCCATAAGAGCAGAAGAGAAAGGAAAGAAGACGAAGTATTATGATACACATTCCATGACTAACTTTATTCTAAATTGGCAAAAAACGCTGTGATTAACATATATTACTATTATAATGAATAACCCTTAACCTATATTTTTTAATTGTTGCAGGATTATTTAATAATGCAGCTGTCCAATGGAGCCTAGCTTTGCCGAATCGAAAGCCGGTAAGTCATTTTTTTTTGTTTTCTCAACTCTGGTTGTAAATCAAGACACCACAAAAGCCTTCGACGTTGATAGATGGATGTCTTGTGTGCTCTGTCGATGTATTTTTTTCATCTAATGTCTATACATCCGTTTATATAGTGAAGAATAGCTTTTGTGAAAATCTTTTTACTATATAGTTCAGGGAGGTAGTATTAATGTGCAAATAGTTTGATTTACATTGTTGTTGCTCACAACGTTGAGCGGCACAGACTAAAATGTTTGTAAAGTTTATATACACATCCATATCTAGACTTTTATTTATTTATTTATTTTTTTTTTATATCAGGACAGATTACACACATTGATCTAACCCCTAAGTAAGCAAATTACTTGCTTGTGTTAAGGGTGTAAGACAACGATACAAATACATAGAAATACACATATAAATACTGAGAATATGTATAATAAACGACCAAACCCAGAAACACAGACATCTATGCTCATCACATACATGCCTGTCTCCGCCGGGAATCGAACCCGAGTCCCATTGCGCCGTGACACGTTAGGCGTCTGCGCTAACCACTCGACCAACGGGGCGGTTGACTTTTATAAAATAGTTACAGGTTAAAAAGTTTTAATATACAATTTTAATATTCCAAATAGGTTTTATTGTTGTTTAATTAGGAAACCTTAAAAGGTTTTAATAACCAATATACACAATCCATAAACAGAAGGATCTTGATACTTTTACGAGTTTTCTATGTAATAAATCACAAAGAGAAAACAGCCTTTGACAGTTTTTATAACAATACCTTAAAATTTTGAGTTTCAACATTTTTCTTTACAAATTTCTTCTATGTTCTATAACTTTTAATAAAACTTGTACAAAAAAAACAAGTTATTTTTATGTGACATTAAAAAATAAAGTTTAAGTCTTTTATGAACATTCATACATGTACTCTAGAACTCCAACTTTACCTGTTTTAGGTGTTACGAACTTAAGTTAATGTAGACGACTTCAAAATTGCTGGCACTTTAGCGTAGATATTTATTAAAAATGTTGCGAACTTAGTAATTATGAGGTACATGGTATTAACCATGGATCGATTTCATTCAAAGAAAACGGAACACAGAACACGTATCTATTATCATTAATCTTAATAATTTTCACAATAACAAGGTTTCCCGTCATATACGAGTATGTTTCTAGCAAATTATAAAAAAGCAAAAGATCATTCATCTTATAAATAAATAATTATGTAAAATTGAAAGTGAAGTTTTATTTCCCGGTGCTCTTTGGGACGTCCGCCATGATTGATTAAAGGGACAATGATTCTAGTAAAGAAAAATGAGTTTAGAACAATTCATATTGTATTAACTTGAAATTGAGCTGCCTTTAAATTTATTACATTTTCTGTTTTTAACAGAATTGGATCACTGCTCATGAAAAACTGTACCTTCATTATGTACGTGTAACATGTAATAAGAACTCTTTTATCTTCTAGCTTTGAAACGAAAAAAGCATTACCCAAAGGAACCCAAACCAAAGATCAAGACATGATTAAGAGAAACTATTAATAATGGCATAAGCTACACTTTAATTCTGGTCTGCGGTCCAATCAATCACTGCTGACATAATGACGTCATCCATTATCAATTATTGACAGAAAATGGGAGGGAACGGGCGATTTTCCAAGTTTTACGAGAATTCTAGGGCTGGCGGTTATTGTTATGTTATCTACAATAGTTATTTTTATTAAAACATATTATTTGAAAAAAATATTTCAGTAATGTTAAAAATCCAGCTGTGTGACAGTGACCTATAAAGGTCACAGAAAAGTGGCAGAGACACGTATAAAGTTACTTTGGGATAAGTTTTATCTTATTGAGAATAAATATAGCCGTTAAGTGACACCCCTGAAGAGATTTCCCACACCCACGCACTCGATTTATCATATTAGTGTTTTTTATACACTCATCTTTTAACCTCCATTGAACAAAGAGGTGTTTAAGTTAAACCAATGAGGTTGTTTATTTAAACGAATGACGCATTCATGTGCATATTAAAATAATAGGTTTGAGAAGAAAAACATATTTTGTGCTTGAAGAAAATACGTTATTTCTATTGTCTAAACTTCAATGCATTAATTAACTATTCTGTTAAATGTATTTGTATGATAACATTTGTGGTAGCGATATCAATGCTTGTTTTTGAGTTGACGAGTCCCGCGTTCAAATCTGGACAAATAAAAACATTTAGTAAGATGATAAAACTTAAATTTGTCAGGGTCCTAACGATGTAAATAAACATAGTGAAGAAGTCTCAACTGAAATTCTATGAGTCTTTTTATTTGCAAAAGCAGGTTTTAATATTTAACCCACCAACCCACAATGGTGGATGGTGGTTATTTCATTAATCAGAAATATTGTTTTTACGGCGTGACGCACATTTAGGTGATTCCTTACTTATGATAAACGCATAAACGCTTTTCAAATAAATACTTATTGAAATTCAAAAAACCGTTTAATTTTACTATTCATTAATGCGTACACTAAAATGATTAGACATACTTGTATATTAGTAACATTGGTTTTGAGGTTTAATACTCAGATTACGTGATACTAGTCCAACTACAACCTCACGTAATTCAGACGTTAAATCTAGACATTTTATGGTCTGGACTGCTTTTATCTTCCAACTTGAATTTAGCACCTCATTCCGGTTTATTCAATTAACATGTCATTGAAAGTGTTAGAAAGGATGGCTTTAATCTATATTATGTTATTTTAGATAGAAAGGATGGCTTTAATCTATATTATGTTATTTTAAATGGAAATAAACGGAAGTAATCCAAATATAAAAAATCTGTTTGTATGTTTTATATCAGTATTAGTTTTTTAACATCTTAAAGACTATAAAAACAAAAATAAATAATTGTTAAAAAACTTTTTTCTTTATTTAGAGAAACACCATAAGAGTTATTTAAAATTAGACTTTCATATCATTTCCAAATTTGTTTCTATTGATTTAGATTATAAAAGTCGTTGTTTTTAGGTTGTACTTATATAATAGAATTCGTTGTCATTGTAATGTAGGAAGCCAGTATTAAACAGACTTATATTCTTCATAAAAGCACACGTATATTTCTTCCTTCAGTGTGAAAAACAATAAATTATAGTCCAGTAGCACTTTCAGGTCAACAGTACGTTAAAACTGAACGTTTATGACCGTCCGGATGCAGGCCCGCGGCGGTTAGCACCTCGTTCTACTTGGAACAAGTTACTATGACATTAGAGACTTTAAAGAGAAGTTAAATAATAATAATGAATAATATATGTAAAGCAATTTAAAATAAACTATAATACTTTCTTATTTTGTAAAGTAATAATTCAAATTATTATTCACCTAAATACCTACTATTAGTATTGAATTTAATTAAGCCCCCTTTGTTTAGGTTTCCAAATTTGTATAATAATTTAATATATGCATAATGTATAATTTATTTTTGGTCATTCCTCAAGAGCCTTAGAAGGAGAGACAACAATGTAGCACCAGCCTTTTGTCTCGTGATTAATGTATTCCAAGATCCGCCATTATGCATCCTAAGCCGCTGCTACAGTGAGTGTGGACTAAGACACATTATTATATTATATATTAGAATTAATTAAATAAACGATCTTAAACGATCAAAAAAAAAATACTAAGAAATAATTGACTAAACCTTTATATTTTTTTCCTACAAAGCATATTTTGTTTTTTAAGAATTTGGGCAATCATACATCACAATTTTTCTACATTTAATGCCAATTATGATCCTAAAATCTAAAGTCCCTGAGTTTATTAAAACTCAGACTCAACTCTATATTAAAATTTAATATAATTTGGTGTCAACATGCACATACAATAATTTGAGAGACATAGATCGCAAAAGCATTCCGATTTTGTATACAAAATATCTAAACGATTGAAATCAAAAATTAATCTGATCTAAGTTGATCATAGAATAACATAAAGTAGTCAAAGTTCACAGTCAGTGTGCTCGAGACGAGATGCCAGCAAAACATGTTTACTAGATATAAACGTTGTAACTTCAGGAGATTTTCGCGTTTCGCTTCAGTGATTTTAAAAACTTAAACTCTCTAACTTTTGCAACTCTCGACATTTTGTATGAACTTGTTAGTACTTCACAATTTTATAAGTATATGTTGATACAATATACCCAGGCACGTGGTTCGTCTAAATGTCACTTCTGTTTTATTTTATTTGTCGTATTTTTTACCTTAATATCAAATAGTTTTATTAGTAATTGAATTTCTCGAAAAAGCTGGCTGCGACTTTGTTTATAACAAGACAATGACTATAAGAAGATTCGAGAAATTCTCGTCTAAAACTAACCTTAATTCGATGTCCAGTTTTATCAGGTCCCTGCATGACGTTAATCCTCGCTATTGTCTTGGTTCAACCAGTCCTCCGTCACTAGAGGGTGATATTCAATTAGTTTAATATATTACTGTTTCAACGTCATGTGTTTTATTAAAACTCAACGTGTAAGAACGCTACACAAATTGTTCAATTGTTGAAAAATGTATTTCAAATTTTATTATAATCTATATATAGATACCCAGCCGCCTTAATATATTGTCAAAGATAAAAAGGAAAACTTGTATTATTAATTCAATTAAACGAGCTTTAACTACAACCGTATTGTGTTCAGATATCTGTGGCATCCATTAAAAGTTGTACCCTTTATTTCGCGGATAGGAAAAATGGAGATGCAAGTTTAAGCCACCGCTATGAAAACTTACCGCCATCCGGCGCTTGTTTTTGTATGGATTAAGGCCGGTGTCCACTGAGCTGGTAATCCAGCTATTGTTTTTATTGCCATTGTAAAACCGGTTGCCGGAACGAAAAAAAAATTAATGACAAATGTGAATTACTTTTATAATGATCTAATTTGAAGGTATTAAAATATCATAATAATTTTACATTATAACGTCAATTATATTTCTGTATGTTTAACTATGTAACAAAATGCACTACCAAATTACTCATAATTTACAAGGACTTCTATCTAAAAGTTTTTAATGTCTGTAGTTAGTCGGTATTTATGAGATCCCATAACCTCTTCCAGTAACATCGAACCCTCGTCACTCTTTACGACTAAAATACTCATCGAGCTCAGTCTAACGAGCTTCAAGTCGATGTATTTACATCAGTTATAGTTTTTAGGAGCCTCTCCCACTTTCAAGAGACCAGCTCATGTTGTCATCTTCAGGCCACAATGAGCATTTTTATTCGACATACTTGAAATGAATAAATAAAGTTTACTGAGTAATTAGGGTGTCAAATTTAATAGTATTTTTATTATATTTGATCATTAAGGAGAGGCTTACCGAGAATGAAGCTAAATTAGGACAATTAATTCTTTTTTAATTGCTTCGGAAATATTAAATCTTGATTTAGTTTGAGTGCCCTCGATAATTTCGTATATATATATTAATTTATTTTACGTCTTCCAATTAATATACCTTATAACGTAAAATAAGAACCTTTTCTATCTGGTTTGTCTGTAATTCAACCTTAATTTTTAAGAATCATTTTATTATTTAATTATTTAGTAGTTTTTAATTACTATAAGCTAAGCCAAACTGTTTTTATATTGTTCTCAACCAGTTTTAACTCTTAATTCCAGTAAAATGAAAAGTTTCTTCGTAATTTGAGAAAACTTGGCTACAGCAGGTTAAAACTTTTATTTATTGTATCTCCTGCCACTTTCAAAGTGGGTTAGATAAACTGTATTTAAATACCTTTTACCGTACATGAATAGTTATAAGGTCTGCAAATAACAGTTTCGTAAGAAAAACAAATTTTACAACAACCATTCTGAATATATCATGTCGGTTTGCATAGTCGGTTCGAACACTTGAACAGCCAATGTTCACGTCCGTAGTTTTGTGGTCGTAAATAACATTATGAAGTCGGTGTCTTAAATTTTTGAGTACCAGGATACCAGCAAGTTATAGGCGGCGGATGGGCCATATACATGGATAAACTCGGTCATACGATACACTTCCTAAAACTTATTGCATATACAATAAAGTCTAAATTGTAACGAATTGGGTTGTGGGACATCAAGAATTTTATTTCTCTACTAGACAGTTGGGACGTTTCATGTTTTATTTAAGGAAACTATAGCATTTTACAAAGTATGCATTTAAAAACATAAATTGAATATTGTAATAATTATTATATCCTAAAGATTTTAAATTTTGAACATCCAATTTAATATAATCAAAATATTATCTTACTAACGGTTATAATATAAAGTTATTTGCTCATCATGAATAATATGTATTTATTTCAGGGTTTTAATAAGAAAGACAAATATTCAAAAATGCAAAAGGTCAGTTGTTAGTGCGGCAACATAATCAAATATGGTACGAAAACAACATGATGTTTATTTATATGAAAACTGAAAATAAATAACATACAAGTATAAGTTCAAAATTCAAGATGGCGATGGTTATGCTACTTGCAAATGGTCACGGACGGATTTTGAATTCGAAATTCTAGGCTACGTTAGTATTGAAGTTACAACTGGAGCAAACATTGGTTAAATTTAAAATAAATCTCATAGTAGCACGAACGTGTTGAATGGAACGAGCTTTTGTTCTTTTTATCATTGTAACACGCGATCTGTAGTTTTGTGAATGATTCGTTTCCGACCAATTCTAATAACAGTTCAGGTTTTTGAACCTGACCTTCATGAAAGAATGGAATACTAATAGGACTTACATTTAGTAAGAAATTATTTAAGTCCCAAGTAATCTTGGCATTTTAATCACTGTTTTTTTGTAAAATGGTTGTATTCGTTGTTACTGAGAGAAAATTGTAGTCGGCTATTATTCAAGTTGTGTATTACTTGTGTTGTGGAGTAAGTGGGTAGGTAGCGTTAGGTGCATATATAGGTAAATACATCACTTTAACTACTCTAACTTTCAGTAATAATTTTGTTCCGTAATTAATATATCAACTAGATGTTTTCAGGGTATTAAGACAATATAGGATATTATTCACTTATATGTCTCGTAAATATATAATTGTCTCTGCTTCAGTTATGATTATTGCCCTGAAGATACCTTAGACTTTTCTTGATAACATAATTATTATTTATATGTTTATGAAGGTGAGTAATCCAATTGAATAAATATAAACTTTGAATTTACCCAAGGAAGCAAACTCCTAAATCAAAATGACAAGTATTGAAAATCAACGAAAAGCTATCAACGAAATAAAAAAAAATGGGAAATAAATATTTTTTTTAAATTTTAATATTGCTACTATTAAATACATAAAACAAAAAATATATTAAAATTACTTTTTTTGTAATTGATATAAAATTATGGAAATTGTTAACTTAAGACATTGATAATTTGAAAATCTTAATAAAAATATTGCAGTACTTGTTAAAGATCAGTTAAGATTTGGTCATATACCAACTTCACCTTTCTTAGCTAAATACTTTGTTCAGTCTAATTTAAGAATTATAACAAAAATGAATGTCCCGGATTCGTTCCTTATTGGTATTATTTATTGTACATCGTTTTTGTCATCTTCTTTAAATTAAAAAAAATGCTTGTCTAAGCTTGTTACAAACGTAATAATGAATAAATAATGTTTTTTTATTTTTTCCTAGCCTGGACGTGTTTAAGCGTTCAAGGTATTTTTTTTAAAGTATTTTAATAACTGATACTAGCTTTTTATGTAATCTAAATCTACTGATATAAAAAAGATACTGATATAATGTAGAGGCACACTCGATCGTAAATTATCTTTATGACGAGGCATATGGAAACATGGCAATGCCAAAAATATTTTATAGTGGAGGTCAGTGAAAACAAAATAGGAATGAAAAAAATGTCATCGCAATTTTGTTATTGTATTTGCAAAAACGGCAATATTTTATAGCGATAGGGCAGGGTCCATCTTGGGACGCCATGTTTTCTGCTATTTCGAAATAACTACATAAAGAACTCGTCGATAAAACGAAGATGACGTACGAGGACCCCAATAAATTGCCCAGCAGTAGACATAACTATGACACTTATTGTGATGATATAACGCCTACAATGCTACGTATCTGGTGACCAAGCGTGGGAACTATAAGTGGCCACGCTAACGACACAAGTTTTTCTATTTCGAGTTTCTGTCTGTAATAGAAATCCTATTTTATATTGTAATGGGCTCTGACCTCCGTAAATATTCTACCAATTACGACTACAATGTATAGAAAATAAGATTCTAATTTATAAAAGTTTTTTGCTGATGAGTTTCAGTTTTCTGTTGTCTTGTAAATTCTGAACCTAATATTAAACTGAATAATCAAACTCGGTACTTTGAATATTTTATGAAGTGAAGATATTTTTGAACTTGAAAGACATTGGTTCTTACCAATATTACAAATTTGATAGGGATTAATGTCAATTCCTCAATTATATTAAATGGTTCCAAGAAATAACTTGTTTTTTTTGGCCTTACTTTATTTTAAGGAAGTTTTAAATGTGTTCACTTTTACCTATACACAGATAATGTTTATAATACAAAAAAGACACCGACTCTAATTAAAAATAAAAATCTACTACAAAGAGAGTAATTTCTTTTAGATGTCTGGTTAGAATTTTTTGAAATTTTCCTGAAATTCAAAACAGGAACATATTCAGAGGAATAAAAACAAATGATTTCTGTATCTTTGAGTGTTTCATTCGTCAAACCGGCTGCATCACGCTATAAACAAAGCCTGGTATCGGGTTGTCTAATGAATTCTGTATGAGCGAAGGATGCTGCGCTACATTTTTCGTTTCCAGTTGACGAGCTCAAAGATATGATGTGTATTGGATTTTGTTTGAATATGTTTTATGCTACAAAACATCTTCTGACGTTGAATATCATAAGTCCTTGAAAGATAACACATTAGATACGAAAATCTAAAAAGTTATTAAAAATGATTTCTCACAATTATGGATAAGTTTAGACCTCTTTCAAGTAAACTAAGTTTACAATAACATTAACAATAACAGTGAATTCATATTTATGGCAGGTAAAATTATCAATGAGGCAGATAATATTTGTTGTAAATAAAACATAAATAAATAAATAAATAAAAAAAAAAAATAATAATATATATCTGACAATGCAAATTCAAACTAGCTATCATGTGATAGGCAGGCTCGCTCTTGGCATTTGTTCCGCCTTCTTAAATAAATGGCTATCATACACGTATCCTACTGCTGCAAAAATAACATAACAAGAGAATATTGTAAATACATTAGAAAAAATTATAACGGTATGCACTTACATCACACGTTTGTAAAAGAATTTAAGTTGTTGTATTTGCATGCAGCATGTAATCGCTAATACTGATTGAATTAAATTAAGGAATATAATATACGAAATTCATGAATCCAAGATCTCTTGTGGTCAATTTTGCACAGTAAAACAGAGCGTACATACATATTCATGCGATACATAGTTATATTTCTAGTAAAAAAGCAACAGTTATAAAATGATCTCTATTTTTTTTAAACATGTGATCGGCATGAGGGTCTCTGAAAAGTATTCCGGCACGACGTGGCCTGAATCGCATTGAGTTGATGGTTCCGCACATAGCAAATGCAATTATATTGACATTGCCACTAGTTGCTTCAAATTTTTAACTCAATTACAAAAGATTGTCGACAATATTACTTGGGCGACTTGTTGAATAAGCTTTTGTATTTTATAATAATATACTAGATTTGTTGAAATTATTTAATTGAAGTTAATAAATTTAATAGTAAACATAGTTTTTAATGCCTAGTAATTTATGAATTAAGGCCACTTTATTTAGGAATGATAAAGAAATTCTGCTTTTATTCTTATGAGGTGTTAAATTTTATAATTGATTTTCTGGATTACTCTTAAATTTTAAAATCAAATCTCCTTTGGTCATAACTATAGAGTTAATTAATAACTTTACAAAATAATGTATCTATTCATAAAATAACAATACAAAATAATTAGGTACACGGAAGCAATTCTATTCGACTTTCTAAGAGTTAATTGATAAAAAAAGAGTATTGTTTAAATCTAGGTCTTACTTTGTATACAATAAGTCTAGTCTTTATATCAATGAGAGTTTCAGCCATGTTCGTTTTTATTTGTAAAAAATCATTCTCCTGTACTCAATTTAATTAAATTGCAAAACTCTCAGTGCATTAAAAAGAAAAATGACTCAATGTGTCTGGGTTCCGCAGCTTTAAAGAATCGCCACTAAATTTGTAAAGCTAATTAGTGGTCCGTAGTTCAATCCAGTTTCTTTCTCCTTGATTAATGGCTGATTGGTGAAGGATGAGAGAAATAGTTTTCTTTGACTGCATCCTGCTGGTACTTTTGTTTTAATTCAGTTAAATGTTTGTGCTATATATGTAGTCACCATGTGGTAGTGTATAGTGTAGTGTGATATATATGTAGTGACCATAGTATGTTGTAATGAACGAGAATAGTTATATAGATTAATTATTAATTACGCCGTTGTGTGAAGTGTCCTTGTGTTTTATAGAATTCAGTAACGACAGTTTTGTGATTTATGATAGAAGTGATTCCTGCTTGAATCTAACAAATCTTTAACGATCCAAAAAATCACGGTATTATTAAAAACCAATAACTATATAGTTCTCGGCATCAAGTTCGCGGGTAACGAAGGCATAAACTTATAATGAACCACTTTGATCGCCGGTTGTTACCGACTTTCGTGACGCTTCAAAGGAAGCAACGATATAAGAAAAAATATTTATTATAAATAAGAGTTGATGAACAATTATATTAGTTTAGTAATTATTTATACTAATAAAGAGATTAACTAAGGATGTCGTGCTAGTTCTGTGGAAGCCTAGTTGATGGAAAACTAAAAATGATTATGGTTTTAGACCTGTTTATCAGTAAACAAGCAGAATAATAATAATTTGTGTTTTATGACTGTATGTAAATAATATTAAAGTGAAATTACTGAAGTTTTGATATTAAAAATAATATAGATAGAATTAATGGAATTGCAACAATATTGGCCACTTCTGAACGACTGTTCTTTCTTCTTTTTCCAGTTAAGAAGTTAATTAATCGAAGTTCAAAAGTTTCGAAAGAGTCGCATTTTCAGCCAATAGACTTTGTAATGGTTGGAGCGATTCATTTAGACAAGTTACGGCTCGATTAATTCTGGAGCTATTTTATTTTTTATAATGGATACGTTGGTGTAAGAATCTCTAAAGATTTAAGGAAGTACAAGATTTTGAGGCTATCACATATAATAGGTAAGATTATACATTATACATATATATTACATTTATATAAGTTCTAAGGTGCATGTGATAATAAAAATTTAATTATATGTATAAGTTACTTTTAATCTCACACAAAGCAGCAGATGATCTTATCCAGCAAAGCAATAAATAAATTTGTAACATCCAGTTTTGGTTCTTTCTGGAACATGACATTAGAAACAATGGACACAGATCATAAATATCTAGTTACTTCAGTACTTCTTGAGTTCTACAGCTTCCTACACTAATTATAAGCAAACATTTGTGATGACAAAAGAAAATCAACTCTACTGTTATATTCTTCTACATTCTTTGTGTATTCTTAACGGCCTTGACCAGATCCCGTGTGACATTCAGGGGTAGTAAAAAATTTACGATGTCTTTAACTCTTTGACGGCTGAGGGAATTCAATTTATGAGATATTAAGGCAAATGTTATTTTATATTTCGAAGGGTTGTCAATTTATTGAATATAAAAGTATTTTGTTTTCCTCTTCATAGAATACTATTTAAACAATTACTTAAGAAATGATAATATGCTAGAAGGTAATTGGTTTTTCGAACTGATTTTTTGAAACATAATCATAAATCATCGAAGTCGTTCAATATACGCATACAGTAGCAATATTCAAAACACGATACGAAGAATGTAGGCGCCCCTAATAAAGATAAGATTAATTTGCATATCCGAAATTCTTACCTATACATACACACAACTCACTAATATTCATCATTCTGATTACGTACTTAAATTAATTATATTTAAGAATAAGAAAGCATTCATGCACTGAATAATTTACTAAAAAATCTTCTTTTTAATTTTTTTTATTGTATTTCGATAATCGATTGTGCTTAAACTCTTCATACGCCTTTTCTTTTACACCAATGCTTATATAATATATTTTTCTCTATAAATTAGCACATTTAATCTCTATTTACCTTAGCCACGGTGATGTTCATCAAACTTCAGCTAAACTACTCTATGCACGTAACGTACAGGATGAAAAAATCCGCCATTTTGAATTTGAACTCTGAATACAGTTTATATTCAGAAATCCTTAAAACCATTTATATGTTTGTGTCACTAATATAAAGACCTGTCGCATACTTTGTTATTTTGAATGTGTCTATGTCTAATCCGAGAAATGATATATTTGAAGATTAAATGTGTTTATTTAAAACTTGCTTTACTTTATATATATTTATACATATTATATTTTTAATACATCTTATTAAACTCTAAATAAAATAGACTAATTAAGAAATTCAAAATATGTAAGTCGTTATATTACTTGAAATTATGGTTATTAATTCTAACATACATAAATAAACTATTAATTTATAATGTAACAATATATTTTACCTACGCTGCTTGTCTTTCAACTCCTATTACTGACTACACAAATACATAGACTATTGGGACCAGACAAAGTTTTAAATTAGTTAAGCATTATACAGTAGTTACTTCTACAAAGGGGTCACTGCTCCAGTCAATCACATTGTAGTTGCTCCATACAAAGTTGCCCTTTATACTTAAAGGTGCTTCTAACGCCAAATACAGTATAGCCTTAGCACCTTCATCAAATACTCTGGTTGTTTTTCTATATTCACGGCTGGTCACATTTCCTGGATTAACACAATTTATAACCACACCCCTGTCTGCCCATTCTCTGTGCTGGAGAAAAGTTACTGCGCTTAACGCGACCTTGCTAACTGCGTGCACGCTTGGACCCCAACCTTCGGTCTTCTGTATTCCTCTTTTCACGGCCTCTTCAAAATCTTGAAGGACGGCCACCAATTCGTCCTCTGTTAATTTAGGATCACTGATTCTTCTTCTAATAGCTTCGTTCTCTATAGTTGCCAGTAGTCCAGCAGGTCCCGAAACATTAACAACCCTCGCATCTTTAGTAAGCAAAGGAAATACGAGTTTTCCAAAATTAATATATCCATAGAAATTAACACTTAATGTTCTTCTCACTTTTTCCGCTTGAGTCAATTTCTTTTCTGGTGCATAATCCGTATTGTTTATCAACAGTTCTATCCGCTCGTCTAGATCTTGTATGTGATGTCTAAAATTGATAATACTCTTCGTGTAGGTCACGTCCACTCTAAAATATTCTATGTTCGATTTTTTTTTAAAGTTTTCACAAATGTTATAACCCGTAGATTCATCCTCAGTTGTGAAATATATTTTTCCTTTATAAACATTTGTTAATTGCTTTAGAACTTGGTAACCTAAATTGCTAGACGCTCCCACGATTACAGCTACGTTAGCCATAGCGTCTAAACTAATACTAGAAGCGTACGCAGTTTATCGTTATCGGAGGCCATCGCATCCCGCGCTCTTATCAGGAAAATGACAGCGAATACTTCGTGAGATAATATTTTATGTTATATATTACGAAAATTTTTAAAGTGTTGAGCTCGGTTATAAGAATAAGAATCTAAAAATGTATTCTTTTATTGTTGATGAATTGATAACAGAAGAAATAGAATTATTTATAAAATTATTTTAGTTAACAATTTCAGAAAATAACTGTAAAATTATTGAAAACTTGTTGATATTAGTAATGTCAGTAAAACTAAAAGAATACAAAATCCCTAACATACTGATAACAGTTTTCAGTACATAAAGATATCGATAGATAACTAAGCTATTTTTAATCAGTGGCCGTCATTTATGTTAACATTATTAAATTAGTTATGTAATAATCAATGAGATCATCGGTTTTTAACATAACTTATTAAGATAAGTAATCAAATGTGTTCGCCCTAAAACATTTAACTCTTTGACAATGTTAAAGCAAACAAAAATAATCATAATAATTCACTAACTCTTGGTTTAGTTATTTACAAATCTAAGGAAATGTTAGTTCGAGCACATCATACACACCAGAGCCACTAAAGAGACCCATATATATTTATGATCTCATTCATATAGTTATTCTAATCACCACCTGGAAATAACTTGAAACTGGAAATAAGAAAGTACTAATCTATACCTATATCATATAATAAAATGGTCAATGATCGATTTCTGTTCATGGAAAATATAAAAAAAATCATGGTGGCCTTTAAGAGCAAGAAAACCCAACAATGGCTTTTAATTTTGTCGGTTTGTCTGTATGTCTGTATTTTTATCTGTATTTTTGTATTTTTGTGCACGCTAATCTCAGAAACGGCTTAACAAATTTGGATGTAGTTTTCTGGAATAAATTGTAATATTCTGTACTTAACATTTAGTGTTTATTTCATCTAAACCGGTTAAGAAATAAAAAAGTTCTATCAATGTATGTCAATTACGTAATAGGTATCATGTATATCTTATACACGTTATAAATCTGTATATTCTACATTTATATATATGTAATAAATCTGTAGAGGAGTAGTCTTTGTACATTGGAAATTTATAAAAATAATATACAAGGATGTTAAGTGATAACTCACAGAATAGATTTTCAACATTTTTAAAACTTTTGTATGTTAATCTGTTTGTCTTTTAGTTGTGCACGCAACACGAAAAAATTATATAACTAATGTAAACTTTTATACATAAAAATTGAGCGTCACTCTGAGTAACATTTAGTTTTTAATTTTCTTTACACACTTTCACTCTATCAAAAAATGTATGTATTTAAAGTGCTCTAGAAATCTATCTTCACTACATAGTGACTACTTAAAGGGAAAGGGAATGACTACTTCAAGGGAAGCCCCTATAACTACTATGTGAAGGCTTTCAATAATAAATAATTTTTATTATTATTATTATTTTTTATTTAAATTAAATTTATTATTTTATTTATTTATATGGATTTATTTAGGGACCATCAAAATATTACGAATTATTATAAAATAGTCGTTTAGCAATAATGTAACCTAACATGATATAAGATATCTTTGCTAAAATGATATTAATCATTATAAATTTAATGAAATCAACAAAGCTCTCCTCTTAAAATTGTTAACAAGAAGGTAAAATAACATTTCTTATAATATAAGATTAAGATCCAATATGTCTTCCATCATTCCACCAAAACTATGAATATGTGATAAGATATTAAAATATTTCTGGGACAAAGTTTAATATACATAAACAGGATTAGATGACCCTTTGTAAAGGTCATCGCGGCGGAAGTGCCCCGGGTTGCTTCCTGCTAAAGATGATTATTGATTTACCTAGTAATGAATTGTGCCTGTGAATTCCCATGATTTCTAGACAATCTACGTATTGAATTTAGAATGATTTGAAAAAGCATATAGTTTGTAAAATACGGGAAGTAAATTACCCCCCGACAAAGAAAAAAATAATGGTAGATAAATAGAAAGGTATAATTATTTTTTATAAATACTAATGTATATATTATGAATTGAACATTGCAATATACTAGCAATCCTATTGTACACAATAGAGCCGAAATTAATGAGAAAACCATCATGTTGTTTCTGTATTGATCAGACGAGGGGAGCGATTCACAGGGAGGTCACGTTATGATCTAGTAATTCGATAATATTCAACTCTTACAATAGTCTTTTATTATTGTGATTTATTACTATTTGGTCCTCTCTATTAATGGCCTATAATTTTGCTAAAACTATCGAGGCTTAAATGTTAAATATTTTACCGTTTATGTAAAGTTTCCTCGAACTTTGAACATCGTAAAACGATGGTCGATAATTTAAGTCGTAAATTTTATGTCCTTTATATAACCTGGGGTATATAATATATAACACATAAAAAGTAATTGAGTTAATTTGAACAATTTTTTTTTGTAAATTAAAGGAAGTGGTCGGCATTACATATTTTTTTATAATAATAGACCCCGATTAACTATAATCTTTCCTAAAATGATACTTGATAAGTCAAGTCGTCTGTAATATTTAACACCCAAGAGAATTTACTCGTGGTTATTTGTATTAACATAGATGTAAGTATTAATAACAAAGAAGCTCATAATTCTTACATGTAGGCTTAGTAAATTTAATGAAACGTACTTACCACATTACATACGATTTTCCTAACATTCATTAAAGAGATTAGGAACGTATGCAAGGAATTGGATCTGATTTCAGATCATTTGTTGCCTACACATTTAACGATAACTGCAGAAATATATTGTAGTTGAATTGAAAATAATGTGATAGTCGTGACTTTCGGTGTATAACCGTTATCGTTATTTGGTAAGTTGAATTATCTCTCACTTTTTTTAAATAAAAGAACATGCCCTCACTTACTCATTGACCTCCAAATCTGATGGTTCTTTGTGAGGATAACAAGAATTTTATATTGAGTAGTATTAGTTTTGTAAAGGAATAATAACAAATTTGGCTTCCAGATTAGATGTGAAAAACATACATAGCAGAGTCTGAAAAAAAAATTCTGAAGATATAGATTATTGAATATAGGTTGTTTGTCGGACGTGTCTAAAGGCGTGTAAAAGATGAACATAAATAAAAATAGCTATTTAAAAACACATACCAAGTTAAAAATCAATTATTCAAGTTCAAAAGGTATTATAGGTATTGTCATAAATTGCAATTTATGAGAATACCTTTAATATCGCTTTTATGTATACAAGTTAAGAAAATAAAACGGTGCGTGACCACGAGCTATTAATCCAAGTTGTCAGAGCAGATAAGAAACACCAAGTGTTCTTTCTTGACTAATTATAGATAGAGCTTTTATTTTTGTGTATAAAATGTGGTCTGAATTTAGTGCTAATTGCTAGTAATTATATTGTCAAATTTAATGGTGGAGTATTTTTAACAGTATCCCTTGACAGGCGAATAGCAGCTATTTGTTACTTAAAATAGTCAAGACATTTTATTAACAAGCCTTTTCTCCTCTTTTCTTCAAACAAAACTTTTCGCTGTAGTTTTAATGTAATATAACATTTAGTCTGAGAAAGTTAGATCCTTCTGTTTAAATTAGATAGGAGAGTACGTCTGTATGTTGAATATATAAAGTACTAAATGTATATTTGACTTTTATGTACTATTTATATATAAATACATTCCATTTGTTAACCCATAAGAAAAAAAAATTATTAACTTTGTCGTAAACTTTGGTTAGAAATGAGTTATATAGTAGTGTTCAATAAGTTATTAAAGGTAACAGATAGATGTTCAGACTTTTACAAAATTGTTTTATTATTTAAAAATTTCGTTATTGATGTTATTGTGTTTGAAGAACACAATTGAATCAATTTGGATATTGCTTACTGAAAATACTTTAACATAAGGTGATTTGAATTCAACATGTCCGATTTCCACAATTTTACTTAAATCAGGTAAACATGGTATCGTTTAAAGCTGCATATTCGCGATCAGCGACAAGTTAAATATTCATTGTGCTGTTGACTCGTGTCGAATCCCATTATCCTACTTTTTGATGACACGTTTATGTTACGTGAGATATCGAATCTATTTCCTGAGTTACTACAAAATGTATTTCAGACGACTTTTTCGATTCTTTTTTATATAAATTTATATAGCAATTCCAATATGATTCCAATATGTCTGAATAATAAAGTAAATATTCAAATATTGTTAAAAATAATGATAAAGAAATACATTTTGTATGAAGGGAAACAAATAAATATTTTTACTGAGCTCTATTTGAGTATTGTCAATAGATAAAAATATTCAACAACAAAACTGCGTACTGGTCCTATAATAAATATAAATTAGCTTATTAATATATTTTTACCTAGATTATTCTCCATAAAAAGATTCCATTTTTTAAATCTATTGATATATTATACGAAATCATAATTTTTATATAATATTTTTATATTATCTAATATAAAATTATTTTGTAGTTATTGTTATACCTTTCTATAAAAATATCTACAAAAGGTTACTAGTAGTGTAAAATGTTTTTCTACAGTAACATGAACTGTGGGGAAATATTACGCTGTAGTCGAGTGCGGCTTATCATTGACATTCCAGGGTGTAGCGGTGCTGCTGGAATATAAGTAATTAGGACAAAAACTCGTGTACACGTACATGCCCTTTTGTCTAGTTCTGTACAACTCTTTGTGCAAGAAACAAAACCCTGTCGAATGTGTAACGTTATTAACGTGTCTGCGCTTAGGACTAATGAAATTAATTATTTATCATAAAATCAGGCAAATCGACAGTTAGAGACGATGTGGTGAATTCTAGTAAAAGGAGTGATTGATTTCGGTAAATAAATTGCATGTTCACAAAGAACATTAATCAAGTCTTGAAACTTGCAAAGATGCATAATTCACGTGTGAAGGCTTGCGATATTGTTCCGCTAGGAACAGCTTATCTTTGAACAAACATTAATTTTAACGAGCTCAGCTCAATGGGGACTTGAGATATTGTTGGAAATATAGGAAAACCGTTTTGTGATCGATACCGAAGCGATTTTAATCAGTCGTAAATGATAGGCGCTGTCATGAAAATAAATGTTAAGAGTAACGGTTAGGAAGTTTAAAAAAATTTGTACGTGCAGAATATTTCTCCTTTTATAAAGTATATTAAGCATATTATGTTAAACTACCACAAAATTGATATAGATAAATTCTTTAATACTACTACTACTATAGTATCACTAAACCAGACCAGCTCTAGTTAACACGTTTTTACCATAAACTAGTAGTTCCTCGGAGAATACAGCGTGTTCGAGAAAAAGACTGCAATAGGCGGAATGATACATGCTTATTTAATATTAAAGATACGCCTGTGGCTGAAACGTGACACTTCTGTGACATGGTTTATGAACAATCTGAAATAAGCACTTACAAAATTGTAGTAATATAGTTTTATTTTATTTTTGTGCTAAGGTTATAAACACAACTATTTTATACGATAATTAAACTAAATTCTTGTTTTTTAATTCTCGGCGGTCCTTTTATGTTGATATACTAACAGTAATTTAACCTGCGCGGTAATTTCTTTTCATGTTAAACGTATTCTTTTTCCCCTTAATTGTGTATCATTATGCATACATTTTCCTTCTTGGTTAGACGATGTATGTTTTTATTCTTTACATTATTCTAATGATATATTTATCGTTAGTCACTGAGTCAATGTAAATGTTATTTACATAACTTAATTAAAAAAATATTAATATAATTAATTCATGTAGTTAATAACACTAAAGTTGGATCCATTTTTCAAATTCCTGGATGGATGTCTCAAAAACAACTCCACTGGTTTAAGAAAATGAGTTTATAATTGATTGTAATAAATTGTCTAAATCTAAATCTTTAATTTAGATTCTAATTGCAGTAAAAACGTAAAAAAATACGACTTGAGATACAACACAGTATAAAGTTTTGTATCATTTACATAAATAATACCTAATAATAAATAATACCTACTTTTTTTTATTGCAATTTTTTTTATATCTAAGTTTTTGTTAAAATTTTTGATTCTATATTTGTTAAGAAAATGTTTTTAATTATTGTTCCTCTAATAGATTAGCGCTTAGCTAGCCAGATCTTATCCTTTATCCTCGTGTGTTTTTGTCAGCTTAACATCTTAGTAGTCAAGATACCTACATCAAAGAAAACCGCCAACTGGTCTGTCATTATCCCTTCGCGGGCAAAGGACTATCTTTAGTATTATTACTGGTATTAGTGATGAGATAGAACCTTCAAATCGCCAACTAAAACTTACATTCCTGTGTAAAAATTTATAGCATAATAACATTACTAGGCTTAACGTCTTTTGTGAAGTTCACAGCTTCTTTCAAATTACATTATTAATTTGAAATTTTAATTAAGATTGCATCATTTTGTTAATTAGGGTTTTGTATAAATATGATAACAGAATATTATTTTATATATTTTGAAATAAATTCTACTATCTTTAATGAAAGAAAAATTATAACGGTCATATATAACAATCAAAAAGTTATTTCTTCTAACTTTGTATTTGTATAGTATTGTGCAACTTCCACTTTGCATTTGTCGCTGACTTTATTAGAAGCGAATATGTGTTAAACATTTCTAATTTTAACTTTCTAAATATTATAAGCTACCTAAACTTTGTGTACACTCTAAATAAAGGTAAAATAAATCTACCACATTTGATTTGTAACAAAATGCTGTATAATAACCTAGGCAGTAACTTTTAGATGGACATTGTTTTATTGCACTTGTTGAATGTCGTGAGAACTATTATGTATTTTCTTTAAGCTGTATTTATTAACCTTAATTGCTGTTAGATACAGTAATGCTTTATAGGAGTCAGCACTTTGTTAAACATTAGATATTTATCATCATTTTACCTGGACGTCTCTCGAGTTTGTAATGAATTAACTAGTATTAAACTTGTGTCTATTGAGATAAAAAGTATATATTCTCTATAACATTAATTAAATGTAGGAACTGTAAATTCATTATCTATAATAAGAGATCTGTATCTGTATTGCAAATGTATGAATCTTTTCTCCCTGAAAGACACTAGATCTCTATTTATTACCTACTCTAAAAAGAAAATTATTATCAAAGCGTATTTATTTTATCCAAGAACAAAGTTTAATAGTTTTAGTTAAGTTACAGTAAATATACTTGGTATAAAGCTTTATTTAGTGTCATTAGATATTAAGTAGCAGTTTATAAAATTCGATGCAAAAAACATAATTTCATGCACTTATTATTCAGTGAGAATAAACTGTAAACTACTATGAGTTAGAGAAGATGCTAATTAAGAATTCAGAATTTTTTTAAAGTTTCCTTTTGTAAGTGGATTTTTTTTTCTAATTCCTAAAAGTGTACATTGTCTTAATTTTAAATCGTTAATACAATTTACAAAGCATAAATAATCAATCATTACTTATATATATTATAGAACAAATCAAAAATGATTGCACCTAATCATGTAGAAGAATAAAGCGTTGAAAATACAAAGCTAAGCTATATTTGTAATGACTTAACGAAATGCAATGTAAACGGCCAGACATAAAGGATATTGGTACATTGGCTATTATCTTCACGGGTGAGTGGTTCACTGAATCGTTTCTAACGTTAGAAGAGATGTAGAAAACTAGATTGGAAGTATTTGTATACACCTTTTTGTGATGAACATTAGATTTTATTCTGTATAAGCTTTGTTAGATATCTTTATAACCGAACCGAATCGAATGAACGGTTATATTTATTTTGTTTTAATATTTGTATCATTATACTTTTATTAAAACTATTTTTATATGAAACCCATTTAAAAAAAATAGGTTTGAGTTTTGACATTTACTGTTTTTATCTATGGGTTGAAATAAAATATTTGTTTCCAGGAAAATCGTTAATATCAAAGGTCATCCTAAATTGGACGGGTTATGATCGACGGTGAAAGATTTAAAGTGTGTCATATTTTATTCTCTATAGCTTTTATAAGATTAAAAGGGTACATTAATATTTGTAAAGAAACAAAAAATATTAAGTATCATACTATTTTAAATAACCGACCCCTATATTAGATAAGAATCAGAATAATATTTTCAAAATGTTATAACAAGAAATGAATATTTTGTAACGAAACAACAAAAACTGTTTATTCTCTTTCATGTTCAGTTTGTTTCAGATTTGAAGAGCTTTTATCATCTAGCAAGTAAAGTGTTATTTTAAAAATTTTAGATAAAATGAATAAAATATACTTAAGGAGTTATATAATCATGAAGATTGTAATATAAAATATCTTATACCAGATTACAAAACCGCCTTTATAATAACAATAATCACTCTCGAGGGTGTCTGGAGTTTGAGTATTAACTAATTGATAGCTAATTGGAATATTTCGCAGGTAATAGCTATAATATCCTTACGATATAACAGTACATCAGTACTTTAGTTAAAGTAATTGTTTTACTGAATTAATTATAGATTTTATTCGTCATGTATAAAAAAGCAGTGTTTGATTGTTTTATTATAAAAGTATTATTTGTTACCTTGCTTTAAAATAATAAAATTGTTTATTAGATTTTATAAATATTTAATTTAATAAATTAAATGCTTTAAATAATAAAAAAAAAAACTTGAAAAAAAAAATTTAATTGTTATCTGGATTGTTTTTGTGAAATAAATATAATTAAAGATAATTAATTGCTATTATATATGAAAATAATTAGAAAAACGCTAACGCTAGTCTTAGGACTTAGGCTTAGGCTATATGATTAATTAATTCGCTTCTGTTCCTTACTGTATTCTGAAGCGCAAGGATTTGTTCAATCAAGGAGTCAGCGCCGGGAAATTCAATTTGTATATTGATAACAGTGAGATTGTTTTAAGCTTGGTTTCAAGCACTTGCAGAATCAAGGGTAAAACTCTGTTTATTTATTAATATTTTTTTTGTGTATTTGTTTTCTACCAATTTGGTACAAATGCTAAATCACTATTGTTCAAGTTTTAGTAAAATCTCAAGTCAGCTTTAGTTTGTGATTTAATCAGTTGATTAATTTTCTACTCATTAGTATTGGATAAACCATACTATTCAGTTTAATAAGCACCCCTTACATTACACATAAATAAGTATGAATGATATTAAAGCAAACAGACAGACAGAAGAACACACGAAGAATGATAAACCGCTAAACAATATTGAAGCTTATGAGAAATAGAGGTAGACTTTTGTAAGTAGCTTATGATAGAATAAATGTTCTTATATATGCATAAAGTAATCAAAAATAAGGTATTTGATATAAAACAATAGTGGGATGATATAAATTATTTGATATTCCCAAGAAATCATTATTAAATTGATTGATTAAACATGTATAAACAAATATATTGAATGAAAGTAATATACGAACTCTTTAATACTTTTTTTAAAATTATATACAACAATATTATTTATATGGTATGTGTAGCTGGGTAAGAAAAAAAAGCTTTCATCTTCAGTACATTTGCCTAACCTTATTGAGCTAACATCTCTGCAAGTTGAGACAGTTAGAGATCTAATTTGTCACTTCAGGGTTAACGCTAGGCTCGTGTACATAAAATCTTAGGCTCCTGAAACATTTGATAGATGATTCTTGTATTGTATTCATAATTTGTCCACCAAATCCTTCGTATCTTATACGACATACGAATGTCAGTTTTTTAGTTTTTGACGGTCTGATTTATTTCTATGAAATGTATTCTCGTTTGTTTTCATCGTCGTTTTTATTTGAAAATCACAAGTAATTATTAAATTTTAACAAATAAACATGAAATTTATGTAAAAACGGTTATGAAACATTAGGTACAAAGGATCCGCTTCAAGGCTGATTCAAATTTCCATTCATTATCAGCTGTAGCAGACAAAGAGGTTTAAAATTCAAAAACAAAGATAACCAAAGGTAGCTTTTATGAATACAAACAAGTCTTGTAAATAACACTGGGCTAAAAGATTTATATTTTATTTCATAGAAATATTAAAACAAAAAATATTAATTGGATCAGCTTACAAATTACAAGTCAACAAAAAATAAAACGATTAAGCTATCTTATATTTTAGTTCTTTGTCAATAAGGTATAAAAAAGTCTTGTTTATTTTGACATTTCATTTAAGTAACTCAATATTGAAGTAATGGCACATAAAATATATATTTTTTAAGTTTCTTAAGCGCTTTCTTTGTCTGTTGTCAATACTTGTTATTTGTAAATTGTAAAACTAGATTATGTGAACCTGAGTACCTATTGGAGATATATATTTTTTACCATATTCTTAAAAAAATATTAGATCTTCATTACAATTATGCAGCACACTGCATTATTCTTAGTAGTTATATAACTTTGACGTTATAAGCCGTATCTATTCATACGCTGTGACTTAATAAGGATTATGTTATCAGTTGTAAGTTAGACATGCGCTGGTAATACGATACCCATGCATTATGCACGTTATAGAAGTTTCATCAACTACTTTAGAAAATGTGCACGAAGTGGTTTAATAATTCGTGGTTTTAGTTCATTTAAGAATGAGAACGGGTTTTTGTTAAATAAATTGTTACTGTTATTATTATTGTTATTTAACTACAGAATCCATGTTGGAGTATACCTACTATGTGTCTTTATTTTTTTTCTGTGAAACTTTCCGTCACACAGATTATAATAGATTCTAATTATTGTGTATTTATTTTAATAAAATTAGTCATATGATTTCTGTTAAACTCAATTATATAATAAAATATATAAAATAAAATAGTATATGACAGAATTCCAAATTAATTAGCAATAAAATATACATAATATATTAAAAAGGTTGTTGAAATTAATTAATACATAAATTATATAGAAAGGAAAATCAAAGCGGCAAAAAATTAATAACATAAAATACAAGCGAGCTTATTTAAAATATTCATACGAATTAGCTATAAAACACGCAAAATGTTTTTCCTTTATAAGTGTGGAATAAATTACGTATTAAGCAGATGTCGGAAGCACGTACGTTCAAAGTTTTTTCGTTCCCTCGAAACGGTATAAAGTCGGCCGCCATTACATGTTATGTCAGCTTAAGCAAATGGAGCATTTGTGAGAATAATACTATTGTAGTGCTGTTGAGATTTTGCACATTATGGTTATAACGGTTTAAGTATAACAAAAAGATTTAAATAACCGTTTAATTTCATAAAATATAAACATTAAAGCATTATGTTTAAAATATATATTTATAACAAACCTCTTATATACATGAAACTCCTGAGAGGCTTGATCAAGGTATTAAAAATTATGTTTAAAAATATTGAGCACGTACCAATAAGCATTACTGGTCATTCCAGTGTAAGTTGCAGGTAATATTCGATTTAAATGCATACTGCCCACCTGACGTCCTAAACGGTGCACACCTACGGAATACTGCACTTTGAACTCATGATATACATACTATTAGAATGCACAGACTGTTATTATTTTCACATATAAATTATAATAAATTAAAAATAGAAAGTATAATTAAGGACCTATTAAAAAGTAACTCTGGGGATATGTTTCTTATTAAAAACTATAACATATTAGATTATTATTTTAAAAGGTTTAATAAATACAAGAAAAAATCTAAAAGTCTAATTAATATTTAAACTAAATATAAGTTTGTATTGTTTTTATAATAATCTACCAAAGGTATAATTAATATTTGAAACAAAATACTTAACTATAATTCTAGCAAATTTACTTCTACCATTGTAAATATGCGTATTTGTGTTTGGAAGGGTCTCTCTGGTGATAGATTGGTTTGTATACCGTGGAATTTGTAATTTCAGGACTTTATAAACAAATTCGTCAAAGCATAAACGTATCGAATGAACTGCCTTTCGGAATTGCGACGGGCTTCTCGTTATTATGAGAATGTATCAAAATAACTATTTTGCGTTTTCCTTTTTTACGGTCTGTTGGTTCAAAATTGTTTGGTGGTTTTCAAGGATAGATATATGTCTATGTGGATATATATCAAATATTATATATATTTATGTATATATATATATATATTTGATTTTTTTTAATTAAAAATGAATATTGCACATAACATCCTCATTAAATGAGTTGGTTTTTAAAATTTTTAAAACACAAAAAATATAATAAAAAATAATTAAAAATTAAAAAAAAAATCCCGATACAAAAAGACTTCTAAAAAGAATAAAAATAATATTATTATGTACTTATTGAAATCGTTAAGTTAATAATTAAGCGGGGACTGCTTAATAAAGGAAGAAATTAAAATGCAATTAAGTTACCAAGGCAAATAAAGATTTTTTTTAAAATTAATCCGCATTTTTAACCGCGTCGTTGGTCGAGCGGTTAGCGCAGACGCACCTAACGTATACCGGCTCAAAGGGGCTCGGCTTCGAGTCCCGGCAGGGACAGGCATGTATGTGATAAACATAGATGTCTGTATTTCTGGGTTTGGTCGTTTATTAAATATATTTCCAGTATTTATAATGTTTATTTCTATATATTTGTGTCGTTGTCTAATACCCTTAACACAAGCAAATACTTTGCTTACTTAGGGGTTAGATAAATTTGTGTAATTTAATATTTTTATTATTATTAAATTAATTTAATTATTTTTTTTCTTCTACCTTTTAATGTTATGTTACTGGTTTCATTATTCTACTAAATGAACACATAAATGTTCCCTTGCTTCAATATTTCTATCAATATTGCATAAGAACCTTTTACCCGCACCAATAAAACCTCAATATCTTAGAGGCGTTTATATTTTGTCCAAACATAGCTGAGAGTCATCTCGACAACCCAGGCTTTCGATTAAAAAAAACCGCAATCAAATCCGTCCACGGGTTTAGCTGTTACATTGCCACAGACAGTCACACAGATATACAGATACACAGATACACAGATACATAGATACACAGATACACAAATACACAGAAACTTATAACCCCCCCTCTTGTTGAGTCGGGGGTTAATAAAATAGGTGCTAGATGCAATTTTGATTCATATAGAATAGTGTTGAAATAATTTAAAATATTTTGTCATCCAATTAATATAGCATTCTATTTTAGAACGTGCTGTAGTACCTATCTTTATATTATCTTTTAAATTAGACGAGCAAAAGTAGAGTTCTCTTTGACATTTGTCTGGATTTATCTTAGGGTTTAAGATAATGACTGCGCTAGGATAAAGTCCTAGTAATTATCTATCGTGCGATAAATTTTATATAAAGACATATTCCCATTTCTACGTAAGCAAGATGGTAATTGAAAACTGATTGAAATATTTAGTATCACAACATTTGTATAATTAAAGTACAAAATATAAGTATTACAATATCTATATGTACGATATATTATAGATTTCGTTTATAAAATAACGTCACCAAATGTTGGCCGCAAAAAAATTTACACATGTCTTCATATGCAATAATAAAATAATAAATATTAATAATATTTTTGTGCAATGATATTGATACAATTCGGTTTTTCGTTGGGAAGTAAATAACTTTCTGCATACAGAAAGCAAACATGAATTCCGTAAGCGTTTTAGATTGACCTCGGATACTGAACTCGAATTCTTTCGAAATACGATATACGAGCATACTTTGAAGGAAGTGTATTTTCTATGTATGTTAAGCATATTTATTTAGTATTAATATATTCACGGTTATTATCTTTGTATTACTAGTAATTCATTAATAATCCAATAGGAACACTATATTTGTAGATGTAGCATAATTACTATAAGTTTTTTTTTTTACAGATTCATGTCTTGCGCTGCCTCCACAAGCTATGTCCGATTCACGTAAGTATTTAGTAAGTAAGTAGTAGTCAATTAAAATAAGCTTATACATGTTTATAGATATTTTCAAACATACTTTCTGACATGTATACATACATATATATGTTTAATGGTTGAGCTAGAAATGGTATTCGGACTCCACATAAGTCTTAACCCAGTTACTTCATCGCAGTCTCAAAAGAGACAATACTTGAAGGTACTTTCTTTACAAACTTTGTTAGGAAATCTTTTTTTTTTGTAAAATAGCTAACGACAAAATAATTGCAATATAATCTTAAAAATTAGATATATATGTATACAGGGTTATTTGTAATTAGTTGACCACCTCGGTAGCCTCTTTACATCAATCCCAACAAACTTTGTTCTACGACTTTTTAAAATTAATAGTTTTTAAAATTTAAATTTTCCCATACAAAATGTATTTGTTGTATCTGAACTGGCATTAACTTTGAGAATCGGTACTGCGCCCGAGCGTTGACCTTTTAAGTACTTCTTACAAAATACAGAGTAATAAGTAAAAGAGGGAGCAACAATTTTTTTTTTCGTTTTTTTTTGTGTTGTTTATCAAGATTTATAAAAAGTTGTAGAACAAATGTTGTTGGGATTGATGTAGAGAGGCTGCCTACAAGAGGTGGTCAACAAATTATAAATAACCCTATATATATTGCTAAATGAAAATAACCGTTACCATTGCTATTACTTTAACGGTATACTAATGTATATTAATATTTAGTCGAAAGGTGTATGCGGCTGCTAAACATGTATTTGGTTGAATTGCTAAAGTTCCCGTATCGATTATTGCCGAATAATTTATTCATTCACATCTGTCACCGGTTTACGCCTATCATCCCCAGCGACGGATTTTGTTATCCATATTGAATATTGAATTTCAGTTCTGTAAGCCGTTTAAAACATTGGTTATTAATTTGTAATTACTACTAACACTTTATTAATGATTGTACCGGTGAAGGAATATAATTATATTTTCAAAGTTGGTTAATGTTTCCCAATATTTATTCTCACACCTCAAGTCTCGTTAGTACATAAAAACAGCAGTCAAGGCAAAATAAACAAAATTAGGATACTATAAGCATTTTATCTTAAAATAACACAGTTTTCTATAAGCATCGCAAACACCTAATGAAGGTTTAAATGTTTGCCAGTTTTCAGGCGAGCGAACCGACGCGCGGTCTTTTCGAGAAAAATCCAAATTCCGAGTTGATTGCAGCACAGCGAGAAAATTTTATATGTAGTCTGTGTATATTTTGAGTCTATATTTACATTTTTGTCTGAAGGTAAATGAATTTTTACTTATATTATGTAATTTAAAAATTCAAAAGTTTGAAATACGTTTCAAACATTATGATCAAGTAAAATCTTGCAACATTTAAAGCATATACGCATATACATAAGCATATACATAAAATATATATTATTCAAACACCAGGTTCATGGCTAATAACAATTTTGTGACAAACTCCAACCCGTTTTTGATGACTGCCACAAAATTTGTAAGTTAGTTTTAATTGAAAGTTGAACTGGACTTTAACCGCTCACAATTTATTTACCCTCGTTACCCTTATCCCCCGACATGAATAATATTTTACTGGACGAACTAATCCGGTCATTCATGAACGACGAAGTTAAATTTAACTACTGAAGCGCATAAAACGTAGGTCTCCCACAGGAATGCTAACAAGAAAATATCATAAAACAAAATTTTGCATTCTGAATATAAAATAATGCAAGTACAAATTCAAATTTGTTTATTATAATCAATGTCTATATACCCGGGAATTATTTAACAAGTCCTATTTTTAACTGTTACACAACGTACATAAAAATTGGCATTAATTATCACTAATTGTTGAACTTCGGAGTATGGTGTTCATTACTTTACAAAGCGCAAGTAGTATGCGACTGTCCTAAACTTTAAGCCAAATTGCATTCCAGTGAATTCCACAAGCCTGTTTGAAGCTAACAGCTAACAGTTCAGATGATTCCAGGAATCCTCGTCAGTTTCTAATTTATACTCGCATGTGAACTGAGCGTTGGAGAATTTTGTTATTGTTACACTGCTTTTATTACAATTATTTTCTAACTTATCCTTAAAGTAATTAAACTAATCATTTTATGAATCAATTCTGGTAGAATTATGAATTTAGTCTTTATGTTATTATGAAATTGTCCCGTCTCTTTCAACTTTATAATTTTTATTATAAGTGTTGAATTAAGTTTTCGTTGCTAAAAAGTAAAGTATAAAGCTTTATATTTAGCATGGCAAAGATCTCACTTATGAAATGTTAGACTCTACTTTCACGGCTCCGAATCTGTAGATCCATAGAGATGAAACGGCAAGAAACTCCATAAATTCAATCATAAAGTATTTCAGATGTAAAAGCCTGTAATTTTATTTCATTGGAATTCTATAATGGAATATACTATTTGTAATATTTTGTTATGGGTACACTACGTAGCGATCAAACTTTATTTATTGAAATATACAGTTTTTTATCAAACCACTAAAAATTAAATTAGGCTAGTTTAGATCAAGAGAGTTTAGTTAAACATAAGGTTTTAAGAGCTGCTAAATGAAGTATGTTCAAATATACCTTCTATCATTCCTTCATCTGGTGTCTAGAACGATGAGTAGATAATATAAAAATTTACTAATTTTGCGGTCAAATCGCACGTTAACTTTCTGATTGGTTGATGCTGTGATAGACTGCCAATCGAAACTCCTAACAGTGTTGTCAAATCAATGTTACTATCAACATCCTTCAGAAACTTGTCGTGAGTTTTGGTAGCGCTTATGTGCGCTAGTCAAGGTATTTATTAGTGCTTCAAGTGTCAACATGTTATATACTTTGACCTAAATGTAGAAATAATTGTAATGCTTCACTCAAATATTTAATCCCAATGTAAGCTCATTTTACTAAAATAGTGCTTTAATCTCGGAAAAGGTCACCAAAATGAGGCAAATGTCAAAGAGCAAGCTTTTAAATTTAAGTAAAATAAATAAATTGTGCCGAGGTTTTATGTACTAGAATTTAAATTGTATTATTTTATATAACAACTTATCGTAAATTCTTTTTACCATTTTACAGAAATGATGTAGTAAACAAATATGTTTTCAAATACATTTTTACATTTGAGTTTTCCTATTTCTCAGAATATTTCTATTTTATATGCATTTTAAACTCTATATCACACGAAATGTACCCGTCCCAGTGTGTTTGTGTAATATGCATTAAACTTTAGACCCTCCATAACTTGTACCACGTGCCGCTCCAATGTTTGCGTTTTATACTATATAAGAATGATTATTATTTATTTATTAACAATATTTCCCGAGTAATATCTTTGATAGGACAATTCAATTATTGCAATTTTTTAAAAATATAACAATTTGTCTATTTCATATTTTAAATTCAAATTTACATTTTGTTTATATTTGACATTCATTTTAATAGATGGCGTTATTTCCATTGTATATTTTTTAATCATATAATAAGACAAGATTTAACTTGAACTTTTCAATTTTTTATTCAATGAATTAAATTTTATTAAATTAATTAAGGACCTGCATTAAATATATAGATATTCTTTTTATTCAACATAACATATAACAAACTCGTAATTTATATGTTTGTTTTTTCCTAAAATAAAACTCCACTGAGATTAAAACATGAAGAGGCAAAACGGAACGAGATATTAAATTTCAAATTACCCTCCGTTACATATTTTGGCTCAAATTATAAGTAATGTTCGCTAAACATAAAAAGTCACTTAGAAAAAAAAACTCACAAGGTTTGAAAATAAATTTGCACACATTGTCTTCACAAAGAGAGGGTTTCATGGATGACCGTTGAAAGGTAAGTGGGTTATAAAAAAGTGTAATTAGCCGGCGTAACGACTATCGCGGGATTTAATATCTTAAGGACCTTTCTAACCGACTTCAAATAAGGATGCACTGATAAGGTTTAGATTAACGTTCATGTTGGCGAGTGTATTCTACTTCTAAAATTATTTTTAAATAACTTAGCAACTATCCAGATATTATTTAATAATGTTCGAAGTCCATCGTATAATTTAAATAATAGTTCTTCATTTAAAACGACTATAACTTGGATATTTATTGCTGTGTAATAGATCTAATGATCGTTAACGATTATTGAAGACCGTTTAATCTTCGAAACATCACATGACAGTGTTCCGTTTTTATACGTATATTTGGTAAAGCCTAAAGGGTTGTAAAAAGTATAATGTCTGTATTTAGTTTTTAGTTATCAACATCATTTAACACAACTAACGAGGCTATATAAAAATACATATTTTTTTTACACAGCCTGTGCAATGACGCCATGTGACTGGGCATTGGTGAGATGATTTAACAAGCTATCAAGTGGAAACTATGTCGCTTGCATAAAGGGGATAATAACGTTCTGTCGGTAAATTATAGTCTATCTGTATACCTGTTCTAGTTGACTGTAAAGTATGTTGCATACAGGATTAAGTTATCTACTTTCGTAAAAACTTAGTCTAAGGCCGGCTACACTAGCTTTGATACCGATCTGCAATTTAAAAACTTAATCATTGAATACAATTTAAACACCATTTCATATTTGGGACGCGCAAATCACGAATCAAATTGCCAACAGCAACAGATATGCAGAGGCAATACGATTTGCCCGAGGCCAGGTTCTGACTTCCATTTCCGGGTGCGAGCGCACCAAATGAGTTGAAATTTTTCATACATGTAATGCAGAATTTTTGGATGCAACTTTGATGCTTTAATGAAATTCCTCGAAAACTTTTTGTGCGCGGAATGGAATTTTGATGTTGCAATTATATTTTAAAATTTAACTTACTATATATGTGTAATATATCTAATATAGATATCGGTACATTAACTCCTGTTATGACGTTTATTATTTGGGCAGTGTCATGGCAATACGTTTATTAATATAAATCTTCGCTTTTGCTAAAATTTATTTTTCAATAACCTTTCATGAAATTTTTAAGTGAAGACTTTATATTTTAAGCAATAACAGTGACCCAGGAGTAGTACAATGTAACCACCAACGAAGCAGACACTTTGATAAGATTACTTTGTTGCGAACTTTTTTTTTAATATGCGTTGCATCAGACATAATTTTGACTTTTTATCGATACAGCATATTCATCTTTTGTCAATATATCTTTGGTTATGTAAAAAATCAAATAATATTACTAAGAATTTTAAGACCAAATAAAAATAACGATACGTACAAGAATGAACACGATTAAATATTGTACAGAGTGAAAAACAAAATAAACAGCATGCATTATACCTGATTAATATCTTATAAAATTTATAAGTGACCTATATTATAATGCCGTAGTAACATTACGTATAGCTAAGGTTAGTTGGAAGCTTTTCTCTGTAATTTGTTTTTATATCAAAATCCTAAAATCTTTCTTAAGCCCTTATATATTTCACTCTGGCCATCTATATTCTAAATTGCTGGTTCATCCGTTTGAGTCCTGAGTTGATGTTTGCCAATCAGTCTTCAACCAGACCTGAAACCACTATGGAACTACGCCACTATTATTTACATTAAATCATCGTTCCTTCTACTAAAATTGTCATATTCATAATAAAAAACCTCTCCTTACAAAAACATAAAATAAGTTGGATAAATAAAAATTGAATTTTTAAAGACGTGACACCAGTTATCGTTCCTAAATTTGTTGAATATACTTAACTTCATAAGAATTAATATTTATCGCAATTCTCATAGTTATCGATGCGTGTCAAGCAATTATCGTACTTATTACGGCTCGAGTTGTCCGTAGAAGTTTAAAATATCCAGAGCTTGCCCTGGGAAGGGCGGGGCTCTCCCGCGCATGCGCTCCTGCCCATACTACCAGTTTCCAGGACAATGTTGCATGAAATACAACTTTGATAATAAATTAATACTTGTTTATTGATTAGATTAATTATATGATAAGGAAGTTTCATTTTTTTATTTTATCTGATGTATATTTACTTATTTTAAAATGAATATACGACAGTAATATTGTCACAATAAAAAATATTACTTTTTAAATAAAAAGTTGCTATTATAAATTTAGTTGCGTAATATGGTAGTGGTGGGGGTGAGACTACTCGGTTCCCCGCGTCAGTCCGCGGCCGGAAGCGGTACGCGTCGGACGTTCGGTATGCGGTCATGACGCTATGACTGAAACCCGAAAACTTACGCTGTAATGGGTAGGTTGAGATAAGTGGATACCATTGACTGTTATACCTGTGACAATGTTTAATGTTCGATTTATGATTTTATAGTAATCATTGGTGAGTAAGGAGTTATTGTTTGTTAATTGACATCCTAGAAAAGAGTAAAAAACTGAATTTAAGAAAATCTTTTGTTTTTTGTATAGTTAGTTATATATAATTTTATTGTTTTATCGTATGTGAAAAAAGATATTAAAAATAAATTTATGACTTAGATAAATTTAATTTTTCCTTCACTTCTCACACGATTATCCGACGCTAAGTGTTATGTTATTCCCTGAAGTGTAATATAAGCACGTGGTGTTCAAGATACTTTTATTTTGAAATTTATTCAGATGGTAGTGTAATGATAATTTATATTAGTGAGCTGTTGTCATAAAAACGTATTATATAAATAAACATCTTGAAGCGCATTGCGTTATTTAATATTAAGAAACTAAATAAACCACTGCGCTTAAAATTAAATAAACATATTAATATCCATTTAGTTAAATATTCCTTGACAAAATATTAAAATAACTTAGTGATACAGTATAGAAAGAATAGCATAACAAAATTGTTAGTTGTATTAAGACGGTGCGGAGGCTATAACAATTAACCCTAGGTCTTTACGTAGAGCGTCTACGGGTTACGTAGCAATTAGCGCTACGGCGTAGCAGGTATGTTACATAAATGAAGAATGGAAAGCACCTTTTAATTAGATATTGCTTTCTAAGAATTATAATTAAGTGTTTTATTTACTTTTTTTTTTATAATTTTGTATAATTTGAAGCTTCAGAAAAGGATGTTTGGATCTGAAAGTATACATATTGCTTAAACCAAACTAAGTCAATTAAAATGGCGCTCATTAAAAAGTGTAATTAAAACGCTACTAAATAAAGATATCCCAAGAAAAACCATTAGAATGTCATTAAATACAAGGAAATTCATAAAACATATGCAACATATATATATATATATATATATATATATATATATATATATATATATATATATATAGTATCAGTTTCTAAAATGATAGAAGTAAAACCTTAATTCATTTCACTAAAGATAGATTTTATTGAAAATTCAGTTTTCTTAAATCTGTCGAAACTTTTGTTTTATTACCAAGACTTCTCCTTTATATCATCGAAATGTCTGAAGGAGAAAATGAAGTAGTTTTATGGAACATTTTAAGATTAAGGGTTAGTTGTTTAAATTATCCTAAATATCTAAAGTACGAATAACTTTCACAATTTGTAACACATAAGAAATTGTTTAAATAACAAATTTATTCCCGGATTCAATATTGTCAGGGAATTGATAAATCTGCCATAACCTCCGAAGATAAAGGTAAATATTAGTTTATTATAATTCATATGTAGTAATCCGTACTAATATTATAAATGTAAAAGTCTGTCTGTTTGTTTCCTTTACGGCTAAACCACTGGCCCAATTTGGTGTTGAAATAGGGGATATAAGTTTGTATGAAATATCTAAATCTTTTGACCGATTGCCATGAATTTTCTTAGAAAGATAGTTAATGACGCAACGTCAAACACAGGATACCTATTATTTTAAAAAGGAGTTCGTTTTAAGGGGTGAGCTTTAAAGGGGCAGAAATAGAGGACAAAAGTTTGTATGACTATATAGTCGATGACCCAGATAATATTTGATACGCTATTACATCTTAACTACTCAACCGATCAACATGAACATTCGCACACAGGGGTACAAAAAATAATAAAACGAATAATTAATATCTAAAAAGTTTTGTATCCGAGGGAGAGAAGACAAAGTTTCCGTTCAACATAACAAGGCTGTTTTTTTACCTATACATGCGGGCAAAGCCGCTGGGCAAGGCTAGTTTTGAATTATATGAAAAAGTAATTTTTATAATAAAAATAAAGGAACAGGAATAAGACTGGCATTAAGTATTAAACTAATATAATTTTTTATATTTTAAATATATGTACTATGAAAAGTATATCGAATCGGGCAGGGATTAGAACCCACGAGCTCTGAGGCGGTTTCCCAGTTATGTTTATTTTAAATTTAAATAAGCTTAACATGGTGAACTATCCATGTTTATAGATATTTTCAACCAATTATAGTAAATGTTAGAAATTATATAAGAACATATTAGCCCGTCCTTTGTCCATCCTTGACTTAGAGTAGTCGCACGATTTATTTTTAATTTGTTTAAAATTAACCTAAATTTTGATATAAAATATTAGCAAATAATAATATTAATAAATGAAACTGCTGTTAATATTACAAACTTTAATCAATTAATTTATGTGGTATTGTTTCAAATATATACAGCCTGTGGTCAGCGCACTGGCTGTGTAATAGACATTTTGATACACCATAATTAATGTTTTCATATAAGAACTTTTCAATTTTATTTTATACATTTTACAAAAACTTATTTTCTACTAGTTTTTCCTAACATAAATATAGTTTATTGAATAACCTATATTTATTTATTGTAAAATCTATATGTACTAAATTTTTTTTCAGCCTAACGAGATTTTTTTCTTAACAAGACCGTTCGCAAAATAAAAATAATTAAACTGAATATTAAAGGAATTTTTTCTCGTACATTCCTATTAAACAGAAACCTAATAGGTTAAAGCGTAGTTGACGTAGCGCTACGTATCGCGTAGCTTAGTGCTACGGATATTACTTCGTGAGGTCATGGAATATTCAAGGGAATATTTGACCTGTTGCTTTTTGATTAAGATTTCATTAGTCACTATTGATCTATTTTAAAATTGCGAACAGTTTTTACAGGCTTCCTCTTCTAATTAGAAATTAATTTAGTTAAAGATCATTTAACGTTTGCCTCAAACATATTATTTTAGGAAGACGAGATCAGAAGCCATAGAACATTGATGCTTGGTTTTCCAGCCGGTGGGTTGTATATATTTTTTTATTAATGTTTGTTTTATTTACATTATTTGGCTATCTACTGTGAACGTATGGTCTAACCTTCTATACAGAATCTCGGGCAGGTAATAATATAACGATGCCGTAAAATTTTACAACCTCTAGTCCCTCGTAAATCTTATGGTATAAAGTGTGGCCTCTGAGATTATATTTATTTGATTTTTGTTTATATCACACTACCCTTAGTTCTTAGAACGGTAAAACTATAGAATAAAAAATAAGGAGGTAACACACAAAGATATTAAGTAATACTATAGGAAGTTACATAATATTACTTTTAAAGTGCTACAGTGCCTAATTTATATAGAAGGTTGGATTTCTAATTATAGTTCTGGTCTCACCATTGACCTTTATTAATGACGAGAGGTTATAGTGACTTAAAGTTATGTTCGACAAGATGTCCTTTCCACGTTAGGCCATACACGGGTCAAGCTATAAGCAATAAACTGGACCACTAATAGCGGGGGTCTGCCCTGAGAACAGTTAGTGTACTTAATCGATGACATTCCCATTACCATTTTCTATGTTTCAAATTTCCGATGGGCGTAGCCAGGAAAATATAATCACAATAAAACTTAAATGTGAGCTATATTCGGTTATAGCTATGTTCGGTTTACTACAGCTTCGATTGTATGGTTATAGAAACATTAAAACAATAGCTATATTTCTTCTAAGTATAAAACTACCTCAAAAGTTAAAACAAATAATTAAATCTACTCTCAAGGATCAAACTAATGTTTTTAAATATTGAGTTTACTCCGTGATTGTGATTGTAACTTACATCAGTATTAGTGTAGCAAAAAAATCCTAAAACTTTACATGTATTATATAATAATAATATATGTATTATATATTAATAAAAAAGAATTGTAAATATTAGAAAGCCTATTTATATTAAGTAACAAAAACTATAACATGCATTAAATTTTAGACAATCTTAATAACATAAAAATGACTTTACAACATACTATTAAGTTTTAATTGATTTAACAAATGCATGAATGCGAGCATATCGCGTGCATATTGTATGTCGTGCCGCACGCCACCTGTTGGTGTCTACTGAATAAATAATACATATGACTCTGATGACGTACCTATTGGTTGATTTTTTTTACATATTCATTATTTGCATGATTTTTAAGCTTAGTTCAATAACTAATTCTTGTATGTAATGTATACACAGAATCCCAATATAGTCTTCATAATACAAATGAATATTAAAAGTAAACATATAAACATTTTTTTATAAAAAATACGTGAAATAATTACTCTTAAAATTCACAATATTTTAAATGAAAATTGAGTGGCATTTTGCTGTTAGTTTATTAAATCTAAAGCTAAAAGGCGTATGTGAAATTAATTTAATTTATTCGCTAGCGTGTACGAATAAATTTATTTCGGCAACTCAATGTAACTTTGTCAGAGGTTGTAGGCAGAGTGGTTTTAATCAGATTTGTTAGCCTTCATGTGGACCACCGGCTATACGCCTATAAAATTTAACACATCGTTGATATTTAAAAATATAATTACGGTACTTGTTATGATGACTTGTTATTCAATTAAAAAAAAGTTCATTGCTTAATATCGCCATTATGCTATTAATTGACTTTATTAAATTGGAAGCTTTGAAACTTATCAGGTACAATATTTTCACTTTTATTTTCAGGATCCAAAAAATTGATCACGGTAAATAGCTAAGTTTCAGATACTTTGGAATAAGTCCAAGTGATACTTTTCGACTAGCATATCTTGAACTTCACAACTGCTACTTTCTCTAAATATGATCCAAATTCGCATAGAACAATAAAAGAACAGAGTTCATGTGTGAATGGTTACGGCAGTGAGATAAAATTAAGTACGAGGGCAACAGTGTGACATATTGCGTTTCCGTCGTTGTTAATATTGAAAGGGGAAAACGTCTGCAAAAATTATGTTTTTTGCTCAAAGAAATATATGTAGTTTTGAATAACGCAGGTGAGGAGAGCATCATATTATGTGATATTTTATGTCTTCCCTTTTAACCGAGATTACATTTTACCTCTTTGTTTATGTTTGTATTATATTATTGCCATTCCTGGTATAAATAAAATATAAACGACAAAGAGACACACTATATAAAACATGTACATCACATATTGTGGAACGTTGCTGTTTCTAAAAAGCAACACATAGACAATATATATTTCATGTATACCCTGGCGTAGTGTATAAGATTATTGTGTTATATAAATATAAGAGATAGAAATCTAGAATACACTTTATAATCTCAAGTGTATCGAGCTTTTCATACAATATTTTCAAATCTTCGAGTACTCAGATATTAAAGAATACAGATAGGAACACAGTAGATTCAACGAGGTGTATTCTTGAAAGAACATTTTTAATCTCGACCGTCGTCGCGAAATGCATTAAAATAGAGATAGGGTTCAAAGTGAAGGTTGTGAAAGCAAACTACTCTACAAAACACAAACTTATTTCTTACAAAAGAATCTTTGTTGCGGCGAAACTTGTTTACATTATGAACTGCATCTGATGGCTTCCGGACAGCGCAATCATCTGGAACCTTTATTAATAACCAGCGCTCGTGCTTATTGCCGTGGACAACTCAATGCGGGAGAAGAAATTGTTGCAAGCTGCATCGACCAATAGGGGATGCGAGTAACTTAACGAGTTTTAATACCACTATTTATTAAAGTGTTGATTTTATTAAAATAATAGTTATTTTATTTACAAAAAAATGTTAAAAAAATATTTAAATAATAAAGATTTATCCGATAAAATATTTATGTGGGTATTACTCAACTTAGTTCAATTATAAACCGTGCGACTGTCGCTCGCGCTACAGTGAGTCGACAGTTGATTGCGTTTGTCCTGAATTTTAAGAACTCGGCCGTGTTGTTCCCCGTTTTGCATTTACAACGTTCCGCGGAATTCATTAGAGAAACTTCAAGTACCATGAGCCTTATATCGGAGGTATAAAGGTCACAATGCAAGAAATGTGATTGTGATTTACATGAATCACACAACTTTAGTTTTGTTTCTGTGTCATTAAGGCTGACATGGATTCAGTGTGACGTGCGGAGGGTAGGTCTTCAGGTTTTTACCTTTTACTATTATTTTAGTTGATGTTGGTTATGAATTGTAACGGCAATTAAAATTATATTATATATATATACACACACTTATACATATATGTTTTATATTGTGTAAAACTATTTTCCAAAAAAAGAAAATGCTTTTTCATTATTTTGTTCTTTTAGTCCTAGAAAACCTTTCACTTATTTAAGCTAACAATTTCTTTTATTTTCCTGTTGCCCGCGCGTACAATATACGTGGCTTATTCCAATTAACTTTTACTGCTTAAAATCCCCCAAATTATCTAGTGGTAGACGAATAATTACAAAAAGTTCCAACACTACGGAAAGCGTTTTACTATTTAAGCGTTTAGTTAACAACAGAATTTACGAAATTTCATTTTATTCTTGCTCCGTTATTCTAACAATGCTTGTTTAATTAACCAACAAATACGTTGCAAATATATAGTAAGCCTTTCTTACAATAAGCATCTTTATTTAATCGCTCCCTACACCCGGCATCATGGCACCGCCGCCAGATCAATGTCCCTTTCACTGTTGCAAAATCATAACATACAATACCTTATTTCAGTCCTAACAGAAGCTCAGATAACGTCTTCAGAGGGGTCAGGGGTCGATCTAGACACGAGTTGTACTGATTAGGGAATGGGGGAATCGCCCTACAAACACAGATTGAGTGCTAACGGCTTAAGTTGTTAGATTATAGCGATTTAGAATTTTTATTGTTTATGATTTGACTTGTGCTATCATTTAATTGACTTTATTACGATTACGATTTATTTAATATTCCGTCTGATTATTTTTACTATATTATTTATAAATGTATTTATTTCAACTGTATTGATTCAAAGAGATTTCGTTGTACTATTAATCGTCGGATGAAAGCTATTAATTAATTCAATTATTCGATATAATATTAATATTAAACTATGATTAAAATATGATTGTCAATGACAGAAGATCCTACAAATACAGTTCGAGAGGACTGGGCTTGACGGCTATTGTTCAAGTTATGAAATTACGCGGTCGAAGTACTTCTAATTTAGTTCAAACCCAGACTATTTGACCTACTGTTCTTTCATAGCACTGTCATTTGATGTTATAATATCAAAGTTAATTGAATGAACAAATACTTCCTTATAAATAATAATATTTTATAATAACAATACTTTGTACAAGTTCATGCTATAGCAATAAATATGATTAAAGATGTTAAAGGAAATAGGTGTCTCCACAAGCTTGGTAGATTTATCACATCCTTTCAAGGAGTAGTCCCGTGTCAAGATGATTTAGATACGATCTGTTTATTGGATGAAAAACTTAATACATTACACATTTTCCATGTTTCCACATTTAAATATTGATTTCCATCATACAAGCATTCATAGTTCTAGATTTCAGATTCGTATTAATATTTTATTATTTTTCTTAGGATTATTTTTTAGAAAGTACTTATATATGATTAAATAAATTAAAGAGAAATTATAAAAATGGAATAATCATAGTTAAATTTTATCTTTAAAAATTAATAAATGCAAGTCAAGAAAAGCAATAGTAACTTTTAATAAACATATCTTTGTCGCTCATTTCTCCAAATTAGACCACTCACTGTGATTATGTCGTGGCACATGCAGCCTCCCCAGATTAATATGTAGCCACGTTTGTTTAAATTTAAGTGCTCATTTATACTCTGCTCTTGACGTGATAGATGGAGATAAGATTAAACGTCATGGGGGTTTTCAATCTTCTAGAATAATGTGTCTTCAATATTTGAGAGAAGCTAGTACTTTTTAGAGTTCCTTGAGACTGCTGTCAGGCTATTTGTTTATAACTCCTTATCATATAATGTATAAGAATATGTCAAAATAATGGTATTTTTAATTATATAATATTTAATATTCTTTTTATTTATTATTTATAATTTATGTTCTTTGTTGTTTGTTTGATGGACACAGATTAGTTTTAAATGGTAAAGAAACATATTCATATGTAAAAAGCGAATAATTCCAATTTAAATAATAATCCAATGCGATTTCATGTGGAGAGTGTAGGTATAAAAAACTTATTTTTATTCGAAGGTATGAAGTAACTTTGTTAGAAACTTTTTATTCGGGTAACTTTGTTTAGTCTGTGGTTCGCCCCAAATTTTATATCAATTCTGACAGCTTCATTTATTACTTTGTATAAGTTTTTTATCTATTTTACCTTACTTTTAAACATTTTAATTATATAATCGACTCGTGTTTTGTGATTTTTCAAACGATATGTAACCAAAAAAAGGTATGTTAATTGTTAACCACGCGACTTGTCAACAGTTTTACACTTTTGGTTAGAAGTCTATTTTAAATAATTTACCTTTACCTGCAAAAAAACTAAGAAATAATATTTATTAGAAGTTCGATTTGTATTATTTATATATCAAAATATAAAGTCAGACCCTTATAATTAAATTATAAAGGCAAAAAAAAAACTCAACGAAATTTTGTTTTTGTTAACTATAAAACCAAATTTTATATTTATTACTTACATAAAAACACAAAAGTATGAACGGTATATTTTTATCTTATGCAGAGTATTGAGCCACTCGATTTAAAAGTAACATTTAAACCTTTAACCTTTAAATAGAAGGTCATGATTGACTGATAGTTAAACTGAGGGTCAACTAGCAGCATTAATATACAGGGTTATTTGTAATTAATTGGCTCTTGCAGGCAGCCTCTTTAGATCTACGTCAATCCCTACAACATTTGTTCTACGACTACTTACAATTAAAAGTTTTAAAAATTTTAGTTTTCACTATTCAATATTACACTATTTCACTGCGGTTTGATTACATATCATACTGTTTTTTATGCATATGTAAGTTTTTAAAGATATTCTTCAAAAACCAGAAAAAATATTCATTTTGAATCCATCGGTTATAGCACCTTCAGAGTCATTGGAAACGGTCAGTTAATAAGGTAATTTAATAACTAAACATATAAACTATATATACGGTAGATGTGCCTTGTATTTTTAACACGAAAAAAAGAATTAATATCAAATAAAATAAGTTCATTTTTGCATATTTTTTTTTATTTTATGTCGACGTATAAAATGCTTCGCAGTATCATGTTCACGGGAATAAGACATGTGTCTAAGAAGTAGCTAGTTACTAATGATTGTTATTATCACAGTGAGAATTATTTTCTAGCAACACACTACATACATACATGACACTTTAACACACAAAGCAACCACATGCCGACAAATATCATTCGTCATACGAATATCTGCCGAGACCAGTCGTTATAATGAAACTACACACAGCTGTTACAATTAAAACTTTATCAGAAATGTTTTCTATTATACAATGCGTCGTTTAGGAATTAAAAGCTATTTAAAAATAATGACAGTGGCGGTTTAGTTTATATAAATTGTTTGTTACTTATTTATATATTTTTTAAAGATAAATCGTACAAATAAAAAATGGAAAATCCAAAATTTTAGTTTTAGAACGATGCGATGATTCAATGAGTTTCCTAGAGTTTCAGCCCATTCTATTACATTCAAAGGAAAACTTAGTTACTCGTATATAAAGGACATAATAAAAAGCAATCAGCAAGTAATTATATAAATAGAGACAAGTTCAGAGGACAACTTGCTCCCGATCACTCAGACCCTCGTCAAGGGTTAAGGGTCAGGTTCTTGATTTAATTGTTTGTCTTCACTGATTATTCCAGTAATTGAATTGTTATCAAGGTGCCGAAATTATTTTCAAATTTCTAGCTTGCAAGTCTACAGAAACATTGAAAATTATCAAGTGTCTCATTAATTAAAACTAATAAACCAGAAGAACACATCATGACTTACCTACTTCGTGAAAACGATTGCTGTAAAGCATTCGAAGCTTCGGGCTACATATATAGTTTATAAAGAAAAATATAAATCCAATTATACGCGAGGTAGATCCATCAAAAAGTTATATTCAGAGGACGACTATCTACATCCCATATTCAAGTCAAAAAAGTGGTAGTTTAATTAAACTGCGAGTACAAATAAATTTTTATGTGTTCTCACTATAAACTTGAACGTTTATGTACGTGGCTTAACTTGAGTACCTGTTATTTATTGTGTCATAGTCTTTAGTCTAGCGGTTTTTTTATGTCTTAATGATAATAAAGTAAAGAGAAATTTAAATAAATTAATTAAACAAACAATATTGAAAAAATATATTTTTGCAAATACTTTGGTAAGTTCCTATGTTCATTGTTATCAAAGCGATATTGTTTGATCCTTATAAATAATATTTGTTTATATGTACATCGTCTTATTGACTGCGCGTTACACTTTGGCTAAACAATACCAAGAATTTCAACATTTATTAGTTATGCAGTATCTTGAGTTTAGTAATTAAAGTCTGTAACATCTCAAATGAAGTCGGATTATATCTAGTTTTAATAAACTGGTAAATGAAGATCTCAAATACCTCGATAGCGGAATGAAGTTCGGTTATTGTGCTATCAGTATTTAGATAATTTTGGTAAGTTGGTTAATTAAGGATATTATAAATTGTACATATTTCCAAATATTATTTTCAAATATGTAGTTTGAATCTTACTTGCTTTAAATGTTTAAATTAACTCAACTAAATTATATTTGCTTATTTTGCTCAAGGAGGAGTTATGTATTTTTGAGTTGAAACTATAAAAAAATGTCTTCACTTAATAAAAGAAAAAAAGGTGCTGTGTTGTGTTATAATTTAATTAACTTGAATTATGTATCCATAATTATTATAATTAATGTTTTATACATATTGAAATAATATCTGAGTGGAAAACATAAGCTCAGTAGTGTTTAAACACGTTTTAATATAAAATTAACATACTAATACCATGCATCCGTGGTAATTAAACAAATTTATAATTAATTTAATTAGTATCAGATAAATAACAAACAAACTGTAAATGTTACCATATTATATTCAGATTTCACGATTATATTATGAACTGTCAAATTTTCCTCACTATTTCTATCTTAAATTTTTTTGTTTCGTTTTGTATTAAATAAATATGTTGACATATAATTTGAACAAGCCAACTCACTTAAATACATAAACTTAGTTACTACTAATAAGGTTAGACACCAACCATTCAATGTAAAGGTCGAAAGCTTTCAATACACTCGTTTGCAATAAAGGCACTATTGATTTGATCTGATTGATTGATTACACGACGAAAAAGGTTTTATTCGTTTGAATATGTTGCTCTTTTGTTATTTAAGTAATCTGATTTATGGAAAAGTTTGATCAACTTAGTAATTTAATACATAGGTAGTAAATACTTTTTTTAATAATAAACCATGTGTGACTAACTTGTATACTTACCAAAAATAAAAAAAATGGCACGGTTTGATAGTCAGTCAGTTAAGCAATTTAAAAAGCTGAATATAAATTGTTTATAAATTTTAAAGGCATTGCAGCGATATTGGATAATTGGATAAACCAATAAAAATATCGAGACATTAAAAACATTCAGCATCACAAATACTTATCTTAATTAAAAAAAAAAACAACAAAATTTAATTGTTTGCAATGCTAAATTATAAATGATGTTAAATACAAGGCAGGTCAGGTAGGTAGGTAGGTTAGTAGAGTGACTGGCACAATATCCGTGAAGTATTAGGTAAATTTTTGATTAAATTTTTATTTCAAAATATGTATATCTTAAAAATAACATTGTTAACCTTCTAAACATTATGTTAAATGATTTTTTAAACACAGACTACTTCATTAAAATTATCATTAAATTTTCTAATTATTGGGGCTATCTTTTCTATATATAGAAAAAACAGCTTATTTTCCAGAAAGTGCCAGAAATATTAAATAAATGCGGATATTATACTATTGTTGAGACTTGAAAAGCTTAGAACTACAACAACTATTCTAAAATTAGGGAATATTGGTGCTCTCGTTTATTAACGTTAAACAACTAAAACAACAATGGTCGTTGGTCTAATGGTTAGCGCAGACGCCTAACGTATATCGGCGCAAAGGGGCTCGGGTTCGATCCCTGACAGGGGCAGGCATGTATGTGATGAGCATAGATGTCTATATATCTCTATATAATTATTATTATAAAAGTTTTACCTTTAATTCTAAAATAAATAAAATGTTATTAAAGGTTTAAACCTTACTAAAAAATATAAGTATTTCGCGCTAACATTTTTAAGATAAAAGAAGTTGAGTTATATGTGTTAGAAAGGTATATGCTTATAATTGTATTTGTAACATAATATACATTTATAAAGCATTATCTACAATCAAGTACAATTGATATTAGTATATAAATGAAAAGATGTAATCATATTAGAACTCGTATTTTAAAAACAAATTAAAATAATATTAATTAATTAAAATAATAAAATGTAATATTTTGTTACTAATTAAAGTCGGTAATACTCATATACTTTAATTTTATGGACACATACAACAAATGGTTATTTAGAAATAAAAGTAATTTTCAGTCGCTCCGCTTTATTTCTAATCATGATGCTGCTGAGGGACTAAAACTTAATATTACCAACACTTCCACAAAGGAGATCAAGTTTAATACTGTATCGTAATAACACCAATTATTAAGTAGAGAATATAGATTGAAACTTTGACGCTTGACACGCACACTTGAAAGAACTCATTTTAAAATTATTATTCATGATAATAACCATTCTAAAACTGCTGCTATTATTATTGAAATACAATTATCAACTGTATACGTTATAGTGACACCTAAGATTAAAACGTTATTCAAACAGCGGTTTGATTAAGGTTTTATGTTCTCATTTTATGAATTATCTCATCTTATGCGTTAGGATACCTAAGGAGGTAATCTAACCAAACCAGTCATTCCACGAAAAGGATCATATCGACCTTTGACTATAAGGAATACAACAAATATAAAAATTTTACAGTTTAAGGTGGTTTATACATCATGTAAGTAATTGTATACGTTTTTGATAAGAACACAATGACTAGGTTACATAAAATACAACTAACTAATTATGTGTACACCGCCTTATATAGTTTAAGGTGGTGTATACACCACAGATACACGGTCTCGGCTACACCGCTATCAATAAACGTCTGCCGCTGCATTAATTATCCGACTCAGGTGTGCCGACAAAAGGAATTCTAAATAAATAAGTCGGCCATCAATTCACTGGGGCCATTCAAACTGGGACTTCTGTATTTTATACAGTATTTGAAAATAGGCACAAATATATTTTTTTATATGATTAGAAAAATGTATTACCCTAAAGACACATTTTATTATGACATTGAACTTTATGATCTATAATAGTTTGAGGGTGGGTTAATTATTAAATTTTCCGCTATAGCACTTTAAGTAAACCACATAAATATAAAGATATCTCAACATAACACAGCAGAATTATTAATAAACTTAAGTAAACCCGTACCGGGAACCTGAGATAACCCAAAAAATTATTAGAATACTTGCGGTAAGCGGAAAATGAGAGGAGATAATCAACGAATAATAATTATTCGCGCATTCAGTACTGCCGGTGCGTAATGACGCGAATAACAGGAATGCTGCGAATAACGCTTCATTTGAATTCACTAGCCCTTATTTACCTTAACAATCCCTTTTAATACAGCCTTTTCTACTTGAATTATGTAGAAGCTCCTAAAAAGGCGGTTTTTAGAAACGCGTTTTGAAATTTTTGTCATGAAAAGAAGGGTGACATTATTAGAATATATATATTTATTTTATGTTTATTATTTGAGTTATGATTAATGAGAAATAAAACTCAAGTTTGTGAGGATAGTTACTATTGTAATTGGAAATTGTATACCGTTACGTTATTTAATGCGCTGGTAGTTTGAAAACACACAAATATAACTAAAGAGAATAATTATTTATATAAATTACGAGAATAATTAGTTGGTAAAAAGAAATTATTTTTTTGGTCTAACTTTACACATACCTACATTGAATTAAAACTATAGCATTCATAATAAATAACATTCCAATATAAATTAAGATTTTATAATTTTTTTTGTATACATTAAGATTAATTATTAAAAGGACTAATACATAATATTATACATATTAGCTCCACTAGCAGTTTTCCCAATCCAAATAAAAAATGAAAACTTTGAGAGCCTGACTAAAAAGTAGTTTAATCTCTTGTTAGACACTCTTAATGTTGAAATTTCCAAAAATCTTCTTTATGAGTTTTTCTTGATGGTGTCGTGAAACAAAAATACAGTTCAATTAAAATGTTCCTACCTCATCAATTCAGGCTGTGCGTTGAGGATAAGTCTCTTATGAAGAGAAAAAAATGAATACAAAACAAAATATACTACCTACCTACCTATTTTAAGTAAGTAAAACACCGCCCTTTCGTTTAATGGCCGCACATAATCGCAAGGCGTGAGCCTATTAAAGATGTCGCCAGCAAAGATTGCTCTAATTTCAAGAATGATTACACTTTTTACCCTGACTGTACTTTGTATTTATTTCTTGAGCGAACTCTACAGGCTAAAGATTTCACTATGCCTCAAGAACTGCCAAGTGAGGTTTCAAGACAAAAGATTTTTTAATCTAAATTGCTGAGTAGAATGTTTAAAATTAAATAAAATTAAAATTCATTGTAAAAAATATATATATTACAATAATTAGAATTTCTGGGCTGTGTAATTGGTTTTTAAATTATTTCTATATTTGCGAAAGGTCGTCCACATGTGGAAATAAAAAGAAAAATATATATATATATATAATATACATCTGTGTTATGGTAACTGACATAATTGTATTAACGAAAGTTAAAGTTAATATTATGTATAACAGTCCTGTGATTAAATTAATCGCCCGGTTATATTAATAGTAAATATACCGTACCCTTTTAGTCGAACGTCCGACTCAAAGCAACGAAATGACGAATAAAAGGAAACATCAACAGCAATTAATGTCAGCATTTTCTCTTTGATGTGATTATTAAATTTTAATCCTCAATTTCAGTATCTTCGTGTCGTTATAATGACGCTTTTCAGAAATAAACATGTTTTTTAACGATGTTAATCGGATTAATTAATTATTATTCGTGATTTTTATTTTACGACTGTCGTTGTATGTTGCTCTTTCCATGTACGAGTTTTAACTTGTGACATTCTTAACCCTTCGTTATTGTAGCATGAATTGAATTGTTTGATTTCTAACAACAATTTAATCTTCTTGTCTGTTATTAATATAGTTATTTAAATGTGACAAAATAAGGTGAAAATGAATGAATACAATATTAATGTATATTACACTAACAACTTTGCTGAACACAATTCAATCTGTACACGGCTTATATTGATGAAAATACTGTTTTTTTTTAATAGTTATTAATACGTGCATCGATGGTTCAAGTATTTCCAGTACATTTTCTATGCGAGATATATGGTATACAAACAAATCGTCTAAAAAGAAATGGCTTTTGATGTGAGATTTTTAAGACTTTGAAATAATTAATTAATTAATTACTGAACATACAATGAAACGTGAAAAATAAATTCAGGTTAACTGAAAACTTCTGTTTAAATACATCATAAAAATAAATAAAATGTATAATATTTCTGTTTGCAAAAATTTCATTATACAAATATTTCATCAGTTCTATTAATCTCTTCCTCAAAGGAGTAAATCCTTCAAACAAAATCCGAACATTACAAACAAAAGTCGAAACGCAGCACTTTGAACAGTTCGTCATCGTTTCTATAACCCCGCAAAAGGGTTAATGATGATGAATGCTGACTTACGTAGTCTTATGTTTTAAATAAGTACAATACCAACTTGATGTCTATCTAGAGTCTCACGCTGCGTAAGATGGACTTCGATGATAAGTAGTATCGTGAACTATTTTCACGTTTCTTACATAAGCAAAGACGCAGATACATTGGCACTGTTTAAAAATGCGGATGAAGGTTATCAGGATGCATTTTCATCATTATGACCACATTCATCTTCTGAAAGATAGTCTTATTATCTTAGTCGAGTCAGTTCGGATACGAATAATAGTGAAATGATAACGGTCAACCACGACAAAAGTGTGCAAAAGATTTTAACAAACATATTCCTAATTTGACTAACAAGAAAATAACTCCTACCCAACCAATGTTTATAACTTTACAGGAAAGAATATCTTATATGTATTATAATAGAACGGGATCCTAAAAGTCGCAGGATCCGTTCGGTGATGAGGAAAATTCAGTCCATGCTTATTTAGTAAAAATAATTAAATATCACTTTGTAGACCCGCAATATCACTTAAATAATATAACAAGCATAGAGTTATCTATTTACATAATATTTATCAAAAGATAGAGTGTTTTTTGATAAATGTTTTAGATAAAATAAGTAACGACGTCAATATAAATAAATATAGAGTCTCACGAATGTAACTGTCCGTTAACACTAAAGTAAATAGTGTTCTTGTTCTTGTCTTACGTGATTCGTTTCACAGGAAAGTTGTTTCAACTCCGTGATACACACCCCGTATAAATAAACCAGTTACTTCATTTTCAATGTAAATGATCATAAGTTTAACACGATTGTTCTTGTTTGCTTTTGTCGTAATTATCGTGTTGTTTTAAATGTGAGCTTGTAATACACACATACACTACACACCTTCACATATGTAAGTAATATTCACTTGACTTATTTTCTGAGGCTTTACGTATAAAAGCTCTTTAACATAATAAGAGTTAGTAATTTTTATAAAAAGCATAAGATTAATGATACCGTTTACATTAGGATAAATATTTAAGTTTGTCTCCAAGCAGTAAATATGAATAGTCAAAAACACGACCGAACTCAGAAAACTTTAACTGACTGACTTTTAACTGACTAGATAAGCATTATCATATATTAAAATCTTAATTTTGTAGACATAAGGTAAGTAATAAAAGTCTCCCTTTCATCGACTCAACTTCATCTACCTTATTATAAGGTTTAGTAGAGCATAAATAAATATATATTGGTGTATTTGTTTCGATTTTTATGAATAACAGCCGTAATTATTTATACGAATAAACAATAAAGTCGTCATGTTTATAAAAAGCCTTTCCACAGCATAATCAGAGAAATTAGACGGCAGTGCACAAAGCTGCATTATTCAGGTATCCATTAGCGGATGAGTCCCGTCGAACTTGCTCGCATTGATCTCGCCAATCTGTGATAGTGTATAGATTTAGTCTTTGATGGTGTGACGGCCGCATTAAAGGTAAATACTGATTTCGGTATATATTCGGATTCACCCAATATAAAATAGTCTTAAATTCTGTATACTTTTTATAATCGGTTTTACTGTTCATAACACGATAATATTTATTAATTAATCAATTTATCGCTAAGTCGATCGTCAATCAATCAATCCCATAGCTGTTAAGATATATAGACAGAGGACACAATTAAAATATAAATCTATACAAATAATAAGAGAGTAAAAATCGACTGTTTGTACATTAAATATTTTTCAAAAAAACCTTAGGGGGCGATTAAAGACGAGTAACAGAAACCAAAAAAAAACAAGTTTGGGAATTTTTGTCTGTCTGTCTGGTAAGTTATAACGTCAAAACTACTAAACGGATTTGAACGCGGTTTTCACAAGTTTATTACATATAAAATGAAGCTTTGTCAAAACTTTGTTTCTTCTAAATCGGTTATGGGAAAAAAAAAGTTATGGTCATTTGAAATTTTTTTTAGTTTCGCACACAAGTTGACAGAGGTAAAAAATAATAATATAGGAAACAATTAATACCTAAAAGTTTTGTATCCTAGGGAGAGAAGACAAACTTTCCGTTCAACATAACAAGGCTTTTTTTTACCTATACAGAGAGGCTGCTTCTAAATATTTTAATTTTAATGGCCCTGTCTAATGCCAGTTCTAAATATTTTAATCTTAACGGCTCTGTCATTGAATGAATATATATATATATATATTCTTAAATATTTAATTTTAATTATTACTTCTCGAGGGCACGCGAGCCTTGTTAGCAAGCTTTTAGCGTACGGTATATCTCCTGGTCTAATCGGCTGGGTAACGGACTTACTGAGCCAGGGATCTCTCCGAGTAGTTGTCGACTGGTGTTCCTAGAACCCTTGACAATAAATGCCAGAGTGCCTCAGGGGTCCGTTCTTTCTGCAACTCTTTTTCTGCTGCACACTAACAATCTTTTGAAGCCCGGTATCTATGTTTATGCAGACGACATCACAGTTGTAGAAAGATATGTACCTAGTACTCGGGCTAGTAGAGACCAAGTACAATCTGAAAGAGGAGCCATGGAGCAGATTGGCATTGATTGACAAACTTCAGGCAGTTTCCGCATGGAGCAATGCCAATCTTGTCGAGTTCAACGCCACCAAAACGCAGACGTCACGTTCACCGCCAAAAGGAGCCCTTCACCTTGGCTTCTACTTTCCAGAATGTATCCGTGGAATGCAGTGACCGGTTTCAGTTGTTGGGCTTAGAGATTTCCTTGAACCTAAACTTTGGTCGGTTCATTGAGTCCAGAGCAAAAGAAGCAGCAGCAAAGCTTGCCGTTTTTGTGAAGGTCCGGCAGTACTTTACACCGGGACAGCTTCTTGTTTTATACAAAGTACAGATCCGGTCGTGTGTGGAGTACTGTGGTCACATATTTGCTGGTGCCGCAAAGTCTCATCTTGCGGTTCTGGATTCAATTGAGAGGCAAGCGAAGAGGCTTATAGGCGATCCCGCATTGGTCGAAGCTGACCTCGACAGCCTTGAACACAGACGTAGAATTGCTAGCCTCTCAGTATTCTATAGGATACATTATGGTGAGTGTGCGCAGGAATTACACGATCTAATTCCCCCGGCCCCCTTCCATCATCGGACGTCCCGACGCACGGCAGGTATCCATCCTTTTGTTGTGGACATTCCACCTGTCCGAACGAAGCGCTTTGCTTCGTCTTTTTTGCTTCCTACAGCAAAGAATTGGAACAGCTGCCTGCCTGCGTCGGTATTTCCGACCGAATACAATGTGGATACATTTAAGAGAAGAGTGAATAGGTTGCTAGGATAATACCTAAGACTACATTCCACTTACCATCAGGTGGAATGTAGTCAAGCATTGCCCTGGACGATTTATTAATATATATGATATACGTATTGGCCTAGAAATGACCCATTACGTGACCTAAAAATAGCTGCATACTTCGGTCTGTCGGTGGCTGTTATTTGATCTATTTGACTAAAAAAAAGCAAGGCTAGTCGAGTTTAGGCCCGTTGTGTTAATCATAAAGAGCTACTACCTCCAGGCTTGGTGGATTGGCCCTGATGGTATAGTGATGGGTGAATGCTAGTGGATCTCCTAGATAAATAGAGCTTCTTTTGTTTCTTTTGATGAGATCTTACCATTAGACTTGATGGAGTGATCTGAAGGTTTCCTGATGGATGGATGCCACTAGATCTCCTAGACGAATAGAAAGATTATACACTCATTGCTCCCATATTTATCAAATCACTCCATTAAGTCTAAAGGTAAGATCTCATCAAAACAAGCCTATATTCGGTGCACCCAGTTCTATTCGTCTAAGAGATCCACTAGCATCCGTCCATCCGGGTACCCTTGGGTCACTCCACCAAGTCACCACGCCGACTGATAATTGAATTTTAGAAATATTTGTTAAAACGGATGAACTAAAATAGCACATAAAATTAACCTTATTGAAATACATTAAGAGTCACGTGTGACTACAGATACGTGATAAAAATTAAAAATATTTTTATTTATTTTCTTATATATTACGTAATTATTTTTCTCACACATTTTTAGTTGAGTATGTCTTCTTAGCTAAGGCATTTTATGCTTAAATACATAATAATATTTACGACAAAAATGTACCTAAACTCCTCCCGATTTCGTAAGATACGACGGAAAATCATTTTTTTTAATATTAAGAACAACAATGTATAATAATAGTATTTCGTCTGAGGACACTAAAGATTAAGAAACATTCTATGCTTTGCAATTATTGGTTTCACTGCATTGCGTTTGATTTTGTAGCATTATGTACCGAAAAGTTAATAATTTTGCGCATAACTGTAAACGCGTCCTTAACATAATATTGACTGTGCACCGTACAAATGTATATAAAGCTATTGACGTAGAGTTTTAATAGAACGTGAGCCTAGAAGCTGTTAGTGCAAGCAAATAAAAGCGACCGTTGATTTAGTTGAAAAATAAATTGCAGTGGTCATTGTTTACTTCAGAATAACATTTAGAAAGATCTCTAGAAAGGCAAGGATAAAATCTAAATTATAATATAGCTTTGCGGTACATAAAATATATTTCATAACTAAAACAATAAACAATTATAATATATTTATACCAATAATTAAAATACATTCAATACACTCACCGACCGGATCTTGAGTCTGGATCACGTTATAACAAAGGCCAGAACTTTAGCAATAATCATGATTATCCGCTCTTTTTATCGTTTTTCCGGAGTTTTTAGTACTTGGCAGTGTAATTAGGAAAGTTCTGCAGTAATGGCACATTACAGGTCCAACAGACGAATTATAAAGACAATACATCAAATGCAATCATTTTTATTAATGTTTTGAAAAGTAATAGTTCTTTTTTGTGTGCTGAATGTTGCTTAAAATCATCAGTACACTTCCTAAATCAAATTCCTATTTTTGATTCTTAGCACTGGGACAGTATTTTTGCCCAAAAATCGCACTTTTATATACGAATAGAAATGGGAAAGGGAATGGATATCAATGGTTTGGGTCCCGATATCTAACTTTGGACTCACAAAGCAAGAACGCTTGTCACTTTACGAGCCGATTTATCGGGAACAATCGCGTCCACTTTACAACTTTTTCTCCTATCACACGATTGGATACGATTATTGTTTTATTTCTAACGAGATTTGGACGATTTGGCTCTTTGAATGGTTTTTATATACTTTATTGATATATCAACTGTATGCGACTAAAAATCTAACGTCCTTGCTTCTTTCCTATTAAATGTAGTTACACAATAAGTTTTGAGAAGGCTTTTCTGCTACTTATTTCGTAATACGCACGCATGGATAATTCATATATACAGACTTTATATTACTTATGGAAACAGTCGAGTGCGCAAATTAAATTCAAAGTACAGTTTGCGATGCATTTGCAATTACATTAACGTCAACCGAGGAGTAACTCGGTCTCACCTGACTTCTGTTTATGTTGCACTAAAGTGTGTTTCAACTTACATTCGTACAGAAATTTGCACTTAGCTGACATGTATTTTTATCCGACTGTAGCACTGTGCAGAGGGTTGTGGTTTTAACACTGTATGGGAGTTTTATCTGATTCTAGGTAGCTTTGTACCTACTTTAATGTAATATAACTGTTTTGAGAATTATTTTGTCGCCAGTGAAAGAAACAAATGAAAACACTAGTCTTGATGCGAAAAAAAAACCAGTATCATATAAAAAACATTATCAACTCAAAACTATAATGGTTTTATTAGTTATTAATTAAAGGCGTATTAATTCAGCCATTTTTATTCAAGTAGAAATCAATGCATTCATGAAACGTTACAGTCTAGTTACACGATTCGAAAATATAAGATCGTTAGGAAACTCTGAATACTCGCTACGCTTAAACAAAATTTTATATTACAATACTACATTTACAGTCACAATATTTTTTTAATATTTACAATCCAATTAACACCGAGAAAAGATTACGAATGATAACTTTTTGTCAATGTGAATTGACAAAAAGTTATAAAGCTCATTATGACCAGTTTAAAGTATAAATTGTCAGTCACCCTTTAATATACTTGTATGACATATTTTCGATACATCTGCCTTATGCTTAATATTGTGTTATAGCTTCTTGAATTATATAGTATTTCAAATTAAAATTATCTCTCTCGCCGGAAATTGTGGTTCTTAAATGACGGAAAAACTGTATTGTTTAACTTTAGACGAAAAGAGCTTTATATTTTCGCAGCGGGTTTCCATAGACACATTTCATTCTGGACAATACTTTTCCGTTTGAAGAGCGGGCAATGATCGCTACAACGATTAGGCGTCTATTTGTGCTTCTCAGCTTTTTTGTCGATAAAATCGGGAAGCATTTGTTCAAAGAAAGGAAATTCGAATGTTCATCAGATAAAATTGAAAATATTTGAGTGTAAATATTTTGCTTTATTTTAATAATTGCCTGATTTTTATTTTCCTCTGAATTTTACTTCTAAATGTTAATTTGGTAAATAATGGTTTGATGTGACCGTTTAATTAGTCAAAGTATATTTGAATTTTATTTCAATTAATTTATCTCGTCTTTGTCGTCGTTTGAATTTGAATTATTGAAGTTAGTGTCAAAATAGTGATTGTCAGCAATTGCTTGATTTATTAACTCTATACAAAAATAACGCCTCATTGACCCTTTTATATACGATGCAGAATTATCTATCTCCATTGGTTGATAGATGCGAGTATTATTTGCTTATTCTTATTTAAATATTTACTTTTACTATATAAAGAAAATAAATAATGTTATTCTGATTCTTACATTATTCCGATAAATATGTTATCATCTTGGTTAGATCCATCATCTCAGATATCAAAGGGTTTAAAAGTTAATATTTAAAATAAAACAACTCTGGTGAGAACGAACTGTTAGGTAAATCTTACGGAATCTGGACATAGGTAAAGATTGAAGATAAAGAATATTGGTAGCGGCCGAAATGCTTTACTAAATGCTGGAAGAATAATTAAACATAAATTTTATGTTTGAAAATATCTATAAACATGTATGGCCATGTTAAGCTTATTTAAATTTATATAAATATAGAATGAAAAACAAACCGATACGGGCAGGGATACGATACAGTGGCTCAATTGGTAGAGCGACGGTTTCCCAGAGGTCGCGTGTTCGAATCCCTGCTCGTATCGGTTTATTTTTCATTCTATATGTATATAAATATAAATTTTGTAATAAAGTGCTTTCCTAGATATACGAATAATATATTTTGCAACGAGACATTTCGAAGTTAACAATATTCAAATATAACAATTACATAGTACTTTTTGAGTCATTTTAAGTGCTGTCATAGGTGAAGGCGAGGGCGGGGGCGGGCGGCGGCGCCGCGCTGCCGCGAGTGCAGGCGCTGCCGTGAGTGCTGGTCTGGGCGCTGGCGTGAGCGCGAGCACTGGCGTGGGCGCGCGTGCTTGCGTGGGCGCGAGCGAGGCGGGCTCGGGTGCGGCGTCGCGCGGCATGCGGCGCCGTCCACTGCTGCTTCTGCTGGCGTTGGCGTTGCTTCGTGCACATGGCCTGCTTGCCGCGTCCGGAGGTTTGTTATATTATAATATTTTTAAATGACAGCAAAATGAGTCAATAACGTCTGTGAAAACAACACGAACAGGAGAATCATTCGAGCTTCATACATAAAGAAAAACAAAGTTAGATACCTTATATTCATACAAATTAAGTATTCCACAGTTAAGGATTTTTTAACGCTTTATGAATATTATATTCTCATGGTAATTTATACTAGATACTAATTATTTCTGTAATATAAGATTATGAGAATAATTATAATCTGACTTCTAACTTTTTTCCATTTTGAAAATAATACTTAATTATGTAACTAAACTTATTAATTAAAGTAAAAAAAAATCTATTGTATCTTTGGCTTCTATTAAGACACGAAATATACGATAGAAACATTAGAAAACATGACAAGATAAGCATGCATTCTAAGAAGCAAGTTTTAAAATTACAGCGGTAATTTGCAACTTAGAAATTTAAAAATACAACAAATATTTTAATGGGCAAATGGATTATTTGTAATGCATTAATTATATTTTCGAGGAGGCATCATTTCGAGTACTTACTTGATAGGCCGTACACGAGAGTTATCCAAAAACTGTGAACATCAAGTTAATTGAGCGTTTACCGATAAACTATTTAACGGATTTAAAAGTTGAGCCCGTCAAATATTTAGCAGTTTCAATCAAACAAATGGATAGTGTGCAGTGCGCTAAATTGCAGCGCTTCAGCGCTTGTCCGGTATAAATGTCCTGTGAACAGAACAGTCTCTGACAAATGAATGGGGTAAGCCACCGAGCTAAGGTCGTCACGAAATATGACTCTTGACACTGGAATTAAAATGGTAATACCCGGAGACATATAATCTTCTACGAAGTCAAAATTTCTATAAAAGAAGTTTAATTATAAAATTACTTTTTTCTTTTTATTCCTTATTAGCAACAACAATTATCTAATATTTTAAATCATGTCAAGGCACACAGTCTTTTCCATTTATTTAAATTATACTATAGATATATTAGTCATTTTCATAAAATTAGGGTTACAGAAAATTTTGGGTTAGAGTCACTTTTTACTATTTACATTTCAGTTGTCAAAACTTCTTAGTCCCTGTCGGGTATCCTTCGCCGTACCATCCCTTGTCCCATAAATCACATATACCTTGAATGTCTGTAAGTCTATATTTTAAATTTGTTTGTAAAGATATATAAGTAATCAATTGAAGTTGTAATTAGATTATTTTCATTATCAGATATGCTAAATTTATTGTTAGTTTTATATTAGGTATTAATATTTGATGTTATTATCTTTGTGGTTTTATATATTTTATTAACGCATCTGCTCTTTGGTTTCCTTTGATGAAACTATAGTCATTTTATAAAGCAATCTCTTTTGTGTGTTCTTTTTCTGCTTGATATGATCGAAATATCATGCAAGAATAAAAGTCACAACTAGGAATTCAAATATATATCATCTACGTTTTTCTTCATAATTTATAAAATGAATTTAAATTTCTAGCTCAGTTATTGTCTTAGTTAAATTGAATAAACCATTATTAATATAAATAAAGAAATCATTTATAATATTCCAGTACAATGATAAAGTTTTATTACAATAAACACATTTCATATAATATATTGAAGATAAATTAATACAACTGAAATCATTATTTAATATCATTGAAATAAAATAATACCTTAATTCATTTTGCATTCAATAAGGGATCATCTTCCACTTCAATCTATTTAAATAATGGCACAAATACAATTTTGCAAAAAATAAGTTAAATTTTATAATAAATAGAATAATATTATATATATTTTTTTATCTTTTGAAATATTATTTTTTATAATATTTGAAAAGGATTGTGCATTTTGCATTTAACTCTTTCAACGTCATCTCATGATATAGATATTACGAAGTCAAATTCTAATCGTATGTAAATGTGACGTCAATATTTTCTACATAATTGACTTTTCAAAGCTTTCACTCCTTGTCAATATTAGCTCCATTAGGTGTTGTAATGTTTTCCTTAAAAGAAATGCTCATTGTTATGTGCTCTATATAAAATTTATACGTTGTTTAGCGTTAGTTGTTTAAAAACGTCAAGAAAATATATTACAAAATATATTTTTTATCCAACTTTATAGGAAAAAGTAAGGTAAGTAATCAACTTTCATAATGACTGAATTATAACTTTATTATAAAACAAAACTAAATAAACATACTTCTAAAGCATATGCTTCGTTTGGTAATTTAGGAGAGCGAAGTTACAAAGTCATCAACAAGCATTTTCTAAGTATTATTTCCATCTCATAAGTTCAACACTGACTTCGCTGGAAGACTGCCAGTCGCGAGGGTATACACAAACAAATCAAACGATATTCACCTTTAGTTCTTGCTAATAAGAACCATTGAAGAATTATAGCTGTACCCCACTTAGTGACTTAGGCAAATGTAAAAAATCAATGATTGAACGCTCCTTTTGAGTTCAACAGTTGAAATTGTTATAATCTTATATGCAATATTTCAAATTACGTAATGTAATATTTAAAAAAATGGTCAGTATTTTATACTTCAAAGTCATCATACAAAACAACACGATAGTATAAGGGTAGTGATGTATCAATAACCGTTGAATAGTGGGTTCAAGTCTCCAGTCGAAGAACTAATTGTTTATTTATTAAAATTTTAAAGAATTAACAGTTATATTTATAATTAATTGAAATCACTCCAAGACTTTTAATTTCCGCTCGTCATTACACTTTTCCATTATAACATGTCACTAATACGTGCTATATGTCAGTTGGATTTAATTCAAACCGTGCATCGAGGAGTGACCTCAATTCAACGATTTATACCACTTGTCAATAAACAGGGCGTGGATAAATGATGTTGGTTATACATTTATCATGCGTTAGTTTTTGGAATTCATTCAGAATTATATCTATTTGAATATCCGAAAATAATTTACATTAAACCAATTCAGTAAATACAATCTATTGGAAATAAATTGTTATTTCACCTTTATTAAATGGCTCTCGATTTAACAAAAATACAATATTATTAAGTTCAAAAAATATCTTGTTATACTTATGGTTTGATGTGTTACCATGTGTGTATTACTATTTGTGTATTACTATGTGTGTAATACTACGTGTGTATTACTATGTGTGTGTTACTATGTGATGTGTATTAAAAATTTACTTATACCAAATATTCTTCCTAGAATGTTTGCTAGTCATTCACAAACTTTCACAACAAATCATCAATTTGGAATACTAATGAGTTTTGTCCGAAAAAATACTTTTCCCTAAGAGTTTAGTCAGTTTTAGGAGGATGAAATATATTTACAAATCATTCTTTGCAAAACATTTTAAACTTTTCCATATCGTAAATCAATTTGATGATAAAAAAAGTAAAACGAAAATTTTAATACAATGCGAAATAACCATTTTCCAAAATCATTTTTATGTAAAACTGAAAATGGGCCTAAAAGGCATATCAATTGTATGCTGGCATTAAATGCAACATTGTGCTATATTTTCCAAACCATTGATCAATATTTTCCCTTTGAAACACGACCACTGCACTTTAGGTCTTAAATAGTGATACAGATCAATTAAAAAATAGATCACAAAAGCGCTGCCTCTAAACTCTAAAGCATCTCATTAAAACAATTAAAATGAGACGCAGGGTTGGAGGCTGCGTAATCTCTCGGAGCCTTAGACGTCACACTGTTATAACGGTTTATTTAACGTGATTAAATTAAGTCGCGTTAAATAGGTTATGTTTAAGTGTGGATCAATTATACCGTGAAAAGATTTTTCCTTTTGAGCAATTCGACAAATGATTTTAAATAGTGCTGTAATTTGGAAATTTTGTTTAGTTTTAGATAAGGGTAGTTTTAAGATATTTCGATTGCTAGAAAAACCCTTTAAACCTTCTTTTATTTTAATTTTGAAAATCATTCATAAATGTATCGTTACTCGAAGAGGAAAGTTTTTAAGGAAAATTAGATAAACGTATTTTAAACACAACAAAATGTCCCTGTTTCTCTTTGTATTCTTTGTAATAAATATGCTCATTCTTTTTTGTATCTCATTGCTGATTTTATGAGTTGATTTTACGAGTTACTTTAAAATTTTAAACAAAACTTGATGAATAAAAAGTTTCTGTAACACCAAAAAAAGGATCTTCAATGATAAGCAAAATTTTGTTTTCAAATAAATACTGTTTGTACGTTTTATTTGAAACTAGAACAGAATTTCTGCAAAGCCCATGAAATCAAGCAATGTCAGATTTTTATCTAAATGTACCGTTTCAAAATAATTTTGGGATAAAATGTTAATAAAATACTAAATATAAAATAGATTATGGAAACAGAATCAGGAAATAGTTTAGAGATTTGTATTGTGACCGAAATTTAAATAACAGATGTGATTTTAGTCAGCTTAAAACCTTATTATGTAAATGTTCTCCATAACGACAGTACCTCCGATGTCGTTCAGGAATAAAAGATTTTAGTCCCGTCCCAGTACCTGTAAACCTCATTTTTAAGCCGTATCCACTTCCTGCGGCCATTATCCCGCCTTCTTCCACATTCCGGTGTAATTTGCATAATTTTTCTACCAAATTTTCACTTATTTCTCGTTTAACGTGTACAAGAACGTTTCAGGTTGTTATGTCCCCTCGTTAATGGGGATTACGGGTTTATCAGCCAGTACATTAACGATATTTAGCAATTAACTGACAGCCTACATGAATATATCTGACGGCTATATTGAATTTCAATGGACGTTAAACGGAACAATGTCCAAATTATCATGAATTTATGTAAAAGGTATTTTGTAACATAAAAGAGCAAAATTATAATAATATTATGAGAACATTCAAGATCTAAGCCTAGGTTTTTGCTAATTTGAAATTCTACCTTTCTTATTTATCATTTATATTCTGTAACTGCGTTGAGAGATGAAAAAACATATAAACAAAGTTAATTTCGGCACCGTATATTTAAATTTCATATGATAAGCTTAAAAAAACATGGTTGCTTATGATAATCTCAGAACTCGTTGAGCTTATAAAAACTTATGCGAATTTTGCTGTTAACTTTGAATATAATTTAAGCATGTGTCACATGGTGTCTAAGTGGCCGATAAAATATTAAATAAAATTTTGTTATTTAATATCCGTGACAATTATGTTTTGTAATATCATAAAATAATTATATTATTATTCATCTTTTCTTTTATATTGAAGGAAAAGATTTAATTATTAGAAATTTTTAATCTATTTCAGTAATTTTACCAGAATATACTTGTTTATTTCATAATACTGTTTCATGTAGAACGTGAATATAATTGGATTAAACTAACCGTGTACACAAACAGCTAGTATTATAACAAAACAGGTCACTCTTGCTGAAGGAATAGCCATGCTTACTTATACAATCACCCTTGTAGTAAGAGCTCTAGTTCTGTGCAATCATTCAATCAGCTTGCTGATTGAGATTATTCGATATCAACCCATACCGTTGCTATATCTATGTTGCTATGTGTATGTTTCATTTCTAAGCAATACTTCAACCAGTCTATTGCCCATTGTGTCACTGTGGGGTTCAGTTTTGAATGACTTTTAATTCTTTTGGTTGTTCTAATTATATGAATTTTAAATTATTATTGTGGCCTTTAAAATCAACTCTTAAATTGTTTTATTGATTAATTTTATTTTAATAATCTCAAATTTATTTTAATGAGTTTCTTTGTAATATTAATATTGAATATTTTCCATCTTATCACATTAATTATTAATTAATATTCAGCCTTCGTTCCAGAAGCTGAAGTACAAATTCCCCTCAGGTATTGTTATTAAAATTCAATTAAGGTATACTTGTTTGTGGCGTCGAGATTAAGGTTTTGGAGTCTTGCCGAAGTGGACATGAAAACTTGGAAGCACGTGCAATACTTTGTGAGAATTTGGAACTTGGGGAATTACTTCGATGTGTTGGTAAATATTCTATGGGACATTTTAGACTGTATTTGAAGTTTGAATGTCGTTTAAAACCTTCGGGATGACGGTTTGAATAATAATTTATATTTTGGTCAATATGTTGGGTTTATACTTTATACTTAGCACCTGAAGTCCTTTTATTCATTTTTATTATCTGCGTTTGTTATTATTAAGTAAAATTTTGTATTTAATACATTTCTTGAAGAAGAAATACAGATATTATCTTAATCAGATATTATTCAAATATATTAAATCTTATATTCGGCTGTATGTAACTGTTGGTTAACTTGAAACTGTTTAAGATTCTAATTATTTTAATCCAATATGAAACGAAAATCAAAATGTCGGACTCATCTTTTGGATTGGCACAAAAGGCCGTCCAAAAAGTTAAATTGAAATTGATTTCACAAAGGATGTGATTATTGAAGGGTAGAGTAATACTCGTCATTGTGTTCACATCATTCGCTAACTCACTCCGGCTAATTAGCACAGTAAAATTCTTATCCAAATTAGATCAATGCTTTTAATGTTATTAGAACTTTTTACCCAACATTGGTCGAGCGTTTAGCGCAGACGCCTAACGTGTAGCGGCGCAAAGGGATTCGGATGAGCATAGATGTCATGTCGGTATCTATGTTTTTTTAATATGTATTTCTATGTATTTGTAATGTTGTCAAACACCCTTAACACAAGCAAATAATTTGCCTTAGGGGTTAGGTCAATTTGTGTAAATTGTCCAGTGATATTATTATTATATGGCTTGGAAGTTTTAAGTCTTATGGTTCTCTCTTTAAAATTTAAATTTGATTGATGATTTTTATGATTCGCACCTTGACCATTGTGGCGTTTTGTTGAATTCCATTGTTTAGTAAGGTAGAGAAAGTAATAAACTTATAACTGCGAAAGTAGACTACTAAAATGGGTAGTAACATCAAGGGAAACTAATTTACCGAGAAAACCTTGAAACAAACATCATAAGCACGACTCTTTCTAGAAACTAGTACCTTACCCTATATAATTTTTATTTCCGTCCCATCAAAGAAATATCAACCCAAGAACCATAATTACGAGCCCTGTTGTTAAATGAAAGTAGAAAAAGAAACCTTTTAGTACGTCATAAATAAGGATCTAAAAAATGGACAGTAAGATATGGTCTCCATTGTAGATTGTGTTTGTAGGAAATATATATTTTGTGTGAACACTTAAAACGTTTAAGATCTTAATAATTACATAATAATTGAAGACGATTTATTTGCTTTGGTAAAGTGTAAATAGTATTTTTGATATCGAATATATCTGAATCTGTGAATTTGTATTCCTTTGCTCTTTACGTAAATATAGTTAGCGTCATCCCTGGGACTGTATATCAAAAATAGTCTTTGATCAGATGAAGGTTATAAACAGGTTCAATAACTATTTGAAATTGTTTGATGTTGGGATGGGTTAAGCAGACTTTGTGACAAATATTATGTGCAATCTACAAGCTTGAAATTGCTTAGCTCTATAACACTGAGTCTTTACAACCCAATGGATTTCGGACAACATGGACATTCCGTCGAATCCTCTGCAATTAACAATCAATGTTACATGATGGTCTTTATGGCCTCTATCCCTTTCTGGGTTTATCGTGGCCACCCTAACTCGTTTACGTCGCTCGTTAGACCGACTCGTGTATTATCCTTTATAGCTAACACTTCAACAATAATGTTGTGAGAATAAACGGCTCGGAGCAACTAGTGTTGTTATCGCGAGTTTTTTACAGCCCGCTTTGCAAGCAGCTGACGTTGTCGTTATTCAAAAGTGCATGCTATTTTCGCTTGTATTGTCAGTCGCGGAGGTAGTCTTAGTGCTTGCTAGGTTTAGTGTAAGCAATAACCAATATAGATACTGGAAAGTTATGTGACATTGTCAACTTTGTTTTTACGTACATTTACTTTGACAGCGCTTTTAAGGGGATGATTATCAATTAACTTTTTGCTCTTATGAATATATATTGCAGATTATCAATAGGGACATAGCTTCTTTTTTGCATCAAGTTCACGAAACATTCTGCATCAAACTTCTGTAATGATTTTATTTCGAAAATCTGTGTTTTTACTGATTTAAAGTTAAGGTTCGACTTTAAAAATTTGAAATTTTAATGATAGTTGTAACGATACATAATTTTAATATGTTTGGACATTTTAAATTAAATACTAATAAATAAATAAAAAGTTTTATAAAAAAGTTACAAGCAATAATAATTTAAAATTACGTTTCAAAATTTTCCAGAAACTTGTCTTTAATTGTGATCCACTCATTATTATCTCCAAACAACCCTCCTCTGTTACTAATTCTGTTTTCAATAGTACCAAATGAATTTCAATATCTCATTAGTTGTATCGTTGTTTCATAATTATCCTGGCCTCGATCAGACAATTTTCAGACAAAGCGTTTAGATTCCAGGAAAAACAAACTAAACGAGGAGAATATCCTCTCAAGACGGACAATGGGAACCTCAGTTTGGTAGATGTATTCCAGCGCAGTAGAACTCTTGTTCTTTGAGCTTACATAACAATTGCTTAGGCCTGAGGTGTCAAGTTACACTGGCCGAGCGTCACGCCGAAGACAATAGCGCAAACATTAATAACTTTCTTTGTTTCCTTCCCTGAGCTCAAGATGGAGGTGAATGGCGATGAATTAACAGATATTAAATATCAAGTTTTGTGTATTTTGAGATGAAGATGGCGCCAGCTCATCGTCATTTAATCAGGTCATTAATCATTATAAATATATTTCAAAATCAGATTTAGAATTCTATTGCGGTAACATTTTTAAACAAATATAAATTGTTAATAAACAGTTTGCCCATAAATATGTTTAAGTTGATAATGTTATCTTGTTTGAGGAAAGTAATTCCTTAAATCGGCGACAAATAAAAACATTTTATAGCCACTGGCTTATACAATGTTAACTTGAGAAAATTGGCTTATAATTTATCCTGTTCCACTCCAGCGGGGAATCAAACCTAAAGCCAGCGGAAGCGTTGAGCAAACGAACCAACTCAATTTGCATTATAACCTCCACAAACTTGGCCTTTACGCAAAAACTTTCCAACTTCAAAAATCTTGTTTTTCTCCGTAAGGAAACATGAAATAGGAGGCCGGGGTGAAGTAATTCTGTTTTCTAATAATCCCCGGACAAGGCCCATTCTTAGGGGCCTCTTAATTAAAACATAAATGGATTTCCGATGAGAAAATGTTTTTAGCCAGAGACGGAATTAGAAACGTGAATTGCGATTTTTGTATAGCCAATGAATTGTTGAGAAGAAACCAGATGATACTTAATATGTTAAATTTTACATCATAATGTATATTTTATTGTAAAATACAATAGCTTTTAATTTTTTATTGCTATTTTTAATATTTTGAATGAAATAATACAAACAACATTTTTATTTATCTGACATGCTTACATCTTGAACCTTCTTACAAAAACAATTGGCATTATTTGAAAAATAATTTAATAGTGCAATTAAATATAATAATAGTAAATAAATTTAATTAAGGAAATATTACAATAAATATATTTTAAGTGTACAAATAAAAGATAATAATGTTATAATTCCTATGTTATTGAAGTAGTTAAGGGTATTGAAGTAAGTTTTTATAAAGTCTCAGAAATTGAACATTTTATCCCCTCTTTTCCAGGCTAATACTTGTATCCTCGAAATAATGTGCAATACTGATATATCATCAATAAAATGGTTAGTGTGTTATAATTGCATTGGATGCGCTCTAATGTAGATTGCGTGCGCCATATCGATTTCGCAGCTTGGATTTCGTATTATTTTCTATCATTCATGACATACTAATGTAAGGAATAGATCTGTAATTAAATAAAATTATATATATATTCTTTATTGTACACCACACAAAATAACAAAAATAAAATTATATTATCAACAGTAGTGCTCTATTAGAAGAAGCAAACAGTTTGCCAATACGCTCTCTAATCTCCAATGACAATGAAATCGTCCACGAAAAACATATATTCCCGAGTATATCTGAAGAACACTTATACAAGCCCGATGTAGTATACTTCATAAAAAGGGTTATCTTTCTAAGGGTCGGCCGATGTCGATGGCAGAATGAGGGTACTTGTGATTTCGCAGGTAAATGCCTCAGACGCTTGCCTTTGCCGGAGATTCTTCTGTCCTGTTATCTTACTTTAATATTTTTATTAACATTTTACAATTTATATACACTTTATTGTATTGGATATTAAATCAAATAAGTGAAATTAATTTTCGTCACAGTGGGAGAGCTTGTTTAACACACCGTCTTATGTATGAATCCCTCACTAATAAGTCTAAGCTTCCGGCACTTAATCAATGTCAGAGCGTCGGGCTTCAATTACATTGAAACCTAGTTTAAACTACTATGACATATCTGTGTAATTCGCTGTAACATTTAATACAGAGTGTATTATATATATTCATAAATTATATTTTAAATTACAAAAATATGGTCACATATATTGAATGAATTGATATAATTTGGGAGATTAATATATTTTTTTAAATGTAAATCGATTCTAAATTATTATTTTTTCTTATGGACATAATCACACAATCTCATGAATAAAATGAAAGAAATATGCTTTTTAGTTTGAATCTGTTCGTAAGAAGCATTAAAGTATGAATAAATCCATTCAATTTGTGGAATGGAAAGTCAAATTTCGTTACAGCTGTCTACAACTCCCAGCGATCTCTGTTTTCGTTCAGGTATTGTAGGGATGATCCGATCGCGCGTGTCAACGCCACCGCAGTCACTCGAATGCAGTCTGAAATACTGTGCCAATAGTGGCTCGGCGGAAGTATAAGGAAATGTCTCCTATGACATTAATCCAGTGAGCGTAAATAAATAGCGTGTGTTCTGTATATAGATACATATAGATATATACATAATGTTTTTAGAATGTTTTTCTAAAGTCTTCCTATACATATATATAGACTTGTCTTAATTATCCAGCAAAACAAACAATACCAATATTAATTACTTTAGTTAAAGTACTTTGGTTTGGTTATAAGCTTTAATTTAAAACGTATAACTCACTAAAAAAGGATTTGTTTTGGTTAGTATTATATTTTTATATTTCATTAATATGACTATATGATTGAAATAACGATAAAATAACACTTTATCCATCCACCCATATGTAAATGAAGTAATTTTAAAACGGCAAACAAAACTCTATTTTATAAAATAACTATTAGTTACAATAAGAAATTAGATATTTAGGATAGTTTTTTTAAACCTATTGTTTTATGTATACTGCAATTTCATATTCAAATAAAAATGCGGAAACCAAAGCTTTTATATTAACATTACCTTAACTTTCTGCTGCTCTTTACTTTTTTCCGTGATACATAACAACAGCTGTAATTTATAAGCACAGAAATTTTCTTCTTTTAAGTTAACTGGCCTTAACTATTATGAGCCATTAAAATGTTACCTAGCGTTTAAGTTTTAACATAAATTGTGTTTTAAAAATGTTGCAAATCCCCAACTTTAGGTTCTGATTTTCTACACCACTGAGCTTTTGTATTTCGTTTATACGACACGTAAATTTGAAAGAATGCGACGTTCTAAATGGAATTCTTACCTTCACGACAAACGAAATATTAAGATTTGAAGTAAAAATCTGAGGTGCGATGGTCTTTTGAGATTTCGTGTTTTCTCGAACGCCTCAAAAAAGAATTAATAACAGGATACCAGTATAATAGAGAGAATGGAATTATATAAAATATTCATTTTCTGATCTAAATCATCACTATTGTATCCAACGAAATAATTTTGGTATTTTGTTCTCTCGTTTTCAAATGCTATTTGTTTGGACACATTAATAAACCTCTAAAATAACATTATAATATACATGTATTTATGTGAAATTTAATTACTCACATCTTAGGATATTTTGTGCTATATAGAGAATTTAAATTGAGCACGTTTATCTTCGTAAGATGGAATAATGCTTCATACTGTATTAACTCAAAGCATTGTCTAGTTCTTCTGAAAGTACACAGAAACTCAAGGACTCGTATGATATATGGGACTAGCGTGGAGTCTAGGAAAGCGTATTTGGTTACTGAATTAATTGCACCGAGAATTATGGTATCAAGTTGAGTTTATAGGTTTTGGAATATCTTCATATTGTATTTTAATTTGGGTGGGTTATATAGAGGGGAGTAATATTTTAAATTATTGACTTTTTTTTTTGTTCTATTTAACTTAAGCTATACTAATAGTGTCATTAATACTATTTTAATAGAAGAAAATTAAAAATATCAAATGTCACTTAGTGTTGGTTCACTCGGTAGATGTCTAAACTACCTTTGATCAATACTGAGAAATTTGGTCATTACATAACTCAACCATAAGCTCACCAGTGCTATGACGAACCCATTCGCAGATTAGGCAGGTAGTGCGGTTACTAATACTTGGAACATAGTTTGTCGCACAGAACTATATGTATCGTACTAATGTATATACCCAATATAAATCATAGTAATAAGTGTGCGCGTGTGTGTATCTGCTATATCAAAGTTAATACCGATATCCATAGATTTATTAGATGATATAAACATTAATGAACAACTAACTAATCCTCTACTATTCAGTTTGAGACATCAACGATATAATATCAATTGGAGGAAGATCTTAATGAATTAAATTAAGTGTCGAAGCAATAACTAATTAATTATTAATCCAAATACATTGATAATTATTCAAATGATAATTAATTATGATGGCTAATATTCTGTTAATATTCCATAATTATTAAGGTCTATTTTATAGGACTGATGCCTTGAAGGTGATTTAGATAAATCAATTAATTACTTTAGATTTGAGTATTCTAATAATAAAACTATTACTAAAGTATTATTATTTTTAATTATATATTTTAACGTAACCATGAATTTTATTTACAAAATAATACATGTACAATAATTATAATAGATGTGATATATAATATGTATTCGGTTCAAATATCGTTTGGTCGAATCGTCGAACTTGAAGTTAATTTCGTCAGAACCTAATCATATCTGCCAGTTGGATTATTGACGGGGATTACTCGGTAAAATTGTTTTCCGCCAAGAAAATAATACGAAATATATAATTATAACGCCTTCGTTCGGATTAAGGAGTCTGGCTTAAGTTCTTCGTTTTGTAATCTATTGATATTTTTACATTTACCGTTTGCAAACTAATTTTATAAAGTTTTGATTCAATATAATTGAATTGCATATAAGTGAATTCCAAATAATATACTGAGTTCCCGATTATTTTGATAATAAATTACACTGTTATGTTTTCTGGTAATTCATACATTTTACATAATAATTACGCTTTACTGGCTTCTGCAAGCCGTATAATTTCAAAAGGATGTAGGTAAAATGTTTTCATAAAGGTATATTGAAAGCTTCTGTCCATTTATATGAGGTTTTTGGGAGATAATATGGTTATATTGAATTTTCTTTATCACACATGATATATTTATTTTCCTTCACATGATGTTATTATTCGGAAAACGGTAACTTCTTAGATATATTAGATATTATAATTAAAAGAGAAAATTGTTATAACTTTGTAAGCAAGGTATAAATAAAACATAAAAAGTTTTCTGCTTACCTTAACATCTTAAAATCAAAAAAAAATAATAAATGGTTGCGAACTCTACACGAAAGTAAAATATAATATATTTAAAAGAAAAACGTATTAATTGAAGGTAACCTTGGAAAGTCGGCTAACGTCACACGAATGTCTTTCTTGAAATGACATAACAGCACTCTGGTTCCATATACTCGAGTAGGCCAAGGTTCGTACTATTCTGTTTTTAGCTTCCAGCCCTTGAGATACTTGCACTAACACGAAATGTACCTAAGCATATCAAGTATTCTGTGCTACGATACTGGAAATATATCATACCATCGCATTTTTATTATTATTTAATAACTCGCTGTTTTCTCAGCTCCATTTGGGTAGAATAAAGGGAAGTGGACTCTTTTACAACTAACTTTCCATCAAACCATCTCATCTCACCCCCGATGTAAGTTGCAACGGCGGGCAGTTCGTCTTTCACTCCGTAGTAGTATATAATTTTATCAATGTTACTACCTAGCTCATCTATTGTTACCAAATGTATTTTGATACCTGGACATACATGGTTTTGGACTTATAAGTATATTAACGGCCAGACTAAATTGTCGACTTCGGTGATAGAATGACAAACGGGCAAATGAGCCTGACATACCTAAGTTGTAGCGTGATCCCATATATAATATAAAAAGTTGCATGAAGAGTATAAGGGATTGGAAGTCAGGGAAGGGGTCATAGGAATCTAAAACTCTAGACCAAAACATAGCTGTATTAGTTACATCAAGACAATCTTCTTAACACATTCTATGGATTCCAGATTTCAATTTCCTAACCCCTCTTGACTAGGTCTATAACAACAACATATTTTTGTCCACTATAGGAAGTTTATGAAAAATATTTACTTTATCAGCGATGCCCAAAAATTTGCAGATTTCATTTTATTTCGTGTATAAAATATTTGTATTTGATTGCATACGTGCCAAATACAAATTGAAATATAGTGAATAAAGGATGAAAGACGGGAGCAGTTAGGTAGTATTGGTGGCAATCTAAGCCATATTTTTATATAGATTTTTTTTATGAAACATTTGGCAACAAACATTCTTTAATAAAAAAAAATATATATTTCATAATATCATTAATAAATAGCAAAAAATAAAAGCAAAACCAAATCAATTCTCATATCTACTCGATAACCGTCTTTCTAGAATGCGTCTGTTTTCTTTTCATTTCACGCCGGGACTATCAATCACTGTGAAATAGCTTTTTATAAGTTAAAGAATACCACGAAAGACACTTAGTGGCTTAGTTTCATAGAGAGTCTAATTTTTATCCTCAATAATCCGATATTTTGAACTTTATTTATATATAGATTATACAAAACTTAGTAATTATGATTTATTATAGACCTGTGTCGACATACACAGCAAAGTGTATATATGTGTTTATTTTTACATTATGTTTGGTTAAATTGTGAAATACAATCTCGAATAACCTTCATTTGATTGTATGTTATTATAATCAATTCACTTAAATATCACTGTATAATATAAAATAACTTTTGCCTTTCCTATCCGTCTTTGATACATCTCTAGTAAGCTCGATAAAATCTGCTAAAATTGCGGCCAGCGACGCATGACCAAATACTATAATATTGCCGTTCGAAATAAACATATTTTTATTGATAATGTAATATACATATTGATGCATGGTCGTATGTATGTGACTAACAATCTAAAAAATATACTAAAATAAATTACTAACAAAAAAGATTTGTTTATAACTCAATAAACTGTTGACACGTTTGGGACATGAACAATGGAATAAAATATTCACAAATTTATTTTTATATCCAATTATTCCGCTCACTAACTGAATTCTAACGTGCCGATTGTTATTCTAACAAAAATAGCTCACGAAACAAATTAAGTTTTTAATTGAATTCTCCATTGTAAGTGCTGCCCCCTATGCCAATAAAAATGAGAACAAATGTAGAGCGTACTAAAATAAAACAAAAAATACTTGGAAAATTGATTGAACTTTAAAAAAATATAAAACTATTCTACTAACTAGTATTAGCAATACGTTTAAATACGGCATTGTATGGGCATATTGTATTGATATATAAAAATAATATTCATATATGTTACCGACATTAATATAAAAGATTTTCTAAGGTGGTTCCGAGGGTAGTTTCATTTTTTTGGCGAATAAGGAAGTTGGAACGAAAAATAATTGGGTACTACATAGATAAGATCTGGGGAAAATATTACGAGGAAACTTAATTATACTTACTTGTCGAGATTATGATATCCGATATTAATACTAATTGGTTTTTATATAAATTCACCATCTTATTTATTCTATTCCCTCTTACGATTAGTAGTAAATATAGGTGCCTAAAATGAGATCCTTAATTGTTACTTACCCACATACACTCTATAATTCACCCATGGTCTCTTAGTCTTATAGATTATAATATAAAATTAAGAACATCTGAAAGTGTGAAGGTTTAAGTGTTATTTTGTATCCATTATTTTGTTCCTGTGATTATGCCTTGTGCTTCCTACACATTTAACTTATTTTAAAATAATTTTAAGTGAAGATTGAAGTTACAGCAAAAGTCGGGCTTAAACGTTTCCAAATTTCGCTTCCCATTACGTCTACTTGGCATACTTATCAAAGAATTTTGATAGACAGATGGCATTGGCAAAATTTGAAAGCACTCTCATATATACACTTATATTTTGAAGTATTCCGACAATACAAGTTTAAGCTTCATCCATTTTCCAATGTATTCACCACTGCTTCAAATCGTAACAATATATAAAAGTTTTCCTTACAACAGTTATTAATGAATGTCCATAACTATATTAGAGAATACTTCCATGTCTCTGTGGGTACAACAGAAAACCAATCAACCATTTCGTGTGAGAAAAAAATCATTACCAAGATAAGCCGATATTGGATTAAAACGAATTGATTGATTTGCTTGCAAGTCGGGAATTGTTGAGAATTTGAGATGTGGTTGATCTTATTTCATATTTTTGGAAAACAAGTAAGCTTTTGTGTAAAATATCTATAAACATGTGTAGCCATATTAAGCTTATTTAAATTTATATATAATAGATGTCATCACCTAATAGATGTCCCCACCGTTCCAATAAAGACGATCACATATAGAATGCTTAACTCACTGAGACGGACAGACATACCGTAGCTCAATCGGTAGAGCGACGGGACGGTTTTCCAGAGGTCGCAGGTTCGAATGCCTGCCCGTATCGGTTTATTTTTCATTCTATATTCCAATAAATGTACGATATTTATATATTTTAATATAAAATATTAACTGCATTTCCTATTAAGGAAAATCTTAACCACAAAGGCGTGGTTTCATTTAAAGATATCTTGCTGAGAAACTTTTCTTGAACACTTACAGAGTAAGTAGGCATATAAAAAACTGCAAAAGCCAACTTCAGACGATTTGCCACAAACCAATTTATAGTTTTAAAACTATTTTTTTCATCTTGGTGAGTCAAAATTATATATGGATTACACATATGTAAGTATGTCAAGGTTGATGTTATTAAGTAACGTTATTAAGAAAGCACTAAAAAATATAATAACTTAGTTAAAAGTTCATGGATGAATATTGTTAAATGTAACTTCACCAAAATTCTCGTTATTATTTTAAAATAACGTACAAAAAAACGATATGAAGATATTCTTATTAGTATAAAAGCTTGTCAAAATTCAATTATCTATCCAATAACGTTGTCAAATATCAATACAGCGGACGCGGGCGCCATTATGGTTTGATATTTAGAAAAGAAAAACGATTTCATATTGACATTTTTATGAAGGTACTGAAAATTAACCCTCATTTTTTTATTTAAATTGAGTTGTTATTGTACTTTAAGTTGTTTAAAACCCTGACTGCTGAACCAAAGGTTGTGGATTCTATTCCTACACAGGAAATTTCTTATTGAAATTTACTGATTGTAGTTCCAAGTCTGATCATACTTCGTATTTGTAATTTATATTTGTAACATCAGCGACTGCTTATTAGAGAAAGCTGGAGAAGTAACAAATATAATAAGATTAAAAGTAAAACCGATAACTTTTAGAAGCTATGTAATTTATTTATTTGCATGTAATATCTTTATACTGCGACGTTTATATTTATAATAAAAAGTTTTCGGTAAGATAACGTCACATGAGTTATATTTACTCCAACGTATATATTATTTTGAAATAACCTGCGCTACATACATTTTCATAGCACTGGTTGTATATTAAAGGTTTTTACCAATTAAATAAATAATATGATATTATACACCTTATACAAATTAGCGTAGCGAGCGAAGGCCATTGTTTCCAAACTAGGCAAAAAAGTGTTTGTAACTGTTGTATATGTACTCGCGTAGAGATTGCATTTTTCAACTATTTTGTGGAAACTTTGGATTTGTGTTCTATAATTGGCGGCGCTGCGATCGTAACGAGCAACATAGGACCCATTTAACAACAAAACTTGAGATAAAGCTTGAAAATTCGTAAGTCGAGAACGGTCAAATTGTATTGAAAAAACTTAATATATTTTTTGTTGTTCTTAATGTTAAGCATTTTTTGTTGAAAAAGTTTTTTTATTTAAAAGGATTTTGAGGGTAGCTTACCAATTATATGCAACCTCCTGTTCACCAGAGTATCTCTTAGCACGACTAGTTTAAAAAGATAAATTAATTTTGAAGATTAAAATACGGTTTTAGAATTAATGTTTTGTTACGAAGTCTATTAACAATAAGTAAATAATCGTTTTATGATATACTTAAATATTATTTTAAATTTCACATAAATATCGGTAGGAAGTAAAATTATTTACTATACATTTTTTTTACTACTCTCTCTCATGACTTGAATGTTCAAAAAATAAAATAATATATATATTTGCTACCGATATTTTTAACAACATTTTTAACAACGCCTTTTAAACTGTATCTTAACAGAAATTTCATAATTCGGGTCTGATAAAAAAAGAATTCTAAAAAAGTGTTAATATCTGAAAGAGCTTCCTTTACTTAAAGGGCGTATAATTGGGCAACAAACTTAGGAAGACGGCTCTCGATGACGTCGCCGGATATCCGGCCCTGATTCGAGTAAGACCTTTATTTTTAACCGTTTTGGTATAAAAATAGAAAGAGTATTATATTAGTAGGTAGTATAAAATGAACCGTAAATTATTATTTTAAATTGGTTAATAGTAAATCAAAAGGCTCTTAACTAAGGTACGTCTTGAAATAGCCAAGTTTGAATATTTGCATAACCTAGTAGATGCCATATATATTTATAACAATATTTACAGTGATTGTTTGAACAGTCTAAAAGTTGATACAATGCTTCATCATCTAGTGTGTGTGTGTGTGTGTGTGTGATACAACAAAATACCGACAAAATATTCTCCGTACTCATAAACCTGTGTTAGTGTACTAATTTTAATGAATACGCGACAGTTGAATGTTGTAGACAGCAAAACTGTAAACTGAAAGTAACATTTTAATTAAAAATTCCATACTTTCCTATTATCGGCAGATTTTTTAAAAATGTTACGGTTCCAAAAGAAAAGTAAACATACTTAAGATTAATTCAATTTAGAGAATGTAATTAAATACAGTCTTCGGGAATCTAAACTATACCGATGTTAAGTCGCAATCCGAATTATTGAAATTTATATTAATTTCCTTTTCATATTACAGCTGCCACGCTTATAGGCAGGGAAAAATCTGTAAACTTATTCTTATTCTTATGAGCGGCAAAAGTCGCATCTGGACCATTAAATCATACGTTTAACGCAACATGCTGAAAATTTTAAAATATCAAACCAACAAACAGTCAAATCAGTTTAGTCGTTCTTAAGAGGACATCGTTCATACTTTCCTCAAATATAAAAAAGTTATCTATAATATAGAAAAGTTTTACTTATTTTAATAGACGAATTAAGTATAATAGTTGTATCGATACGCCTTGGATATCAAAATTAAAATGAGCTGGGAATGAATTTCCTTTCTGAACTCCTTAACAGCCCATCTCTACCTCTTTTAGAGCTGTGTAACTAGGTTTAGTAGTTTTTAAAATGCATGGCTAATTGACATAAAAGGTTCGACTTTCTTTTTACACTTGAATGACAAAAAAATTCAACGTTTCATTGAAATTGTAATTTTTCCTTTTGAAAAATCATTCAATTGAAGCTAAGTCATTTTAATGACTTTATATTGTGCTTTCTAGTTTTATATGACTATTGGAAAAATAGAAATGGAATATAAGAGATCAACTACTTATCAAGGACAACAACCACAAGACCGATTACTTATCATACATTCATACTGGATATTTTGTTGATACTGCAAATCATCTTTGTTGCATTTGTGCAATACCATAGCTATTCTTAGTTATCTTGGAATTTCAAGGCCAAATGAAGACATCTAATTTCACATAAACCTCTATTAAAAATGTAAAATTTAATAGTTAAGAATATATTCAACGTTCTACGCATGTATTTCACACAGTTTTTTTTTTCATAAATAAAAGGTACTCTACCTTTTTGTAAACTCTGTATATTTTCTATAAAAATAAAAAAGTATAAAAAATATACTGACAATAGTTTACTACAATACCAACCTGGAAAGACGGGGGTAAATAAAGCACGGACTATATAAAATACAAGTTAAATCAGTATAAGGTACTGCTGTGAACAGATAGTGGTTCGGAAGTGCGGGGCGCGCCTCGTGACACCGACTTCCGGTTGGCACTGACATTTGTATACTTTGGCATAGTCCGTGAGAAAATTAAAGAAATAAAACAGATTATATAAATATATTAAATGATATATTTTCATTCTTGCAGATTTTTTTCTGGTATTTTTATATTAATAAAGATATCTAGTTTGATCAAGATGCAGATTTATTACAAAATGTAAATATAACAAAAGAAAATTGGTAACAGAATGAGTCTTAAGATCGAGTCGTCAAATTTTCCTCTGAGACAGCAATTACCACTGAAAACGCCATGATTTTATAGACAATCAAATAATTTTTAACCGGTGATTATCTCGAGCCCTGCACAAGTGGAGCCCTGCGTCCAAGGACTCTTAAGAGCCAGGTTTAATTAATAGAACCGTCTAGAGTCCTACATGAATTTAATTGGAGAAAATTGTTGCCGTCGTAAGCGCTGAGGTGTTATAGTTCTGATTGCCAGAAGTTGGCTTATCCGACTCGAAGGACCACTTTGACGCTATTTTCACTAGGTTTAATTGTGTTGATTAATGAAGGCTTCTACGTGTTATGTGATGCCAGACATTTTAATAGACTTAGTAATCATCGAATTAATGATATTGGTACCTCTTCATGATTAGATTTTATCAGATTAGAGGAGTAAAAAGTTTTTTTTGAAAAACAAAGTTTACTAATAAATTGTAATTACAAATTAATAAATTTTAAATTCAGTAAGTACAGGAAATTACCAAAACCATTATTTGTTTATTTGTATGGTAATGATGATACAAGAAACTTCATTCGCGTTAAGAATTTAAATAAGTTTTCTCGATCCGCTCAATTCTAGTAAATAATTCAATTAATCTCAGTGCTAAATTAAAATATTGAATATGTATAAAAGTTATGAAAAACTTATCATACTATAATTGTGTAATATTAATTCTGATAATCTAATGTAATATAAATATATTTGACTAAATAAATATTATTGAGTAACTATTTTTTATCTTTCCGAATAAAAATCAAAAGTTTCAACGTAATCATATCAACTTAAAATCACGGTGAATTTTACAAAAATCTTTGCCAAAATCTAAAATATCTGTTTACGGGAAAAGTTAAAGGCGAATAAAAACACTTTCTTAAGCAAGGCGGAGTTCGCGGGACGGAAACGTACAGACGGATGAAATACGACTTGAATTTATTATATTTTGCAACTGCTATCGTACGCAGTAAATTCGTTTGGTTAATCTCCCGTTAGGTCTTTTATATAAGTTATTTGAAGCATAAATTATAATATAAGATTGTAATAACTTCAACATCATTATTACTATTATAAATTGTGAGAACCTAATCGAACTATATTATCTTTAAACAATTCATTATCTGTGAAAATCTCATTGTAACCCTAAAGTTAGGACAAAACATTTCAAAATGGCTCGTAATTAAACGTCTGCGAATACAATAACACACATTGCATGCTCTCAGGAATTAATGAAATCATAAATATTCTTACTGCGGCCAAATAAATGAACTGGCTTTATTCGTTGTAGTCGTCGAATTCTGTTTGTTTTTGAAATCTGATCCAAAATATTAAATAACGTAGCTTCACGTCTAAGTCCAATATTCCATTTTGTTAATTTCATTCACGGTTGAACTTTATTTTTTTTGAAAAATCTTAAATAATTTTTAAAAAGATTGAAAGTCTAGAAATGTTTCATTTAGTAAGTTTTCCCAAGACCTTATGACTTCGGACAAGTATGAGAATCTATATTAGATATTTTCATATTTGTAAAGAAACTACATTTATAAATAATTTATCCTCGTAGCATGTTATGTAAGTCTTATCAATAGTTTAATGGGAAATACATTTATTTTTTATAATTAAATACAAAACAAATGGCAAGAGATTAAGTCCACTACACTGGTTCAGTTTAATCTCTCGAGTAAGCCATGTTATATCACCATTGTGCTTTCAAAGCTGGTAAAGCTTTAAATAATATTAAATTATGTAGACATTTATATATATGTTACTAACTCTCATCAATGAATGTGTCCACATGCATTTCAAAACGTATCAATGTTTGAAATAGAATTTCCTTAAAATCTTGAAAACAGTAAAATTAATATTTAAAAGCAAAAGTACTCTAAAAATTATACAAAATGTTAGATTCATCGAGTGACACGGTAGCTCAAATGAATTGTGCAGCAATAAACAATGGCAGAGCAATGGAACAGTTTCCTAGAGATCACAAATCAAATCCAACTTGTGTCGATGAATAAATATTTAAATAAATTCGACATGTCAAATATTTCATAGACAATTAATTAAATGTTACAAATGAAACTAGAATTTTAGCTATACTTTTTCACGCACCAACACTGATCATTAAGTATTGAGCTTGAATAACGGGGCACTTAATACATATAATAAAGACGAACGACCAAACACGGAGGAAAACGATTGAGATGTCGGTACCTGTATTGCAGTTATTTTATCTTGATGATTAATCTCTTTTGCATATATATTATACAATTTATTTAAATTTATCATATTAAAAATTTAATAATTTATTTAATTTTGGACCACAGTCTGTGTGTTTTGGAATATTTTGACAATTCGGTGTATTTGCATTAAGGTTAATGACAACCATTGCAATTATGCAACAATGGTTGTTTGTTGGACGCTGAGAGGGTATATATACTAGAGACCGAACTTTCATTTCCTGCTCCTGGTAATGAGTTTATAATTACTTTGACTATATACTTTTAGTAGTTTTTGGACTGTTAAATATTAAAAAAAATTACATGTATTTAATTTTTATATAAGAAAACTAGAAGAAAAGATCACCAAATCACAAATCGTAAAATAATATTATTCAACTAATTAACAAATATATTATTATTACGTCTTCATTTTCTTTGTATCTGTTACTTCTTTTTTCAAATCCTTTGCTTAATTCGAAAAAACCCTTTGACCCAAAAGCTGACTACCCTTAACATTGAAAAGAATACAAAACCTTCGCGGCCGTCAAAAACCCTGCAAAATTGACGTGGGTTGTACTGTCAGCAATGTATTCTAAAATATATATTGAATACTTTTTATGATATTATTTTTGTAAAAATTGTTACATATTTTCTGAAACGTTTCATGACTACCTGTATATAAGTCAAACGAGGTTGTACGTTATTCTATCAATAAAAGTAAGTACATACTCGTATATAGTTGTTTACAACATCCAAACTTTTCATTAACAATGTATATGAAATCTAATTTATAAAATGTCTATGCAATTTTAGTCATAAGTAAAATATGTTCTTTATATTATTATGTTTTAAAACATGATCATATAAAAAATACTTTGAAAAATATATACTTTTAAGTATGTAGCACATTAAAAGTATGGATTTTTGAAATCGGTCGGAAGCTAAAATAACTGTCTTAGCTACAAATTATCACAGCTCATTGAAAGTAGATTAGCTTTGTAAAACAATTTTTAAAGTAATAAAAATAAACATAACATTTATTTTGAGAAATCTTTTTTAACCTTTTCATAATAATTTTCGTATTAATATACAAAAACCGCGGTTACCTCTGCCGACCGTACTACGGCATCATCCTTGACATAAAAATTCTGCTTCAGGTTGACAGAGTGACGCATGATACATTCTACATTCATGCATAAACGAAATTGAACTTTATATGAACAATATACAGCCTGGATTTCAATAACATTTCAAAGGTACAGCATTTCATTTCTGCCTCTACCACTATGATGCGACAAAACATAGTGATTCTTTTGAAATGTGAATAAAAAAGTTGTATTGTACTTTCGTGCTGAATTAATGAATAGACGTCTAATTTTTGAGTCTAGTGTTCTAGAATATTTGACAATTTTGTTTGCTAAATTAATAAATCCTAACAGACTGATAGTATTATTTTTTTATTTGGGATTCTGTGGCCTTATAACCTTATAGAGGGTCTTCTTGATGATAAGGGGTACTATCAGACAATGGATATCTGCAGTTTTACCATATGTAAAGATTAGAGAGGTTTGCAGGAGACTGGAATACAATGGAGGAGAGGAAAGGACCCCAAAGACTTCTGTGTTTGTCATTTATTAAATGAAACATATATATATATATATATATATGTGTTTCATACTTCTACCAGGGAAAGTAGCTTTTATACGAGCTGCAGCCAAATGAATACACGTAGATATGCAATTCTTAAATACTAGAACTAAAAAAATATGCAAAGATAAAACTTTATGACAACCAGGGGCTTCGCATTGTATAATATAGTGAAACTGTATTTTCTTGGATAAACATTGAAAACTGGACAAGTGCAATTGTGTTAAATATGTATAAAATATTTTTTCTTCGATATATCTAACAAAAATAAATGATTTCCGGATATTTTCAGCTATTTGCGCTGTGAAACTTAGATTCTTGGCAAAATTTCATGTTTCTAGGTCAACGGGAAGTACCCTATAGGTTTTGATTTATTTGCAAGAGTCATTATATGTGGCATAAATATACTTTGATTGATTTAGAAGCTTAATTTCTTACCATATCGCACGGATCCTAGTGTGAAGTGCTTGATGTAACTTTAACTTTATTAATGAACGAGGGTAATGTACAAACATACAGATACAGAATTTGGTCATATAAAGAGTCATATAATAAGATTTTTTTTATTTCTTTGCAATATCGGATACAAATGAGCCGAACCTATATTACATATTATAACAAATAAATGAATACGCTATAAAATATATGAAGACTGCAATGATATTATACAAATAATTCACTTCAAGGACTTCCCCGGGTTTTGGTGTTTTTGCTCTTAGATTTATGTTAATTGTTATAAATCCAAAGTTTATGAATATTTTTATTAGATTTGTAAGACGCTTACTCGGCAGAGTACTTTTGCTTAGTTGACGTTTTATATATACACCATGTCCTTCCGAATGTCTAGACGGTTCTTGGGTTCAGTGAGATAAACATAATTTTCTTATTAAATTGTTAATTCTAAGTGGTTGACGAAAACTAAGCTGTAAGTATATCATAGTGATGCTAATACTAATGATTTAGTTTTAAATATGTATAAACAGATGATTGCTTGCGATATTTTTGACTACAGTCAGAAAAATGAACCCTTTCGTTTTATATATTTACATAAGTGGTCTTGGTTTAAGCGGTTAAAGTGTAACAATAACAAAAATAATAAACCTTTACTCTAAAAATTAAACACTTTAACATTTATGATGAAACTATATTTTTGTTACTAATTTTCTAAAATAAGTAAAGGATAACAAGTGTTTATATTCCAAATAGTTTTTTTAAAAGATGTGCACCGGAGTCGTCCACTTTACATGAAAGAGAAAGTTGTGGTTCAAATAAAATGGTTGAATTAAATTTTTGTACAACTGCCCTAATTTTTGCTCAAGAGTACTCCAGGTCTGCATACGAGACCACATTCAAATACGTATATAGGTCGAGAACTGAGGGGTTTTAACTGCAGTATAATTAAAATTATAAAATAAAAAGATTTTCTGTCAGGACTAAAATTTGCTTGTAACTATTATTTTTTTTTAATAAACTATCCCTTTTATACAGATGGGTTATACTGGGTTTCAAATTACAATATTTTGTTATAAGCTTGGGATGAATAGGAACCAATTTTCTCCATCCATCGAACCGGAAAAACTTATTTCATATAAATTTGTTCCTCATGTTTGCAAGATACGGATCCCAATATTGTTTTGTTAGTCAAATAATCTGAGTACTTCATGACCGTCCGGATCGTTATTAACGCGGTATTATGCTAAAATTCATCTTGAAATAAATTTCCGCGACCTTACAACGAGAGGGTTTACTGCGTCAGCTTTGGTTGGATTTCTTCTGTGTTTTATTGCGTTCCAGCTTCGGTTTCATGGATTTATATTTAAATTATTCCATCTCGGCCAACGTCTCTTGAGATTTGTCGAATTACGGCTTTGTGATCGTACTGGATGTACTTTATTAGGTATGTTTGTGTGAGGTGACGATTCACGCTGATGGATAGGTAAGGAGTCATTTCACTACATTCACATAACATAGTCATTCCACACAATACTTTTTTTTAATATATGAGCTCTGGTATAATTTAGGCAGTTCAAAATAAATTTATAATTTATACATATTTATTCCAGTAAGAGATTGGATTGATTAATCCCCATTCTTCGGACAAAACACATTAATGTTTTTTTTTTATGTTGGTTCTCTCAATCCAAAATCAATAGGCAATCGTATTATGCAATGGTATAATTCTGTTAAAGTGAAAAGCTCTATCCCCTGGCCAACAGCCAAGAGGGTTCTGTATAACTCAATTAGTAAAATAATAAGCTGAAATATACCATTAGACCTGATGTCAATGTTACTAATAACTATTAATTTTAATTGTCTCAATTTAATTGGACTATATTTGTGTTGACTTTTGGGTTATATTAATTTATTTTAAGTACAGACAAAATTTGTAATTAACGTTATTATTATTACATTGTAAATAAAAAGATACATTGAAAATGAGGCATTATAAAATATTAATTTTATAACAATTACAAAAGAATACTTGATAAATATAGTATTCTTTTTAAATTGTTATAAAATTAATATTTTATAATGCCTCATTTTCAATGTATATTTTTAATAACAATGTAAAAATAAATTAATAAATATGTAATTAATTCCTAAAATAGTTGTTTTTATATGAACAACAACTTAGCAAACTTCATGAAATTTTCAATATAGGCCATCTCAGCCCAGGTACAAAGCAATATCAATAAAGAATACAGAAAAGAAAGCAGTACAAAATTGATTTTTCAACTCAATTGGGCTGGTCCATTTATGAAAAGAAAACAAGAGCCCTCGAAATAATAATCTACAAATAAAAACACTAACGAATATCTCGTTATTGAGCCAAACTGGATACAGAAATCGTTACACTCCCTAATTGGTGCTATTGGAAGTGCGCCAGTGGCAGCATCACTGTGGTCATTCAATTGTCTTTTATTTCCAAATTAACTGTTTCGATTTCTATTGCATTAGGAGTCTGTGTTCATTAGGACATTAAAAGCTTGTTTTACTTTAATTGATTCCTTTGATTTTTTATTGGATTTAATGTTATATTTTCCGTGTTCTATAGTTATTAGTTAATAAAAATAAACATTTCATCTTATTAGTGAATTATTAGTGATCGTTTAACTTCTAAACCATTAAATTGATTGAGTTTATTTTCACTTAATACATTATACATATTTTCTAGGATTGGATGGGTATGAAGTTATTAAATATTTTTTTTACTGTAGACAATACTGACATGTACCACAATAAATGTCAACAATATTTGGACTGCCCAGATGGCGTTGTGGTTGTTTTAGTTATATTTGTTCGTTCACGCGCGAAGCTTCGAGTAATAAATAGGGTACTTATACGAATATATATATATATAGTCTGGCTAAAAAATATAATTGTTGTTTTTGAATTTGGAATATGTCATTCCTAAAATATTATATATATATATATATTTGTGATTTTAGAATCGAGTGGGGTGATCAGAAATCCAAATTGATGTTATAAATTTTATAACAGCATATTTGGAAACTAATGCAATTTTAGAATATCTGCATCCGCTTGATATTAATCTAATATTCATGTGTCGTGCTTATGATAGGTACAACAAAACCTCCACTGTTTGTGACAAAATAAGAATTGGCCGTACACGTAGTATTCGTACAAAAAAGGCAGTCCAAGAAGTAAAGACACGATTTCGAAAAAATCCTGTGCGAAAGTAAAAGGTTTTATCTCGGAAGACATATACTATAGCACCTATAACCATGTCGCATATTTTAAAAGATAACCTAGTCCGGAAAATAAAGGGTATATGACCTATTCCGGACGCGTTAATTTCCGATTTCTTAAATAATAATATAAGATAACCTAAGACTAGACTAGAATTCAATTAAAAACCAGTTCAGTTCAGTAAAATTAAAATCAGTTCTTAAGCGATACGCAAAGGCAGATTACAGAAAAGTTTATATAGTATAAAAGTTTATATATACAATAAGGCTCTATAAAAACTATCTAATCATCCCACTTCAATGTTAGTTTGGAGGGGTGCTAGCTATCAAGAAATGACTGTGTCATATTTTTGAGAAGAAATTGTTAAAACATCGGCACAAGTGTATCAAGATAGGTTTTTTTAGAAAGTTATTAAGCATTTTAATAACACTATATTCAAAAGCAGAATGGTTCTTTCAGTAAGACTCATCACGGAGTCATAAAACTCTATCCAGGCGTGGTCGTAAACGGATATTTCGGAATTTATCAGAGTTAAAGACTGCCGTCATCTAGTCATGGTTTTACTCTGCGGGATTATGATTTATGGTCAATTTCAGAGATTATTCCAGTCATCTATGGATAAGCCAAGAAGGGTTGTACTTTTTTAGGACATTCTGTTTTTTGAATTGTCACAGCCTCGAATAGCAGAATAACTTAAAAAAAAAACAAATGTTTGATAAAGAAAAGTATTGGTTTGTAAGTTAGGTCATAAATTATTATAAGCCCGCAAAGATAATTAAGGTAATAACAATTATGATTGTGCTCACAAGCATAATTGATGTCTTAATAGAATCAAACACAGTCATATCCATCATAGTGTGATTCGAATCGAATCTTTCAGAAAAAGGCCTTATTGCAATAGAACCTCTGCATTATAAGTTAAAAACATTAATGTTTTTGTATATTGATAGCATAATACTAATATTTAATGGTTACGTTAAAATATAATAGCGTTTGTTAGGACGGAGACAGACACGCGAGCAACAGCTAGTTACAAGTGTAAAATATAAATAGATTTTTTGCTATAACGACCCATCGTAAAGTAATATCATGCATAATGTATGAGAAAATTTTTGATAAATGTTTCTAAAATACATTTCCTATTTGATATTTCTATTTCGGGATCTACGTGATTTAGTAGCGTCATAAATATTCTATAATGTTTAAGAAAATTTCATTTCATGAACAGATATGAGGTATTGTATTGCAATGGAATATCGTAATTCACTTCATAATAGATTTTCCTCATTACTTTTGTCCAAGTCCTAGAATATTTGAAATTAAAAGGAATACTATCAACTTATTTTATCTTTTTTAATTACTCTATGATATGATAGAAATATTAATTATTATAATTTATTGGTGTAATACTTGGTATTTTTACACACCGTGTTGTTTGTAATTAAATAATTTAAGAAAAGCTGCCTTATTGATAGTGTTTTGCAAAGAAGCTGGAGGTTGTTCCCCAGGTAGTTAAATATAATGTATTAAACGAATTATAAACATCGCAAGGTGCGTAATAACATTTTTATATCTCCCGTTGTTTTAACTGAGGCAGTAAAGATTATGACAATTTGGTGTTGGAGAAAAGAGGTTTTATTGGCCGTTACATAGATACTTCCAGCATGACGTAATACCTTTATATTTATTATTTAAAGAGTTTATTATTTTGCCTTTATGGGTTAGAGACGTTTATCTGGTAAGGGATTTGAAACTGCATTATTTAAAATACATTTACTCTTGTTAATAAATTAACAAAAAGCCATTTTCTTTATTATAATTTTATTGAATGATAATATATTTAAAATAATTTTCGATTATCCTTGTGCCAGCGTACAATTATGAATTCCATTTTAAAATATAACATTATTTTACATGCACTAGTACACGAGTAATCATTTAAACAGCGCAAAGGTAAATTAATAATCAAAACGGTGAGTTAATACTCTACCGGTGCAATTACATTATACAGCAAATAGAGATTCAAAATGGAAATGACAACTCTATCGCGACCGTAGCGTCCAGTCTCGGATAATGACGGCTTAACGCGCTCATTAAATTACAGCAAAAAGTTAGAATTTCGAATAATGGATTTTCAATTTCAAAGTAATTAAGCAACGGTAGTACAATTTAAATGATAGATTTCCGTTATGATTTCATTAAATGATAGCAATGATTGAGTTGAATACTTTTTTAAATGATACCAATATCATGATTATAATAATTTTAAATATGGAAGAGGAAAATGTTATACAAACCTAAATAGTTAATATTAGTAAGTTTTTAATATATACAATTTAAATACACTACCATAAATTACTGCTGCAAAATTTGCTATATAATGAAGTCGCGCAGTCGATACATTAACACAAATAATACACAACATGCATTACATGATTCCCAGCGCACATTCATGGTGAACTATTTACTAACACAATAGGCTGTACATAATTTCAACTCTGCCGGACTAACACCGGACGATGGAACGAGTTATGGAAAGCCCAGTCTTCCCCCCACAGGGTGGTGAAGGGAAATGAAATTCTGAACTTTCGATATTTACACGTGAATCCGAGTTTAAAGCGAATAAACTTTTTCACATTGTATTACCTCATGAGCCAAGATAGCTTTCGTAGTGCATCGTGAAATTAAAAACGTTTTTCGCTTCTATACGTCTACAATTTTTTACTTCCTATTTTATTCCAATATATTGTCTTTTAAATTATGTAAAAAACTATTTTCGTAAAATTCTATTAATGCATTTCTATATTAACATATATAAGACAACTGGCTATATCTTCTTAGTCTTCTAATATATATCTTTACATACTTCTTATTAATTAAACAAACAAGTTAATGAACACAACGCAACTGAATCCCACTAAAACATTACCTTATTGGTCTTAAACAGAATAACTCCATTAACACAGGCGTAAATGCTATCGCGATTCTGTTACGAAGGTACACATTAAAACTTGTAACTGAATGTACCGTTGAAATTAATTTTGAACTCATTCCGTTGCTTAATTATTTTCTCTCAAGTTTCTTAAGTAATTTTTGGCCGCGGTAGGCTTTTGTTTAGATCTTGATGTTTGGACGTTTTTGTTCCGTTCGAATTCGCGACTTGGCAACTACTTTGTTATAACAAATGCTGAGACGGTCTTGGGATCATTGAATTTAAAAGTTTCAGAGCCTTTAAAATTTAACATGTTTTTGAGTTCCGTCTGTCGAAACAGGATGTCCATCTGTTACGTCTGTTTCATAATAAGTTATAAGATCAGACAATAAGATATTGTAAGAAAATGAGGAGTCGCAGTTGTAACGACTTATTTTGCATATTTAAGGTATACTTTATATTTTGTTAACTTTCAAGTATTTTACCAAACATCTAGTACCCAACAATTTAGTAAATGGTAGCTACCTGTCTAGGGAGATCTCAACTTGATTACTTGAACTAGATCTTGCGAACAATTTAACTAACTGCTGTAAACAGTTTTTAACTTATAAATTAACAGAATTTATCTGACTTTTTAATTAATTTCAGTCTGCAATTTTCCGGGTTGATTGCGGTAGCTGGTTTTAATTTTTCACATGCTTTTTATTCTTGTATTTTGGTCTAAAGTGAGCGTAAAATAAAAATTAATTTTAAGGCTTTATGTCACAAATATTTAAAGAATGCTTTAATATATTGGATAACATTAAGTCCCCTTTATTGGAAAAAGTATTAAATAAATGGTAGTGCTGTTATTATAATAATAAAAAAAAATTGATCGCATTATTGAATTATCTCAAAGGATGTGTTCCTAATATCAAATCTTATGATCGTCTCATATAATTATATTTTGATATTTATCGATGAGTCTTCAAAGTATACATAATCTTAGAACGTTTTCGCTATATTCTTGGGTCCCTCAAAGAAATGCGAACAGTGCTTGAGGCGAATAATCTCCATGTTGGTTTACTCCCTTTCGTGATAAAATGGCTAAGCCCTAAGGACCTTTTAGAACCTATTTGAAATGCCACCGATCTTTTCCCGCTAATTTATTTATAAATACGAATATTTATAATCACGGAATTCATATCCCCTTTTAGATTATTAGATGTCTTTAAATTTGAATTATACCTTTTGAATAAAAGTATAATTCATAATATTTTTACATTATAAATAAACAGTTCAATTTTTCATAGTTCAAGGGATCCTAATAGTTTTAGTGTTTAAATAGCGTTTGAATTGCCGTTTGTTATGCTTAGGTTATCTTAATACAAATTGCAACCGGAACCTGATTATGCAAACCAGTTTTATTCAGCATTTGAACTCAGATTACAGGCACCAAAGAGGCGTTCTTAGCTGCCATTAACTGCGGCAGGTCCTATCATTATGTACGTGTCTTCGAGGGTCGTGTATCGGACGCGGTTCACGTAATGTATTTTGGCTGCATGCCAGTCGAGTTGCTGTCGAGTCTCCACTTCGATTTGCTATACGATTCAACGAGTCCATTTAGTTGGATATTGGTTTCGGCGACGTGATTAAAGTTGCTTCCATGCGCGATAGATTAGACGAACGCTGTTCTTAAGTTAAATAGTAAAATTTTTACGATTAATAATTATCTCGATTATAACATCCACAGCGTTTACGACGTTCTCTGTAAATTTGAATAAATGTATTAATTTATAAACAGTTAATTGATCGATTTTATTATGTTTTATATTATGGCAATAATTTACTCATAATTTCACACACAAGTTTTTTCTTCAACAGTCATCATACAAGATATTGCGATTGGCGCGATACAAAACATTAAACCATGTAGTTGTCATCAGACAGCACTCGTAAGAGATTCAAGACTTTAGGGTGCGAATAACTGTGATTAGCACGTGCAGGGTAGCTTAAACAAAAGTATATTATAATGTATAATTTAGCTATAACTTATGTTAATCAAGGTAAAATACATTTGTAAAGTCTATATAGATGATTTCCCAAAGCGCGCATTTTACCCTGTTACCTCTCAGACGTTTCTTACATTAACTATATACAGTAATAAATACGTTGGAAGCACTTTTAGTTTTGAGAATTTATCAAAATTTGAATATCCTTAGGAGATTCTATTTAAATATAGTTGTTCTATTTTTAATGCTGTTATTATAGTGACTAATAATAATTGATAAAATGAGATATTGGATCTAAAGAATGGAACTTATATTTAATATTACAGTTTGGGTAATTACTTTTTTCGTGTTTATAATAAGTTAAGTTTTAGTTGCCGCATTGCCGAGATGTTGTGGACATTTTAAAGATATTGCTTTGTGTCCTACAACATTAAAAAAACATAAGTCGTTTAGATCTGTTAAAATACGCGAACGTCTCTTGCTAGTGGCTTAAATCATCTGAGAGTAGTTACAGTTAGCAACGCGGTAGGCTGTAGAGTCTAATGTGCAGGCCATCAAAATGATAGGGATATTAAAATTCTCATTGCCCGCGTTGCCTGATGTACACAGGGCTTACTTACTGATTTCCCTCGAGCTGCTCGCCTATATCACTACCAATTTTTATCATCCACTTGCTTCGTTGTTTTAACGTTATATAATATTAAAATCACATTTCTTTTTGTTAGTTGAGAAATACATCAAAAATATTTATTGGGAACAACAGTATTTAGTTTTTTTTTGCTACAAAAAATAATTGTTACTCAAGATAGAAATTACACTGCCTTATTTATCTTATCAGTTCGAATGACTGACCTGCGGATTAAATTTATAGGAATAAATCTAAAGTTAATTTTAATCTCGGAATTGCGACCGTTTAGTAAATCATGTTTTTCATGTCATAAACTAATAAACAGGGATGAACGTTTGATACATAAGAAATATCTGTCTAACTTTATTCTAAAACTAAAATGTTTTCACTTTTGTACACGGAATTGAAAATAAGTAGAGGTTCTTATGGCTATTGAATCTGATGGTAGCCGAACATTAGCCAATGCATTAGCTAACCGCCAGTTAAATTTAACTTTCTCCAACTACAATTAAGCCTCGTTCCGTAGCGTTTTGTACTAATGTTCTTTGTAACAGTTTTACAAGTACTTCGTTAGCTACCTACGTGCTATGCTTTAACTACCTTGAAAGGGATAGCAATATCTAAATCCAATGTTTCAGAGCAAGGTAGAATATAGAATTTAATCTCTAAGCAATTTGGTATGGAAGTAAACAATTCCAAACTGGATAATAATTATGTGGGTGACTCAAATTTTATCTCGTCTGCAATTAGGGACTTAACTTTGTACTCACGTACCTACTAAATATTATAAAAGTGTAAATAGAGATAAGGTTATTTTTATCAAATAATGGATCTTCATGGGATTTAATTTACTTTGCTTACAACATTATACGTTGTACTTTTGTTTTTGTTTCAAATGAATTTAGTAAGTTAACCAATATTTGGTTTTCGTAACTTTATACAGTTGCCATATTACCGCGCCCTATTTCTTGGCTAATATTTCGTATGTTTTATTTTTCTTCACAATCTTCATTACATATTGATATAACAATGAACTGAACCAGACTTATACTTCGTGTAATGAATCCGCAAAATAAAACTTTTGTATATTTTCCCCAATGAAAATGTGTTTTTGTTTCAAAAACAATTGCGAAGCACGGCTTTGTTGTAAGATGTACAGAACGATATGCAAATATACTACTTCCACCTTATATCCGGTTACGAAGAATTAGCATAAAAATAAATTTAAACAGCCAAATATTTTTGTTAATTCCTTGGAGCTCTAAAATGCATTCATTTAAATAACTATTACTTAGAGACTGAATATATTACTTTTACCGCATTAAATTTGACATTTTCTAAATTTATGTATTACAAAAATGTACAAAAAAATACAAATTCTCTGTACAATTACAAATCTATCTGTACAATATATAAATAAAATCTATTACGAAGAACTCATTTTATAACGAGTAATTGAAAAAAAATGGAAAATAACAATATGCATAAAAGACGCAATGACTATCGAGCGTTTCAGCTGATTCCGAATCAATGAACAGATACCAAACGGTTTTCCATTACAATTTGTAACATACTCGTACACTTGACGGAGTCACTCTCAAGTTAACGCGCCAATGGATTCAATGGATTTCGAATGACTCCCATTGATTTGATAGTTAACAAACCACCACCAATCCCATTCATACGCAATGACATTTCTAACAGTCATTTTCCAGCCTTTGCGATTTTATATATACGAGTACATACATATTATGTATATTTATAAATTATTATGAAATAGAAACATTACGCAGAGAGATTCCAAACCGCGACCTTTAGCTACCGTATTGCTTTTACCTTCTACCTTATTTGTGTATATATGTATAATTCATTTGGTATATATATACACACAAATAAAAATTTTACCATAATTAATCTTCAGCATACTGAAGGTTATGACGTAAGTTAGAAAGGACAACTTGAATTATAAGATAGACTTCTTAAATGTATGTCACACCATTGCATTGGTAGAAGTATTATAATTATTTGCGGATCCCTCCTTAATAATCAGTAACCAGTGCTCGCTGTGGGAATGAAATGACGATGCCACGTCCTATTAATGGACTCAACTACTTGAACTCATTGCTGGAATCTCAGTTGTTGTTGTTGTTGTTGTGAACTTTTTACAATTTGCCTATTCTTTTACGATTCAATGCAAAATTTTCGAATAGAAGTAGAAAGTATATGTAGGTCTTATACTTTCAGGTCAGGAGTGTGTATGCCAACTTTCTTTGCATTAAAAACAATCTTAAAAAATACTTACTTCGAGTAAAATAAGAAAAATCTAAAACTGTTCCGATGTCATCCTAAAATAATCACTGAACTGCTGTTGGCAGGTTTATTTGCTGACTACACAGTTACCGCCCGCTAGCAAGGAAATATCTTTTCTCATTCTGCTTGGATTTGTCGCAATAACAATCATAATATAGCGAAAAGGGACAAATGAATACGTCCCTAACAAAATATAATATTTCTTAGATTCGATTTCATGACATGAAGGTTATTTTGATGTATTTCATGGTTGGCCAAAGTTTAATTAGATACAGGCATTTAAATATAAACATACATCTGTCAAAGGAACTTTAAATCAACCATTTAATGAAGCCATGGAATAAGTATGCAAATCGAGCTATCGATATTCTGTGATCGTTATCCATATCAGCATTTCAAAGTCCATGCAATTTTCGCGAAACTATGATAATACATTATGACTCGAACAACTCTATTACATTTAGCTATTGAATAATAAACGCCAGGGCCCCAAGACGTGATCCGCCCGACGCCCTACGTGAGTTGCGTCCACAATCAACAACTAAGGAACAATGCACTGTAACCTAAAATTAAACTAAATTGCACTTTATCACCACACCTTTAAATATATTTTCATTTAAAACCAATTTAAGTTGATCCGTTTTGGGTAGAAAAGTTTTTTAAAGTTGAGGTTTCCCCAATTTTCTGGGTAATTCCCGCGGTCAGGATGCCCATTGTCAGATGAAAGTGTGTGCTGGATAGTCAAATAGGAATGTAATTTATGACAATTTAGGGACTCCGTTGAAATACGAAAGTTATGGGCCATTGAATAATAATAGGTTTGTGATGTATTAGAAAACTTGTATTCAGATCACATTGAAATTAGAGATCTTGAATTATTTATTTCAATTTAAATGTTTTATTAAATTTCGACTAGTAATTTAACATATTCAACTTTCTTAACATAAATTTAAAAAACCGATCCTATTTTATTTAATGATGTAATCGCTGTATAAAATTGTTTGTACACAAAAAAAAATGTAAGTAGGTATACAAAATAGTAGATTTCAGAACTGAGTATCAAATATTTGTACAAGTAATGGCCGAGCCGATGTGAAAGAAAATAACAAAACGTTTATTGTCTTCACTTTATCTAATACAGTCGAAACATCCGTCGTTTATTGTTTTTTACTTTTCTTTGTTCTACATCTCGCCTTAATAAAATGTTGAGTATAAATTATATTAAGAAAAATATTTCTTCTTCTTTGATAATAGTTTTTGTTAACCTAAATGTTCTTTATTATTTATTTATTTGTATGTTTTATATTAGTAATTTATGATATTACTTTGTTAGTATAACTTAACAATAGTATAATCAATTAAGGTCCAAAATAAATTTGCTAGGTTCAATGTGAACTATCAGCATTTTATTATTATATTTGTTATTAAAAAAGCAATATTCATTTCAAAATTATCCTTCTCGTTCCTTTTCTGGGTTAGGTTTCTAGTTCAAGTTACATTCAATAAGTTATGCCACCAGTCTCTGCACCTAACATTGTGAGGTCGACCCACTCAGCCTTCTCAGCCCGGACTAAGCAAATCATGGTTTCAAATGGAACGTATATCGTTGAATAGGTTTTAAATTTCATGGATAATGATGGAATGATTACGGTTGAGCAATTTTAAAATTTCGAATTTAGAAATTATTCTGTATTTTATTATTATTTTTTTAATGTTTATGTCTCATTAAAACTTAAGTGGTTTAAATTTACTTTAACTGAATAATCTCGATATTTGAGTTGACATGACCGTTATTGGCCTACCCTTTTCAAAAACAAGTTATTTATATTGAATTGATCACATTTAAGCGTTTAATGTGAAACAAACTCAATCCAAAACCTAGAATTTGGTCCTGTATCGAGATCTGTCATTTTTTTTATTATTCTGTATTCTACCCTCATTATCTTTTTATACATTGTGACATTTGATAGTAAGTCTGACGTTAGGTCTACTAATTGTAGGTACCATTTTATAGTGCAGTATACAGCCCTATCAAACAAATAAAATATAAATCTAGCCCATTATATTATTAGCAGAATCACATACACATAACACTACTCCAAAACCGTATTAACAGAAGGACTATAAAAGTAAGACAACCTTGAAGGCGAAGTAAGATAATAAGATCGAATTGAGTCTTCATATACGTAACCGCAAGGTAAAAACGTGACTACAATACGAAGAGAACCGCCAAGATGCTACAACTAAAGTAATTTTATATAGCCGCTGGGTGACAGTGAGCACAGACTAAGTATTGGCTATAGAAAAATCTTATTGACATTGATTCTAATACTACTTGTAGTTGAGATATTTATCAAAAGATTACAGCTGGATTTGTAATGAATCTTTTAAGGCAGCTTGGATGAAAAGAAATGTTCTTAATTAGTGCTTGGCGTAGCTCTGCAATCCAGAATTCAGTACTAATCTGTTGGATAATGTCATAAGTCATTTTTGTTTGTTATTTTTAATAGTTTATTAAATAAAATGTTCAATTATAATAGAATTATTTTTTAAATAATTTTTAACAATACTTTCCAAATATATATTTTTCTTTCTAAAATAAATAAACACAACATCGCTAACTTGTTTATAAACAATTTTATAAAATTATTAATATTTTTGGTTTGTGCCTTTAAAATTGTATCGTATTAAATGAGAAATACAATTATAAACTCTGAATTATATTCAGTTTTTGGGCCGCTGAAGAATTTTAAAAAGGCGATTATCTTCTTTACTCAAGTTCGTAAAATTGTTCCAAGTCATCCAATATTTCTGCCACGTTTTAAATTGTCTTATAAAGCCCAACGTCCGTGACATCTATGTGAGAAAAATCTGAAAAGTACCGACTTCGTCTAGATTAAATAAACTTCGAATTTCGAATAAACTTATCACAATTCTCACAATTATATAATAATTATTAAAAGTTTAATTCGTCACCCGAAAACGGTCTATTTTCAAGTAGTTTAATGATGTGTAATTAGATACACATTTTTTAATAAAGTCGAAAACGAGAAGTTTTTTTTATTATTGGAGCAATAAAAAGCACTAGTAAATTAAAAGTTCATCAAACATTTCGGTTCCAAATTATCTTAAATTACAATCAAGGGCGAGTACCTTTGCTTTTTCCTTTTTGTTGTCTTAAATACAATTTTACAAGAATCAATTAATCTAAGATATTCTCAGAATTAGATTTTCAGGCCCAGGATTCCTACAAGAATCTAAAGATATTTCATTTCAGAATCTAAAGACTGAAATATTGTCGGAATCAATCAATTGTAATATACAAAATCTGGTTTATGATTCGTTTATATGTTAATTATAATTGAACATTGAACATCTAACTTACATTTTATTTTTTGTAGTATTCAGTAGTTAATATTCCATAACTTTCTATGACCTCTATTTGTTTTTAAATAACCATATAGAAGTCGATTCAAAGTTTAATTATTTTTTTGTAGTCCAATAGAAGTCAATTTGTATTGTAAGCTCTTATATAAAATTGCAAAAGTATAATCAGTATTAACTACGTAATTAAAAATATATAACATCATCCAGGAACGCCAACTAAAAAAAAACACCTTACGGGAAAACGTAATTATGGCACCAAATTCATAGTATCATACTAATCTCTGGTTCCATTGCAATCCCAAGAGCTCACTTCCTTTATTACAGTCTCTCAAAGGCATTTGAGGGACAGGAATGAAGTCGCTTCCAATTAACTAGCTACACGTTACTTGACCATAGAACATGGATTACGGGGATTCTGAAATATCACATTTATTCTTCTCATTCATGAAGTTTTCCTCTCCTACCTTAAATTGTGGATTCGAACTAAAATATAATTCTTATTGTTTCATCAAATATCATTTTAAAATTTCAAGTTAAAAAGTGTTTTGATATTTTAATTTACTATTCATTCATAGGGCTTGTAGTGATATCTAATAATAGTATCTGAGCTATCTTTTATTAAAGGATATATTATTTAATATTGTAAAAACAAAAATTAGATAAATTGAAACAGAAATTGGAGCTTAAGGCATATATGATACTCATATACATATATGATACTCATATCAGTAATATATTAACATTTATTATAAAATTATATACGAGTACATACAGATAAAAGTGTAAGACACTCACGTATCTTCTTCCAGTGAACGCGAACGCTGCAAAGCATTCGAAACGAAAGCACGTCGGATGAAAATATAAAATGTTAAAATATTTGTGATTTAAATCTTTTAAAATAGCTTTATCTGATAAGCGTAGGAGTTTGAATAAAATTGTTTTTTAAGATATAAATAACATTTATATAAATAAGCTAATTTCCCTCGGTTTTAATAAAACATTTACATTCCGTAAGGGTTTTATTAACTTGTACCGTAAACAGTAAAAAGGTGAGCGTTTACGGGTACCGTTAATAGTGATAACGTCGGGGTTTGAATAAAATCATAATTTCATTCCAATGGTCCCTTTCATTGGCGAGCTCCTAAAATGCGCCTTTATACTCCCAACAATGATGTTATCTATTATGAATGGTATTAGTTTATATTTGTAAAGGGTTCCAGCTTATTTATGTAATATTTGCCCAACTTTGGCTATTGAAAGCATTGAATCGCGGAATAGATTTTGTAGAAACTGTATTTTCGTTGTACATATGATTATATACTATAGTTTGCATAAAGTTTGTACTTACAGGAAAGCTTCAGGCTGATTGGTTTTATGCATAATTTTAGAATTTAGATGAGATCTGCGCAAGCTGAAGATGAAGACGCCACAGGCAGTATTTTTGTTTTAGAATTCCTACGCTTTACCGTTGCCAAGTTGTTGGGCAAAGCGTTTGGATTCTAAAACGAAATAACTGTAAATTCTGCACAACTTCTGGGAAACTTAAAGACTTGAAGACAAAAGAAGAACTAGAAAACGGTATAGAGCAAGATAAGAACAAGGAAGACGTTGATTACACGGGACCTAGTGTTTTTAACATATGTGAGTATACGTAGAATATCACAGAACGGAACATTTCGTTGGAAACAACTGCGGAGACTCAATTTCTTTTCTCACATTTAAATGCATTAAGGTCCTTTTCGATTATACTAGAGTCGTTTGATCTGTTTTATCGATACTGCTAAGGAATACACTGAGACTGTTAGTATGGAAATTGGTATACAATTGAAATAGTAGTATTTGTTTTGATATATAAAGACGCTGAACATAATAATAATTTATGTAAAAATCAGAAAATATATTCAAGACTAAAAATAAAACTTTCATTTCGTAAAATTCAAACCAGACCTACTTCGAAAAGCAAATAATACTAGCCTGAAGTCCGCTAGAATATTTTAAGTAAAGAAAATTTTTAATACTAAAAATAGCGAAAGTTACTATAAAGCGAATTTACTTTAGAACTTCTCAACTCATTTGCGCTTTGTATTTAATTCATTAAAACGCCAACTAAATGAGTTTTCGAGTATGGACGATGTATTCAAATCCGTCTAGTACCTTTTTCTTTATCTAAATACTTTAAATGCTAAACGACGTAGCTGGCACCGCTGTAAGTATTATTATGCTTTATTTACTCTTAACATCTTTTTGAACTTAACCGAATTATTCCGGATTAAATGAACATTCATCATATCTTTTACTACCGAATCCAAGAATAGATCAAGGTCTTATTTCTTTCCTTTTAGGAAATAGTGAGTTTAAGTCAGAAACCGTGCGAATTATATATTTTGAAATACCTTTGAAAAAAAAACTGATCCTTTAAAACCATAACAAAACAATAAAGCCAGTTCTTCGATTGCTGAATATTGTTAACAATCTTTAAAAAGATAAACTACACACAAGTCTTCTCTGAGTATGCCGTAAACATAGTTCACTATAAAACATTATCTAAACTAGATTCCCCGTCAAGTATAATTAAAAATATAGTCTTTTTATAATGGCAAAGTCTGTGCCAAAAGTACTACACCATTCCGTCTGCCAAACACCCTGCCAAGCTTTTAGTGATAATTGTGATATAATATAGAAACAATTATAATTTTCAACACAAGAAGTTACATTCAGTAATTACCTACGATAATAACAGTTTATTATACGAGGTACAAGTATTTTAGAATTTAGTTATTATAGGCAACTTTCATGCCATTTATTTTATTAAAGTTAACATAAAATACATTCGTAACTAAGATCAAGAAACTCAAGACGGTAAGTGAAAAGAAAACAAGGAAAACAGATGATGTATCCACGTTAGTTTTTGTTCCGTTATGTCTTCTTGTTTCAATATTGCATCATGCTAGCTTTAAGAGCAGAAAGTTTATGGCCATTCGCAGACGTTATTTTAAAGGCGGTCATGAAATATCAGCTTTCTTTATTGTCGTTAATTTTACCTTTTGAAAATTGATAGCTAAGCTATTAATAATAAGTAAATTTCAAATTGCAAATGTTAGGTATCGAAATATGAAGATAATATAAATCCGTAATAAGTATTATATTTTTGTTCCAAATACGAGTACAATAAACCGATGAAATTTTAATTAAAATGTAAATTGGGTAAATATTTATCAAGTATGAATCATGAGGAACATGGAGAGAAACCCAATTTGGTGAATTTATTACTTATTATCATTTACCTCTAGATATTGATAAACAAAATTATAATTTAATTTAGGTGTTACTTTAGGTTTGTTATATACACATCATCAAACATAAGTATATTTCCTTTGAACCGCGTTTTATAATTTGAATACATAGTCAACATTCAGAGTCAACATTGTTGAAAATGTCAAAAGCAACGCCTGGGGTCAAAGCTATCAAGAGCTTTGATGTTTACCGCAATAAAACGAGGCCGCAATAACCTCGTCCTCTAAGGACAATAAAACTAAATTTATAACTTCATAAATGAGCCCTGAAACTTAATAAGCTGAAAAGACACGAGATATAAAATTTATAGTAGAAGAGTGTACAAAACAGTATTCAGTTTTTGTCTGAAAGATAAACTTAAAAACGATTTTCATAATAAAATATAATTAATTTACTTTTTATAAATTAATTATAATTTAATAGAAAACATAAAAGCCCACTGCAAAAGGGTAAAAATAATTCGATGTTATTTCATTTAAAGGCTGCTTAAATTACTACGTTGATTTTAGATTATATTTATATTTATTCAAATCTTAAAATACCTATTTCAAAGGAATCAAATTTATTTCAAAATATATATATTTTTAAACAAGCACGTGCGATAGCTATTTCTGCGTCAGAATAGTACCGACATAATCTCCGCTGATTGCGAGATCACCGGGTTTTAGCGGATAAAAACAACGGATATTGGATAACGGATATAATTTTTTTGAAATACAGAATTTTCGTCCGTCCGCTGTTTGTCTGGTACAGTCTGTGGCAATATTTACATATTTGTTGGGGCATTCGTATTGTGACAGAAATATCACAATACTGAGCGGCTGAAATATATGTAGATAAGTGAAAATTATAATAGTTAGCCGTCTGTAGTCTTCATTTTCAGGATTTCAAGAGGATGCAAGTCTAAGCGAAGTTATATTTATATGGAGTCTTGAGTAAACTACGAGACAAAAAACATATTTAAAATCATAATAGATTATAATAGACATTCAAGATCATTCATTAAAAAGTTCTCAACGAGCTCTCCTCTTGAATCCTCTTAAATGGAGATTTATCTTAACTTGCAACTTCTATAATATAAAGTGTGTCTTTTCAAAGTTTTTAAACAGCTGATGATAATCTGGAGCATGCATGTTAGTGGCTATATCTCCGATCAATATCTCATAAGCACCATTAACATATCAATGAAAAGGTTCTGGCGAGTGGCCAGACTGGGTGAAGGTTTGGTATACTGATATAAAGTGCACTTCTGTGGTATAAGTTTAGACACCAACTTCGGCGTATATAGGTTATCGATAACTTACCTTATAGCTGTAATGGTTGAAGATAAAATGTATACCCAGGAAGACTTTTAAAATATTTGCCTTTCAAATCATAATAAACCTTAAGAATTTTCAGTAAAATGTTTGAGTCTTTCCATGTCCTAATAGCATCTCGCTTTATAACAAATGAACAAAACACAGGAGTGTAGGGAAATACTGCATTCTTGGTAACCTACATTTTAACCGAGTTGCCGTCAGCTGATTGCAGACAAAGGGGCTGGCGGGGCTCCAGACGAACCTTTGTCAACAAAGATTGAAATTTTCACTTCATACTTCAGATATTATTGAAGTTTGTTTGCAAATCTCGCGAGGGGCCCGGATGTAATAAAAATTGTTTGTTATGCGCCTGGAATTTAAAAACTTTTTCGGCGCCCAATGATTGTTTTTATTATAATTAACACATTTCTGTTATTGTCACACGAAAATTTCATTTCTTTCTCATGGCCTCATTTAACACAAGTTTAATATAAGACCCGTGTCTATTAAAGTGAAATGGGTTATGTATCAACTTGACACTATGTCAAAACTCGAAGCAATGAATAAATCATGTCAGTTTACGGATAACTTTATATTATTAAATATGCAATATATTATATATTGTTTTAGATGCATATTTCACTGCACGTGCAAAAAACTCTCAGATCTTTTAATTAATTTAATTAATATTCGCTTCCCTATGCCCTCAAAGATTCTCTTATAGGAGAACAAAACTAAAATGAAAAAATAATAAGATGAAAAAGTTGTGTTCGGGTAGATCATTAAATTTTATCATGACTTATATGTATAGATTTCTAGAATATATAGTGCTTTCTCTGTATGAAAATATTTTACAGCCATAGTCATTGTTTTTTATATCAACGATCGTGGTTACATCTTGCGGGTTCGATAAAGATACGCCATAAAGATGTTTTTTGTGTGCACAAAATACAATAAACATGCTTCCCTGCCAAACTACAGTCACATTTTTCATAAGCCAAACTCGTCTATAAAGCCGTCGAGAATTATCGTGTCATGTTTTTGTTGCTTCATTTAAGCTCAATGTGTCGGCTACATGTAATGAGATTCAGCGGGGGGTTTATGTTTTTGAAATATTCATTAAGGGAATTAAGGTAGGTATCCTATTTTCATGAAATATTAGAACTAAAATAAAGTAAAACTAATGATAACTCGCTTATTGTTGGTTGTGTTCAAAATACTCACAAATTAAACTTCAATAAATGTATTAAATTAGTTGTAATTGTAGATTTTATTGTTTAAAAATGTTATCTCGCTATGTCTCAAATTCAGGTATTTAAAAAACAAAAACTGAAATAGTTAACACGATATTAACGGGATCTACTTCGATTGCAAATATTTTTAACTTACGATTTATATAAAGTATGACCTATTAAATGCAAATGGAGAAGAAATTATGTTGTATGAAATCGATAGTTTGGAAATATCGATAACTAAGCTCATACACCCATCCATCCATAGGGATAACGACAGTAATAAACATTGCCTTAAAATTTGATTTAGAAAAAGTTGCTGGAGAAATTTTGTTCGTTGTGGTTAATGAAGTATTTATCTTTGTTCAGTTTGGTTTCAGTTTAATTGATATGCGATTTTTTTTTTAATGTTTGAATATTGTTATCGTCTTCTTCATCAAAATAATATATTGATTTTACACTTATACACCGGAAAATGTCGTTGTTAAATTTAATATCAACTACGAAGTCTTTTAAATAAATGTGCCACTAAACTGAAAAATAAATATGTCAATATCTTATACACTATAATATTGTACGAAAGTCAAACGAGGCTAGGGTTGTACATGTGATTTACATAATAATCGGAAATGCTTATTATGCCCGGTTAATACATCCGACATGTGATAAGCTTAGTAATATAATTGTTTTACACTTGATTTATATTTTTATTTTATAGAAAATCTATAATTATTTTATTCTATAAGCCTTTTAGTAACATCAAAATGAGTACCTTTTTTTTACTCTTTGGAAACGACCTTTACCTTATAAAATGTTGTGAGTATTAAAAATAGGAGGTGAATGAAAACTGGAAAACTTATATTCTATTTTTCTAATATACCAATACATATTAGAAAAACATTTCTAAGTTTAGAAAACTTAAAAATGTAGGTAGGAGACTTATTTTAATCAAAATCCTAATTATAGCTGAGCTTGAAGAGGTTTATTAGTTTTTAAAGAATACACATTTTCCACGGGGATTAGAACCCGTTAGTAATTAGAGGCGAGCGTTCTCGTATGCATTTTATATTCATTATCTTATGCCCCAGTTAGCGTAATGGGATCTAATACCTTTTTAATATTCAGGTAATAAGGTGAACAATGGTCTTCTATTTATTTAAATTCTGAATGTGGTGAAGGTTATTTTCTTTTGTCTTTATTGTAATAAAATAATTCATATATCATATAAAGTTATTTCATGAATATTCTTATTATCGTGTACCTAAATATATTTTCAGTTTCTGAAGTCCGGCAACATCATGTTTTTTTTTATTTCTGCACTTGTTTCAATAAATGCATTAAAGAACTAGTATTGTCTTTAATGCATTTATTTACGAAGGCTAAACTTTAAATGATTTTATGTTTCAACATTCAAAATAATAATAATGACATGCCTTATATTCAAATTAGTAATGCTAGTATGCAATACCTTCAAAGCGACTTAACTGAAGCAACATGTGCAGACCTTAGATCATAATATTAAAACATCAAGGAACAAAGATGGGTACATAACATTTTCATTTAGCCTAGTAATAATATAAAATTGAACTAAATTTCAAAAAGAATACAAGTGAGAAAACATTTGAACATTAATGAATTTCAGTTTAAAAAGCCGCATGTAATGTATGTTCTTTTATTTATAATTATATATCTAGCATAAAAACTGGTAGGCTTTCATCTTCAATCGCGGGCGCTGCGGCTGACAAAAGCACTCCAACGATGGCTGGCAGAGCGCCAGAATCGCTATCAATTTGAAATGTTCACTTTACTTCTATATTATTACTCGTGTATTTAACTAGATGCTTCCTATACTCATAATTTATATAGGAGTCTAGGATTTAATGTAGTGTTTAACTAATCACGAAACTATCATCGAAAAAATACAAAAGACATCGCAGACTGTTAACAGAGAAAGGACTATAAGCACAGCTATAAGGAAAGTAAACAGACGCTACGTCCATGTTTTACACAACTTATTTAGGATTCTTGAAAGGCTCCAGGTTCTGAGAATGGTGAGGACGACTATTTTAAAATCGCTTTCTTGGCAGCGAAGAACGAGCGGAATTCATTTCAAGAATGCGTCTGTGGAACGGAATAAGACGATGGTTCTACACAAAGCGACTTTCGAGTTTATTTTAGGTGTACTTTATTATCTTTAACGTTGTTATGTTTTGAGTCAAAATATACAACGTTTGTACTTCAATAGTTATATGTTAGTAAAAATTGTTCTTCTCTTATTATTTGTTTATTCTTTAATACAAAATGAGACTGATAAAATACAAAACAATGACAGAAAATGGAAAACAATGACAGAATTTCTATCACAAAATTACTTGTTAATGGTCTCTTTATTTAATAATTTATGATTATACATAATTTTATAATTATAAGTACAATATTAAGTTGTCATTTTGTATTCAATAGCTTATTAAAAATAAACAAAGTGGTTTTTCGTTCAGTACCTATACGAAATTTTATCGAATAGCGTTCGAATCGGACATGTAGTATTTCGTCAGCAAGACCTGGCCGGCTTCCAGTTTTGCATTTAAACTGCATGCAAAAGTATAGAGTACAGAGGCTGCATTTTAAGTTTGTTCTTGTATTAAAGACATTATGCTTAATGGGAAAAAACTTTAAAGCTACAGTAGTTAGCAGAGTTTATATCAACAGTATTTTATGTATGTATTTATTTTATTACCTCTTATCAAAAGAAGTTTGTATACATGAACGAGTATGGTTGATTTTAGTATATGTACTAACTACAGTTTTGTGTAAATAGTTAGTTTCAACATCATTCGTGTCACGTTGGAAAACGTTAACATGCGATTCATACTGGCTATTCAAAGTTGATCCCTATTTTACTGGGAAAGATTTTGCTTTCACCCAAAATGTAATCTCCGGGTGAGCAGAAAAAGGTCTTTTTAACCGGTCGTTTTATATAATACGAATGATACAATGGAAGAAAATAATATATAGTCCTCAGACATCTGGACTCCATGTTTTTTCTTCCTACGCTATAAAAACTGTCCACCGTTATTAATGCGAGTGAAATACGTAGATAAAGTGGATCACTCACCTTTTTACTTGTTTATTCTACGGACGTGGTAAGACAATGACATGTCTGACAAAACACAATACAAACTAAATATATGAGTTTATTGGAATGAATAACTTAGGGTATTTTTTTACCAACTTGTTTTCCTTTTATCATACATAATACTGAATTTATAATCAGAAACAATACTTTTTGCAGCAAAAAGATCTGATTAACGCTACGTTATTTTCAAATAAAGTGGTATAAAAATATTTTAGGAAGGATGAAGTTACGACGGGTGTATGTCCAAAGAATGTCTCATTACTGCCACAATGAAAAACCTACGTCCTTCCCAAACAATACTTCACGGTTGCACCAGATTTCATTTAGCTCTGGCTTTTAAATTTCTTATATTTATTTTCGTTCTATACGAGATTTACTCAAAGCTGTCTGACTGAGGATAAATCTGTTATTACATGGAAAGGAATGAAACAATATTTTTAACAAGAAAATGTTGTTATTTTATAAAATATAACTAAAAGATATTACCTATTGCCTATTACAAACTTAATCATTACTTTTTAGGGTTTCGTACCCTAAACGTAAAGCGGAACCCTATTACTAAGACTTCTTTGTCCGTCTGTCTGTCTTCTGGCTTATTTCATCATTTCATCAACCGTGTTACCTAGAAAGTTGAAATTTTCACAGATTATGTATATATATATATATGGTGCTCCTTTTAAAAAAATATTTAAAAAAAAATAAACATCTGAGGGGGCTGCCATACAACAAACGTAATTTTCTTTGCTCGATATTAATAACTGATACAAATAGACGTTTGAAACATAACCGAATATTTAGTTATATTTTCGCTTGAAAAATAATCAATTAAATTTTATATTAAAGTGGGGATCCCATACAGCAAAACTAATTTTTTCGCGGTTTTTATTACATAATAATCGACTCGCACTTGGCCGGTTTTTTATGTCTAAACAAAAACAATTATGTAACACCCAATTCGTAAAGAAATAAAACAAATGCTTAGACTAGATTTATTTGCTAAAAGCGCAAACAAAACACTGGAGAATACAGGGATCTATTGTATAAAGTATTTCGAATAAACAATTTAGGTAAACCGCTAAGGTGGGACGATATCTTAAGATGTTTATTTTATTCGTCGCGTTTCTATGGAACCGCGAACATCTGGAAGTGGAACTATTTCGTCTCTGCGAGCTGGGATCTGGTAATATTGTATTGTAAAATATTCAGTTAAGTATAAAAAGAATGGGCGCATTTCAATTTTCATTGTTTACTTGGAGTGTGAGAATTCAATGGTTACTGCGGCTCTAATTTATGACGGAGTTTTATAAATGATGAATGAATTTATAATTATGTTTTAAAGTTTCTATGTAACTAGATGAACTAAGGAACATTATTTAACCTAAAGAATGCAATCATTAATTAGGGGGTTTGGTGTACACTTATTACACATACACTTTTTGTAGTTGTATTTTAAAATATCTTTCATGGAATTGTTGCTACAAAAATAAAAGGTTTGTTTAACTATTCTGTAAATATTAGCCTGTGTAACTATCTCAAAGTTAAATAACATTTATATTTCTTTTTTAATGAAATATAGATTTAACCCTGGACTATCTTAAATAGTTTCACCATATTTTTTTTCACCTAGAGGTACATTATCTAGGAGGAAGCCTGATCTTTTATTTAAATATATTTTTTATATAGAAAAATACTAGTATATTTATTATAATTAACGGTATATTTACATTTTTATATTGTGTAGAATATATTGTTCAAACAATAATAAAAGGTGAATATATTTGATGCAAACAAAGCAATAAAACCAGGAACAAAATACAAACAATAAATTTGTAACGTAATGCGAAAGCATTCTCTTGTACAATTAAAACATGATAAGAGGGCATCGAATAGACCTCTGTACAAAGCTCAAATAAATAACCGACGTACGTGATACTGTTTGTATACGAACTGCGTAGCTGTTCATTTGCGGTTCGCCTTCAAAATAGCAAGCACCTTTAGAACAAACATAAACTTACATCGTTATACAGCCAATGAGGACCGTCTAGCAGAGCAGTACTAATGATCACTTTGAATTGACAGGGCCAGGTTTACTAGGAAAATATTTGTAAAACACCAGGTTATGTCTATCTCAAATTATTTTGATCAAGTTTCGGAACGTATTATAAAAAGATCTGATTTAACCTCAACAGTGAAACAGCATCGTGGATTAACCTCTGAATGAAGCTATCAGTACACGTTTTCCTTAACAAGTATTTTTTTTAATCGGGGTCTTGATGCAATAATATTTGTATAGGTAAATAACATTGATTACCGCCTCACGCACTATCATATAATCACGGCAATACATATTAGAGAGGTAATAAAATAAACGCAAGGGTGAGGCAGCGTGAATCATTCATACATTAATAACACTCGTAAACACTTAGGGCTTAGTTAATATAAATCTATTTATGTTACAACTTTCAGATACCAGTATCTAGTAGGTTCCAGTACTTTTTATGTGCCTTAATGCCTACAAACAAACGGAAATGCTGTAAGTAACTGTAATTAGAAATAAGTTGTATCTTACACAGGACAATATACTGCTCGTCTTAATTCAAACTCAGTTTCTAAGTTACATAGTCTAACTAGACTACACCTTTGACTTTAATGTTCATTGAAAATTCTGAGAATCTGGAGTTATATTACTCGCTCTGGTGATTTACATTTGTGTACTAACCAGTGTGTTCATTCCTTTGATTTAATTTAATAATATAAACTCTATAATATAAGTTTAATGAACCAAAATAATTTTACACATGATCTCCTGGATTGGTTCAAACAGGTGTTGTGTTGCGTGTCAGTTGGTGGCTGGTTGCGGCTGGCACGCCGTGCGTGACCAACGATTTGTTTTGAACAGATGTTTTGCTCAATTCTAGAACTTTTATTAATACTTTATATCCTTTTAAAGTTTTGTCGATTTTATCCTCAGATCATAAAAATGTTTTAGCTCAATTAATATTGTCCTAAATTTTTGTTTTGATATCTTTGTAACGGTTACATTTTGTGACTCATAAAAACCACTTTCATTTAAATAATAACAGGTTAACTATTTATGTTAGGCCAAAAAAATATATATTTATCCGAACAATATTAAACGAATTCTTACGAACAGATTCCATTCCAAACATCTTTCTTCAAGATTGTTGGACGATTATAAAACTTTTCCGACATGAAAAAAGAAAACATCGCAGTAATCTATCTAGCTCTGTGACATCTTACCCTGTAATTAGGGTAATTGAACACGCTAATTATGATTTCAGTAACTCAGATTGACATGAAGCTAAAATGTTCATTACTCTCATAAACAAAGCGGAACCTAACATTTTATGACTAGATAACTTTTTAATTTCATAGTTATTTTAAGTTAAGTTAATGTAGAGAGTATATTAATTGATTGTTAAATATATATTATATTAATACATGAATGTATTATATGAATATAATATAACAAATAATATATATTTTTTTTCTTTTTTTAATGATTCCTTTATATATAAACGAATGGAATCACTGGACAATATAATAAAAATGTGTAAAACAGTGATCATCCAAAATTGACAAATGTGGTTAAGTCGGTTCTTTGAAATGCTAGTACCTACTATTTATAAGTACAAATGTCTGTTGTCTGAAACATACTTAACTGCTAAAAATCCTCTAGATTATAAAAGTAGTAAGATGAAGCACTAAAACGCATTGTATATAAAACCTTACTGGGGTCGTACTTCTGTGTAATTTAGAAATTGCTTACGATCGATGGAACCATCCCCTATTTTAATATAGGTCTATCTATATGATAACGACTGGCCTAAATCTTACAGAACAATCGAAAATACTCTTTATCTTTATGAAAATAAGATTGCTAAAAGCTTGTTGGTACGGGATAATGTTTTCCTCTAAAACCCGGTAACCACATTACGTTAATGATGTAGGACTCATAAATTCTATTTCTATGATTGCTGACCCGTTTTTATTACAAGCTTTTTCATATTATTTAATATATAACATGTTATTAGAAGCGATATGTATGAGTATTATTAAGTGAGATAAGTCTTAGTACATGTGTAAATAAAGCAGTAAAGGAAATAAGAAAAATGGTAACAACATATATCGAATCTGTTTATATTGAATCAACATGAGATTTGTTGACCTAATAATATAAAGAATAATAGCCACCGTAGAGTAACTTAAATATTGGTGTATTATTGATAGCCAACTGAAATGATTTTATTATATGTAGGTATTATATATGTTTATGTTTTTCCTTTACACAATAAGATAAAAGAACCTTTAAAATATAAAACTCATAAAATTATAAGGTTTTTTACCTGTTATTTTTGCTTAACCAAAAATTTGAACGCCATAGCTAGTAACAATTTTGTCGACAATATATCAAGCGGTAGCTCTGAAAATGTTAGCTCAATAACCGGGCCATCAGCGTCCACATCTCCATTCGTTTGTATGATTGTAGTCTCTGTTTTAACAAGCTTTTATTAAACTTCACTTCTATACGGAACCAACCGTCTATTTGGACCCAAATCCCGATTGAGTATAAATTTTGCATACATAACCCTAACAATAACCTCATCTGATGCTGAAGTATAGTTGGAGGGATTGCTATATGAAGGGAAACGTGACATTGATTTTCTTTTATATCTCTTTATAAGTATATATTGTTATAAGAATTATAAGGTAATACGACTTAATGAGATAAACAGACACGCAGACAACTTAATGGGATTTAGAGATATTTTTTGGATATTTTGTTTTTTATTTAAATTAAGCGAAATTTTATAGATTTTTTATGAATAAAAATATAAAGTTAAGAAATTATATGATCATTGTACAACATTTAATTATGTTTACAAGTTAAGTAAAAAAATATGTTGGATTTACTTTACAATGTTATTGAAACATACAAAGTGACCCCGAGGGTATGTGTTCCTTGTCTAAAACTGTGATAATCCTTGTTAACACACCCTTATCACTTAGATAATGACGTTACATGTCACCTACACTCGGAAACAACTGTTTTATTAGATATGTAAGAACTTACATATCTAAGTATGAGGGTCAGTTTGTAAATGTTTCAAGCAAACTAGAAACGTAAGATTTATTATACAAAATTTAGATTGGTATATATAACTGAATTTAATATAAATTATACCTTTTGTGACCTTCCAAATACAAAGAAACATTTTTTTTGTCAAACTTTAATCTTGGATCTCCTAAGACCATAATTACTGGAATATAGATGACCGACAAACCCTAATTGCAGTAGTCCCGCAGGCGGCCATAACAATTACTCAAAGTTTTGAAACCTCTGATATGCACAGTCTCATCGGCTCAGATTATCCTATTGTTATCTCATCCCTTTGTGGAAACAAAAAAAGGGCGATTCATTACCTACTTTGTTTTTAGACTTCGGGTTATCGAAAATTACAAATTTGTATGAAACGCTTTAATTAAAATTTTTTAGACTTATCAATTTTGCTGACCTAAAATCGAAATGAGAGTACTTGTACTGTTTTTATTGTTAAAGGTTATTTTAATAGTCGTGTATCTCTCATTGTTTTGTTTGTATAAAGTTATATTATTAAGTTGATATTATCATAAATTTATTGTAAATATAATTAAAATTAAGGACGGCCATTTAAAAATAACGCAACACCTAAAAGGTACGCTCGTTTCAAAATTCGTTCGTCAATATTTTATTAATTATAAAAATTGTAGCAGCGAAAAATTCAACAAGGTTTCATCATCATGACACCCGATATGTCTTTCGACGATCCCTATCGGGCGATCGCCCTCGGCCCTTCCAAGCGACATAATTACGGTTTAAGAAGATTTCAGATAAATTTGTACAATTTGGAGGAATCCCTGAAGGATTACGGCACAGGTGGATTTTTCCTTTCTTAATATTTCTTTTATTCCCACAATTTTGTTAAATATTTCTTAAGTTATGAAGTCTTCGGCTTATGTTTTGAGATTAAATTTAACATCTAGTTTACAGTAAAATAACGTTATTTAATACTGTTAGTAAGTAAAAGATGTTAAATATAACAGTAATAGAACTTACAATAAACAATTTAAAATGGCGAACATTATCAAATGTTGCAGTTATGTTAAAACTTAACATAACTTAACAAATATCGTAAGGCTCTCATTGCGCGTACGTGTGATATATTACACTCATGGGCACTTGCGATGTATTTGAATTTATTTTTAATTTATCTTTGTGAAAAAGACAAGACTTAATTATATAAAATTAACTGATCAATACAACTTAAAAGAAACAGTCTAGACTTAAATACCTAAAAAGAAGGATATTCTTTTAAATTTACAAAATATCAGAGTCAATAATATCTATTGCCATCCATATTATTTTGGACGCACTATTTTGGTAAATGAAAAGGAAGGTCACGTGATTTGTTACCTGCGGAGGCTCTGTCGATCGGATTTTCAGCGAGGATTGTATGGGTCGGTCTTTTTGACAGTACAATTACCTATCACGGTTTTGGCAAGATTGGGCCAATCTTGTCCAACTACGTCAATTTATAGCTGTTTCTGCTATTTTTGTAAATAAATGTTTTCGATCCAATGTTTGGGTACCGATCATAAACGTTTCCATTTATGTTACTTTGTTTTACAATATTTGTTCTAAAATTTTAATGCTATATCTAAATCGAATAATATTTCGCTTTGTTCAATTTTTAATGGACCATAAAAAATTATGAAGGTTGGACCTGTAATTTTGTGGCTAACGCTGTATTCATAGAACGAGTCACGTACCTTATTTAATTAATAATTTTAAACATGGCGCCCGAGCCGAGACGGCCGGCGGCAGATCGTAATTCGATTTGTGAATGTAACATGTCGCTGATTTAAAACGTGGAGCTAACGGTTATTCGATTGCGGGCGATGAAGCTAGCACGTTTGAGGACAAATTTCCTTTTTTATATGTAAATCCGTAATTTTGCTGACAATTTACGCCACTGATCTTTAAATCTACAAAATTAAACGGTTTAGATTATACTTATATTTAAAGTGCTTTTGTACAAATAGAATTCCATTCCCAAATTCTTTCTTTTGATCGTAAAATGCTTCGTCCACGCGATTGATTTGACGTAAAATTTTTGCGATGGATTCGACCAATAAATTTATTCCTTTTCAGTGTAAGGTCGGCTAAAGAAGTGCTCCTATCGATTGAGAATTAAATTACTACCCTTCCTGTAGTTATATTGGTTCATTTTGTTGGTACGATTGTATCAATATTGGACATTGTAACTCGATTTCCGAACCTATTGCGCGCTGTCAAGTCACGGTTGACATCGGTCGACAAAATGGCGAGGCAGACAAGAGTTTTGGCATTTTACGAAAAAACGCTAAAAATACTTTATGATTGTTATTTCATTCTCTTTATATATTTATCGTAATCTGAAAGTGACATTGTCAGATTAAAGTACTGATTTATTTTATGAATTTAAACAACATTATAGTTTCCCTACAAAATGTTGAACACCGCATTAAAACGATTCTTTACTTTCTGTTTGACGATTAGTTCCTCTACCAAATATATTCAACAATTATGATTCATATCATTCATATCATTAAAATCTACTATAAATCCGTTAATCAGAATGGAACCATTTTAACGGTAGAAGATTAATTTCTACAGTTTTTAAAGACCAGGAAGCGTTTTTTTTAATTACTAGTATTTATTCCTGAATTAATGATAAAAAATCTACAATTAAATGAACCAAGCTTAGTAGAAAATTTTTTCTTCTATTTATTAAAAATATTGTACATATCACTTGTACCAGTAGTAGGCTTGGTGAGCCGTCCGGTAGCCCAGTGCCCTCTCTATTGTTACATAACTACTTATAATTACCATTTGGTGTACTGTCAATTAATTTTAACTTGCATATAAAAAAGATGAAAAAGATACTTATCATATTTAATATAATCTGACTTTACCTATTGGTTTAACGTATTCGATATCAAACGTTATTTCAACACCGTGATGAAATGGAGGTTAATTATTAAAATAACTACAAATTTGCATAATACTAGGGTGTTAATCGCATATTCCCAACACGTATACCACGTCAGCGTATAAATTACCAACATTAGCTTCTGTAATTTCAATGTAAACGAAATTTCCATTCCAAAACATTGGAAAATCCACTGCTATTTTCTTAAAATAAGTGTTCTTCAAGAAAGAAACAAGGTTTATCTTTTTTCCTAATTTCATCTGATTTAAAATTGTTGTAGTTTTGGCAAATATTGTTTTATTTTTTTATTGTTAATGATGACTGCGTTCTGACGATAACTCTTTATTACATTTTATTACATAACATAACATTGTCCGTTTTAGTTCTGAACAGATACGTGTTTTTGTTTATATTTAGAGTAGTTAATAGAACAGATTATAAAATTAAAAACATTAAAAGTTCAGCAAAATTGTGTTTGAAATTATTTTCATACAGGATACAATCAATCCATTTAAATATGATATTAATGCAAAAATATGTTGATCGAGCATTCATTTTTATTACCCTTCACCCTTAATTGAACGTGAAATATAATTTGTTTGAATCATTGTAATATATTCCCGTGACACGTGACTGTATTAACTAGGAAAGCCTATTAGACATACGATTAATATCTGATTAATGAGCCGTATGAAGTGATTGTTTGCGTTCACGTACATTAAACCACTGTTCAAGTACTTGATAGTTTTAATGTACCAGATATTCGTATGTTTTATAAAGTTACTTTGACGTATTAGAAAATGGTGATTGCAATTTTGTTTTATTTTAATTAATTATATAATTGTTTTATTGGTCACATTTGATATGAAAACATTTTTATTAAGAAATAAATAACAATGATATTTTACACCACACTCTTTAAACCAATTTGGACGTCTTGTTTAACAACTTAAAACTACTTTTATGTCTACACTACAGACATGTTTAACATTGTTATAGAATAATTTAAATAGAATACCTTAAAAGCAGTTTATAATTTTAAGCAAATTAATGTACTTACGTTCGCCGGTTAGTACTTTTCCAAAAGTATTAAATATGTACATAACTAAAAATATAAATAAAAAATCTTTATGTACATAACTTACTGACAATTTTATAAAGCACAGTGATATATACGGTAGGTATATAAACACAAGTTCGCGTTACATGTTACTCGACTTAAAAAGTGACTGAATGTTTCATAGGTATCATTTTATTATATCTACACAATTTTACAACAAGCTTCCTGCAAACGTTCAAGTTGTACCGTTTAACAAATTCAAGAAAGTAGCTAAGGAACGTTTGGTGCCAAAATTGGATACTACAATGTTTTAGAATATTTAGAGGATGCCGCACCGTGGGCGACGCAATCTTTGCCAGATCTAAATTTATTAAGAGTCTTAACCCAATATGTATTTATTTAATAAAAAAAAGTGATAATAATTGAGTTTCTGTCGCCAAATACTTTAAGGTCCATGGGGGATTATTTTTACAAATTGTGGTAACTTTGACGATGAACAAATGTTTTGTATAAAACCTATTTTCAATGATAATTAATCAAATCGATTTTAATTTGATTTCATAATGACTGCTTGTTTTACAAAGAAAAATAGAACCATTGCAATAAACTTATAAATCAACGAAAATCTCTTGTTAAATACAAATTGAAGTCCACAATTTCACAAATGCTGTGTTTATTCTTGTTGTAATTAAGTGGGGGAATGTACTGCATTAGTTTTAATTAACAGCTCAAGAGAATAGGGAATAGGGACAAGCTAAAATCAACAACAAGGTCTCTTAATGGAATATTCTAAGAGAATGGAACGCTAATATTTTATAGGAGGCACGTCACACAAATAGAATTTATAGGCTGGCTCAGTGGTTTTGGTAGTTACTGATTGCAAAAATGCATAAAATATTTTTTTTCTCTCATTTCATATTTTGCTTCTTAATCCAATTGTTATTTAATAGTTATCTGTGCTTTATATTTGTCGTAGACATTTTATATACATAATAGTAAAACGTTAATTTCAAAAACTTTATGGCAAAGGAATAGCTGCGTCAATTGTTCCCTACGCAGTATTCAATTTTACGTTTCCAACCTGAATTCGTCAATCTCACGTGCCAATCATTTTACGGCTACCGTTCCCTACAATCCAGAACATAGCAATGCAAGCAATGAGTGTACGGTTAAATAACGCTCAGTGAGGTAAGAATGATGACACAATGGTTTAACGCGTCACAACGATTGAATTGTTTTGCAGGGATTATAACAATATCGGGTTTTGGTTTTGTAAATAAAAAAAAAAATTGAATTACATAATTTTTATAGATTATTTTGGATATAAACAGGTTACAACCAACCTAGAAAAAAATAATAAATATTAAAACAAGTTGCTTCATGTTTTAATATTTATTACTGTTAACGAACGTAGTTAACGGAGTCTAATATAAAATTCTTACTAGTGTCTAGAATAAATGGCGATTAAACTATGTTACTACAATTGTGTCAACATTACACTTACTTCTAATAATATTTGTTCTATAATTACAAATTATATTATTAGAATAAATTAATTTGAATGTTAATCATATTACTATGCAAACAAATCGATGATATTTACTTAAATTTTGGTATTATTTTGAGAATAAACTAAGTTAACATGTGAAAACTATTTAAAGTTTCTGTAATTATCACTTTTACTGTTACAATACACTTCCATACAGTGATCCAAGTGTTGTTGTTCACTAGCAGGTACTTGTTCTGACCTACTACTACTACCTACTTTCAGTCACTTGAAATACCGGTGAACGATACCGGCAATAATTATATTTATCACCTTATTTCCCCCAGGCATAAAATACTTTTTGTATGATCAAACTTGACGCGATGTGTTCAGCGTCGAATCTCAGTTGTGAAGTAGTAATTATGCCAAATAATTATTTTACCCGCCTAGGAATTAAGAAAATTTGATGACAGAATATTAACTGTTATTTTTATAATAATATATCATTAAAATATAATATATATATGATCTGTCACTATCTTCCATTGTTGAAGAGATAACCAGTTTATGGTTTTAAATGATAAAATCAAAAGAAAATGAATGTTTTATTGCTTTAAATTTTCTGGATATAAATAGCAAGTAATTTTTATCTTTAAAGATGTATGTGTGTTCAATTAGCGCTATTATATCACTGTGTCGCAGAAACTGAGGCAGCCGTATTGCTAGCAATTACATTTTTTTGTACGTTTCTTAATTAAAGTTTGAAACTAGAGAGAGATTTTAAAACGCAGAAGATTTTAATTTCAAAATATATTTCAAGTTATATTTTATATTCGTTTAGGGCTTGTGTAATAAAAAAAATAAGTTAAGAATTTTTACTAAAAGAAAAAGATCAATTTCCACTATACGGATAAGGTTTTTTAAAAAAATATAAATATTTTCGAGAGAGATACTTTCACTCACTCTCTTTGATTGAACTCAAAACAGTCTGCTTGGTGGAAAATGGAAATGTCGAAAACAACATTATTTCGAATGCTCACCAATTGCTATCAGACTAGTGTGTATTCATACTTGAATGTTTTTTATTTAAATGTCATATATATTGTATTAAACCTAATTTAGTCCCTAACTTCTTTAAATATCAATGCAAGGTTAGATAATTAAATATCTACTTACTAAATGTAACATAAGGATCCGATGTAGTTCACTATATCATTATTTCATTCCGAAAGCCAATATATGTACCAAAATAATAATAAAAAAAAATTCTTTAATAGACATTTTCTTTAATAGTATTTGGACTATTTTAATGTATGAGAAAATGTTGAAAAGAGTGAATTTTAGGTACCTACATTCAAGTTTATCCGAATTAAAAAACAACGCTGCACCATTTTTTCGATTGTAATTTACAGCGTTTGTGGTCGGCAATATTTTGGGACTTTTTCCACGTGCACATCTTTTTTCCATGACTTTACGATCTGAGGTCAGTTGTCAATAACAATTTATTTGTTAACATTCTTACACGGCACAATGGATTAAAAATATTTATTATTTAAAATATTTACTGTACCTTTTACTAGATTTACATTATTACTTTTTTAACCGAAAAATGTATGAAATTAAAAAATCAAGGAATACATAAAAATATTCAAATAGAAATTCGAATATGGGAATAAAAAATATAAACGATTAAACATCAAAAAGAGCCGTCATTCATATCTGAGCAAGTTGACTACGGGTTTTTAAATGGCTTTTAAATATTATCATGTATGGATAGAATTTATTATTAAATAAAAGTTATATTATTTTTATAAAAGTCATTTAAAACCGTTGTCTGCTTGTTTCAGAGGCCGATTATACACTGGACGATTCGTTTTGGAACGAAGATATTTTTGGTGAGTAGAATTCGTAAACATAATAAAAACAACAAGAACATATACCTAATTCAAAATGCTTAGTATTTTAACATACTTTTCTTAAATGTTTTTATTTTTAATTTCATTGTATGTATATTTCATAGTTTGTATTATCAAAAACAAAGTTTTTGTGGTTCTTAAATAATTACTTTAAATAATGTTCTCAGGACAAGTTATATAAAAAACTAATTTCCAAAATATATAAAAATTAAAATGAAACAATTATAATTTAGATAAAATATACTTCTCGGACTTTATTATAAATTCGGAGCTAATTAATATTAAATGGGTCTGGCCTCATGTTATTTTAGTGAGTTGCCAAGATTGGTGTCCCGGGTTCAATCTCCGGGTTTGATTAATAAATAATAGACCGTATGTGGTCAGTAAAGACAACATGTGGTAACCTACGTGTTATATAAATTTCTATGTTATGTAGGTTTTCCCATATTTTCAAAGGAGACTGGGGTGCTGTTTTTAATAAATTTAATAATTATATTGTTTAGATTTATTAATTGAGTTACGACCGGGTGAATGATTATTTATTCAAAAGATATTTACAATATGAAGTTATTTTTTTATTGTAAACTTTCTTTTATATTAAACCTGCAATTTTCTGTACGTACGAGTGCGTCAAGAATGTACATGCATTGAAATCAGTAGTGTGTGAACACTCCAAACCATGTATCCGTATTTGATTACAGATCATTGCTCTCGATCATTAATACGAAGAACTATTCATAATTCGTTAATATCAATTAATTATTATTTAAAGCTACATTAATAAAACAGTTTGATAAAACGTAATGTTTTAACCAAATTGCGCTTAAAACCACTCCCAGAATTTGATCTTCAAACATAAAAGAGAAGTAGAAAAACGAACGCGTGTAGTCCTAAAAATTCAGCGTTTAAAAACCCAGCATCCCCTGTGCCCGTACATCAGTTAGGAGGAGGCAATAACCATTTCCGCCCCTGAGTTTATTTTATACTTTTAGGGTAGTTTGAGATTTGAGGGTACATTTTTGCTTAAATTGTAAAGTTTTTAAGTAAGAATTTTTTGGTGTTGTTTTATTTTAGTTGCCTTTATAAGAAAATATCATTTTTAATCTAATAATTGTAGCTTGTTCAAGATAAATCTAGAAAGCAGTAAACTTACAGAAGTTAGAAAGATTTATAATTTTTTTAAATACATATATATATAACTTTTAATAACCAGCGTGAACTGGTTCAAAATGTAACCACCACAGTAAACCCCAACCGGTTTCCAATGACTGATGTGGTTATAGTTAATAGTTGGTTTTTAATAAATCTGCAGTGATTTTTAATTATCGCTACGGTAATATTATTTCGTTCAATTCCATTACACTTATTTTTATTAGAATATAAAATTTAGTTCAATAATTTCAATTAGCTTAAAATATATTTTTTATTGTACATTGAAATTGATTTACAAATGTCAAATCAATACAACAACTATTCAAACCCAGGTTATCTTACGTGATCCACATTTGAAGTCGGTATCATGATAAAAGTTCAAAGAAAACACCCACAGAGCAGACGTATTTCATAGTTTGCATATGCCACACACACGGCGGCCATTGAGCGGACGTACGTCATCTCGACACGCCGTGGATGCCATCTTGTTCCAATTTACATACGAATGCATCCAACATGTAAATTTAAGCGTCCGTGAGACCGCGGGGATGCATTTCTAATCGATTTAGAATCGATGCATCGAGATTGAAGTTGCCGATTTTGCGGCTATGAATCGATACGTAGAATATAAAAAAGTATCTAGGTGAAAGAAAATTTGGAGACACCATAATTATTTTCATAGATACATATGAAAAATACTATAAAATAAAATTTATTTTTAGACCCAATTTCAAAAAACAACATACAATGTATATATATAACTACTACTACTAACTATCAGAACTTACGTATACTTGAATATAGCAATAGCTGTGTGTCGAATATAAATTAAAAGTACTCGCGAGTTCTGAACTCCATGAGGTGTACAGTCGCCTCGTAAAACGAACGCCACGCGTACTCGCGCCCCATGCCTTGTGACTTGACGTGGATCGCTGCCTCTCCAGTCACGTTACACGCTTTGTATATTTGACGTTTATGACAATGAATTGAGACACTCGACATCATTTTTTTATTAGTATATTTCATATTTGAGAGATATATTTTTTGAGATGGCGCCTTGAAAGCCTTTGAAATTACCTATGTGAAGTTTCATTGGCAATATAAGCCTACCTATTGTTTATTTTTACACACACATGTGACACATAAAACAGGTAATTAGATTTTTTTAAATATAACATATTGATAAACTAAAAGCTTTATATAAAATCGACAAATGTGGTGTTTTTCAATGTAATTAACAGTAAAGGATTTCAAAGGAAAAATAAGGGAAAGCAAATATTTGTTAACACAGTAATTTAACAATATTTTAAGATGTCCAACATATAATTTTATATTAGTTATAACTGTAACATTTATACAACCCTTTGGAACATGATCATGTTGAAGACAAAGTTAAATTTTAAACAACATATTTGAGAAATGGTCGGTGTCTAACGACAGCCTTACTACGTCACGGTATGCCGGCGTACTTGAGTTTCAATACGCACTGTGGATTAATGTGAAAATTAACCTTACATTACATTGAAACAATATTAAGAGATTTACGACTATAGCACTATTGAAGTAAAAAAATGTATGTCGTTAAATTTAAAATTTTAAGAATCTCTAACTGGGACAAAAGTATTATATACAATTATGAATGAATTTATTGAAATATCTCATAGACAGTTAGAGATTCAAAATGAACCCAATATTGGTTACATGTACATGTATGTTGGTATATCTAGAAGAAATAAACAATACTATTTCAATTTGAGAGGATAAGATAAGCTATCAAATTAAATATTAAAAAAATTGTTTTGACATGAATAACCCACGTTCAACACAACATACAAATAGTTATAATTATAAGAAAATAAATATCAGTCAAATTATGTAGCTAGAATGCAATGTACAATAACATCAAATTAATGTATACAATATTCCATTCCCAAAATAAAAATAATTAATTTTACAAGAGCTTTTTAAAACCACCAGTGCGAATAGGTCATGCATTTATATTCACGAAACAGGCGCATATTACAAGGCACGATTGAATATCGGCGTCGTTCTGCTTGACGAACTTGCTTTGATACGGCGATAGTGAGAGTTGAATTTTCGTGTAACAAAGTATTTCATATTTTATCCGTAATATTATGTTGACTATAATATGGATATAGAGTACAATATGAAAGTAATCATAATTTAAACCATTAAAACAACATAAAATTTTACTGATATAATTATAGTAGGACTGCGTAGACAATGCCTACGACGTAGCGTTAGCTTGTCGTTTTACGCAATGAACCGGAGCATGGTACAATATCGATAGATACCGTAGAATACGTCTCGGCGGCGTAGCTTTAGCGTTACGTTATTTGATAATCAATCAATCAGCAAGCAATTTTCTTACATTGCTTTACTCACAGACGTTGTTGTGACTTAGTTTGTGATGCCTGATATTTTTTATTAGATATCTACAACATATCTACAAAATTAGTTTTAAATTTTTGAATTAAATAGATAATGCTATTATAAAATAATTTATTTCACAAAAATATTGTTTATTAAAATGTAAATGTTGTTGTTTCAGGTTTAAAGGACGAGAAATCTGATGGTAAGTAGACTTTATACTTATGCATCAGTCCAGGAGATAATCAAATCATATTCTAATGGTTTCATAATAAACCAGAGCATAATAATAAATTATCTTGTACTTGTACCCGGAGGGAAGTACTTAATCATAATTAATTAGTAAGTCCTACCTTTAATTAAAATTCAATTATCTTTTACAACATTATAACATTATTTTCTTTATTTTACTTATTTTAATTTTAGGTTATAAATAAGGCATTTTAAGGTCAAATAATATTTAAACAAGGTTTTTTAAAAATATTTTTCGGAATTTTCCTACAAATTTTTTCAATAACTTAAAATTACTTGAGGCTTCTGCAACTATTTTGTAAGTATTAAGCTAAACAGTCGTATGTTATCGCTTTTTTTAACCAAAGTTTTTTAATTAACTAACCTTAATTATGAAAAGTTTAACAATAAATTTCAGAACCGTATCCATCCTTTTATAGGCTAATTGGGACTTTGAGTTACTTTAAAATTAATTTTCATTTAACTTGAAAAGTTTCAAAGTCGTTTATGCTTTTACCGTCTTATCTCTGTCCAAAATGTATTATGCAATTTATTGACTTACCGTGTTGGTAATATGACCTAAAAGCTCTGACCATGTTATGTTAATGTTTTATGTATACAATATTTTTTGAAAGCATACAATGATAGTGCGGTTTTTAAAGTTTTACTTCTTACCTTTTCACCTACCAAATCACTTCCATGGTTCATTCTCTTTTTTGTGCTAACTTTTAACGTTAAGGTATTATTATTCTATATAAAAACTCCATTTTTCTTAAATTAAGCCAAGCCCCGTTACTTAATGCATATGTGTTGCAAATCATTCAAAATATTTTAATGGTGTAAAACCTTTGTTGTTTGTCTCGTAATTTATATATCAAAATTAAACGAGGTGGTTTATTCAACAGGCATTAAATTAGGGGGCGGATACACTTAGGCATGAGAAAAAACATTGATTACATAAAACGTCAAACAACGGTCACAAACTGTGTCGAGTTGTGTAAATTCGCCCTGAACTTTCGGAATTATTTTCGTCGCACAAAGAAAACAACGCTTCGTGAACAATAATGTTACCTCGTCAGATTTGAGGAAGTTGTTTGTTATTTTAAACCCAGTGTGTTTAGCAATAGAAACTAAATTGGATAGCGATTTATTAAGAATCGCGACAAACTTAGTTTTCTTTTTGAAGTTTGAGATTTGATAAAAGTAGTTTAGCAAGCTTGCACTTCTGTGTTATTCACATATTGAAGTGAAATTATTTTAAAATTGCGCTTTAATCAGTAAAAATCATATAGTTTCTTATAAAACAGATATCATAATTTCTTTAAGTTATTAAATATAAATCTGTGTGATATTATGTTTTTTCCTCCTTTTATTTCATTAACTTGGTAACATTTTATATGAACCGCAAACATGATTTCTATTTCTACTCCAAGAAAACCATGTTGTACAATAAGCATAACATGTTTCATGCTAAGCTGGACCTAAATGTTCCAATAACAATATCATGTTGCAATGGTATATAATACGAGCCACTATCGCTAAATGCAGCCCATGCATAATGCAGGCGTCATCTGCGCTTCGCTTCGGGCGTAAGATTGTGCGGTTCTAATGTAAGCGGAGGAGCTGGAGAGCGCTCTGTTGACCTGCTTTAGAAGTATCCGAATTGAAGACAAGTATAACCAATAGCTAGCTGCTGCTGGCGTGTCGTCAATTCACGTTACTGATTCGAGTCAGGCAATTGACATAGGCTGTTATGTTTGTCTAGAAAGAAGTTTTGTTGTTACCGTTGCAGTCCTTTTTTTACATTTTAAAGATGTGTAAATGAAACTTACGAAAAAGCAACGCAGGATAACAGAGATAAATTCTAAGTGCCACCTTGTTTGCGTTTCGTTGTAAAACGAGCGTCTCGACTAATGAGAGCCCTCGCGCAAGTAAATCATTAAAATGCATTGAGTTGGAGTACACAAGACATAGTTCACGTTTTAACTTATACGGAAGTTAAATTAATGATATATTTATTTTGAATTAAGTCTTCATCTGACGTTGTGGATTGAACGAAAGCAATTTAATTAAAATAGTAGTAATAATAATTTCATTGAATTAAAATTAGCCAAATGTCTTAGGGGGTGTTATTAAGGCTACACTCGACGCTTATAACGTTGTATAACCGCAAAGTGTGTAACAACCGTAACAGCTGCAAAAACGCTGAATCACGCTACATCATTATTGTAAAATTACAAACATTCCAAGTGTCGACATTGTTAAAGCTCGTAAAGTCTTTTGTGTTGTATAAAAAATATTTTAACATACGCTATTCATAAAGTTATTTTAGAAACTAAGTGGTTTTCACGCTTTTTAAGGTTAAAAGAAATTAATTTATAAAATAAAATACTTTGTTTAAAATTGGACTTTATGACTTCGATTATAAAGTTGTATATCAATGAAGAATTGGCTTTAAAATTAGGGTAGCGAGTGAAGTGTTAATTTTAGCTCTGCAGCAGTTTGTATAAAGGTTATTGTACTTTCAATAATCCTCAATTTGTATTTTTATAGTTTGAAGCTGAAACATTCAATTCAATTATAACGTACTCCAGGTATTGTACATTCGAATATCCAAATCGTTGATTCAAGCTTTAATTTAAAAACTGAAACTGAATGGAGTCCTCAGCTACAAAACGTACCAACTTATTTCTTAACCAGTCACTTAAAATATCACAAATATTTAAGCGTCAAGCAAGATATTTAATCTATGACACATTACATTACCATCGGAATGACACACAATTAGTCACGTAGGAGCTCCGCATTACAAAAGATTTACTTTGCATGAATACGCTTTCAAACTTTAATGGAATTGGATGACGGCTTAATTGAATCATCCGAGACGGGGTGCTTTGTGCCCTCGTCAGACGAAACAGATCCGTGCGGTAAGCGATAGTCTCCTATTTGAAGCACGATTTTGTTATTTTATATAAAGAATGAAAGATATAGCTTTCTCGTTTTTGTAATATATATTTTTAATTAAACTGAATTGAATGTTCTAACTTGAATGTTTGTCTTGATGTTTTATTTTCGAAACTTAATAATTTTGACTTGTAAAATACTGATCAATCTATTACATTTATGATTCAGTAGTCATCCCAATGGATATTCTCGGATGGATAGAGATTTCAATCGCATTAATTTCTAAACAAGTGATGCGGGAAGCCGCAACCGCGGTGACTATACAGAAAGTGTGAAAGCACCTTTAATATTAATAATACAAAAACCAAGTTACCAGTAAATATAAATAAATCTCTCAAAATAGCTACATGCATACCACTCTACTATTAAACCAAAATTAGTGAAAGATAGATATATTGTATGTTACCAGTGATAACACTTATTTAAATATAAAAACGAGAATATAGCAGCTTTATGCAATAATTTGTTTCAGCGTATCCGATTTTATCATTTAATCCAGTATGGATTATTGCGTTTGTAACTGCAATCCATTAAACGAGATTACAGATTCTGATTATTGAAAATTAAATTGTAAATCAATGATGGAAAGTCTTCAATTAATGGAGATCACGTTCACGCGTAGTCTTTTTTAACATACAGACGATTGATTTTTTGTTGCTATAAATTTAGACTCGAATTAAAAGATCCGTAGAAATCGAAATTTTTAAAGGCTTCCAGTTCAATATTTGTAAAAAAAAAGTTCAATTTATAAATCAGTCTAAATATAGCACAGTATAAATGACATAAGGCGGCCATCTTAGGTGGACTGTCAGATGCATACAGCAGTGTATTTCGACGTTGAATAGCGAAATAGCTGGATGCATGAATGAACTAGAAATTATATAAAACCTTTTTATAAAAGGAAGTATATAGTCACAGGATTATGCTTGTGAATACAGGAACTTTGTCTACTGAAGTTAAAATAAGTTAACTGAAGCTCAATGAAGATTAATTTTCAAATAGTTACCTGCTGCTTAACTGCATTAGTGAAATCTTTTGTGCTGAAAGTTGATTAGTGCAAGTTTTACCAACTTCAGCACCTCTTAAATTGCCTTTGTGATACTTAGAGAGAGTTTTAACTTTGTTTTTGTGATCAATATTGGTTAATATTTTACACAAGTGACTCGTTTAGCATAATTTATAAGAGATAACTTTTTTTGTTCTCAAAGATATTTTTACCTTATTTTAGGCTTATGGTTTTTAAATTTAAACAAATATAATAACAGCTATCCCTCACATTTAAATATTTAATATAAATGTCAATAACGTAAATCATGTAAAAATTATAAGTTCAATTTCATAATAATATTGAATAATATATTTTCATTCTTTCATTACAACCTTTAACTTTATTGGTATCATGGAATAATCATGACGTAAATCACTGCAAAAATCTTAAACTGATCATTATGTAATTATCAAATATATATATGAATTACGCATTTTTCTAAAGAAGATTTTTGATATAAAATCTCATTTTGTAAAATTTTTATAGTATTACTTATTGCATATTTATTAACATTATAATATAACAATAAAGTATATTTGTTTGATTAGTTGTGTTTTTATGTTTACCGTCCTAAAATGATAAAACTTTTTATTTTTCATTTATTGTTATCGGAATATAATAAGATCGTGACCAGTACACGTAACAATTAACATTTATTTATACTTAGTAGTAATATTTGTATAGAAATATATATTTAAAAATCTAAATTGCATTTCTTTACCATAATCATATAAAAAAAAAATATTTTGCAACTCTCAAACAATTATTGTTAAATTTTGAAATTATTGAGTTTAATTGTTAATGTATTAAGGATAATAAAATTCACAAAATTATAGAAAATGTAATTTTTGACACAGATATAACACATTTAAACTATCTAGCTTAGATAATAGGATTTAACGTAATCAAACATTTGATCAAATATTTGATCAAAGGAGTTCCACGGAGTTAGTTTCTAATCTGACAAACCGGTATAACTATTTCTAAACCACGTACCCACCGCAAACCTGAACTCTGTAACTTTTTGAATCTGTTAACCAAGCCATAACAATGGCTTTGTCGGTATAATGTTTTAAAGATGAAAGTATGTGTATAAATAATATCTATAACTTAGCTGGATTAATGCATGCCTCTAATTACTAACTACATAAAATATGCGGAGAAAACTTGATGATTATTAAATAAAATAAACTTCCAATATTCAGATGTATTTGCATATAAGATATCCAAAAGCTTCCAAATCTCCCGTCTTTATTGATATCCGTCGTTTTATTAGAATGCGATCTCTTATATCAATATTTATGAGTTGAAAGCATCCTTAAAATATGATGACATTCAAAACCTCTACAGGGCGTAGAGCTTTTATATGAATGTAAGCTTTCTCATATTAAAGGCTTTTGTGTTTATCGACAGATGGTAATATAGAAGTATTTTAGTAATCATTATAATGTACATATACTAATTTAGTTTGAGTATGTTTAGAAATAAAATGAATTTAATTCCTCGAGTTTAAATTTCATTTAAAAACCGTTCCAACAAGTTTTGCCTCATAGAGACAGTCTAGAATTCATGATTGCTATAAGTAGAATAGTTAATTAATTTGGTTGTCACGAAGCTGTTGTTAATTGTAGTTCAAACTCAATAAGTAAAACATTAGCACAATTCAATAAGTCAATTGATGACGTTTTGCTGTCAATATTTAATATTCCTATATTAATTTGGTGTTCGCTTCCGCTAATTAATTATTGCTGATTGACGGATCTAGAGCCCCTTTTATCGCAAAATGTCAAAGTACATCAGAAATATGACGTCAGAGGTTTTCTGTGTATAATATTGGTTAATATTTTATCCCTAACACATTTTGAGCTGTATATATTTAGTTGGTGTAAAGAAATATACAAAATATTTATTTAAGACCTAACTTAGTGCGTATGGTTTTTGGTTTAAAGTGTAGACCATATACACCTCATAATTAAAACTCCACGAGGCGAAAATTACATGAAATTACAGTAAAAACTCGGACCTAACGAGAGTTGGCAGCAAAATGCAATTTAATCCTGAGCATGTGATTCGGATGCAACCAGCATATCAAGTAGGTAGATTTTGTTACAAATAATAACGACTGACTCCCTTGCTAGGTATTTGGCGGAAATCTCTATCTTAATTATTTAAAAATTCCTGGGCTTTTGTCAAAAGTTCTTCCTAACATAATTCAACTTCTAGAACAAATATTAATTCATTTAATTAATAAAAGCAGGAGACTTTATGAATAGTTTAAAAAATATGTCAATATATACACCAAAAATGAGTAACAGAACCCTCAATATTAACATAAAGTTTCATTACGTCAACAAAATAAAACTAAGTTCAGATTAATAAAAGGTTAAATATTATTAGTAAGAACTAACATTAAAGTTGATTTTTAAAAGGGCTCTCAGTAATTTTCAACTTATCAGTAATCCATAGCTGATATCAACTCATATCAAATATAAATGTTAATCTAACTTTTCTTCTATTGAAAGGGTGCTTATGACCTAAATGAGTTTCAATTCAACCTCCCATTGTTCAGTTTGAGAACCTCGTGAAGGCTTTATGTTTCTAGACGATGTTTCAAAGACGTTTATAACAGGGACTTAGATGCAATTGCAATTTTGTTCCATGCTTGAGAATTATTAGTGGGTCTTACTTTATTACAGATGTTAATATCTTTGTAAAATTATATTCATAAGACAATTTCTCTTGTGAGACAATTTCTCTGTGACTTACATTTCTAACACTTCTCTGGTGAGTTGTGAGACAATTTCTCTATGACTTACATATCTAACACTTTCAAGATATATAGAATGAGAAATAAGGTTTGAATAGTTGAAAATATGTTTTATTTTAAGACGATAACTTAATTTAAATTATCACTAGTAGCTTTATTGCAAGGAACATATAGTAAAAAAATCCTAAATCTGTGTTACTAAAATAAACTGCTTACGAGCGAAACAATTTTATATTGACATTCCTGTTTTTTAATATAATAAGTTGAACAAATTTATCGTAGGGGAATTCCGAAATATATGTTTTTCTTCTGATTAAACATCATATAACGTTAATATTATTGCTAAGTTCATGGAAATAATATTTGGGGTTCGGTTTATTAAAAGTGAATCATTAATTTAGTGTTTGTTCACAGAAGTGGAGCGACTGTTACGAGAGTTCTACCAAAACCAGGAGCTGGTACGGAACATCGGTTCGCACTACTATCAGATCATCTACCCTGTGCAGCTGAGACACCACGAGAAGATGGGCATATCTACTAGAGAAGTCAGCACTAGCATCAAGGTAAGAATTGTGTATTTATTCTACCTGGTCTAACTGTATTTATTCTACCTGTTCTAAATTATAAGTATCTGATAATATTTTTATCTACTTGCAATAAAAAAAACACTGTAATAACATTTCATATTTATTAGGCAGATAAAACTTAACAACTAAAACACTTCAACGAGTAGGTAACAAAAGAGAATAAAAGCTATTATGATTTCTATTTCCGCGACAAGAGCTAAAGGTCACGGTGTTCTAATTAAGCCTATGTATAATCCAAATAAAATACCTCGTGGGGATTTTTTGAAGAGAGAAGTGCTCTTACGATACGCATGATTAATGTCGCCCCAGTTTCCCCGAGTTTTCTATTAGCCGGGAACTTCTAAAGCACTTTTTGTTTTGTATTACTCAACGTCTGAATCAAGGGACAGCGGAGGTGTTAGCCGTAATATATTTGCGATTTAATAAAGCGTTGTGAAATATGGTGTTGGAGTTGCTAAGGCTTTGCAATGAGGGTAGATTATCGTAAATTAAATTTTGTTTGATGTATTAAAGTAATTGTAAAACTGTTTTAATAAATCTTACTGACATGTAATATAGCCTGATATAGCCCATAGTTAATTTGTATATTTATTTGCAATGTTTCCGACAAATTGTTGTATTATGTTACCTCAATATAATTATGTCCATATAAATAAAACTTTCCACCTTAGAATATGTTATTTACTTCATCACAAAGAGTAATCAACGTTCGTTCTAAGTTTTGATTACTTAGAAATTCTTGTTCTAAACATTAAATAAGCTTTTGATCTGTAATAAACACAGAAAATTATTGTACCAAATATTAGACATTAATATTTTGGGATATTATCGAAGTTTCAAGGCAATAAACATCAAACAATATCTGAAGATTCGTTGGCAGCTTGTTGAATTAATAAACCACTCGTTTTATGGTTTGCTTATATTTAAATGAACCATTCTTCTTTGAAATCTTCTTAGAACGACAGATCCTATATCCTTTTTATGAAAAAAAAAGTTCATATGGGTTTCTTTTTGTTCAGAATAATAAAATTGTTTTATTTCTTTCTTCAGAATATTTAGATTGTATTTTAGATAACACTAGTTAACAATAAAATATATAAAAAGTAAAACTAAAGTTTAGTTATGATTTTCGAAAAAAACCTAATAGATGTTGCCACAGTTGCGATAAAAACGATTGCAATTTATAACATGTTAAATTCATCGAGACGAGTAGGGACACGGACGCTCTGTTAGTAGAGCGACGGAGGCAATAATCCAAACGTCACAGGTTCAAGTGGTACCAGTGTTCATTTATTTTTATTGTATATATATATTAAAAATGACATATTTATAAATAATTCAAATATACATTTTAAGAAACTTATTTTTGTTTACGAAAAACAAATAAAATTTAAATTTACATAAGGGAAAGTTACCTATTTATAATTACAACGCTACTTGGAAAAGACGAAGGCGTTCGAGCGATCATTCAGTTTAAACAAGTTTCGGACCAAGTTAAATTGGTTTTCAGAATCTTTCACGTATTTAACCGCATTCGATACGGAATACCTTATGTAGATTATCTCACATTAGATAACACTGAACATATAAATAATATATAAATTAATTTTCTATAAATTTTTAATTTATAAATATTATTCCTTATTCATTAGAACCCTTTTGAAAAATTTACATTTGAGAATAATTAGATTTAACGATAGTTTTCAATCGGTTTAATATTTTGTTAGAAGTTACAGAACTATATACTCAAACGAGCGATCGTTAACACCGGTTGTATTGTTGGTCATTCCATTAAAAATAGTGTTATCTTTTGTTTTTCTTAATAATCTATAGTCGCCCGTAAATAATACAAACATTAATAGTGACTGTGGTTAGTAAACTTAGTGGTAGTTATATTATAACATAATATTAGTAATATAACTATTGAAGTTGAAGTTAATTAAAATTACAGTGTTTCGGACAAAAGTTATGTTCTCGATGTGCAAGTGTTAAATATAAAAAATACCCTCAACATATTGAACTTGACTCCTTTTGTGACTCTAATGATTGTGGTTAATATAAGTTAATTTCATCTATTCACTCAATTGTAATTGTGGTGTTGTGGTTTGATTACTGTTCCTCCATAATAGCAATTCGAGGTTCAAACCTCGACTGGACATACTTCATTTTTTTTTGTTTTTTTTTTTTTTCTTTAAATATTTTTTTTTGCATTTGATTTTCTTATTGTTTTTTTTTTTTTAAATTTTTATTTCAACTTTTTTTTTGTTAATTTATATATATATACATTCTTTTAATTGTATAATTTTTGTATACATATTTTTTGAGTTTTGATTTTAATTTAATAATAAGAATAATTTAATAAAAATGATAAGCGAATGTTCAATATGTAAAATTAACGTTTTATTATCACAAAAAAGGATAAAATGTAATAAATGCCAGGCTCAATACCACTTAGATTGTGTAACAGTGAATAATAGCAGCCCAATATCCCGTGCACAGTGGATCTGTGCAAGCTGTTCGTTAAATCGCAATCGCAAAGGAAATATAAATATAAGCACACCCAAGGTTAAGCAGATTGCAGATAACACATTCTCATCTGTACCATCAACATCATTGGTGGCCGATTCAGTGGTCGTATCAGGAGACGACATGTCAAATCCTAACAACGACTTCTTAGCGGCTGTCAAAAAGGAGGTGCAAGAAGTTATAAATAAAATAATTAAAGTGGAGTTAAAGAAGGTTCACGAGGAGTTAAGTGTCTTACAGACCATTAAAGAATCCATAGACTATTTTTCAAATCTTTATGATAACGTCAAACTAGAACTAGACGATTTAAAGAGTGAAGTAATAAATCTTAAAAAAAGTAACTGTGAGCTGAGGGAAATCGTAAATTCTAACAGGGGGATTATCAATCATTTGGAAAGAGAGGCAAGAGCAAGTAATATTGAACTTCACTGTATACCAGAACTTAGAAACGAAAACCTTTTAAATACAGTTGAAAAAATTGTCAAAACAATAAACATCCCCATTGCAGAAGGCAATATAACTAAGTGCACACGTGTTGCAAAATTAAATAAAAGCTCAACTCGCCCACGAACTGTAGTGGTAAAATTCTCTAACCCTCTCATAAGAGATCGTTTCTTAGGTGGTGTTATAAATTTTAACAAGAAGAACGCTAATAACAAATTAAATACATCTCATCTCGGAATAACAGGAGAAAAGTCACCAGTTTTTATATCTGAACATCTTAGTTCAACTTCAAGGGATATTTACGCAGCTACAAGAATTTTTGCAAAAGAAAAACAGTACCGTTTCGTCTGGTCACGCAACGGCAACATATTTCTTAGAAAATCCGAATCTAGTGACGTCATTTTTGTAAAATCTAGAGAATTTTTAAATACAATACATTGATTTTTTTACAGTTGATTAGAAGTTATTTTTTTTAAGGACATTTTCTTTATATTTAGTATAATTATTATTATAATTTATCATTTAATTAAATTTAACACTGGATTTAAGAGTTTTTTACCAAAATGTAAGAGGTATCAGGACTAAAACCGATCATATTTATCGTGCTGTACTGAATGATGATTTTGATATAATTGTTCTAACCGAAACATGGCTCTACAGTGGCATCTCAAGTAATGAGTTTATGGACGATAGATATACAGTTTACAGACGAGATCGAGAAACTTGTAAAACCTTAAAGTCAAATGGTGGAGGAGTCTTGGTTGCCGTTTCAAATAGGTTTAAAAGTTATAGATTTACCGCTTGGGAAACTTTAAATGAAGATCTTTGGGTCAATGTGTTGTTTAAATCTAAAATTATATCTGTTTGTGCAGTTTATATTCCTTCGCCATTAAAATATGATATATTGAAATGTTTTATACAGAATGTTGAATCAGTATTTGTCAAACAGAATTCGACCCTTATTATAGGAGATTTCAATATACCAGCTCTAAACTGGGAATTTAATCATAGTAACAGAACCTCTTATATAAACAGCACCACCTCCTCAGCTAGTGTTCTAATTAAGGATTTCATGGCATTGACAAACTTTTTTCAATGTAATAGCAACACTAATGCTTATGGTAAGATTCTGGACTTGGTGTTTACTGACATAAATAACATTCGTGTTAATCCTAGTGATATATATCTCTGTCAAGCAGATAAATTTCATCCACCTTTGGAAATATGTTTTACAGTTAATTCATCTGAAGCACTATTTACACCGGCTAATATTACGAAACACAATTATAAAAACGTAGACTATGATAAAATAAATGCTGAAATTCAAAATATAAATTGGAACATATTATTTCATGACTGCAATGATGTTGATGATATGGTATATATATTTTACTTTAAATTGCGTGCAATAATAGAAACTCATGTCCCAAAAAAAACAGTTAAAAGTAATGATAAATATCCCGTGTGGTACTCTCATGAACTTAAAAAGAGATTAAAAGAGAAGAATAAATACAGAATATTACACAAGAAATATCGTAATCCTCTTGATGGTATTGAGTTTACTATTCTAAGAGATAGATGCAAACATCTTATTAATATTGATTATAATAAATACATAGATAACGTTGAAAGAAGCATTAACATAAATCCTCATTATTTTTACTCTTATTTAAAATACCTTCGTAAAGACAAATGTGATTACCCAGCTTTAATGACTTTAGAAAAATGTAATTTTACAGAAGGTAAGGATATTTGCAATCAGTTTGCAAAATATTTTTCAAGTACATATTCAAAAAATTATAAACCGACTACTGGAGCACAATGCACACTTAATAATAATACATGTCTTTCCTCTTTGACAAATATATCTATTCAGGAAAATGAAGTATTAGCGCAATTAAAATCTTTAGATATAAACAAGCGAGCAGGTGTGGATGGTATACCAGCTACCTTTATTAAGCAAAGCGCAGAAACAATTGTGACACCACTTTCATTAATTTATCGAAGATCATTGCAGGATGGTAAATTTCCTACGATTTGGAAAAAAGCTCTGGTGATTCCCATATTTAAGAGAGGAGAAAAGCAAGAAATCTCAAATTATAGACCCATAAATATTTTGTCCATATTCTCGAAAGTGTTTGAATCATTGATATGTCAAGTATTAACATTTCATATGAAGTCAATAATAACAGACAATCAACATGGTTTTTTTAAAAATAGATCAACCATGACTAATCTTGCATTATTTATTGATAATGTATCTGAATCATTAGATCGTAATTTACAAGTTGATTGCATATATACAGATTTGACTAAAGCTTTTGATGTGGTGGATCATGCAATGTTAATTGACAAGCTTTTTAGTTATGGTGTTGGAGGCAAATTACTTAAATTAATAGAGAGTTACTTGCAAAATAGAGAAATGAACGTGGTTTTAGGGGGGTATAAATCCGAATCATTTTTCTCTACGTCCGGTGTACCGCAAGGTTCTAAGCTAGGCCCTATTTTGTTCATTATATTTATAAATGATGCCATTCAATGTTTCCTTCATAGCAAGTTTCAGTTATATGCTGATGACTTAAAAATCTATAAAAGAGTAAATGCATTAGAAGATGCAATTCTTTTACAACAAGATTTAAATAGGTTTGAAATTTGGGGTACAAAAAATAATATGAGATTAAATCATCTTAAGTGCTATTTCATTATATTTAGTAGAAAATTTTCCGTAATAGAGTTCTGTTACTGCATAAATAATAATTTGCTTCGGAGAGTTAATAATATACGCGATTTAGGAATTACTGTTGATTCGACTTTAAGTTTTATTCCACATATAGATTCTGTTATATCATCTTCACTTAAAACATTAGGCTTTATAATAAGATCCACGAAAAATTTTAAAAAATCGAATACTAAATTGATATTATATAATTCTCTGATAAGAAGTAAACTGGAATATTGTTCTATTGTTTGGAATCCCTTTTATCAAGTACATATAGACAGAGTAGAAAGAATACAAAAGAAAATGTTGAAGTTTTTGTCGTATAAAGATAATTTATGTAATCAATTAGGTAGTTATGACTTGCTCTTAAAACATTATAAAATGCTCTCGCTCACAAATCGAAGAGATATAGCCGACCTGTGCTTTTTACACAGAATAATATCTGGGGAAATTGATTGTTCTAGATTACTTCAAGATATTAGTCTAATTGTACATAGGCCAAATGCAAGGCTTTCAAATTTGCCAATTTTTAAAAGTAGGTTCTCTAGAACTAATTTGGGATTAACTGCCCCAATAAACAGGATGGTCAAAGCATATAACAGTATTTGTAGGAAAGTCGATATTGATATATTTAATGATTCATTAAGGACATTTAAGATTAAAATTAAAAAATATCTCAGCTATCAAAATACATAAAATAAACCGTTTTCTGAAACGTTTGTTTTTAAATTAAAAAGTATATTAAATTTTTATATTTGAACAAAACTGATACTTCTTAAAATTCAAAATACTCTTAAAATTACTTTGTGTTTATTTGTGCTAAAATATTTATTTTATTTGATATTTACTGTTGTTTACAATTTTAATTAATGTATTTTTTTTCAATTTTTTTTTTAATGTTTAGATAAGTTTTATTTTTACATTATTTTAATATTGTTATCATTTTTACGTGTATTATTTTTTTTTAGTTATTTTGTTTCTTTTCTTTTTTTTATTAGTCATAGTATAAATTTTAATTGTAACTTCTACAAATTAAATCTGTGGCATTTACTTTAATGTTTATTGTTAAGATTTTGTGGACAGCCATCCTAAAATTGAATGTTAAGTTAGCCTATAATTGGGATATACTTTGTAACTTCCATTTACATAACATATAGTTAAACAAATGTTTTCCATTGTGTATCACGTTGGCTTCCTATTAAATAAATAAAATAAAACTATTGACTTCAAGTCATGATCTAGTTAAAAGATAACTTTTTTTTACATACTGAAGAATTTCGACTTAGAATTATATAATAGCATGGAGATCTTTTTTTCAGTCATCAAACAACTATATTTTGTGAATAAATAATTTTTAAATATCAGTTTCAATTACTTGTCAAGTAAATAGACCCTTTGATACAAAGTTAGTTTAATTATAATTACATGTATTGAACTAATAGATGTTTCTATATATATGTGTAGTGTCTTACAATTATAGTTTAATTAAACTAGACGTAGTTGTCGGACTCACTAAACGATTTCTAATTAGCTTAATCTGATGCTGTCGTGTCCCTTAAACGCTTATAATTGACTCATCTTGTTAATTACCCATTCCTGATTTATTGTGTTAAGTATAAAATATATGTCAATAATAATAATAATTATCATATTCAAAACAAATCTTACCTATATAAATTAGAAAAGTAAGGTGGTTTTTATTAAGAAGTCCATTTATAATGCCAGCTTTATCTAAACTAAGAAACTAACTTGGTCGTATTATAAAAGACAAGATGAAGCTTTATTCCTGTGGAAAATATATTGAAATTGGATCGGCTGAGTCAAGAAATAGCCTTAATAAGACATAATGGAAAAATCGTGCTTTTTAATTTAATTCTGTTCAAGAAATTACCTGACAAGTCTGCTCCTTTAAATATAAATAAGGCTTTTACTAACGATACTTCTTCGTATTTTTGTTCATTAAAGTGTTAATTTTCATTCAAAGCAGTTGAAAGTTTTCATTCAAATTTAACATTTTTTTATTTATATGGAACATTTTTGTTGCTACAACTGGGCTGATTTATAACTTCAGTTGTTCTCACAGTAAGCAAGGGAATCAAACATGAAGGTAATTCTGTTTTATTTTAGTTATATAATAAAATATTTTTTATGGTAACCATTTATATACTTAAAAATGTATGTATATCTATATTATCTTTCCTTTAATCTACATCTAGACACAAAAAGGCTGGATCAAATTTTATTCAAAGAATTAGCATCACTATTCAATGATGTAATACGGCCAACATTCCCGTTACTCCACGCGCATGTGAATTGAATACGGTTGTTAGTTTTTATTATTTCCATGTCTATCCGAATATTCTTAATATATTCCAATACACTACATCGCTTTCTTGTAGACTGTTAAAAATAGAAATGTTATTACATTTACTACAAAGCCATTTAAAGCCTTCCAAAAAAGGATATTTGCTTGGAATAAATTTTCTATATCCACATCAAATATAAGAAGCCCTCAATTCTTGGCTTTCAGATCAAAGAAAGATTTTCATATTATATCCTATTCGATGCCTTTGTCTCGTTTCAAACCCCGTGAGCAATTTGTCAGAGCTGTTCAAACTCATTTTATTACGTACCGTGGACAGGTTTAATCAATTTCGTGACACTTAATGTGAACATAATAATATTGCTTAAATAAAATGTAATAACTCTGGAACAAAATTAAGATGTCTAATTATTAAAATTGATGATCTGACAGTTCGATCATCCTCGACACTCTTTGGGGTGCACGCACACAAACACACGCTTACGCTTGTTAGCTTTTATACGCGTCTAAAATTAGTGTCGGTTGAAACAATTTATGTTCAATCTTATCTGCTGAATCACCATTAAATTAAATGTATTATATTATGAATACTAATAATTACAGAAAAAATTGTAAAATATTCAATGTCTATATTTTTATTACAATGATTTTTCTTTTAAATTATATTTAATCTTAATGTTTTGTGATTATTGACTAAAGTTTTATTACAATAAAATCCCCTTATTACAAAAATACATAAATATAATTATATTAAATTTTATATATATTACTAATTAATAAATATATTATACTATTTCTGGGAAGATTTTAATATTAAATTATTATGTACTTTACATGTAACTTATATCCCTGAGTCATATCCAAACGAGCTTTATATGGGGAGTTGAAAACTGACGTTGCTTTTTGATAACGAACCACTATCTGCTTACGTGAGACGTCAAATATTAGAAACTTCAAGAATTGCTTTTCTGTTTTATTTTGTTTAATAAGTTTATTTAATTATCATTTATTAATAGAAAAATATATTTTAATGTTTTTTTTAAGTACGGACAAAAATGTTTAAATCTATATGTTAAGCTTATTATTAATCAAAACTTAAACCTTCGACATTTGCAAGACTGGGGACGTAAACTGTTTTAGATTCAATGTGTATTAAAAAAAATCGTTGCTACTTTTACTTAATAAACTTATACAATACTGGCCTCCATGACCTTAAAAAAATGTTTTAGTAATTAAAAACAAACAAACTAATTAACCTTATTTATTAGTTAATAGTCAAGCAATAACTTTTTCCCTTAATGGGGTTTGAAAAGAATGTTTTGCTAATATACTATTTTACAAAAAGTAACTGAATTTACCTGAGCTTTGAAAAAAGCTAGTGACTATTTTAGTAGATATAAAAACTACAGAGTATTTGAATACCTTTGTGGCATTATAACAAATAATAGACACGAAATAACGAACCAAATTCTATTCATTGTTTTAATAAAAGTAACAAATAACGAACTGTTCTCATTTTTCTTATATTCATATTTTCGATATAAATTTTCTAAAAACAGTTATAACATATTAAGTAAAATTATAAAAAAATAATTAACAATAATCGTTAATCAAATTAATAAAGAACTGTAACCATCTCTGCAATATAATGTTCAATTGAAATACAATGCGAAATTTTCACATCTAAGTACATTTATTTTGAATCAAAACCCTTGGGCGAAATAATACGCGCTTCAATACGATCTCAGAGGATTTACATTTATCTTTTTCAACGCGGAATATGTTTGCTAATTCTGTACAAATAGTGACAAAACGTGCTGTTTACTGATTTTCTTTTATTTGCTCCTTTATCTCATGTAAATTTAGTTCGATTGTTCTCAAGACATCAATATAATGGATTTTAGATTTATCTTCTTCTCTTTCGAACGATAGAGAATTTGCTTACTTATTTTTATGAAATTGTAAGAAAGTGTACCCTTATCTTTCTACATATAGTTAATGCGGTCTTCTTGTGATCTTGTAACTTCTGAACGACCTGAGACATTGAGGTCATAATATTCACAAAATATTTTTATAATGTCGACACGATTCATCCGATTATATATTTATATGTCAAATTAATATATCTTGTATCTATTTATATATGTATTAACCATATTTATTTATATATTAAAACTTAGCCAGATCTATGATGCAGCACTAATAACATAAAAGATTTTGATCTGAAGGTAACACGAGATCGGTGGTTTTTGTATAACTTTGCCCTTAATTCCTATCACATCTTGGTAGTTTGTGGGAAGCTAGCATAAATTATTCGACATCAAATAGTTTCGTCTTCACTGTGACAAAGTTGCTAACCACCATTTCCCCGTAAAAGTTTCTAAGTTATTGCAAATTCAATAAGTCTCACAAGGATGCAGTTACACCGGTTAGATGAAATGAAAAATATGGAAGGAGTTTTGAGCAGACTTTCTCTTCCAAATGTGAAGGATGCAAGATATTAAATATAATAATAATAAAAAATATATAAGTGATCCATATGTTTTCTTAATAATAAAGTTAATTTTGCTTTTTGATGGAAAATATTTTCCCAACAGTTACCTAACATATCAATAAACCTACTGGTTTTGATAATTTTATGTACCAATAATCGCTTGTCATTCTTAAGATTTTTTATTGCACTCTTGCTGCTACTGTTATCGGTTATAATTTATACTTACTAGAAATATTGTGCTGAAAACGATCTAAATTTTAATATAAACTGACCATTAAACAAGAGTTTTCCAACTAGCCCGTTTAACCCCAAGGCGTTTCTAAACTACAGGTAACAAAACCACGGACAGCGTGCTAAGTTCATAAGTTTAAGCCATCTTAACATCTCGCTAAACCAAAACCCCTTAAATTTCATTAAGCAACCGAATAAAGTAACCGAAATTAAAATAATTTTATCTTATGGTAAAACACCACTTTTACTAATGTTAAATGTGTACATTATGAAAATATTCTTATAAAAACATTACAAAAATCTTTTGAATAATTTTAGTAACAATAAATTTATTTTAAAATATGAACCGGTCCTTTTATGTTGTAAGTTAATTTATCTGCGAAGCTTTTTCCTGGATCGAAAAGAGTTTAGTAAAAAAAAAGGAGAGGAAATAATGTACCCAATTTCCGCTACAAGGCGGAAGGTAACAATAGAATTATTTGGAACTAAATATTAAGGCTGATTTACACTTACTTGGTCATCTTATTTGAAATTAATCCTTATTTAGAAGGTACAGTACATTTTTCGCAAAACCAGTGGATTAAAATAGTTTATTACTTTGGTAGCATTAGAATCATTAACAAAAATTAAATTTAAAATTTAAAAAGCCCCTGTACAAAATACCTCTAAAAAGAATAAAAATAATATATTTTTTTTGTTTTGGTGCTTTATAAAGTTATGTTTTGGGTTTCATTATTGTACTAAATGAACCTACAAACACACAAATTTTCACTTGCTTAAGTGTTTCTATCAATATTGCATAAGAACCTTTCTCCCGCAACAATAAAACCTCAATATCTTGGAGAAAACTGTTTCTTTTTCGATCAAACATATAATAATAATAATACGGGACAAATTACACACATTGGTCTAACCCCTAAGTAAGCAAATTATTTGCTTGTGTTAAGGGTATTAGACAACAATACAAATACATAGAAATACACATATAAATACTGAGAATATATTTAATAAACGACCAAACCCAGAAACACAGACATCTATGCTCATCACGTAAATGCCTGTCTCTGCCGGGAATCGAATCCGAGCCCCATTGCGCCGTGACCCGTTAGGCGTCTGCGTTAAACACTCGACCAACGGGGCGGTGAGCACAATCTCGACGAACCAGACTTTCGATTAAAGAAAACCGCAATCAAAACCGTCCACGCGTTTGGCTGCTACATTGCCACAGACAGACACACAGATACACAGATACACAGATCGACAGGTCAAACTTATAACACCGCTCTTTTTGAGTCGGGGGTTAAAAACAGCCAGTAAAATCTTTTGATTATTCCATTTCTATTATTGTTAAGTTTTTAATTTATTTTCAAGAAAATTAAAGGTAAAAAATAAGGGTGTGTCTTGGATATTATTATATCGTATTATATGTTGGCTTTAGGGGAAAAGGGTCACTTTCCCCTAAAGCCAACACAGTTTTTCTGCGTCCTGCGATATTGCAAGAGGACGTGGGCAGCCATGATGGCTGCCCACCAGATGATCCGCCTACCATCAGATGATTCGCCTACCGCGTTGCCATTTTCTATAATAAAAAATATAAATTTACAAAATAATCTAATATGAACGGTTCATGCAGACCACCTAACTAATAACTTAGCCTACTTATTACTTACTCTCCTAACATAAATTCCTAATATTAAATATTGATTAAAATGTTTTGTACCTTATATGTCTAGATAAAATTAATTTGTTTACGATATTAATGTAAAGAATATCATCTCTTATAATATTTTTTTTACAGGGACGTTCCGAACATCAACAGGGCGCAAGGCCGCGAGCGCGGGTAAGTTCATACATACTTCACTATTACTACTAAGTACCTACATGCAAACCAGTAATTTATCATTACTACTAACTATTAAAACTACTACTACTATACCTCAGAAGCACTTTAAATCTATATTTTTAATAATGTTAAAATACAAGTGTATTAACGAAAACATGTAATTATGAAAATAATGAACTTGATTAAAAAAGGAAAGTGAACCATAATCCTAAATCCTTTTTAAAACTATTTTTAAAGTTAACGTGTTTCTAATAAATAACCCGCATGACCGGAATATCCTAAGTTAAACCGTTGCCAGAGGCCGTCACGTGAAAGCCACAAATCTTCTTGTTGGAGCAAATGTAACAAATTTCTGTGGCCTGTAACAAGTCAACTGCTGCCTTAATTAGACATGAGATTAAGAGCAAGCACGCAAATATGTACCGAAATTTATAAAATATTTTATAGCTCTTATGTATAAAAATTTTGAATGCATCTTGTTTCTATTCATTGGATTCTGTTAAAGACCTTTAAAATATTCCCAGAATGCACAATGGATCTACACTTATCGCATTTTTTTAATCTGTTGGTGATTTATTTTATGGTTATGAAAACTACATTTCCTATATACTATTAAAGTATACATCTCCAATGAACGTAGAAATAAGAACAGGGAATTACAGCAGCAAATAAATTCAATTTTGTATAATTGTATATCTGTTATTGAAAATAATAATTACAATACATTTCGCAATGAATTTATCTTCATGAAATATATCAAGTTGGCTCGTTAGGCTCGACTTCGCCACTTCATATAATAATGATACGAATTTAATTCAAGGGGCGCCATCGCTGTAAATCACACCCGACAACACCCCATGTGTGGATAGTTACTTACACTCGGTACATACCAATCTAACCCTTATGTTATAAGCTTAGAGAGCTAAATTTGGGTAATGTTATAAACAGGTTATATAATGAGAGATTAGTAACAATTAATTCCTCCCAAAATAACGTAGTTTCTTGATAAAAGACTCTTCTAAGTTATAATATCAACTAAATTTCAACGCTATTTATATTATCAAAACCGTTTTATTGGAACGAGTTTGTATGGAACATAGAGCGTTTTAAATGTATTCAAGATAGCTTATTAGTATTCGGAACGTTCTCAGGTAAGCCTAGTATGTCGACTTGAATTGACGAAGAGATTTATATGCTATGTTTTACAAGAACACATATACTCATATAGCGTATTGGGTGACCGAAGACAAGTTTGAATCCGTACTTAAGGAGTATCAACACTGGTCAGTCGGTAATAATACTAGTATTGTAACTTTAATACTATACATCTTGTTGTTGAGCAGTATATTATTTTTAGGTGTCTTAAGTCTGCAATAGCCAAGTCAAGGAAGAAAATCCTGGTGTTTTTTTTTTGTATTCCAAAGACATATGTTTTGGTATTAAACTATTATGAACTCAATAATTAGAGTATTGAACATCTTGCCGGAAAAATATTTCTTAATATAATGTAGTACAAAATATATCGAATTTAAATTTCTATATACCAAAGCTGCCGTGTGTCTGACATGGGAGCTGACTTACAAGGTGCAATCTCAACCGTTCACGTGTTCCTTTTGACATGCTACGAATACTAACTAGAATGGAATTAAAATTATAATATTAGGTGATTTGACAAAATAATAAAAATAGTAGTAAATAATGGTAGAAAAATCAGAGATCTTCAGCAAAACTGAATTTGATTTTCATTCATAAATTTTACAAAACAACTAGTGTACTCACGCTGCTCCACCTGCGATAAATAGAGCACTAATTTGGAGATTGTTGATATTAATTATTTTGTTTTAACATTGGTCTATGAATTTTATATATCATAAAGTTTATTATATGTAGCTGTGATTTAATAGCTCACAACACTCATAATGCAAAAAAAAACCTTAGATTTAATATGAACATTTTCATAAATAGTAGAAAGAAGTAATCTCACAAATTTAGTCACATGTAACTTTTTTAATAAAGGCAGAGTATTATTTAGATTTAATATAAGGCCGCGTGGATTTCAGGGTAAAATATCCTGAGCGTTTTTTATTCATGACACAGCAATACATCACAACGACAAAAATATCACAATCTAAATCCTCCATTTTTGTGTGGAAATCATTGTACATAAAATAACATGTCTGATTTATTAACTGATATTTCATCACTGAATCCAAACTACCAGTAACATTTTTTCTCCATTCAGTAAAAAATACCAATGCAAAAGATTTTTGAAATGATACCAGGCGTGATATAATCGATATTCTGGGAAAGTGTTTGTGCAGATTAAAAGAGAGAAACGGACATTTAGATTTTAGTACACTGCCATCATAAGTCATTATAAAACAAATTACTAAATGCAAACCTACAATACGACTAAAACAAGTAAATCTCGAGTCCCTTCATCTTAATTACGTCTCCACGTGATCGAGGGCGCCTTAATTATACTCTTTGAGTTCCTCAACGGAAAAACTGGGAATTCAATCAGAGCTGTATCATGAAGTTCCAATCCAACCCAACTTATCATAGTAGGTACTGTAATTACGGCGTTGAAAGGATTTTTGCTTATTCAGTTTTTATACGGTAATGGTTTTTGTTTTTAATATATCTGGAGCATCTCAATTATTTGATTATATCTCGATACATTAATTATAATTATTGTAGCGTAAATGGAGGATAATCATTTGTAATTAAGGTATATGTTTTTTTATCGTGCTGTTAATTGTGAATTGTGCTCTTTTATCAAGACTTTTCTTTTTTCTGTTTCAAATTTTTATTTATTATTATATTTAAGCTAAAGTGAGAGGATAGGTTAATAAATAAAAACGTCAAAGAGCTTCGAAATATAAAACCTTACAGATTCTAAACAATATTAGTTTCTCGGCTATAATTAGTTAGAGTTATTAACTCTAACTAATTATATTATTGAATTATTTAATAGAATCTTTTATTTTAATTTATTATTATGTTGTCTTTGTACATAGTATTATATTGTTCTTGTTGTTGGAGTAAGTACTTCTCAGCAAAGTATCTGAAATTCATGAGACGAGTATCTCAATCTAATGAAGTTATTCGTCACACAAATTTAATCTTCCGTGCCTAATATATGTCGATTACGCGAATTAACGGAGCTGGTTGGCCCTATCATGCATTCTCGTTGAAGGTCTAATGTTGCAGAAAATGATCCTGTCGATCTTAAGTCAAGACCTCACATTCCACTGAAATACGACTATAGCATTATAGACTATAAATTGTTGACAGTACTTTATTAAACTACATAATTTTGTCTGTTTTAATAGTTAAATTAACAGATTTTCCAAAGGAGATAATTGCTGTTTTAAAAATCTCTTGATAATGAGATTAAAATATGGCGTTATTATTTTTATCTAACAACTTAAAAAAAAGACTGCCAAGTTTATAAATTCTAGAATTAATTCTCGAAAACCTTTTTTTTTTGTACGTTATTTATTGGAGTTACTTGCATTATAAATCTCTAAATGTCCAATTACAATTTGCTTTAGTAAAAAAACCACTTGATCAATATTATTACTATTAAGATAAAAGATTCAAGATAATTAAATAAAAAATATAAATATGATAAAATAAGCCAAAAAATTCTGAATTCTATAATCGGGCCATCAAAGAATTAAAATCATTTATACAAATTGTGAAAAAGACTCTTATAAGATTGCACAAAACACACCATTGGAGAATTTTCAATTTATATACATTAGACAAAGGTTGATTCTGAATATAGCTTCAGTGAGCTGACTCTAATTAGTGCCTCGATACCGTTATATTTTTCAACCCTAAGCTTCTTATCGCCGGATCGGAAAACTCTTCATTCCTTAGTTTATATGATGATTGTTGGATTTAATGATTGCGAAAACACTTTTACCAATGTACAAGTAAAGATTAGTTTAGCTAGTTGATTGTTAGGTCTTCTAACTTTTCAGAAGTAATATTAAGTTTTCAATAAAGATGTTTGTTTCTTAAAGAATATACGTACTTATAGTTGTAAGATGTTATTTATCGCAGAAGTGACTGATCGGGCGACAATTAAGGCAGTCATGTCGGGAGACCGCATGACAGATTAGACTGCCATGACGGATACAGGCTTCGCAGAATTAATATTGTAACAAATTAACGCCTCAACTTTAAAGGAAATAAATTAATAATGTTAATAGCTCTAGATGAACTTGTTTCAATATAAGGTTCAATTAATTAAAGTTAACATTGATTTCTGACTTATATAACACTTTAATAAACAAATAAATGTTTGGATATATAAGCACAACACCCCTTTTTAAAACTAGGCTAATCTAATACTATGTGATTACGAAAAGTAACATAAACTTTTTTTTTCGTTCGGTATATTTTTCGAATTTGGGGATTGAACCCACGATCACACCATTAATTCCACAACCACGTCGCCAATAATATTAAAATATTCTTATTTTACAGAATATCACGTAGGAAACCTATTACTGGTCCAAACTAAACAATAACGCTTACAAAGTAAACTGGTATAATTTTGTTATTTCATAATAATAAACCGCAAACAGAAAACTGACTTAAAAATAGTAACAAAAAATGTTAACATTAAAGCTTAAAATAGAAAAATCAAATACAGTAGAAAATTCAACATAATTTCTCCATCATTACTCGATCTGAAGACGGTGATTGACGTGAAGACCACTCTTAATCCATAATGTGATTAATCGTCCCCATTGTGCTTCATAATATTGATAGCTGAATAAATCCGTTTGATATACAAGATATTATATGTCGGTAAGCCTGACCTACATTTGTCGGATGAGATTTGACAGAGTTTTTGCAAAAGACTCGGTACCGTTTTTTGTATACTAATCATCAAATTATTCGGCCTCACGAAATTGAATTTAAAATTATCAATTATCTTCAAAACTCTCGTTTTTGCTTTTTAAATGGAACGTTATTTACCATAACAAACAGTCTTTAATTGAAACTGGTTTACACGTTTTATTAATGTTCCGCAATCGTTTTTTCTTAGACAAATATTTATGAGATATTTTTTCAATTGAAAACCATATTTTTAAGTTCTAATGTAATTATTTTTAATAAAAAATATACATAAATATATTTCTATTGTTTATTAAAGAGCGGTCGAGGTAAAAATATACATAAATGTATTTTTAAATAGTGTTTAAATCTTTTCTTTCATGACCGAACTCGTGAACGAAATTTCCCAAGGAGCAACGCCCATCCCTAAGATGTATGCCTACGTAAAACAATTCTTCATTTTCCTTGTCATCACTAAATCATGCTGACAACTCCTCGGAGTCCAGCTATTGGAACCAGCACCCTTTGTCCATATATGCGATTTTCACCTCTATTTAGAGGTGTTTGAGATAGTTTTCACTACGTCTTATTTCTAGGCACGTCTGAAACGTTCTTAATCTTATTTAAAGCGATATTGAAACTAATTTATGGCAAGCTAAGGTAGCTTTTAGAGTGCTCTACTGTTTTTAAATCGGCGTTACGGAGGACAGGCCAATATTTATTATTTGTTCAGCGACGTGTAATAAAAATACCCGTGACATATGGGGGGCGCTTGTGTTATTACGATGATACAATTTATCAAGATAATATAACTGTTTTTATACTAATATATTGATACGGGAATTGCAGCTTTGATCCTATTAGATGTACATGGACTGTATGTGTCATGGAATGACAGACTAGTTCGACTATGATATACCATCTAGTAAAAGATCCGGCCAATGTATCGTAATGCAAGTTAAAAATACAGTTGCCTAACCCCTCCTTCCTGCCGTGTCTTATGTCCTATATTCTTTAATCCCTTCCTATGCGTTACAGTTTCCAATTACAATTACTTTCAACATAACGTGAACCGCTCGTTTCCCTTAACACTTAAACCAATATGTTAATTTAAACATAATTGAAATATTTCTTACAAAATCTGAATTCAATTATTTAAACTTCAAAAAGACATTTCAGATACATCTACAACATTCAAACGTGTTGATTCAGGATCTGTTCAACATTTGTCCGACCCGGCCTTTGCTCAATTACATTCTGATAGGGCGGCACTAATACAATGAAATGTAATAATAATGGTGTTGACGTCATGTTTGGGTTATATTATTGTAGTGACATTATTAGAATGCTCCAATGAATTAGAACAATAGACAGGTCGAAGCAGGTATTTTGTGTCATAACTGATAGTATAATTATTAAGTATTATATAGTGGTTCAGTTTCTTATCACATTTTGTACAAAGACGGAAAACTGGTAATTGAAATAGGCTATATTTTCCATCTAGAAACATCTGGTACAAACTAGCATTACATAATTGCTTGGTCAGTATGAATCATACTTACCGCAGAAATGCATACTATTTTTTGTTTTTTATCTTTTAATTAAACACATTTAGTAAGTAAATTACCGTAAATCTATATTAATCATCAATAACAGATAATTAACAAAATATTCGTTTGCATTGGTTTAACATTTATTTTACATGTTACATGTGCCTTACATATAACTTGTCGACCCCAACGACTCAGACTGGAGTAGAAAAATTAAAGAGTATGATAACCAGAGTTATACTGTAAAGGGTGGATAAAAAAAGTTTCTTCGCATTTAATATGAAACTATTCACTCATTTTGACAGAAAGTAAAACATTTGAAAAATGTCAGGACACAACATTTTACATATTTTTTTCCTTTTTTGAAATGTAACCGCTTTAATGTCATTAAAACTAACCAGATACAAAAAGTACAGCCAAACATTTTTAACAAGTTCGTATATACTAAATGCTACAAATACTTTTTCCCGATCTATTTTAACTAACCATACAAAGTTTCATCAAAATTTCTCTAGTAGTTTTGGTGCGTGATGCGAACAAACAAAGAGATAAACCTGTTAATTGTTTGAACACGAATTTTTCCCAAAAATATACCGAATATACAGATTTTTCCTCGTTACCATTTTATTATATGTATAAACATTTATTTCAATAACATATCGATGCTAACGTAGCGGGCGAGACGCGTCGGTGCTCAGTTTAGTACATATTCTTTTTGTCATAACCATAAATCCGAAAAAAGTTAGATTTTATACATTATCTTTGTTTTTGCGAACATATTTTATTACCATATATCAGTTATTTTAGTTATAATGTGATATAATTATTACAATCTTTTTGACCTGAATTCAGTTACCTTTATATTATTAATATATTATTTTACTAAATTGCAAATGCAATATAGTGTAGTATTTTATTTTATATTGCGTAGTAATTGAAGTAGATAATTTTATAATAGAGTCTAACACAATAATGGAGCATCATTATTAACCTGGTAACCTAACCTGGACCGCAGCACCCGTCGCTAATTAATTTAAAATCAGTTGCCCATTTAGCAGAGGTTTCCATTCAATTTATTTTTAGATAATAATAATGATATGAATATTTCATCGCCATCGGCGGTTTTGTCCGTATGTATATAATAAGCCTTTCATACGTCGGGCCGTGATTTAAACTTGAAGTTATAAGCCCCGACAAACCAAACCATGCTTGAACTTTTCGATAAGATAAATAATTACCGGGCCTGTTTTAGAAGGATCTACGTGACTGTTACTGAAAATATAATCTTTTAAGAAATAAAAATAAAAGCTGAGGAAGAAATCTCGTGTTTTTGTTAAGAATATGTACAGGTAAAAAGATTACTCCCACGAGATACATTACACGAAACACGCAAATCTCAAGACAAGCGTAGCGTTTTAGATAAGATACGAAAGCATTTATGTGCTTCATAAATATCTATATATTGAATATCCTGAGATAACATATATATGATTCCTTTTTTCATTCTGCTAAGTACTAAATCCAAATGTGTGAATGTCGAAAATTGCAAAAAAGATATAACATAAAATTGTGAATAACGTATATTATAATAAATTTTAGCACCAGTATAATCAGATTAAAAAATATCTATGAGTAACACTTGAAAGTTGTAAATAATTCAATTTTTAAAGGTTATACTGTGCACTAACACGTTATAGAAGATGTTTTATATATAGTACCCGATATATTTTGTTCTGTTATATATTCAGATTGTCATAACATATTCTATATCGACAAATAATCTCTTGTCGGTTAGTAATAAGTAATTGAACTATAAAACAGTAATTTATTTATATCATTACGTTTTATTTCGTTTCGTGCATGTGTTTTAAATAGCTTTAGGTGTGTCTTGCCATCAGTAATATTTATTGATATTTATTGAATAGTTCCGATTCTTAATAATATATTAATTATTAAGTGAGGTCAAATCAATATCAAACTTCATACTAATAGCATACCACAATTCCAGTTGCCAATGTTTCTAAGAAATTGTGACCGTGTTTACAAATGACTGAAACATACATACATTTTATTTTTACACACTTTTATCACGTACACATAAACTGGAACGTTGGCTGAAAACTTAAACTACTTCAGCATTTTTAAACAAACTTGTTTATAAATCTAGTTTTTGCTCGAAGATTTTTTTCGTTTAGTACATATTACTACTTTACGTTACTACGTTTAATACATATTAGTACTATTAGTATTTGAAATTTGTGAAGTGCATTTTTTGAAAGAAGGTATGTTTGTACACCTATATAGTAAGAGTAGGTAGTTATTAGGAAAGTAGGTTACAGGTTAAAAAAAACAGTTATAATTATAATATAGTTAGAGTTTTTAATATTTAATTTTTCTTAAAATAAATAATAAGGCAAATATTTCAAAATATATATAAAATTAACTAGTGATTAGAAATTCATACAATTATTATAGAAATCAAAAATATAATGCTACTAATAAATTAGACTTATAATAATAAAATTAAAGTTTCTGATTTGTTTTAGTATGTTAGTAACTGCCTGTTTTATGGTAAAAGAGTACATTACGAAGAGCTATATATCAAGACTAAGTGTGCTTTATATTATGTTGCCGTGTGTACACTTAGGATGTTAATATAAAAACAATTACAGATCTTCAGATAAGTGCTCTAGAGTCCAGAATCCTAAAACTGTAGATAATAAATTTGCCCGTTGTACATCCGTGTGTTTTCTCGAATACTCAAGTATTATGGCCTAAGCGCTTATCTTGAAACAAAGTGCTGTTTCATATAGTAAAATAAAATAGAAGTATAGTTTTTCTTTTTGTATTTGTTTGTCTTATATTTTTCTAAAAGTTTTGGAAATATTATTCTTTACCATAGTTCCAATAAACATTCTTAAATTTTACCAAATTTATCATTAATTTAGAAACATGCACTCTCGTAAGTTTAAGCTTATACTTTAAAAAAAAACCACTACCACATTATAGAAAACAATATATCAGATGTTGACGCAGCCTTACCCTCTTTACCTAATTAAAAACCGGTATCATGACCCAGGACCTAAATCACGGCCTGAATTGATTTGGACCCATCCCACGCCCCTAGCCCGGATATTTTAGCATCACCACAATAGCCAGCAGTTCACGAAATAATTTATCAAGCACTTCATGAAGAATACCAGGGCTTTTGTTAATGGACATACTTTATTGAGAAATATCATGCTAAAAATACTTGAAGAAACTTGGTACTTATTTAAATGTTTAATTACTTTTTCATCAGAAGGCCACGAACATGCTTCTTCTGGATGTTCATACCTGTCACTGAACCAATAATTCCTGTTGCATATTGCAAAGGAGCATTAAGCTTTCTTAATGTAAACATATTTTTGGGATATAGGTAACAACTCTTACGTTTTATATAGTAGCAAATATATTAAAGTAGCAAATTATATTGTAAACTAGCTGTGCCTGCGACTTCGTACGCGTAGATTTCGATTTTGATAAAACGTACTCTTTGTACTTACCAATGTATGTAAAAATTATAAACCTTCAAACTGGTAAGCAGCAATGGTACGACAATAAGAGAATTATGAACTTCTTTATTTGTTAACCGATTGTTAAAAAATATATATATAAAGTGCATCCCATGACAATATATTCCCGAAAACTGCATCCAAATCGACGAAACCGTTTCTGAGATTAGCGTGCACAAACATACAGACATACAGACGAACAGACAAAATGAAAAAACATTGTTTTAAGTTCTCTTGCTTATATATAGGTCCACCTGTATGAATTTTTGGAAATATTTTTTCGTGTTGTGTGCATAACTAAAACACAAATAGATAAACAGATAAAAATTTTAAAAATTCCGAAAATTTATTCTGTTAATTATCACTTTACATCCTGGTATATTTTTTTTATATTTTCAATGTACAAATATTACTCCTCTAGAGATTTATTACAGGTATAGAATAAGATTTGCATGGTATCTATTACGTGATAAACATAAATTGACATAACCTTTTTATTTCTTAACCGATTTAGATGAAATAAACACAAAATGTTAAGTGAAGACTGTGATAATATATGCCTGAAAATTGCATTTAAATTAGTTAAGCCATTTCTGAGATTAGCGTGCACAAACACACAGACATACAGACAAACTGAGAAACCATTTTTTGGGTTCTCTTGCTCTTATGAAACCCCTATGATGTTTTTTTTTTTAATATTTTTAATATTTTCCGTCTTCAGAAATGGATCAGTGACAATTTTATTATATGTATACCTAAGAAATTAACATAAATAATTTGAAAAAAAAGTATCCGTTTCAAACTTCCACATCAAATACTAACTGATGGGTTTTGTTTAAACCTCGGTTAGGAAGGGATGATACGGCATCCCAAATCTTTACCAGTATTTACGTACGTCCACTTTAAACGCCCTTTAACAGTCCTACGCAAACTGGTTGCCCCTATACCCTTGTAAATAGATCGAAATAGCTCAAGTATCGTTTCGGGGATACTAAGAAAAAATGTGTATTTAAAATCCGTGGTTTCCGTTAACTTTAAGCGATTTTGTTTTAATCCATTTTTATAAATAGTAAGTAGTAAATTATACAATATCTATGATCTCAATCATCGTTATTTATAAATTATTACACTATTCGGTATATATGACAATTCAAATGCAATATTTATATATTGCAATTTTTGAATCAAATAACGACTTCGAAGTATGTATTTCAAAATTTCCACACTAAAGAATGCTAACTCAAATTCACAGTCTCTCTTGAATTTGAAGTGAGTTAAAACAAGCAATTTATTTCTCAAGGACTGTAAACAATATAAAACTATTGAGAAAGCTGTTAGGTAACTCGTCTATGAACAAAGAGAAAACCGACTAACGAGACGGCGATATTTAGTAACTATATCTAAATGCTTCACTGCTTCGTATAACTTAACTTTAAACTGAATATCAGAAAGCTCGTCCCCTAAAAGGTTGTTTTTGATCCACAAATTGAATATAAATCTGTATTACGAAAGTAATTAAAGTGGCTTGATAGCTGTTACGTATTTTTAATTGTCAGGACCTACAAGGTGAACATAGGTCAAGAAGCAAATCAAATATGTATTTGTATGATTTTAAGATTACCGTAGGTCTCTTATAATATCGTCTTAATTATGTATATATCATTCTTTGATAAATAAGTATATAAATGATATTCACATACATTGTAGATAAAAAAAATACAAAATGAAACAAAAACAAAAAAATACAAATTCTTAATGTTTATTTGGACAATATTTATTTATCTATGCAATCCTCAAAACACATATTTGACTAAATAACACTATTCTTAAACTAAGATTACTTTTGAAAGATAGGTACATTTTTACTTCGGTAAAATCAAACTTTTGTTTAAAAAAGAACCTATACTTAAGTATTATACTTAACTTTATATAGTCATGTCCAAGTATCATATTTAGTTTTTTTTTCATACCGACACCTGTTACTATTTTAACATATATGTGGAGAAGAATCCGTTTGTCTTTGCTTTACTAGATGTAATGTCTACTATGTCAGTAAAAATTCTTTCATTATCACACCAAAAAATTAAGACAAAATAAAATACAAAAAGGCTAGATGGATTTTAATGCATTTTTGTGTGACTGTTAGCTTAAATACCGACTCAATATATAAGATATTTCAATTTCGATAAATAATATATATTTTTAAGGGACCGCCGAAATGATGACCAATAAACAGAATGCTTGAAAAGATGGTTTTTTAATAAACTTAAACAGGTTTCTAACCAATTTCAAAACCATTTCAGATTTTAACTTCATTATTCAAATGCACTATTTTTAGAAAGCCAGTTTTAATACCTTATTACAAGTAATAAATCCGACCGCCTCCGGATAATCGCGAAGATTAAGTCAGAGCTGAGAAATAACTGAGAGAAGGTTGTCTAGAATTTCCCAAGCAGGCTCTTTGAATTATACTTTCGAAATAATATTTCAAATGAGACTTCTTTTCAGTGCTTAAATTAAAGTTATCTTCATTTTGTATCGCAATTTCAATAATCACTCGCTGTTCTTCAGAGTGTCTAAAGCTTTTAGCTTAACTATATAAAAGCTTGCCTTTAATTGATGAATCCGAGATTTGATTCGCGCCAGTAATGAAATATTTGAATAATGAACAGTTATATTTATCTATCTCACTGTTATGTAAAACTTCGTTAGAAAGCCTACAAAACTTATAAGAAATTATTTGATGATTGTGCAGTTTAATAAATTAAGCGTAATGGGAGTAAAAGGGTTTTCAGCTTGGCACCAAGCAGAATGAAATTGATAGATTAGCACTTTTCAATTACTTTAGTTTTATAACTGATTAATTTTAAATGATTAAATTATTGAACATAGCTTCTTAAGCTATGCTACGCATTAATATCATTCAAACATTTTGTTTGCATTTCTGAATAAAAATTTCCTAACATAAAACGCAATAAAAACTATTTTTCTTTATTATCCTCACAATTTTGATATAATGATCAAGGAAAATTGTGAGAAAAATCTTACCAAATCTAACTTGGTTAAAACTTACATCGTAAAGTGTAACCTCGAGCAAATTTTATTAGTCCATTGGAGTGGAGCTGTCGATTCGTGTCTTGCGGGTCACTTACGATGAGGGTCTCTAATTTAATAAACAACGCCCCTGCAAATTAGTGTATGTTGTCTTTCAATACGTAAGAGTGTGGATAGTAGATTCCATTAATATCATTAGACACTTTCTTGGTTTGTTGATCACATTGATGTCGTATCAGACAGGGGTAGCGTGGAGTTTGTTTTAATAAAACTCATTAGTGGTGTTGTTTCCGTATAGGATTTTTCGAATGTATACGCTATCAAATATAATATTGTTTATTTAAATAACGCGGATTTTATATGTGTATGAAGCAATATCTGCAACTATAGAAAACGATAAACATCTCTTCCAACCACGCAAGTGGAATTCCGATTTAAGGTAATATAATATAAATAGGTATCTGGTGGACTTAAATTAGTGATTTCTCACGTGACTCGGCACTTTAGCAAGCTTGTTTGTTGGAGTACTCATACACTAACATTTTTTAATGAAAATTTTTATTTAAAATGTCAGATCTTGAAATATATTTTTTTATCATGTGTTTTATTTTCTGTTTAATATAGTGAAAAAAATTGCATTTAAACCATTTCTTATAAATAGAATTTATTTAAGAAATGCATGTAATAAAACTGTTTTAAAAATGGTACCCTATGCTAAAGATTGATGTCTATATCAAGTCTCGGATAAATAATCGATACTGCTTGATATAGAACAGCAGTTTCCGGTTTTTATAGTAATTCGATAACTTCAGATACTGATCCGCGTTTGTCATATATATTACTTCCCGTAATCATTAGAATACAACAAAAAAGCTATAGATTAACTTTACCTGTGTCTTCCATTCTTCTAGAAACATCACAAGAACATAATTAAAAAGCATCTTAAATGAAATTAAAACAATTAAGCAGAAACTATAGGTATCTAAGTTAAATAAGATCTCTAGCCATTGTTCAGAGATAAGCACTACGAAGTAGTTGCGAGGAGATGAAACAAAGACTAAGCTAAAACCTATGCACGGGAATTAAGATAACAGTATTCTGAACTTGTTTCCAAGTCAAGAATAAGAACTACTTTAGATACAAAAGACGGTACAAGGAAGAAATTATGTTTTATTAACATTTGATTTTGATTTTTAGTATGCTTTTGATATTGGGATAGAAATGGGTTTTTATAATCCTCATTTTCGATTTTTTACAATATCCTGACTCATATTATGTTCACTCACGTAAGGGTCTTGACCCAATCCATTAACTTAATAACCAAGCCGAAGGTTATTAAATTTTAGTGTCGCCTGCGGTGTCCTACATTTTCACTTTGCCCAGAGCACTATCGCTATGTATCTGTGCGTAGTGTATTTTTCAGTTTTATTAATTTCGAATTTCATTACCCCATCTGTCAGAATAAATTCCAGAGATATTTTCCAGATATTTTTTCAGTGTCATTGTATGGGAATATTGGAAAAACCTTTCAAAATATTCCAAATAAGTCATCAGCGGTTCGCTCGTTACATAATATTTGGCAAGAGTAATTTGATTTTGTAAAACTTATTTTTCGTCATTGTTTCTTTGACATTTATTGGGTTTAATGTAATTGAGATTGTAAATGAAATTTTTAACGTATAGCTACGACAGATAGTGCTTTAATCTTGTATAAGCCGTGGACATTTTTGATTCCACATGCTTTATTTTCCTTTTATTATCTCTTACATAGATGGCTTTGAAGTCTCAAGTGGGCACTTTAAGAAAGAGTGGTTTAAAATATATTTATTACAATATTTTATAATATTTTTTATTAAACAGAAATTTTGCATTGTGCTTTTTATAAAGTTGTTTGGAATCCTGTAAATAATTTAATAATTTCAAAATGACCAATTTTTCATAACAAATATAAAACTAAAAGCATTAAAATTAAAGATAATTTACCATTGAACCTATTAATGCGATATTTTTTTTACACTCTTATTTTTATTTATACTTTCTGTATATGAGGTATTGTAAATTCATTTTCTTTTATACTATAACAATTATAAGTACATAACAAACAAGCCCTGCAACACTTAGCGAACTTAAAGTACTTTCTCATTACTGCTTTTGTAACTTGCGATTACAACCTTTATCCTTATTAAAATAAGATCTAGATTTCTTTTTTTATATAATAACAAAGAACAGCAGATCGTCTTTGATATTACGAAAAATAAACCGTCGAAATTAAATTTTCCACGTGCCTCAAGTGTTACTTGGTCGAAGTGCTTTATAATTACTGCCCATGAAAAAGAATCGGTTATGAATTCGTCGTCTCTTTCCCTCAGCACTCGACCTATATCAGAAACTTGTTTTGCTTTTCAGGCCAAGAGGCGGTAAGGACGGTGAAATTTTACATACATCTAAGTTTTCTGCTGAGTTTTGACAAATGATTCTATAGCCATAAGAATTATATTAACCCTATAGTAAAACTTGATAAGCCAATTAAAATTTAAAATTGAAATGGTATGTGTCAGGCTAATGCAAATATAACGCAAAGAAAAAACTATACGAAATTTTATTTACTATGTTAGAGGAATTCAACATTATAAAAAAACCGAAAACTCATAGCACAAAGGCGGTTTTTTTATTCCGTGGTTCTCTTATTTGCAGACATATCTTTGTCAACATAAGTTTGTCAAATATAATGAATAAACAGTTACTTTTTAACGAAGTTTTTACAGAGCTTTAAATATTTTTTAAAATCAACTTAGAAGTAAGGATATTTTAATAAATAGTGTAAATGTTGTAATTTGTTTCAGACTGGCAAGCACTTTCACCGCACATCACTGCTCATCAAAGCCTTCAACCACAAGTTCCGTCTTGACCTCGAGCTTAACACGTGAGTACTTATATCAGATGTGGACACACAAACACAACTATTTACTATATTCAAAAGTTATGTCAATCTAGCAAAAAATAATTAATGTCAAACATTATTATCAAATTATTCAACATAATATATATTATGTGTAGTACGTAAAACGCGTAATATTTACAACATTTTAATGATGTTCCAGACCAGTAAACTTAGAACCAATGAACAAGCTAATAAATCCATGGATCATCACCCAATTCTAACAACAGTAAGGCAACAATACTAATGATAAAATTAATAAAAATATATCGGACAAAACGATATTCTGGTTTCGGAACGTGAAATCCATTTCTCATATGATCTTTGGAAATAATATATCATAAACATAAAGGCAGCACTTAACGCTCAGACACGCTCCTCGAGCTTATCATAAAAATGAAAGAAATCCAAACAAATGATTCTTAGCATTGCTTTCGAGTTATGCAAGTTTCATTCCCCTCGCTCTCACTTATGTAAGTCTATATTGCTTTCTCTTTCCCCACCGGTATCGTAACTTCTCAATTCGATGATGTGATATTTCATTTATAGGGTCTCACGAAATTTTGTTTTCAACTTGGAGCGAATCGTTTATTCTAGCAAAAGTTTTCTGTAACAATCCCAGTACAATAATACACGAAAACTTCATTCAAATCTTCTCAGAACTTTATATTAAAGCGCAAGGTCACTTTGCAGCTTTGAAGTAATTAAAATTTAACTTGTGCAAATGTTTTTCACGGCCTTTATAGTTTACCTTTCTCAACTGAATATCCCTCGATCTATTAAAATGTGCTTTATTATACCTAAATAAGCATGTTAATAAAACTTATAATGTAGCAAATTTGTACGAAATTAGAAAACACACAAAATATACATGAAAAATTCTTTGCTCTTCTTTTAAATTCCTTGCAGTACAAACTTGCAGAAGAAACGCCGTAACCGCCGCCGTCGAAGTATAAAAACGAATTTAGTGGGCTCCGTACGGTATTCCAGTTTAACACAAAGAATATGACAAAAAGTAAATTTACACTCAACCTAAAAGGAGACTAAGAACAAAAAACCGCTTCAGCGCTGTACACAGAAATTCAGTTTTTTTACGGCTGTGCAGAAATTTGATTGGCGCACAAAGAGCGTTGTATGTTTTCTGCGTCGTGCTCATACGTTTGTTTTTACATCGTATTAATGAAGTTGTCTCTAACGTGGTGTTGGATTGGTTCCAAACAGATGCACTTTGACTTTACACTCTTCTATTTGCCTTATATACAATATTAATTTATCTTGTAGTCACAGATAACAAATGTTCTTCGTAAACACGCATGTTTTGTACCAAAACAAATATAAATAGATTTGTTTAATATTTGAATCATAACCTAAATATTAACACAATAAACTGTTTCAAAATGAAATGAAATCGATTTTAGTTAATGTTTCTGAGTAAGACTGCAATATAGAAACGAATACCAATATCATACCTATCTCAGTAAAATGAAGGCTTACAAGATGAGCTTTGAATTGGAAAATCGTGTGGAGTTACTCCACAATAGATTGAAGACTAGAGATGGATTGATTTCAAAAGGTGTACTTAGTCTGAGTGTAATCCAATTTGAAGTTCTTACCTTTGTAACGAAAGACAATAGTAATTATTCACATGGATTTAGATTTACGATTTCATTCTCTCCTTTAATAAAACCTTGAGTTTAGTTATTTTGACACATGAGTGCAAGTATTAGCACAATGCATGTTTCTAGGAATATGACTTAATAGTGTAATCTTATTTTAAAAGCAAATTGTAATTTGTGCCACCTTCAGTATCCTTAAAATTGACACAGTAATTCCTCGGATTCGTTACCTAAATCAAGCCCCTTGCAGGAACAGCTTAAAAACGTCACCTCGGATTTCCCGTAACTCATATTTTCCCTTGGGCGGTAATTTCATGTTATATACCATCTTCCCGCCCAAATTTCCCGTAATGCGTAAATATAACAACCTACTTAGATTGTCCCTTTACGATACTCGGGAAAATAATAAATAAAACGTGAAATTTTACGATCTCTTGGTGGGATTCTTTTTATCATAAACTTAACATATCGCCTACTTTGTTTTAACGACTTCATAAAACTATAACTATTCTTAGGAGTCTTAATAAGAATACTATTTAAAAATATCTTTACTGAAAATCTTTACTAAATCCTGAAACTACTGAACCGAATTCATTCACCATTAAAAAGCTTAATTAACTTTCTGATCAAAATAGATTCTTTTTACTATATTTCATCCTAAATGCTCATCATATTTCATAATTACAAAACTACGTAATACACAAAGAATTTGCAAAACACTACAAAAGAAGGAACGAAAAAATGTCAATATGCATCCTACATAATCATTCGGCGAGATGTTCACATGTAATTAGTATATAATTAGATACAATTAGTATACAATCTATTTATAAAATTTTTAGTTAGTTCTGTGATATGATTATTGTAAAAAATCAGGCAATCAATAACTTTGGCTTATCCTGCATTACATTTTGAAAACGTTAAACACTCCCACTTCAGTTTGATTCACATAAAAAAACGTTAATCGTTACCAACTAGAATCCGTATAACAACAACAAACATATTTTTTTATTTGTCTACAAAAGATGCAAATTTGCATATTTGCTACATTCAATGATTTAAAACAAAACCGATTTTTGGTTGAATACATTTTAAGGCCATTGAAAATGTATAAAATATCACACAGAAGCCATTTTTCATTGATAATGACGCATCGAAACGGTTCGTCATCGCAGAGTAATGTATTTTAAATTGAATTTTATTGTAATGAATTGATTAATTGTCCTCGAGTACGTGTCACAGAAACAAATGGTAATTTTATTTGAACCACCGAATTATTTTATAATCACGAAAACAGAAAAAATATGATTCAAATTTGAAATCTTCAAACATGTTCATGTAAAATTATTAATTTACAATAAATAGAACGACAACACACGAATGCTTCGATTTATTGTATTTATGAAATATATAACAAAAATATTAACTGTAAAATATATCATAGAATATAATTAAATTATATTTGTCTTATATAAATCAATGTTTGATATTCCAACATCTATGAAGATATTATTTGTATTGAAATCGGAATCTAGGTTACGCTTAATAATTTCAAACTTACAAATGATAACGCTAAAATGATTTCTCATTTAATAGAAATAGTGAGATAATAGATACAGAAGATAACTGATAATGATAATTACAAATTGAAAAGTCACTTGAAACAATATTATATTATATTACTGGATTAAGATGGAAATTAGTATATTTCTCATTATCATAAATCAAAGAAGTTGCAAATTTATATTATTAGCTTTGGAGTGCGTCTTTTATTTATGATCAAAAATATGGAGTACTGTTTTCAAAAATAAATAAAAAAATAAGCAATAAAATATTATTATAGTAATGTAGTGAGTATGTCAATAAATGCATTTCAAAATCTCTCAATTTGAAGAAATAAATCTGTCACTCTGCAAAATATTGCTCCTTTATAAGAAGACAGCTTAAGGCCGTGCGGTCGCAGATAAGATAATCCCACAGGACCATCCCATGTCTTCCCAAGGGTGCCGTAAGAGTCAGCTAAGACACAAAAAAAATGAATACCATCCTGCGCCACCTATCTGAAACTTGGTTGAATCCAACAAGCACTTATAAGGAGGGATGACTTCGTGTCGGCAGCTGATCTTCGAAAATCGAAGAGCCGGTGGATTATAAGATGATCTCTTAGATGGCAAAATCAGACGATGTTCCGGTCGAAATTACGTTGTCATCTCATGCGTTCGTTAAATGTTTATTATAAATATAATAAGTCATTATTTTTCTATATTTCACTATACCGTAATATTTACTATGTACATAAAGCAGACATATTTATTACGTATTAGGTACATATTTTACGTCTTGTATCTTATCTTTCCTTAAATTAGAAATCTAAACATTTCGAGACCTACTAAAACACACAAAAAAAACAGAAAAAACACAAATTCAATCTTTTAGCTAGAATTAAGTGAAATATATATATGTGCAGGAGAATAAATGTATGTATATTGTTATAAGTAAACATAGACAGTATAACAAAGACCTATCTCTAAAATATAAACAAATGGAAATTAGACAAAAACAACAACCTTGTAAAAGTTGAATTGAATGAAGTAAACTTTACGACAACCGCTAACTACCGCTCAAATGTAAATGCGACCATTAATTTAATTTTCCACTTTCACAAAATCGTTCGGATCACACGATGCCCGATTCAGACTTTTTATCATCGAAATTTGCATAATTGCGTAAATTGTTATCGTTTTTCTCATTTAATTGCTGCAATATTTGTCTAATCTTTGTGATTGATGTCGTAAAATTTCCTTTCACCATAATTATTTTAACTTCATATTTTTATTTTCTGTTTAATCTAGCTATGATGTCAAAATGAATTCTTTTTTAATTTTAGGGATGAGTAAATAAGATAAGATGAGCCTAACTTTTAAAATGACCACGTTATATTTGCAGTATGATTTCTCAATTCAATACACAAAGTGATTCGGCATTCACATAATGGCTTATTAAAAGTTTCAACCCCTGTTTGCAATTGACCTACAAACATGGAATTTCATATATTGTCGTACTATCCCTTTTGCTCTTGTAAGCTATTCGTATCACCGTCCTTGTTATGTAGGGGTTAGACCCTCAAGTTTTAATTACCGTTGCAATGGCTGGGAGCGGTTCAGTACGAATGTTTAACATTCGAAATTCTTTTCTATTTGGTTTTAATCTGTTAATATTAATAACACCTAAATTATCTGACTAAATTTATGTAAATTATATTTAGAATAACAATGAAGCGAGACTTAATTTTGAAAAAAAAATAAAAACAGCTTGCACAACTTCATAGATGTTTCATAAGCATATATTCTTATAACTTGGAATAAACGTTATAAAAAATTAAATGATCACATCATTCTTTCCTGTTAGATGCCAGTAGCACAGAATAGTGCAAAGTTGCTATTTTGAGGAAAAATCTTAAGAGTACGATGATACGCAAACAAGCATTTAAATAAGATCTATGTGTTTACTCGAACAATGAAGATTTTTATATAACTATCATTATTTCTTTCCATAAATCACGAGTTTAAAATAAATATATTTTCACTAATACAGCTCTCACACCCTGTTTTTCTGAGAACACGATAATGGCCAAAAATAACTAAAAATTGTTCTAAAAAATCAGCTACGTTTTGAAAAATACGTTTAAATAAAATAAAAAACGCTAATTTATTAAAGATAGTCTGATAGTAACGTGATGGCTTAATTTACATAGTGACAGAGACAACCTTTAAGAAGTAGCAAGTTCGATTATTGTTTGTGTTCAAAAATGTGTATTTTTATTTAAAAAATGTAACGATAATCATTTATAACGACAGAGATAATTCACCTAAATATCCTGCCGCTAGTGTAATTAGGTCAATGGTGTCTTAGCGAAAAAGTTTGTTTTTCCGATCGTAAATTTTGCTAACTTTATTCTTTTCAACCTCACGAACTTTATGCAGCGGAGTTAAAAATTCCGTAGGTTACTTGTTTCTATCTTAAAGTTTACGTCGGAATTGATAACATCTCTGTTCCCGCTGGATTTTAATGTACCTTCAAAGTTTACATTTTGTTTGGTTTTAGTTCGTTGATTCAATCTCTTTCAAGCGGGATATCGAAAGTAGTTAAGTATTTTTAATATGTTTGCCCAAAAAATACTTGGAAACAATTTTAAGTATAAAATATGTCTTAGGGTAAATAACATTCTGAAACAAATTGAAATGGATGTTATAAATGGAAAATTCCCTAGCGCTTAGAACTCTTACATTTAGGTAAAATGTTTCGGAAAATATCGCAGTTTCTTGGGAGGAGGTATTCATGAATTTTAGTACGATATTCGCAGAAATAACTCAATATTATCGTTATTACCGATGGAAACCTGATTACGCCAAGGGAATCATAGTTTGAAAGATAGATATAATATTCTCTTGATCTAAATTACCCTTGTTATTAATTTGTCAAAAGGTTTATATATTTTAACATGTTAGCTATAAACAAAAATTTTTTTTTTATTTCAGACCATCCTTTAAAATAAACAAAGGTATAAAACATCTGCAATCTTTAACAGTAAATCCTATATCCCTTATAGTAAGTATCAAACGTTTAAAAGAGGCGTTCAGCCCATTCGTTTGTTTGCTTGGGACAAACCACGGGATTGATTCCAATCTAATTTCACGTGATGTAATTCGTTTCCTAACCGTTGATCCAGCCTTGTGATATAAAATTAGATACGTAAACAAATATACGTAAACAAATATACGTAATGTGATCTAACTCTGGTCGTGGAACTTTGTAAATTACTCCGTATTGATCTTCGCTTCTCACTTACGAATCTCGTGTAAAAATTGTTGATTTGTTTCATATACGGGAACGCATTGCATGCTGAAATTTAAGCAAAATGTTCATATATACATATATATATATATATATAGTTTCCTTTCACCATCATTGTTATATCTTCATATTTTTATTATCTGTTTCATTTTGATATGATGTCAAAATGAATTCTTTTTTTTATTTTAGGGATGAGTAAATAAAATCTATTTATCTAAGATCTATTATTTTATTATAAGATCTATCTTTATATAAATCTAATAATAGCTTTATAATACATAATATATAATTTTTGTTTGTTAAATTATGGTATTTCTTGCACCCGAGCTCTAAGATATTGAATAATGGAGTGAACGTTTGGCAGTCATATATCAAATTCACGCAAAACCTTCCTTGAGCGGAGTTTTCAATTTTTCTTTGTTACAAAATTTTAATTTTATGGTTCTGAAAATAACAAATATTGTTTTCTTTTTTATTAAATTCTAATTGCAATTATAATCTATATAATATAACTATTTGCAATAACCATTAATACAAATTACCACATGTTAAGCGAATTACAGAAATTAATTACATATTGGTGTATCGGTAATGGTCTATTTAGGGCATAAATCCTACAAAATACACAGCAAGACCCACCTTTGTTTTCGTTTGTATATGCTATAGGTATCTTTGAAGTGATGTCTCAGCCAGTCCCACGTTGGACGCCAAATAACATTATGTAAAGCTCACGCGATCGCAGTGATGTGTTGATCCAATTTACTTACTGAATTCACCTTTACCCTACGTAATAACAACCGTTTAGTGCAGGGGTAGGCAACCTTTTCTGTCGGAAGAGTAAAAATTACAATTTAAAAATTTCAAAAAAAAAAGTTTAAAAATTATCTATTTTCTAAAATAGATTACTATTAAGTATGTGGAATTAAAAAACCGCAAGTTCACACCTAACAATGCCTACCCGCATGTTGCCGACTCCTGTTTTGAAGGACAATATATATTGTTTTTATGATTGTGTTAGAGTAGAATAATTTTTAAGGTTTAAAGCAATAGGACAAAGGTTTGTTATTTACATTGATATTAATAAATCACTAGTGTGTTTTAGTCTTTGATAGAAGAGTTACATCAGTATATTGTATAATTATAAAGAACATTTTTATAAATAAATATATTATTTTATCTGTTATTATAACATAAGATATTTTTTATCTCGTTCATTATATTAACCCAGTGCTGAATAAATTCATTTTCCATCAAGTTTTTATTAATTAATAGTGGAAGTAAAAAGACGTCCTTTATTTTTTAAATCCCTAAAGCCTTTCAAATATTATCTTAATTTGAAAAAGAAGTTTCATTGTTCTATATAATATTTAAATGAAATTTTTGGAATGTATTTTTTTTATAAACGCAATTATCTAACTTACTTGTACATCATTATTATAATTACTCGTAAATATATATTAGTTTTATTTTTAAACGCGTCAGTTATCCAAATCACTTCGTGTGTTAACACCTACTGGGAAGACAAAATCTATCTTGGTGTCTATCAGTTTGTCAATTGTTGTATTTCTTTAGTAAATTTATCTAAAACAGTTACATAAAAATCATATCACATTATCTTAACTGAAATATAGTATGCAAAATGTTTTTAATGATTACAATTTCGGTGTCTCCAATTTCTTGGAACATCATACAAAATATATTTAATATGTAAGAAATAACAATATCTAATCTTCAAATCATCCGGTTTGTGATTTTGTGAAAGTCGTATAAATTATACGTAGATAAAGCGAAAATATATTACATATTCAAAAGGTTTCGGGAAGAATACTTACAAGTTTCATTATGTTAATTGTACAAAGGAAAAATGTTTTTATTTGGCTTTCGAGATAATAACTGTTCTAAAATTCATGCTTTAAATAAATATTTTTCAGATATTCGTTTATTGTATGCAAAGTTTTTGCGTATATTATTTGAAATAATATATTATTCTTTATTATCAGTATTTTAGTTTTAGACTATATAATATATATATAGTTTAGTTTCTTTGGAGAATAATACTTTAAGTAAAAGATACATTTTAGCAAATCTAAAGCTTAAACGTTGAAAAAAATTTGTTGCAAAGAATAATATTACTAAAATTAGAAAAACAAACACCAAAATCAGAGCCATGTAGATCATTATATGTGGAATCTGTAACATTTCCATTTTACAGGTCAGCTGTCATTTTTAATTTGAGTATGATAACATCGTTAATGCATTTTACATAGAGATGAGAGAGACGATGAAATGAGAGAGATGTCGTGAGAGACACGAGTCGCTTTAATATTATATTACCAAACGAGAAAGGATATATATTATTTACGGCATAGTTTTTGTGTATTCTATATGTATTTAAAATATATCCTCTAATTTAACCCAATCTTGTCACGTACATATTTTTTGTTCTTGTTAATAAAACGTTCACGTTTTTTAAACTGCGGTCAACGTAAAATTATAATATTGAGTCTATTGGCCGAAGAACAGATTGAAAAGACCAAAATGCTCACGTTTTATTCTGTTTATAATAGTTCAACCGAATAACAAACACATCCGACCAAAAGCTAATTGATTGTGTGCGAAAACAAACCTACTAATTAGGCCACGTGTACCAAATGCTAGATAGATAGATATCCAGTTATAGTTGAACCAATCAGTGGCTATTAGTGCCAGCCCTAACGAAATTACTGCGCTGAAATGCCTATACACCGTTTCATTAACGGTAATTAAATCTTCGTTTTTATATTAGTGTATATAGCAATTAATTATATCTTACAAGATATACCAAAATGCAAAGTTAAGAGAGTTCTGTGTCTTTTTTGAGAATAATTTATCGACTATTAATTTATTTTCAACTTGTTTTTACTGTAAAACTATTTTAAAAGAATCAAAGTTATTTTAATTTATTCGCTGCCGCAGCACAGAAGTTTAGCAAGTCAATGTTCTAGCGAGGTAACAAGTTAATTTGCGCTCAACATATACAAACACACTATCGCCGTGTTGGCAAGCCGAGTAAATTTATTATACAAGTAGCTGTTATTATTCGAAAACGGTGTGTTTTGGAAAACTTTATAATGGTGTTACTCAAAGAGGTTTCACTCAATGTTTCATATTTGAGTATACTGCTAAAATTAAAATAAAAACCACGAAACATAATATAAATACATTAGAAGACATATAAATTATATATTTTTTCCTAGTTTTGGGTATGACTTTTCAATTATAAAGAGGATGCAGTTAGTTAGGAAATATAGTAAATTTCTTCTATAATATTCATATGTTCTCAGATGGTAAGGTAATTTGCATTATCAAATGGGACTCGCCTGTTGAAATGAACGTATATCGTATAAATTTGCTGCTATCACACTGTAATATGAAATGTAAATAAATATGTAGGTATGTACCTAATTGCGATTTTCAAAGCATTGAAATTATAAGGTATTCAATGTAAGCACGTACACGAAGAGCTGTAAATCAAAGACGCGGCGGCAAAATTTATCACCAGACGCGGTAACTGGAACACCTGCTTAGTTCTCAGTAATAATATTTTATATCTGTATGTCTTTTCTACTTCTCTTGATAGATTATACTGAAAATTGCGAGTACTTTTGTTTTTTGTAGCGCTGAATATAACATTCTGGATTATTTTTTTTATCATGTTCGTGATTTGAGTGCGTATTCTTTTTTTTTTTGTTTTTTCTTAACTGTTAGGGTGACAATTGTTTAACGTTTGCACTGCCTAAATATATTGTAAATATAATAAAAAATATTTTTTCACTAAATGGGTTGAGATTTTAAGCCAGGCAAATATATATTAGTACATATTATGATTTGTATTTATAATTTAATAAATAAACCAAAGAATATGTTTGCTGATTTTTGTTTTGCTAGATCTCTTTAAATTATTTTTCAAAACTGAGGAATAATATTCCGTAAAACTCAATGAATAGAGAATTTTGATTTGATTAGAAATAATTTGGCATCAGTGCATTATTTGAATTTGTTTCCAAAAATAGGTAAAAATTGATGTCAAAACACATATAGATAAAGAATTTGCTTTTGGTTCCCTTATGTCTTTTGAAGGCAGTCCAATAATGTATATCAGATATTTTTCTGAGTTGGTTCTGTTTTTGAATAAATGCCTAATAATAAATTTAATATTTTTTTTATCATTATTTAACGTTCAGGATTTTCACATGTACATAAAGGCATGTCAGAGAAAATCCTAATATAATTTTACGAAAACTAGTTCTAGTTGCATTCTGAAGCACACAAACACCAGCTGCCAGATGGTGTAGGGTGGCCCTGTCTTTAAATATTTTAACGTGTTAGATTGTTTTTAACAAGCTTTTTTCTCTCTGTGTGTTCCTGTTTATAATCTACAGACTATTATTATTACTTCTGTTTTTGTTTTAATATAACATAATTGTTACGTAGGAACATAAATTTAGATTATAAAAATCTGCTAAGATGAATTTAAGTAAAAACAAATTTTAAAAAATGCTTTTAAAAACAGATAAATCGTGTCATTTTTATTGGAATACTTATGCTAATAAATTCTATTCTACTAATAATATTCTCTCCTGTCTTCTACAAAGTCACTCTACTCGCCGCAGCCGTTAGTGAGTTTGATGAATAATATATTCGCTTCCAGCGGGCGTGCATTAAAACTCCTCCGAGTTCTTCGATTTTCGTATGTGTGTGTAAAAAATAGTGGGTAAAAAGTTTATACATGTGATAGTTTCGGTACGAAACCATGCACTTAACTTTCAACTTTTGAAATTGATCAATTATGCAAGTTGATCTTAGAATAAATGAAACATACATATAAGTTTATCCACAGACATATTCACTATTATGCGGTTGAGATTTTGATCATTTAATGAATAAAATTTCTTGCCCAAATTGTTCTTTATGTTGTGGTGAGGTTGAAGATTTTTATCATATAATATATGAATGTGTTCACAATGAGGCAGAAAGGCAATATTTTTTATTTCCGAAGATACTGATAATTGGCGGATGTCGTAGTGCTCATCCTATATAGAAGAAAGTGAGGGAATTAATATAACTAGTTAAAAAATGTTTTAAAAAATAATGTGATAGGTATCTAATAATTTCTTGCATTGTTAAGTTATATATTTTATTGTAAATTAAATATTAAGAGTTTATTCCACAGAGCAACTTAGTACTGTGGGTCCAATCTTCTTAAATAAAAAAAAACAAAACAAAAATTAATTCTGAAATATTCGAATAAACATATATGAAAAGTACAAATAGTATTTTTTATTTCACAATAAATGTTAAGAATTTTGTGCACAAAATAACAAGGAGTGTTAAGCTAAAAACTCATCTCGAAAAAATAATTAAACCAACTAAAAACATATTGCTTTAAAGGACTACATATTTCACGGCAACACATTTAGCATTCAAGCATTTTATTTTACAGCGTGAATGTTAAAACGCATTGTTTTAGAAGCATTTTTGTGACTAAAAAGGGAAGTTTACAGGCTCTGCATGAGATATCGGATTATACAAAACGTGCCAACGACATGACATTTTATTCAGCCGCTGACTTTTACATGTCATTTGAATTCTGTCACATAAAGCAGAAATGTTTGCGTGTTAAAGTTTTTTATATCTATCATTAAATTTTTGATTAGTTTTATAGATACAAAATGGAACTTTGATACAGTTTGGAATACCAACAACAGTGAATCATCATGACTGGTCTGTCCTCATACCTAATAATTGGGGTTGGCATTATATGTCAAATTTTTTCAAGCTCTTATATCATACGTTATTTCAATGGGTACTTGCCTTCGCCTTTTAATTTTTCACGTACTCTATACATGATCTCATAACCCTCCTCATTAATACTTATATCTCTTCTTGCGTGTTTTTCTTCTAACCGCTTTAAGGTATCATACCACGGCTATCGACAATATTACAGAGAAAATTAACACTTAATAAATTAGAATAGATTTTTTCTATACGGTTTTTACAAAAGTATATAGATTTGTACAAAGAGATTCGACTCACGTAGACTCGTTTTATATCGATACCCTTTTATTTTGTCGAGGAGTTTATTAATATAAGATACGAATCTATCGGACTCTATCACAAAATTCTAACCTTAGTTTATCTACCCATTCAAAACAATTTATCGGTTAGATATTTTCTAAAAACAGTAACAAGAAATTTGATTGATAACTTCTAGATCTAAACTATTAATTATGGTTAGAACTATTAATTCTTCTACTTCACAATCCAACCACAAAAAACGTAATCAAACGTATAAATCTAAATGGATGTAAATATATCAAGCTATTTTAGGACTTATTTCAAAGTAATTCAGTTTATAATTGCATACAATACTGCCGAGCTACCAGTGCGAAAGTTCGCAGTCCGTTTCCTATCAAAGTCCTTGCTCAACCCTTTACTGTTCTTTCAAGCGTAAACTCTTGAAGCTACATGCTGGAGAAAACCTTATATAAAGTTTCTTATTATAATTGTCTTGTTTATTTCCTAAAGTTCAACAGTATGAATTATAACCTAACCTATATTAAATAAGGTTATTTATCCAGTATTCCATTAGCTTATATTATATTTACCAATCTAGCTAATAATTTGTAATGTTCGCGAAAATAAGGTTGCCTCGACTTATTTTCTAAACACTGATATAAATAATTACATCCGCATGAGTTAGCAAACCCCAACGAGCCAGCTAGTATGGCAACCAAGCTCAGCTTAGTGTGCTTATACTGACGCAATACATACACGCTTCATTAGAGAAGCCAGTCGAATGCAAGTTAAAAGCGGTAACGGAATATTTTGAGGAAAAATATTCTGTCATAAATATTTTATCCTATCTTTTTATTTAATTACAAAAAAAAATAAAGGCTCCTCCAAAGATAACATTTAAAATGTTGTCCGCTAGTCCAAGTTCTAGAGTTTTTCTAGTAAAAATATGCGTGAAGAAAGTAGAATTATTTAAGATCCCAAACGATATATAGACGTTTTTGAACCACAAACTACGATGGGCGTGGCTCTGACGTCACGAGCAATTGAATAACCGTTGCGACGTCATGATTAAATTTGTCCCAAATATCGGGTCCTGGCCGCATTCAGGTCGCGCTGAAATTCTAGTGAAACCACACGAATAGAGCTATTGCATTATGACAGTAGCCGACAATGTTGTACGAGGATTAGATTAAACATTATAATGGTTTTGATTGAATGGATTTAGAGTTATTAAATTCCTATTTTTTAATCTTTTTTGGAAAGAATAAACCTGTACTAATGAACGTAAGTTTTGATAAAATATATATTTTTTTACTATATATTAGATTATTTATTATCTTTATTGTCTAAATATTTCTTTAATATTAATATGTCTCTCGGAAAAATACAACGGAATTTGAAATTATTCGCTTTATGAACTTCCTGCTATATAATGAAGTTTTACACAACATTAAATAAAATGAAAACTAATTTCTGCAAACAAACTTCAAAGAAAATTAAAATAATTGTTAATGGAACATCACAAAGGAATGAATAAGCGAAACTAAACATAAAAAGAAATCAAAGCGAGTTCATTCATGTAACACTAATGTTCTTGAAAATTTAAAGTAGATTTTAATATGTATATATACTTTGTCAAGGTGGATATGAAACCTTTCAAACCTTTTTTTTTTAAACGACGCTATTAATGTATTCTATAGTACTATTGCGTTGCAATATAAACCTTTATTAAGTCTTAAGCCTAAACTATTAAGAATCTTATGTTTCATTACTAAGTCTATAAGAATCGAAAAAACAGAACAATGTCCCTAAAGAAACTTGTTCTCTCTTTTTGCACACCCTGAACATAAATTTCCAAAACAACATTTCTTATTCCTTCCTACTCTCTGGACTCCGCGTTTCTTAAGTAATCACAACTTTGATTTGATGAGACAAACAACCAGGACTTCCGATTTTATTTTTGCCAAGTTGGTTTAGATAAGGGAAATTCCAAAGACTAGTTTACCTCGAAGACTGCCATTGACTCACAGAGTGCTCAGGTTTTATCGACTTTAAATAGTAAGATTGAAAAATAAACAAGCATTTTGCGTTCGTGTTGTTTTTAATGAAATTAGATTATCTTTAAAATTGTTAAAATGTTGGAAATTGACTGATCATAGACAACACCCGTTTTTAGACATAAGACAATAGTTTTTTTATTAATATATCTATGAACAATAAAAAGTGTATATTTTGTTTAAGAGAAATCTAAAATTTGTAACTTACCAAGAATGTTTTAAACCAAAGACATTCGACAAAGACCTATCAAGAAGATATCAAAAACAATATACCGATCCTTCCACGTGAATAACCCTTACAAGGGAATTTGACACGTGCTATTTTCACACACTTATCTGTTCAGGCGTAAGCACCCAACGACTTCCCAACGACTAACGATCACGCTCCGATACGTAACAGACCTTACCATAATTTGATGATGCTTATTTTATCCGAAAATGGCACTTAATTTTATGGGCTTACAGTTGGTTTTTGATCTCCTAACAGGTTAAATTTTACAGATTATTTCAAAGAGACAGATCACAGTACTGTGTATTATGGCAAACGGTTTTTTAGTTTATTTTAGATCTCAAATTTGGTGATGCGTGATGGACGCAACTTAGCAAAATCTTTGTGTTCGCTTTTATAGTTCGGTCGAGTGGAAGGGTTAAAGGAAATATTTGTGGAACGTTTCCGATGAACAGTAATTTGACAAAAATTTGTACCAATACAACATTTGTGTGTATTTGAATATCAAATAGACTACGATTACGGCTCGTGCATATACTGAAAGTATGGATTAAACATTTTATGTCTCTACCGTCTAGATCAAACTTTTTAGGCTTGGAAATAAATAAAATAAATATTCTTTTTTTTTATTTAATAAGTGTAAAAAAAATACTGTGGCTTTAAAGGTTGGATAAGCAGAGAAAAGAATAAACTTTGAAAATTATCAATTTACGCGCAGGCACTGTGTATAAAGTTCACGGACCAAGTTTTTATAGTTTTTCTTGATTCAAGACGTTTTCTTAAGAAAGTTTGATTTGCATCGCTTTTAAATGAAAACTTAAAATGGTGCTGCCATTTAAAGTGATTTTCTATAATGACTATTAAGGTCCAGTAATTTATTTTGTGTAAGCTTTGATATTTTATGGGAAAAATGGAATACAAAAAAAGTCCCAAAACATAAATTCTATTCCTCAACTGATTAATTTAATATCTTTCAAAAACAATTAGTAAATGAGCTAGATGTAGCCTCCAAAAAATATTTCATTATATTTCGTGAAACGTGAAAAATAAACTGAACAAAGTATTAAATATCTATAATTATATTAGTATTAATTAATTCAATACTTCTAAAAAACCTTTTTAATAAAAGTTTGCACTTTTAAATTTTAAAAAATAATCTTTAGTGAAGAAATATTTGATTTGGACTAAGTCAACCGAAAACTGCTGCAAGAAAAAGTATTTATAGATGAAATTTGTTTACCGCGAAATTTCCGCTTCGAAAGGAAGTTCGTTACGATCTGCATTTTAATTCTCCACATCAAAAATGTATTTATGCACAGTTATTTAAATACGTCCAATGAATCGGGAGCAACAATAAAAGTCATTTACTTTATATATTTATATTAGATATCACACTCAATGCAAATGGTTGGTGTATGGTTGTATAAATCTAGAACTCATAGAATGTATACGAGATTCATAGGTTGAGTCTATTTTATGCTCATTCTATAGTTATTTTAAATTAGAACCTAATTTGAGTAACCAAAAAACACAAGATATTAAATATATATCTTATGTTTTTTGGTAACTCAATATTTATTAAAACTTAAGTTATTTCAAATGAAATGTTAAATTAAGTCAACGGAATTCCAAAATTGACATATTGACAATTGATACATAAATAAGTTAACATAAACAATATTATTTTCTTTACAACGTGTCACTTTAGAATTCAGAAAATAAATTGTATATTTAGTTAATTTTCAAGAATATATTGTTTTGTATACAAATAAAACAATTTTAACTGGTATTTGAAATACACAAATGTAACAGAACGCTGTTATTGTTGCAAAGCTTTTCAAAATATTCTGTCTATAACAATGAAAATCCACCCCAGTTCCCAGAAACGAAAACAACTAATAAAACTTCGCAGTTTATTTGCCAGCAATATTAATTTGAACCTCCTGGTTTATCCCTCGAAACTTATTGATGAGTGTTGTGGCAAGATAAATTGAACCGTGTCATTGTTGGATAGAGTTCAAAATTAATCACCAACTTCCGTAGTTCATTTATTCGGTTACACGTCAGATGGCGCTATTAATGAGAGCTGCAGCGTGACGTCATGGGCGCTGTTATTGGCTATTGTTTTCCACAAGATGCAGTTGCTATTCTCTTACTCTAATATTTCAAAATTGATGTCGTCTCGCTGTAACTTTATAACAACAAGAGCACGAATAAGACACATACGATGAATGGCCGTTAGTTTTTGAAAATACTAAAAATCAGAGACACATCAAAAACAAATTTAATTGAGCTTTAAGTCATTAATTGTCATATATTCATCATTCAAAATATATCTATTGTAACCCAAGCAAAATGGATTTCAGTTTACATATTAATTAATAAAAAATATTCCCCAAAGTGCAGATCAAGCATTATAAGGTGAGCAAAATTTTTAAAAGAAAAGTTCTACCTGAGCTGATAAACGGAAACCGAGATACGAAGAAACTTTCTCCTTGGGTAGCAACAAATTAAAAGGATTTTGAAGTAAATTTGGAAAATCGAATATCTCGCATAATTTACAGTCTTGTTATTTAAACGTTTTTGTTTGAAAGTAACTTCAATATAAAATAGGTTGGATGTGAAGTTGCCAAATAATTTTACTAAAATCTATTTAAAACTTTATTAAAATGTTGTAATAGCGAAACTGATGTTATGATATAAAACAATATTAATACAATGTTTACATATTCCGAAAGTATTTGTCCTATGCAAACAAATAATGTATACCCAACCTATACAGGCTTATTTTTAATTAATTGGCCACATCTTGCAGACAGCCTCTCGATATCAATCCTAACAACATTTGTTCTACGCCTTTTTGCATATCTTGACAAACAATACACAAAAAACGAAAACAAAAAAATGTTTGCTGTCTTTTTTAATTATTACTCTGTATTTGGTAAGAAGTACTTAAAAGGTCAACGCCCGGGCGCCATATCTATGCTCAGAGGTAATGCCAGTTCAGAGGAGGCCAATTAATTACAAATAACCCTGTATATAACTATCAATTCTGTTTCAGGCAACTGCTAGCACCCAATTTGAAGCAAACACAATATCTCGCAAACGGCGCCGAGAGCGAAGTCAGAACTGTAAGTTAATATCTTTATTCATAATGGTTTTATTATCGATAAAATTATCATATTCATCAGCTTATCAAAAAATGGATATTTATTTTTTGCCATTATTTGCGATATACTTATAATACCTTACTTTTCAATTACTACAAACGAATTAAATAAGAATTATTGATACTTATAAGAATTATTGATACTTATATCAATAATTCTTATTGAAATGCGATATATTTGTAATAATTTAATATCATGTCCATTTTAAGTATTATAATACATCGCATTTTATAGGTATCAATATTTTTTAATTAATTCCTTTGTAGTAATTGTAAATAACATTATTTTACTACCTATATTCGTTAAGTTTTTAGTATACAAAATGTACCTACATCATTAATACTCGCATTGCTAGAGTCGTCCGTTCAACCTGTGTAAATTGTTACTACTTTTATCGTTTGACATCACACAAGTTAAAATGAATGCAGGTAAATTATGACATAGTGTAATTTTATTTAAATCATGTTCCAAAGCACGCTAGAGATTCGTTTTGAAACTTTTAATCGCTGGCAGAAAGCGAACGGAGAAGATTAAGTGGTACAAATAAAACGACTCTCGTAAACTGCAGAGATGCGAGAAAACGTCACTATTGAAATGGAGCAAGCATGTAGTTTATTTTGCTTTATACTTAAAGTTTTGTTTCGATTCAGTTTGTACCAATTGACATCCAATTCGTTAAGTGATTTTTGGAGCACGTATATTGTTTATTTGATCTCTGGCATCTTCTCCTTCGCTTTATTTGTTTAGGTCACATGACAAAGTTAGTTTATCATAATAAAAGTATTAGTTTAGATCTGTATGTAATAAGTACAGTAGTACTATCTGCTGTCTAGGTGAAGTTTTTAAAAATAAAATATCAGGGTCCTATCTGTATCTTGTGAGTTGGGATATTGGGGATTTGTCAACCGAGCTGTCTCAATGGTAGAGCTTCGGTAATGCAGAAAGGAACCACTTGCAGGGAGATTGTCGAGGAAAGAGACTTGATATATATACGCTATTCCATTCGTTATTAGTAGTAAACATTTTAGTCACAACTAAAATAACCAGTTTTCAACAAATGAAATATAGCTTTTAACCATTTATGTTATACAATAAAGCTATAAAAACTTTCGTTCATTACCTAAGTTGACGATCCTACAGAATGGTTTTATGGCAACCCAAATAATTAAATAACTTGTTTACTGACAGGTAAGATGGTCTTGTAAGAACTGCTGCTTGTCTGGTGGGGAGCTTAAAATAAGTAATATCAAACTTTGCAATTAATTGATTCTCGGACTAAGTTTCTAAAACGACTTAAAATTTAAAAGACTCACTTAATTTACTCGTAAAATTAATAATTCTCTAAATTAGTTGATGATTTATTGTCATACTAATAGTGAATCTAAAATTGACAATATATTTCTCAAGAAACAAATATTTTTCATAAACTTATAAGCTTTACTTGTAGTAAAATTGTATCTTCATATACACTCGTCTTATTGCAAACTTGAATATAAAATGAGAATATTAAATAATATAAAAACATGGTCATAAACAATTAACGAGAGGTCACATATTTTCCACTGAACGACAAACAGTGTTGTTACAACTCGAGAGCAATTTGTGACGAATGGTCGGTTCGTTTTATTATTAGTAGAGATCTTTATAATGTTGACAGCTACGGCAATAACACTTGCAGGTTTGTTTTATTTTAATTTATACTGCAATATCAACAAAGTTGAATAAAACTGAGTAGAATTTAGGTTAATACTTAGAAAGTAATTTCCTATCCATTGAACAAAGTAATGAGTTTTACAAAAATAAATAAGTCTGCACCTCTTCAACTACCTATGATTTTCGTAAATCCAAATAGTTAAAGTACTATTACTGTGTATTAACAAATGATAAAATGGTTGTACTTTTTTATTATAAATACATAAATGATACTAAAAGTCGTCACGAAATCAACTCCGCCCAACGAATTTAATTAAAACCGGCTACAAAGTGGCGAGTAATTACAGTCTCGGACTGCTGGAGCGTGGCGCTCCGTTCGACAACAATAAAGGCCCGGGGCCCATCTCCGGTCAAGCGACGCACTGACGCATATTTTTTAATTCTTCCTATTACTTGAAAAAATAAGTGAAGTGTAAAATGATTAAGATGATTATCATTAAGAGTTGTTTAGTTTGCAATGGTTAAAATTTCAATTGTATTCAATTTAAATATAATACGACAAATATTCATACTGCGATGATAAAATTAAACAAAAAAAAACAAACCGTAGTAAAGGAATTAAATAATAATAGAGGTAGAACTTTTTCAACAAACAAAGCATTTATATTCGTTTAATTTCAAAACAGAAATATTCATATCACTATGATATAACAAACTTATCTCTAATATACATGTGTATAGTGAACACCATGTCATTAGTGATGTTACATAATGATATATAATCCAGTCATTTGCAGATATAGCTTAGTAAGTCTATTTAGCGTTAAACCCCATAGTGTTTAGGATATCATGTATCCATCACGGATAATTGGGAGTTTGTATGTATTAAACTCATTGGGGCTTACTAATCTCCAGAGGTCGATAATAAATGTAACTATTAGGAAAACGTGATCACAGACCCTATTAATTATTTGCTTTGAACGTTATATATGCAAATATTGGATAGTTAAACAATTTAGTTCAAATCAACAAGTCAGTAATATTTCTAAAAAAATATAGCGGATCTGCTGCGTAGAGATAACATTTATACACAAAATCTTTAAGCATTGCATTGTGTTATATATAGGTTGAGTAAAATCTTTTTTGTGAATAAATTCCCAACTATAACGATATTTTAGCACCAATAGATCTTGCGAAAGAAATCTCTTTCTACAGTATCACCAAAAACCCTTACATCAACGGAAAAAACAAGCAGCAAACCGTTTTCCTGAACTACGGTCAATTTCCGCACGAATCTCTCAACAAGGGATTAACTCGAGAGTAATGGTATAAGATACATGCAAACTGTTAGATAACCTCATCGTGAAGGATACGCTTGAGGCAGTAAATTTCATGTGTATATTATTGTAACATATTTTATTTTATGTTTTGTCAAATGTAAATACTAATCAATTAAAAACAGTAATGAGTATATAGTTACGGATAAGCTTTGTATATATATACACACGACTAAATTCTTTTTTGTACTTACAAATTTATATTGATTTAAAGTTCACCCGTTATCTAGATTAGAAAATCTAGACAGCATTTAAGTCCAAAAGCGTTAGTTGTCGAAACGCTAAACATCTTTTCAGTGACGCAGAGGAGACGAGATCGAAATAAATTGCTTCCCTCCCAGGGATAAAGGGGGGTGCAGGGGTACGGGGGGATTCAAATTGGATTGAAGGAAGTTTAGATTGGATTGAATTTCCTTGCCACCTTGTTTAATTTAAGGGGACCGATCGTGTATGGGCGAAAAATTGGTAGCATCGGTTTTTTTTCGTCAATAGTTCGCGTTGGAAATAATTGGAAAATTAATAGAAAATTTTCTTCGGTAAATGTATTAAAAGAATATTTATTTTTCTTTCTTACTTTTTTCTTCTTAGACAAAGTTTTTTATTAAGGAAAATATGCGCTGATTTAAACAAAAACTTTGTCATTAACAACAACAACATCCATTATTATAATGTTTTATCGTTTTCTTGAGCACAATTACTATTATCTGTCAGAGGACACTGTTTCATTTTTCACGCTCGAGATGTTGCGGGAGAAGTTAGAAATTTGTTGAAAACGATGAAAAATGACCTTCGATTGTGCTGGAATATTCAATGCGTTTATTCATATCCATTTTCTTATTTCTTCTCGATTTGCGTTTACTGCAAAGAAGGAAGGAAGCAAGAAAGGCGTTCATGCAAAACTTTATGATTTTTAAGATGCGAAAGCAAATTGAAATACACAATGGAAGAAATGCCAAACGTGTTCGTTGAAATAATTTTAAAGTTAATATTTCGCCTATTTTATTATTTTTCACCTCACAGTCTACTCCTTAGCCGAGAGCTCATAATTTTAAGCCCATACTTATTCAGAGAATCTATTACAAAAATGAACATTAATTAAATAATAAATCCGACGAAGACTTAGAGTTGTTTTTTAAATATATTTTTTTTAAAGTTGCTTCTTGCCAAATTAAGTTCTTATAAAAACATCTTCACAGAAATATTAGCTTAATGAATTATTAACTTTCATAATATTTATCCTGAACCGGTTATAATTAATTTTAAAACATTATATTACTTTGCAAAATTGTTTGTTCAAAAATAATGTATTTCAATTTCATGAAAAACATTATTGTATTAGAGTTTCTAATAAAAAGTTTTGCCCACGAAAACCGCGTATACAGCAAATGCAATATTCTTAATACAGAGCTCAAAGGTACATTTCCTTCTTATACATTCCAGTGTAATTAATTGCTAACTCCAGTCCTAATAAAGTTGACGAGTCGGTGTCACGTTTTTAATTAACATCTGTTTACTTCAATCAAGCGCCGCTCCGACGGGATTATTTAATGCAAACCCAACAATTATCAATTAAAGGTATTTCCAGATGTCTTCAGTGATACTGACAGTTAACAATTGTTTACAATCCGACCTCATTAAAAATATATTACATTGAAATGTGAAATTTGAATATCATAAAAGTACAATACGCAATTTATAATATTACCAACGAAATGATAGGAGCTTTTCATTATTATATGCCATTCTTTCGAGCTCATGAATTCATAATAAAATATAAGAGACAAAAAGAATCAGTTTTCCGAGTCCTTTCAAAGGTAATAAACGAATGAATGAAACCTTTTCGATTTACGGAACGGTCTTCATTCACAGCGAGAAAAACTCAGCCTAATTATGAACAAAAGTTTAGGGACCGGGTCCCCAAATTAGCGAGTCTTTTCGACTGCTAAATTTCTAACAAATAGTTTTCTATCTAAAGTTTTAGCTGACCTTTTGAATATTTTTCAATGAAATATATAATTGCGGTAAAATATAGTAATTAATAATATATTTACATGACTTTTAAATAATTTTTAAAAAAATATTAATTGTCCTAATTTTCAAATATTTAACAGTTTTATAAAAAAAAGTAGCCCTGATTATACTACAAATCAATTGGTGACTCTTATGTTCGTGGCCCAACGCTTTCAAGATTATGGCTGTCTACGTGACACATTTTCTAATAACCACATTTTACTAAATCATTGAAACGACGAATTTTATTATTTGTTGTTCAAAATAATATATAAATAAAAATTCTATTTATTTCTAGATTTTGACCACCAAAAAAATTTTAGAGATATGTTATATATAGTTATACTAGCGGACCCGCCAGATAGACGTAAAATGTTATATTGTATTTGAAAATCGATTTTGCATATAACAAAAAAACATGGTTTCGGTGTTCAGATAGGACGAGCAATGTGACTTATTAAACACAATAGAATAAAGACAATAAGATACTCTTATAATAGAATGAAGGCAACCAATAAATGCTTTAGAAGATTAATTTTATTTAAAGCCCCACGTGTAAATGTAAGAAATATATCAAAGAAATATACTTTAAAAATAAAAAAGCTTTTTCTTATCATTACTTTATTTTTCTTATCAGGAGATCGAACACTGCTACTACCACGGCACAGTGAAGGACTACCCTGGAGCATCGGCCGCCTTCCACACATGCAATGGTGTGTCGGGCGTCATCCACATCGGGAATGAAACCTTCGTTATTCATCCTTTCTACGGCGGCGATCTATCGGTCAGTGCTTGAATTTTATACTATTCAATGAATATATTTTCTTATAATATACGTAAAAAAACCGCTATTTCTAAATCTAGAAATTTGTGTTTAAATATCCAATTTAAAATAATCATTTTACAAAATCTGTTTACAAATATAACTTTAAAGTTTGTCGTATAATAACCTTCCGTGTTCAATTTCACCCTTTTCCTTTTGTAAATATCCACTCGCCATAAGTATCGCCGGACAGGCACGTTATTGCGACATTAGTATTTGTCTTCGAGCTCCTTAAAGAGAGATTGGTAGAACACATGCTACGGACTATAATATAAAAACTAGAGACCAGCAGAAAATAATATATCATTTCATATCAACTTCAAAGAACCCTTTTATAACGTCACTTGCTTAATATCTTAGAACAGAGATTTTATATTTTTATTAGCTTTTTATTATTTTTTATTTTTTCATTTTCTAAAATAAAATGTTGGTTGTATTTTAACCGTTAGCGTTTTATAATGATTTATTTTAAGCATACTGACATAGACGATTTTGTTTTTTGAAATTCATTTCTGTAATTATGTTGATGATTTAATTACTGGATAATTAATTACATAAAATATATAGGCAATTTTATCAAAAGTTTAAATAGATTTATATATATTTAATATTTGGCAAAGGCCGTCTTTATTAGGAAGATGAAGAGCTTAACATACTCGCTTAGGATTGGCGAGTTGAATACTAGATATATTTATATTTCACATTAAATATTAATTCGGACTTCTTATATTTTACCCATCAGATGTTAATAACATACTACAGTAAAATTAATTGATATACATAGAAGATTAAATCAAGTCAAAATTAACGCCAATCTATTTAATTGCTAGTTCAAATTGCACACCGCGATATAGTTTATCCAATTAATTAGTTTTGAATGCTTTGTAAGCTCCTGCGAGTCAATTTCCAATTAATTAATATGTTTAATAATGTTTGCAATCTTACATACTGAGGTGTAATATAATTTCAAACGAATAAACAAAGTTCTAAATTAAAACAAATTAGTACGGAATCATAAATCAGTAGCTTACCGTACCCTAATTAAGTTGGTCTTCGTAAATCGTTTTACGTGACCTCTTAAACTTTTTTATGTGGATGGTTTATGTATTATTTTGGCAATATTATTTCTATATTTTTTTTTGTAATGAATGTATACAGACATAACTTGGATTAACTCTCTGAATGAAAGGAAGTATGATTTTTTGGATTTTCTTATATTTTGTACAAAATCATGTAAACATTTGTGATTGATTCAATTCGTTATAAAGAATAAACTAAAATCATCCTGCGTACCCAATCATTAGTATTGATAATCATTAGCTATGAGAAGGTTAATATAATTTTTAGTAAGAATTAATTTGATATTCTAGACTTTATGATTACAAATGGGAATTCTTAAAAACAAAAACGAAACTCCTTGATACAACTCCATTATCGAATGAAACAAAGTGGTAAACAATAACATTTGTAAATTAAGTAAAGTATAAAACCAGCATATAATGTACAACATAGCAACTTACATACAAAAAGTTGGACGAAGACCTATATATAAATCATCAGATATATAGAAAAATCAGCTTACGACTATTTTTAATAGAGATGTGCGACTAAGAAATACTTTTAGAGAAGAATAAATATCTTATTCGTAACTAAGTATTCGGTTGTACCCAGGATTCGAACAGGGAACCCAATAATTCAATAATACACCTATGCCAAACCTTTCGTCTTTCAACTAATTAAGAGAAACGTTGCCATTTTGCCGTTAATGTAGCTTTAATATAATTACAAGCCATTTTGAATGTTTCAATTACGATATTCGTATGTCCAATTACTTTTCATTATGTATTTAATTACAGTTTGGATTGAATGGTATTGATATTTATAAGATAAGTCTTAATTATCATACTTTATTAATATATATATATATATATACATATTATATATTTGCTCAAAAATATGTATAATTCGTGAAATATGTCAAATACAAAATTAAAATCGTAAACTAAACTTTTTGGATTAATGGCATAAATATAATTAAAAAATAATCTATTACCCATTAAAATCAATCGTAGTTCGCTTTCTACGTACTTAATCCATGGATCGTTAATTGGCACTCGTAACCCGAGAAACGGATTATAATTTCCATTTTTAGTACGTAAAATGTAATCAGGACCGATTACTAACTAAGGGCTCACCATTACCTAATTACAATTTATATATACGGTGTCGTTACAGTAGCAACGTGGGCTAGATACGGATATCTGAGTAGAGATTGATGATAAAGCAATAGTGATGACAGTCAGCTACTAGATAGGTACCGACAATAGCCATACGATATATATTAGATATTCCCACTCACTATTCATACTGTATAATTCATGGTATCCATCCCTCCCTTGTCTCGGAAACCATATTAAGCTGATCCAGGTTATTATCACTAACACCTGATGATAATCGATATCTTGGAACCTGGAAGAGATTTAATGTACTAAGTTGCTGGTAAACTGAGATAATTTCGGGCAGTGTAATTCAAAATTAAATTAATAATAGAAGATTTCGATGTTCAAGGATAAAGGTTTTAATAAAAACCATTTTTAAGTGAATAAATTAATGTTAACTGCCGCTTTTCAAGCATTAATGATAAGTTACCTTGTTATACTTGGATTATTATATCAAACTTATTGTAAAAATAACACTTACTGAATTGTAGTAAATACTTATTATGTAGCAACACAATATTTTAATTCAATTAATGCCTGATCTTGCAATAAAGAGGTAATAAAAAAAATGTACTAACAATCTGAAACGTTTATGTAGGTAAAGTTTTAAGTACTTGGAATACAATTTTTAATACGCATGTACGTATGTACGTCTCACACACATTCAAAAAATTAATGGTAGGAATTCAGTTACACATATGGATAACCCATAGTAGAAACTTATTGTTTTTATAATTTTAATATTAAAGTAAAGACAATATAGTTATATTGTTGTTTAAAAAATCTTTAAACATATATAGCCATAATAAGCTTATTTAAATTTTAAAATAAATATAAAATGAAAAATAAACCGATACGGGCCGGGGTTCGACCCCGCAACCTCTAGGAAACCTTTCTATTATATGTTTTTAGTTAGTGATTGTTTTAGGGACAAAATATACATCAGCAAATATAACATATGAGACTATAATGTTCCCTGAGGATAAGGATGGACGTCAAAACAAATTGTGAGTCAGAGTGTGGCGGAGCCTGCGCACACGAACGATTATCCATTTAACATTACAACACGTGGCTTTATAAAAAAATATCACAGTTTTAATCTCTAAGCGAGAGACATTTATTATATGGATGTAAAATTAACTAAATTTTATATACCTACTTCGATTTTAGGAATTTACTTAAAAATAAGTTACTTTATGTTTAGTTTTATCACGTTTTCAACAAATTTGGAAGCGTAGCAAATAGATGATATATATATTAAAAAGTTTCTAAACTCGGAAAACAAACAATTGACTCGGAATTTAAATATTCAGATTAAATTCTTAGAAACCTACAACTACACAGTAAATCAAAAAAAGTCTTCATGAAATCAATCTATTTAAACATATTCAATGTTAATTTATCCAACCAAAATGACATTCTTAATTTATTAATTCAATAAACATTTTCCAACAGTATTTTCAGTACTGTTGCACGTGTGCGCTGCTTGTAATTTCTATCCTATGTATATGTCAAAGCGACGGACATTTGTCAAGTGTGAGATAATCCTAGACCCTTATCGCGGGGACCCGCTGCATAAATTTACTGGCCTACGAGCCGCAGATTTGTGGATCCATTGACGGAAATGCTGTTTTTTAAGCTTTATTACTGCTTGGCTCGTGATAAAGTACTTCCCTATATTTTTGGCACAGGAACAAATTAAAGTGTAGTCTTGCAGTTTATAGATTTATTTACGGTCAATTTATTGTTAAAAAAAAATAATTTTCAAATAGGGATTTTTTCCTTCATTATTTTTTATAAAAAAATATATTAAACGTGAAAACCAGTTTTTAAGTATAGTTAGTTTAGTTCTAGTTTCATCATTTATCAACCAAATTTAGAATAAACGAACCATTAACAAGACAAAAAACAAAAATCAAAAGTAGAGGTTGCATAGTATTACGGTCCCCGAATTATTTAGCGCTCAGGAACTCATTAGGCTCGCTTGATTACAGCTGATTACAGCCGATTACTTGTAATTATGCGCGGAGTGAATTGTAATTTCGTTTGAGCTCGCGCGGATGCGTTTATTGGATTACCGCTTTATTATTCGAAATTGATTTTTAAGTGATGATGCGTTATAGCTGAAATTAGTTATTATTGAATTGTGTTAATTATTTTGATTACTATTTATATTTAATATATTGTTAATAGTGAGCTAAACCAAGACTGGTGATTGGTGTTATAATAATTCAATTCGGTTAGTTCCTTTATCTGTAAGAATTAAATGCACTCGTATTATGTTATATTTTTGTATAATTTATGTAAATGAAATTTAATTCATTCTGTTCTCAGAATCAGGAGAAGATTTATTTGCTTCCTATTTATAAACACAAAAGAGGATAAATTTATTACACAAAGCTCCTGAAGCAGAAATGTTTTCTTTAAAAGTGAGAATCTTATATTTAATTAGATTTTTCAAATACTGTCATGATATTATAATTTTCGTTTACATTTTTATTTTGTTTTGATAAACGAGACGGTGAATTACTGAAATGAAACATTGAGATTGAATTGTACGACAGATTTTAATTTACTTGAGTATTCTTTTTTTAATATTTTTTTCTGTATTTTGTGTTGTAATTTTTATATTATGAACAATAATAACAATGTAATTAAAAGGTTTTTCGAATGTGTACAAATGACATTATTTCCATAGTTTTTTAATTTATCTTTCCTCACCGGAATAAATTAATAGAATACATAAAATAACAACTGTTCCTAACATATTGAAAAACAAAAAATGTATCATCAGTCAACAAATAAAACCAGAAAAACATTTAGATAATACAACTACAATTGATGTAAACATAGAATCGTGTCAAACATTTTTTACAATAATTACATAAATTTAAGAAATTTAAACAGTTCTACCGCATCGGTTTACTGTAAAACAAAAGAACATTGACTGAAGTCTGAACCCATGAAAATATCTCACAGCTTTCGTCGTGATAAATGACAATTATTCTAAGTGAAGGCGAAATCATTAATCACCCAAACAACTTGACTGGTTCCAGCTCTCATGTACTATGGTGTTGCCAATTTCTTGATATATGCCCTTGGTTTGGTGTTGGAAACTGTATTTGCGAGAATTGTTTAATATTTAAACCCCTTAAAAACACTTAATTTAAAATATTGGCCATTTTACTAAAAGATTATACAAAAAAAAGTAATAGCCATGTTTTATGAATTAGTATTACTATGAATAATTCTTCAAGAAAAGTATATTAATTGAACAATTCTCTGCTCTAATTCAAATATTTACTTATTTCAACGTTAGAATCTAATAATGCCCTAACTTATCATTGCTCGAGAACTCGCTATACAAAGTACAAGTTGAAGGTACAACTTGGCCAACACTACGTAATAGTCAATCATATATTGCAAATAGAACGCATGAATGTATCTTATATGTAAATTAATGTATAACCGTCGAAGCTGATTTCATGACACTTCGGATTCAAATAGTTCGAATTCAATATTGTTCTTCACTTCACTCGATAATATATAAAGTGTTTCATGGTAATGGATAATAGTGTTATTAAATTTACATTTTTTTATTTTTTAATAGCTAACTGTTTTACCCATATTTCTCCTTATAGACTACAGCTGGTTGTAACATGTTCGAATTAATGTTATTTACATTTGCAAAATTTGTTTGGAATGTATCAATATTTTACTATTTCTTTTTAAAAAAGTACTGGTCGGGTCTGGTAGCACTGGTAGGTTTTTATTTAATATGCCTTATTAAATATATTATTTGAGCTTTCTTCATAAATTAATAATTATTTTTTGATACGACTGGTAGTCCAGAGATTATAAATATATAGATGTTCGATTCAAACAATAAAAAAACTAAATTCTTCAGCTTTATTATATTAGTAATAATAACAATATATATTTCTTAATTATTCTATGTTAGTGGATCTATTTTAAAGCATTATTTACGTGTTTGTATATTAGTATGTATAACATTAATTACTAAAATCATACAGTCCCTGCCGGTAAGCGGATAACAAATGTTAGATGTATGTTTAAGCATGATATTATTTCAGTATTGTAAATACACAACGGAGTTAAGTAATTTCATTTATTTATTTATTAAATATCAAGTTAAATATCAACTCAAATTGACTCACCACTACTCAGACGGTTGAAAAATAATCACCATAAAAACATAACTAAGAAAATCGAATATTCAGGAGTTATTACGATAACAATTTATATTTCTTTTTCGCAAACTTTCAAATAGAATATTATTATAGAAATAAATAATAAAACAACTTAAATATTAAACAATAAGCTTACAATATGTTCGGAAAGGATTATATAAAGCGGTTTATAAACGGAATAAAGTTAACGCATGTTCACGATTGAATTTGGTAAATGCAATGCTATCCGAGCTTCAATTTTGTTAGCGAGTTGTATCACAGACACAAAGGCATAATAACAAATAATATTAATTGCTAATAATGATGGTCTGTTCACATAAAAACGGAGCATCCTATTATTCTAATATGAGGGCAGATATAATTAAAAAATGAGAAGAATATTGATTATCCTGACATATATTTTTTATCCTGTAGGTACTTTAGAATAAATAAAATCATGCATTCACCATTTGCTGCCAAAAGGCACTGTCCTTTAATTTTGTTATTAGTTTGCGCAAAACAAGAAAAAAGGCAGTTAATCTTAATACTAAACATTAAAACGGTATTGGATATATAATTTATCAAATTTACGTTTGAAACCAAACAAATTTAGCCATAACTAATAAATATATGTGTAATTTGGAAAATATACCTAAGTTATATCTGTAATTTGGAATAACACCAACACTTGAATTAAACAGCAGCGACGATATTCAAATCACATTTTTCAATCAAGCTTTTTATATCTCAATTGAGTTCAGCCTCAGATCGGTAACGCTTCGTTATATTTTAACGAGCCTCTTGAATTATTTATAAGCTTTTGTTTTTTTTTTCTAAAAATAACTTTGTTTATAAATTATTTCTTTCAACTAGATAATAGTATCAAATGTCCAATTATCGACTAAATAACCTTTTAACCATTTCGAAGGTTTGCAGACTTTTCAATTTGTACAAGTGGGTTAGTTAAACTTTGAAAGAACAATATAAAGTATTATAGAGTAAGTTGGGAAATATTCTGTTATATTCTCTCTTTGGTCTAAATTAGATTTCAACATTGTTTGAAGCAAAATCGTAAAAACTTTCTGTTTTTGCATACTTTAATTCAATCTCATAAAATTCAAAGAGCAAAACACTTAGAAAGTAAACAAGTGAGATAACGCAAAGGGAAAATACAAAACAGTGTATATTAATTTTGAACAGCAGTGGAGGCCGGTATCAATTTGCGGAGTGTACGAGGCGTCGCCCCGGGACTGCCAGTCCCAGGATCCCGGGACAATTTTTGCAAATTTGCTCCGTTGACTTTTCATTTCCGAGTTTCGACAAAACGCTACCACGGCCGTTATTCTCATTTTTATCGGAGCGCCGTGAGGCTCGGATTACGATACCGTATCGCATCCGCAGTAATGCTCTCACGGTATCCCGGGGAATTTAATTTCGATCGACGGATATATTTTACCCGTATTCATTACTGTGATGACGCGCCTTTTCTATGGATTATTATTTTTCAATCGAATCGAGTTTTATGTTCCATTTTTGTAAATTAATTTATTGAGTGCGCTTGAAATGAAAGTTTCGAAGTAGTTTATATTCTTTTTTATTAGTCAGTGGTTGAATTTCACTTTTTGTTTATATAAACTTATTTTCTCATTTTTGATATAAATTTCGAAATAATAAAAGATATTACGTACGTACTGTATAAGCAATCAACAAGATACTTTGGATTCCCAAATTTCCTAAGGAATGTTTTTTTATGATCAATGACTTAATTAAGGGGGCGAAGACGATATCGTGACTTTGTTGCAATATTTAATCAATATTTTTAGATTATGCCACACCTATGATAACCAAAAAAGAATTACAATCAATTTTATCTTTGAATATTATCGCCTGTCTCAATCCCGAGGTAAGCTCGAACTTTAACTAATATGTATGCGTAGTCATTAAGAGGATGTTAGTCACCTGTCGTCGGTTATCGTACTGAAAGCAATTATAAGTTCCGCAAAGTTTGACACCCACATAATTTACGACCTGATCACCCCGCCGGGTGTCATGTAAACAAGCAACTCTTTATGACTCTAGATGATTCTCGTAGAAGATCTAATGCTAGAACGAATACTTAACTTGTTAGAAGTTCCTAATGAACATGATGATGTTGTAGTGAATACAATTAATCTGGTTATATGAATTTGATTAATCTTTTTACCTTTCGCTCCTGTAGCTTTAAAATCGGTATATTACGAAATTTTACTTAAATATATTAGGTCATGTCATAGATTTCACTCCAAGTTTTAATTTACCAAGAAAACCGACCAAAATATATAGAGTATAGTCTACGATTAAAAACTCTCTCTCACTAAAAATCTCTCTGCTCTGCACTAAATAACCGACATAAAAGTATTTTAAATTAATTATAGTATGCTTGTTTCAATTGTCCCTATTCTTATCTACGTCTTGGTACTTAGAATGGATGCGTTACAGTCATTACGTTGAGTGCAGCTTATAAAACCATTTTGTTTGGGAACCAATTTATTTAATGCACAAAACGGAGCGGCTTTGTGTTTGATCTTAAAAATGGTTTTAAAAATAAAGTACATTACACCCGGTAGTTTGTAATACGTATAATCTAAAAAGATTTCGAAGAACTTGTATATTTTAAAAAAATATAAAAGTCTTCGAAAGGCTTCAATTTTACCTATTCATTTTTTCATAGTGTACATTTTTGTGTTGAAAGTGGAACGTAAAAAAATATGAATATAAACCACTCCTTAATTTAACCGGAGATTCCAATACCATCAATGCAAGTGCCTTGCGTATGTGTATGTGTATAAAACATAACGGAGATCAGTTTTACGTATTAACCGTCATATTTTGCGTTTTTACGTTGAAGTGAAAAAAAATCAATATGAAGAATTTATTCCTTAGATCAAACAAACATATTTTTTTTCATGGCTGTTTCAATATTTCGTTTTGTGTCTACTCAAAAATTTTCACCACACATAAGTCTGGCAAAGACGTAAGGCCTTGCTGTAAACATTGAACAAGTACCTAGTTATAATAGAAATATAACTCTTATATAATTATCAAAGCCATACTTAGCCTATAATAACTAAATAACCACTTCGTAAGTAATACGATAATATATTTTCGAAATGCTTAGTTGCTTAAGCCTTGTTTGCAAAATCTAAAACACCTAACTAACTAATTGATTATGAAGTAACTTCCAACATTACACACGGGCAATTGCCCAAACTTCGAATCCGGGACAAAAACAATTTCCCTGTCAAAAATACTAGCGCTGCTCTCGTCCGGTCCCAACTTTGGGTTGCTGAACAGTTTAACGAAGTGCTAATCTGTTTACAACTGCAGGTTCTAAAAAGGGTTAATTTATTAGTTCAAATTAATTAAATGCAATTTATATATTTTTTTGTGTTTTGTAAATAACACAAAATAGATAAAGAAACTGTCATTTTTACTGCGGATACTTTGCATTTAAACATCATATAAAGAAAGTATTTTTCCCTTTTTTATAATTCATTCTTGTACAGAATTCTATACAAATACATCCTGTACAGTAGTGGGCGATAGACAGAAAAACATCTAAATTCAAACATATTTTTTTTTACATTGAGAATATAAGTAGGATATATTTATGTATCCTTGAAAAGAATAACACCCTAAGCGTCGATATAACTTGAGAAATATTTATAGAGATACTTCTTACACTACTTGTATATAAATGCAATTTATTAATACAAATAAAACGTACAACTGTTTTCATTTCTATTCTTTTTTAAAAAAAGGTTGAATAATCAAGTATAACTGAATGACTAAATTGTATTTTTGAACATTATATGTGTAGTATAATATGTAGATCTGAGATTTTTTATTATTAATCTTTCTTGAGACATGATGACTATTAAATATATACGAGGCTATATTCACGTAAATCCACCGGAATTGTGTTAGAACCCATTCTGAGTCTGCCATCCTTCGAGCTCATGAATAGGAACCCTGAATGTGTTCGAAACTAGTCGGTGCAAAATTCTTTTTAATTTACGTAAACACCACCGGGTAAAAATATATTTAATAGATCTGAGATTGTTCGCAAAAATAAAAAACAGGTGCAGTACACAAGAACATACAATTTTTTTTTTAAATATTTCCAAGCCACTTTAATACCTTTTAATATATTTGGACAAAACTGATCACTTGAAATAGTTATTTATTTTAAAAGTCATTAAAAACCAATAAGAATTTGATATTTTTACCATATTAAATAAATCACCTTTTTATTTTTAAACACATTTTTAGATTTTTTTACTATTATTTCATATTTTAATAATATTATATAATGATTCATACAAGTGTATGTAGTTGAATCTCTTACCTGAAATATATTTTTTTAAATAGTTATTTTCTTAAAACTAAATTAGAGTAACCCTTAACGAATAATAGAATCGTTTAAAGCTATTGAATAAGATAAGAACATAAACAATTCACTTTATCGTGACAATGTTAGTTATCTCGTCTCATAAATCTTTCGAAAAACGAAAGGGAAGATCTCGCGATGCGCGGGCAATTACTCTTTGCACGATTTTGCCCCAAATGGCTCAAAATAGCCCCAATTGAGGCTAAATGGACCCAAATGGAGTCGATGCACGACCTATTTTAGATATCCAAAGATATTGCTGGTCATGTAGGAATTATATTCTGTATTTCTCTTCATTTCTATAAAAGATATAGTTTCGGCCAGTCAGTAACGTTTGGTAACAATTAACTCTGAGTAGATTGATAATGGGCTTACTTTATGGTTTTTTCTGTTGATTAAAATAAACTATTGCATATAAATTTATAAAATGTAAAAACCATATCACCACTTTTAAATTGGACTATAAATTATTAGGTTAGTTTTTTCGAACTCTATATTTTTAGTAACAAAATATCTTAGAGACAACTAAAATTAACGATGAAATCATTATAGACAGTGGATCCATCAAGGTGATTTGTTCAACCATAAATACAGGGCACACCTATAAATATAGGGCAGCCTAAAATACGGGATGGCCTATAAATAAAATTAAAAAGCTATAAATATGTTTCTACCGGGATAATGAGTGAGGGTTCGGGAACACACCTGCTCTTTACGGTTGTTTTTATTTGTTTTTGTTTTTCGATTTCAGAATTGTGATTTTATTTAAGAATTTTTGTTTTTAGCAAGTAAATTTAAGCATCTCATTTAATGATAGATATTATTAGTTACACATGAGAGCACCTTTACTAAGAACTTTTTTAAGTTTCATTAAATTCGTTTAAGGTGCTTCGCCTAATTTTTGCTATACAAGTTTAGAAATAAATATAAGTTGTACATTCAGATATAAAACACTAATCACACAATCCCACAAAACTTACACAGTCAGTTTGTAGCACTCAATATCGTAACCGCTACGAGCCGTAGCTCAGCTGGGCATTATTGAATTACCCAAATATACGGCAGCAAAAGCAAGCAAAGAAAATATAAAATTTTAAATGAAAACAGAATTAAATATTCCTCAACAGGATCAGGACTCGATCCTGCGATCTCAGTTATGTAATGAACGTTTGATTTGCAAACTTAACAATTGTGTTTATTAAAATCTGTACTAAGTATAACATAGCTAACATATTTCATTAACAGCATATAACAGCTAATTTAAAGGCTTATAAATAGAAAAACAATATTAAACGTTTTATACATTTATCATCGCTATTATTTACAAATTACAAAATAATCACCATAAATGCGAGAATAATATATTCCTCAGTCCTCTTATCCGAGGGTAAATCTGGCCCAATAATATAAACAAAGTAACCGTGACTTACGACGGGACCGACCCGCGCGAATTATTGTGTTTTTATCAAGTGGACCATAATACACTGTTCGTATTTATTGCTTTTTTATGGGCTTTGTGATCGTTGGAATTACTTGTTATAAAAGTGCTACAAAAATTCGTTTATTTATCGAGAATTTAAATTTCAAGCGAATTGTTGTGATATCTCTCTCAGTTTTACAATTCAAATAATACCACAATGTTATATTTTTTACTAAATAACAATTTAATGTTCAGTGTGTTAGTGTCATATTTTCTTAACAAATCACAAACATTCACAATTTCTTCTAAATATTTTGCATTTTATAAAACATTTTCCCCCATAAGAGAAGCAAACGGTCCGCAGTGCTTTCTCAGAGGCTATTTGCTTGACGTCGTAATAAATTTGGTGTGTCGTAAATAGGGGCACAATTTTTCACACCGAACCCACGTTTGCTGGGTTAAGAAGTAGTTTCGTCGAATAAATGGTGTTTTAGTGTGTTTTTGTATATTTTTGGAGTTAAAAAATATTCACGAATATTAATATATAGTCAGTGGCAACGTATAATTACTAAGGACTAATGAGGATATTATTATGTACGGGTTATGGAGATGGCAATGTAATGACATCACGCGGTACCACGTGCTATAAATTAGGACTAACGAGATAATAAAAGCCACAAAGCTTATGTTTTTTAATTGTGCTCTGCAAGAACCATATTTCAGTGCTTTGTTTTAATTAAAACATGTTTCAACTTGGGCATGACTAGTTTCATTCTGTTTCATTGTCTGAACAGAGATCTAAACTATGACATAATGCAGTTTAAGACCCTCGTTTCTACAGAAGACTGGGGTAATTGAAAACTCATGCTATCTTCTAAACTGAATATAAAATGTATTGAAATTGATGCTAGATCATTGGCCATATTTACAAAGCCTTGGTCCAAACGTTGGACACACTTTGATATATCGCAAAGCGGACCAGGGTTAAATTATGACCTGTGCAAAGCGCAAACATTTGCCCTCTATATTCCGTGTGAGAACGGTGATTTATAGTGAGAGATAACCCACGTTTGTGGCGATACGTCTTAATATGTATTTAATCATTCGATAATCTGTGCAAATGATTCGACAATTGTTTTCGATTTAACAATTATTATTATTTATATAACTAGATAACGAATGTTTTTATTTAATTAATTTATTTACTTATTTTCAACCAACCACTTTTAAGCATAGCTTCAAATGCTGTTTACAAAAACATAACGTTTATTAAAACTTTACTTTTTCTGTAAAAGATTTAAAAGTTATAAAAGCATTAAACAATTATTAGAACTATCGCAACAAATAGGTATTAAAATTCACTTAATCAAAAATCATCCAATTATTAAGTACATATATACCTCATTCATGTAACTCAGTCTTTCAAATGTGTCCCATTATAATTCTAAATGTTAACAATGTAAACTAGAATAGTACAATTGCGTTAATCACGGTCGACTGAATGACGCGCGACAATCAAAACGCGTTCCGCTATGACGCTTAATAAACGACGATTGTGATTTATTATTAAAATAATACATATTGTTAAAACTTGTTTCAGTAATACACAGTACTTGCACTTCAATGTTTATTATACAACCATTTGTAATAGAATGGGCGAGAGCAGCCCTTACAACTCGTTTTATAATATTTTGACACTATAATATTAAGGTGAGGGTAATTTACAATTTCATAACCAACTTACAGATGATATTATTTATACCTTATAATAAGTTCTAATAATTAATAAAAGATTAAACATTATGTTAAAATATTCTATGCTTCTAATTCTTAAAACATTTAACAGTAAATACTAAATAATATTCCATAATTAATTATGTAGGTGGCGCTACTGTTGAAACTTATGAACTAAAACATGTAAATTCCAATGTATTTACCATTTAAATTATTATAAATAAATAAGACTAACAATATATTACTTGTTACAGTATATAAACAACTAAATAGATTTTGTAATTAATAAATAACTATAACATGACTATAGTCGCAATGTTTATTCTCAAATTAAATAATCAAAATAAAAACATTTTTTTTTAACATTAATAACATCAGCGGGTAGGTAAAATACTACATGCAAATTTTATTCTGATTAATAACACATAAATTGACTTCTTGGAACCCTGCTTATAGTAATCCTCTTCAATCTATTCAAAACATGAGCGCTTCGAAACGCCCAAGAGAATCACAATTTCTTCTTAGAAGGTGTGCACGCCTTCAGACAATTAACAAAAATTGTACTTGCTCTAAAATCCCTGAAAAAAAATATCAAGATCTTGATAAACTTAATAAGATAGAAACTTAAATTTAATTCTATACCCTCACAGGTTTTGTGCCTCGTTCTAACACATGTACTGCCACCGATGCTAATAGTGTCCACTAGCAGAAGAAACACCATGTTATTCCGAAACTCCGAAAATGGAAAAATAACAATCATAAAGCCTTAGAACATCAAAGTCGCTTTTAAAAGCCTGTCAAAGCCCCAAGAGACTTCTGATATTCTGGAAAGCAGGTTGGCAAGACTAACCAATCATTCGACGCAAGTACAACCGACCGTCTTTAAATCTTAACGCTGCCAACGGTGCTCACTATCAATAAACATTTACTCTGCATCGCTACGAGGAGAGAGAGATCAGGCATCGAAAACATATTATATTTTATTTATAATGTATTCTTAGCATTGTCATAACCTAGTTAATGTAAGGTAAACAATTTGGTTATCAATACCGATAGTTTGTGTTCGCAGCGCCTCGGGGACGGAATTAACAAGTGCCCCGAGATTTCGTTATCGTTGTGATAATATGGGAATAGATTTATTTATGGCAGGAAATTGTATATGATAATATATGTATTGGTTGGTTGTTTTAATTAAGTAACGTGGATTATCTTTTACAGTGGTATTTTTTTTCTTAAATGAATAGTTTTATCTTCCATTAGAGATTACATTTTGTTTCTTGGCTATTATATTTACCAGTGACCTTTTCATAGTGACTCTGACTGTTGAACCAAATGTGATCACTCGCTTCCCACACGGGACAACTTTATTTGATCCACAGCTGTCTGGGTGTATTTTGTGTCCAGTATTTATGTTTGTGAAACCTCCCGCGACAGAGCGATACAGGGATTATATATTCTCTATTTGAATAAGTTAATTGAGTTGATTTTTTTACAACAAAAAGAATGGCATCACATCATGCTAATGTTGATAACTATTTATATGTCATTTATTTCTCATTCCTCTTTCCTGTAATAACCTATATATAACCTATATAAATAAATATTTTATAGAGATTTTACCTAAATAAATATTTTATAGAGATTTTATAAAGATAGAGATCCTATGATATGTTATTTACATATAAATAAATAATACAAATTTGGTAAGTGATTCGCGTATCAATATTATTTTGGAACTTTCAAAGGTTTATTTAAATAAAAATATTTTCATAGAACCAATTCCCGGATATTTAATATCTTTATTTATTTAACCGACATATTGACATTCAATATTTCTGTTTGTTGCCAGACAAACACAACTGAAATATAAAGTAAAACAAAGTTATTTATTTCGCAGATACAGTTTTCATAGTCACTGGCATGTTTTATTATAAAGTCCTTTATAAAGGTATAAGTAATGAATATACCATTTCTAGGTAACGGTCATTCTACTTAGTGTCATTAATTTGTTTCGTCATATATTCTATTTATTTGCTTCTTGATCACGAAACTATGAGATATCGATGTTCAAATCATGTTAATGTGATGAATATTTAATAAAATATAGTACATTTTACCCTGTATCATTAAATATCAACTTATAAATAATCAGCGTAGTTTTACTTGGTCTTCTGTCGGTAGAGTTTTAATCCACGTAAACGACTTAAGCTGTACTAAATAGTACATTCCAGTCACACTCCCTCTCTAACTTCGTTTCATCCAAAAGTTGCAGCTTGAAGTGGTCGTACAAACTAAATTAATTACATCAGGCCATTAAATCAGAATTCTGATATAAATTTCTTATTTTAAAAATTCATGATAATGGATTTAAGTGGACACTTAAATAATAAGTAAAATTTGGGTCAAAACTCTTACGCAATTTCACTGATTGTGTACATTTTTACAAACTATATTTGTTTTGTCCCGTAGTATCACTTGTATGATAAGTATCTCAAAAGTTAAGTTAATAATAAGTGAAATATAAATCCAAAATATTTCATGTATCAAAACCATGTAGTTATTTAATGTTTTAAAAGAAAATCCCATTTTTTTTAATTAGTAAGTGATACTGTAGTCGATAGGTGACGCTGTAGTCAAATTACTTTTAACAGTTTTACAGTTTACTTTTTTTCACGAGCTATAGCCGAGCATAGCTAGATAGGGGTAAATTAAAAATGATATATTAAAAGCTGCTTGTCTTACAAATGGAGAGCATCTAAATTAAATGTCTAGATAAAAATAAATGGCGACCGCTAAAGCAGTTAGTAATTTATAATTTTTGCTGTCAGCTAATTTACGGTCCTCTTATCAGCAGTTTAGAGAAAGCTATTTTTCTCTTATATTTGTCGCAACGTTTATGGGTCTGGAGTGTTATTTATAATATCTTTAGTAAGAATTTTCTGCTTCATATATTTTTCACCAACATCCAAGAGTTTTGGGATGTTAATATGTTTAGAGAGTAACTCGTCAGCAAGTGTAAAACCCTATTATAGAAAGACATTGAATTAATTATATATTAATTTATAACATCGTCAGAGCATTACATTGTCACATTAGCGAGTCTGTCTTGAAAAGTTTTCCTAATCATTTTAAATTAATTATTAATTGAATAAGTACTTTGAATTTAATTTCAACAAGACAATTATTACGTGAGTTAAGTCCTTGAAATTATAATTAAAAATAATAAAACCTTTCTGAAACTTCTGCAGATTACAAAAATACTCTGCTTCTAGTACTTAATGAATACAGACTAAGATCAGGCTAACCTAGAATCGAATCGCGTCAGAGCACCGCAGAGTCGAAAACTAAATTGCATCCGACAAGCCCGGGTCAATGCAGTTGACCCGTGATTATAGACCATCTCCATTTTCACCTTTATACTTTGCGAAATAAGGACCATGGCTCTCTCTTTGCGTTTCTCATACCACTGTTAGAATAGCAAAGTGGGTGTTCGAATTTCAATTCAGTGTAGTTGAGTTATGGTTGGTTTTACACTGGAGTCGGTAAAGCTCTTTTAATCAAACAATTAATTGGTATTTACTAGCACGGATAGTGAATTAACTTTGTTTACTCGCAGGCAATGGACACTGTTGTAAGTTCATGATACGTCTATCTTTAACTCAGATGTAGCTGCATAATATTGCTATTATAGAAACTTTATACACCAAAATAATAAAAAATAAATAAACAATTTATGGTACAATTTCGTTACCATTACAAATAAAGAACCTCCTTTTCGGAAGGGTTTTGTTAAAAAAAATTTAAACATTTATTATGAAACATTCGATATCCTATTTTTCCAGTACAGTTACTATTATAAGCTATAAATAAATGTCTATTCTATTCCTTGACTTTTATACGCCATAAACTTGAAATTTTAATCTTCAAATAGCATTCGATATTACACCCATAAAACTATCGAGCTAAATCGGATGCTTCATACCACTTTAAATCACTTTCTATTTCCCGTGTCGTATATCTATCACGATTATACTGAGCGTACTTACCCAATAATATTTGGATCTTCCTTTTAAGCGGCTTTTATGCGATTTGTAAGAGGTAGATAATTATTTTCTATGTGATTTGCAATATATATAATATTGTAATACATAGAATTTAGTTTCTAGCTTATTGTAGCAAAGACCAAGAAAAGGCTGACTATTCAGATAACTTATATTTATTTTTATTTATTTATTTATTTAATCTTTATTGCCCAAAATAAAAGAGGTACAATAGGCGGACTTAATGCAACAAGGCATTCTTTACCAGCCAACCCGGGAAATAAACATTATAAATAACATGAACAATAAGGCGGTAAAACTAGAATAATCGAATTTATACTTAATTTACATTACTATGGTAGTTATAATATTCATTATATCAAAACATACAGTCCAATATTTACTTAAATACACAACATACACACAAATATATATACATATATATACACATACATACACATTATATGTTAAACTTACAGATTTATTACAAATTCTATGACACAGAAATAGCCCAACTGGCTAAATCTAGATAAAATAAACTAAATTGCGTACAAATTATTAAAAAAAAAACAACAACAAATTATTGCATTGGAAAAAACATTAAAAAACACGTTCCTAAATAATTTAAGTTTTTCAGATAGATAAAAACAATCACTATATAAAAGGACACTTTTTAAAATTTCATTGTGTTCATATTACTTAGCTCACTTAATATTTATCAATATTTTTTTCACTCTCCTGAGTGGAGCTTTCCACACGAAGCCTAGCCGGCCAGTCTTTTCAAAATGTCCGACCAAATGAGTGTAATTCATCATAGTGACAATGACATAACGTAAACCGAATGTTGGGGACGATTAGGCGGAATGGCACCTTGCCTCCCGATTCAATATCCGTCTATCATTTATCCAGGGAAATAGTTTTTTGTTCGAATATTCGTAATTAATTCGTAGTTATAGACGTAAAAGTATATAAACCCTAAATTTCGATATTATTTTTTGTAACATATTATTAAGCTAACGAAGAACCTATTCAAATATAAATATATTTTTATCCTATAGACTTTGTAACAATAATTTATCAATGTCAACTACATATGCATAATTTAGTACATATGTCAAATTATTAGACACTTATTTCTTTTTATTTATTTATTTATATTTTATTAATTAATCAACATTTTCAGGCAAGGACTAATATTAGGCTTATATAACAAAATGAATATTAATCAGGTAATTATGAAGAATTTCCAATCTAACCAAAAGCCGTTGTTAAACCGAACGTGCTTACTAAACGTTAAACACAAATATAATTGAATTTAAAACTTGATTATGCATCGTCATATGCTCTGTAATTCACTAGTTAGTTCGTACATTTTCCGGTATTTTCAGTCAGGGGGCTATCTGATATGCTAATCGTGTATGCACAAGGCGAGTTTCCAACTACCCGCATCTTCTATCCTTGCCTTAAATGAGATAGACCGCTGTCTACACTAAAGCTTTTGGAGAATATTATAAGAATCTCATTTATCTCGGAATATGTACAGAACTTTGATTATAAATATTACCCGATACCGCGGCACCACGTTTAAAATAAATAAAATAATTACAATAAAAGCATAGAAAAGCTCTAGTATTGTTTGTGTATCTGGGTATTACCCCATGGGTATGTTTTTAATTTTTACCCATTGAATAGTTGAACGTGGAAAAATTTTAAAACCAATTTTTTACCATATTTATAAAGTTGTACAAACAGTCAATTTATTATACGTAATACGTTGTTATTATTAGTAATATTATTATTGCTGATATTAAATGTCCATATATTTTTACAGTTAACCTACTCTATATAGTGTCCGTGTTAGTAAATTAAAAGTAAAGTAAATTAAAAATCTCTCTCTCTATAACGACTATTTTAGTCCTGCAACTTACCATACAGAAAAAAATATGCTTACTTGTAAATTCTATGGCGTCTTAAGTTTAATTTATTAATTTTAACATGTAATATGAATTTCTATGCTATAAAAATATGACCAAAATTTTGTAACAAAAGAAAAAGGGAATTACACAATTATTATTATTATCATTTTTTTTTTAATCTCATTGTATGGATTAATTACTTACATATTTCGTTTTATTTCCGTGCAAATCTTTTATTAAAAACATAATTACTATTATTCAGATGGCAATTTTTGTAGAACTCAGATATTAAATCTCGTAAAGTCTAGTCATTAGCACTTCAAACAAACTCACGTTTCCCGCAGAATCATTACGTTCACATTACTTATATTTCAAGAACCACATAATAGAGATGTTCCTTTCCTTTGTAATTTCGTTAATAAATTGCTAAATAAAACACTGACGTTAAAAATATTATCACTCTTATTCAGAGGTGATAAGGTTGAACTTTTTATTATGTTGACTCAAGTTTTGTTCGTAACCAACGCCAACAGTTAATGAAGAAATATCAGATGCTCTAATATAATATTTCATATGAACCGTTGCAATATTGTAAATATATTGCACTCAGCCTGGCTCTTATTATAAGTGACGTTGGCTTCATTTTTCTATGAGCTCTTGTGGAAAAAGTGTGTTAAACATTTTCCCAGGAATTTGCGAGCACTTAGAGCGAAAGCTTCATGATAGTGATTCATTTTATATCTTCTAATGCTAAGAGTGCTATTATAAATAGTAAAAAATATGTTGAATAGTTGTGTAAACAAAGTTGATTGAAAATAGTGAATCGGTATATTCTATTTTTTTTTATATATATTTTTTTTACTAACTAACCAATATGAAGTTTAAATATATTATAAATGTATTATGGTGAGGCTAAATTAATTTCCTTCTATAATAATATACAGACTTCATACACAATAACCGCCCACTATTGTCTGAAAACGCAGTAAACATAACCAATCTAAAACAATATGTATATATTGTTATGACATGCTATTAAGCAACATCGCCAAAACGGTATAAAAAAAACTAAAAACACGTCGGTCCAGCAAAAAATCGAGTGAGTGAACCCGAGGTGCGAGAAATATCCAATTTAGCCGCGTTTACCCGCTAAATTGCCGCCATGTTTCATTGCGATGACCGCCATCTTGCACAGTGGTGTTGCTGTTCGCGGTTTTCTGATGACTAAACTTTAAGAGTGCACACTACACTTTGAAAAGAAGAAACCCCAATAGTTTCTTTTTTTATTCTTTTTAAGAATATTATATTCCATTTAATTTATATCTCTAACACTTAAATCATTTTAAGCTACTTGTAGATTTTTACAATATTTTCCTGTCCTTACATTGTTTCCGAAAATATAGTTTTAAACACTATCAAAATAGTGAGCAATATTTATCTTTTTCTTTGATTAAAGACCTGTTGTCTTAATTTGTTTTGTAACTTGACATATAATAAAGTAGAAATATTTTGATCACATATTACAAAACACAATTCAAATAGATTCGTTCGATTGACCTCCTTAGTTTCCTAAATTACATTGAGCAGGCAATGAACATTTGACCATTCTCTCATTACATTATCCGGCGATCATTTGTGGCAAAAAATTGTAATCACAGTAAAAACCCTGGAAACCGCCGTAAAACTCGCAGCCGCTAAAACACCTTTCAATGGAGGCTGAACCTTTCCTCACAAAATCGAACGTGATTGGACCTTTAATTCAATTTATGTATTACCCTCACCTGGCTACAGCGGTGAATGGAAAGTGAATTCGTGTTCAGGCTTTCATCACTCTCCAATATTTTATTCAATACGTGCGAAGGCACTTACATGGTATATGGGAAAATCAAATTGTCTTTCTGAACTCGAATCGGCTTTGGGAAGTCTGGAATATTTGCCTTTCAATTATGCATCAAAATATTATAGGCAAAAACGAAAATAAAAACAAAAATTTGAAAAAGGAATTCTTTTTAACGAAAATTGTCAACGAAAAACAATAAAATTTTCTTTTCCAATAGAAATCTCGAAACATCAAAACCTGTATTCAGAAATACTTTTTAATTATGAAGTTTTGAAAACTATTTAAACGTCTTTCTAACACAACTTTGATTCTATCCTTTGAAACTAGGAACTACGGAAACTTGAAATATGAAACGTCCCAGCTTAAGTATCCATAGTCCTTATTTATTAGATACTAAGCGTTCTGACTTACATTAATGTTCGTTATTATATTTTGGTTAAACCTTAAAAAAGTTTGTATAAGAATCGTAGTTTAAAAAATCTATAAACTTCCAATTTGAATGACAATGAGATGTCAAACTGATCCCTTCATCTATTAAAAATAAAAAACCTTTTAAAATTAATTATTAAAAAATATATATATTCAACATTTCTAATATAACGATATCATTGTCCCTGCAGAAGCACCCCCACGTCATATTCGAGGCACGGACGAAAGTTAACCGAGGATGTGCCAACAAGCTAGACTATAACAGGAAGCAGAACCGACGGACGAAGCACATCGAATTCGTACAAACCATGCTGACCGACGCCACGGAATACACGTGAGTCGTTACATATACTTTAGTATATTCCATGCTATCAATGTCTAACTTGCAGAGAAAAACAAAATTATTAAAATAGTTGCAAAATATGAGGGAGTATGTGCGTGAGTACAATTTGACAAAAACTATTTAACTAATCGAGGGTTTTTAATTACTAAAATTTTGCTCGAACAATTATCTATAATTATTAATAAACCTCATTACATTTTCATGATTTCACGTCACGTTAACGCGAACTAGTAAATGCTGAACGAACAAAGTGTCACGTTGAAAGAGGTCGTCCACAAACACCAGGCGTCCCTGACACGTCACTCGCAAATATCATTACTCTGAATAAATTGTTTGCTTATAGTGATATAATATGATATATTTTATATTACAAAATAATTTATTATTAGGTTGAATTAAAAACTAATGTTACAAAAGAATGGAATTATATTATTTTACTTAGTGAAATCAATAAGATTGAATAAAGATTTGTTATAAAATCTAAAAATAAAATGTTTATACTTAAAAACTTGATATGTTTTAGTCTTTTGGATAGTACAAGCGAATCTAAGTTTCATGAGAACCATTAAATATTTCAAAATCGACTTATATAACACTCGGTGTTAGAACTCTTAACAAAAAACGTATAGTTCGTACAAAACGTATAATTCTAATAACTTAAGCCTTAAGCCACTCAAAGTAGATCCACTTAAATGTGAAGGAAGTTGTAGACTAATTTTTTACTCCTTTTGTCGGAGTTTTGATACCTGATGATGAATTTCAAGAGTACAAAAACTGTTTGCAACTGACGAATAGTTGAGAATTTTGGATTTTAAATTATAAGTTTTGGTTTGTTTGCCCTGCGATATTAAACAAATCTGGACACACATCCGATCTTCATTCAATCTGTTTTTGATTACACTATGTAATTAATACTTAGCAATTATTAGTATAAATATTTTTACAAATTATTTTTTATCTATATTTTGGTTTATTAGTCAACAATAAATAACTTATAACATGATAACAATAGGTTTAAACCAGGACTAACCAGAAGCTAAATAGGTATTTCAGTATTGATTTAAATACTAACAGGAAATATAATAAAAACCTGCAGCGGTTATAAAATAAGTTGTAAAAGATAATATGAATGGGTTTTTTATCCCATGTTATGTTGATACCTATTTTATAACTCACTGACCCCATATTATCCCAATGGCCAAATGTGTACAAATATCAACAAAAATATTCCGTGACCTCTTATTAAAGTCTGCCCAAATCGAATTGAAATTCCTCCGGATTTCGGAACATGTCCTGATATTTTGCTGCGATCTCAGAGTTCGGTCTTTTGTAAACACGATTCATATAAACGTTACATGTTAGTAATTGAGCTACAATTTGTTCTATAGATTTTTATTTTCGAAGCGATCTTTAGATTTTTCTAAAAATGTTCTAATACTTTAAATTTGGTGCCATTTAATACTAATAAGCAAATATGTGGAATAGATTTTAATGATTAAAGTAATCAACCGGGCAACAGTATTTTAACACCTTTTGAAGAGAATTGTGAGCCCTTTGAACATTGCTTCACAAACATCCCAAAGCAATATCTCAGCCTGTTCCAAACAAAAGTACACGTATTTTAAGGGGGTGAATTAATTCCAGTTTGTTCCGGTCGTGATTTGTCATGGGATCCTTTTCCTTAAATGGTTTTGGAGGCTTCGTTGACGCTATTGTTTTCATATAATACTTATGGGATTTCCAGTAACAAAGGTATAATTTCATTGCCCGATACATTTTTATAGACGTATACAATAAATGTTTAAAGTACTACACTTTGTTTTATATATAACGAATATTTTTATTTAAATGATTCATGTCAATTTTCAACATAAATGTTACATTTCCTATATTCTTCGATTCTTTAAGAATTTTTCGAATAAATTCAAAAGGTATAAATATAATAAATTCAATGTTTTAATATCAAGCAGTAGGTATTCGTTTTCCAATAAGCTCACCAACTGTGTTCAGGTCAGATCGCGGGCAAATGTCAAAGGTATCATTAAAATGTTCGAAGGGGAAGACTTATCTTGAATCTTCATCAGAACATCTCTACCGAGTACTTTCAAGTAAATATGCAAGAGATTTATACAGTTCTATTTTTTCAAAAATCTACGAATAAAGTTGAAATCACTGCCACCTCAGTAAAATTTTCAGTGTATTTATTTCAGTGATTCTCTGATTGATTAAAAGTAAGACAATAAAGTATAAGCAATACAATATTTTCCAATGCAGGGTATAACTTTGTTACTTCACTTTTGTTTAAATAAACATAACTCAATAAGAAAATAACACAGCTACACTATATTTTAAGAGTTAGGTGATACCAGAGGCAGACCAAGTATATATAATAATTTAGTTATAGTAGAAAGTACAAACACATGAGTGCGAAATTATTTTTTTAAGAAAATAGTTAAGTAACATTATATATTTATGCATCATCTTACAAAATGATAGATCAGCCCTCTCATCACGTCAATCAATCGAACGCAATCATAATTCAAAAAGTCCTTCCAAACCACGAGTACCAATGGGCCCAATAGAATATTCTCGAAGGTCCTCCAATGCGTTCGAATTTCCCTGTTCCGATAATGAGGCACTTGAAAGAAAAAAAGATAAAGTCGATTAAGAATTAAGGACGGTAACCTTAACCGTTCAGCCATTTTTCTTTTTTCCAATTTAAAAAGTTTTATAAAGGAAAATATTATAATCTTAATGAGATGGGATGAGAGTTTAGAGCATGATGGAATTAGTGGGATCATTTAAACCAAAACTTGATTAACTTCTCTTAACCTATATAAAATATAAAATAAATCTATTACAATGTTTATATTGACAAAAAATATTTAATTGAGACGTTCAATATATCATTTCAAAAACGATCATATCCTTATATCAATATATACTTTATTCGTTTCAGAGGTAGAACGATGGATTGGTGGAAAAGCGGCCTCAGTGCTCGAGGCATAAGAAGATTTAGAAGAGACGTTCGAGAAACCACGAAATATATAGAAACAGCTCTAGTTATAGATAAGGCTATGTTCGATAGAAGAAATGGTAGCACGCGTTCAGAAGTTGTCCATGATGCCATCCAAGTAGCAAATATTGCTGATTTGGTAAGTAATACAAAAATAACATCCATCGATCGTTTCTTATAATGATTAGGTAATAATATATAATATCTTAATAAAATAATAATTTGACTTGTAAGTCAGAATAGTCGTACAATCTCAGTAAAGCGGTCCTTTTTACAAACAGGCGTAAAGCTTTCATTTTATACATTTCCCTACAAAGGACCCCATAGCGCTACAAGACGAGCCCTTCGCCACGCATTTGCTCAAGTGCTTTTATGGGCGAGGCTTAACAACCAACATTTACTTTGAGTCTGTTCTACTATATACACAGATGTGTACATTTTTTATCTATACATCAATATAAAAAATATAATCTGATATTCATAAGCTATTTCTCTTGTAAACAAATACCAACAAATCAATCTTTTCTTTCACAAATAAAAACAGTAAAACCTATTGAATATCAAATGACTTCCAATAAAATTATATGAATTAATGATGAATTCAAATACCGATTGGATCGATTCCAATCTAGTCAGAGGATATTTTTATTTCAAAGGAATTCTTTTAGAACCCAATAAATAAAAATGAAATGTATAAGTTGTGGGCCTCAAGAACTTGGGTTCTAAGTTGGTAACGAGAGCAAGTTCATGCATTACTGTTACATTATCTCCTCCAAATTTGAAACGCTTCTGCCGACTTATCGTCAGAAGTTCATAAGTTTAATGGAGAGTTAGACAGCAAAGTTTAACATTAAGTGCTAATACTAGATGCAAGGCTTGAATAATATAAGGGCATTGTAGTACTTGCACTATTCCTACCTTTGCGATATATATTATATGCGACATATATATGTTCATATAACAGTCCTAGTTATTGATAACCTATATTTGACATAAGTGGGAATGTAGGAATCAGTTAGAAGTCATGAATATTAAATATTATTACAAGATTTTTTTAGGTGCTAAGTTTTGTTCACCTTTGTCTTTATAACTACATCTATGACTTCCTCAGCTGAGATAGTTTTTAAAAATTATAAACATGGAATACTTTATATTTGTTCTCTCAATTAAGTAAAGAATTTACTTACTGTAACTTTTAACATAAGTCAGTAAGTAAATGTTTAAGTTATTTATTACCTACCCTAGGTGATCGTTTAACAATGTACATGTAGTGTTCGTACTAATAATTTGAAGTAAGTAAATTTCAATAAATTTTATGTAATTTATTACACAGTACTTTCGCACCCTCAATACCCGAGTATCCTTGGTCTATATCGAGTCCTGGCAGAGCGCAGACCAGGCCGACATAGATAAGAAGCAGGACATCACTAGAGCGATACAGAAGTTCAGCGACTACTCTGCAAGAAAGCTTTTCAAAATTGAGAAAGATACCACTCAACTGCTTACGTAAGTACTAATATCACTTTTTAATTATAAAATTTATTGAATTGAACTAAATAGTAAATATACTAAATGAATACACATAATACATATTTTAATTAAAAAAATATTAAACTTAGCCACTAAAGTATTATTTTCATTTTCATTCATTTTATTTTCAGTTGAATACAAATAGTTACATATGGATCGTGGAAAGGTATTTTGTTTCGAAAACTAATTTAACTTTCGTTACAAACGGATGCACACGGAGTATTTAGAGCCAACCAAAGCTCCTGCAGTTATAGTCATGATATTCGTATAATCCATGATAAACATACTTCAAAGTGCAAAGCAGTGTCAAATAGAAGCATCAAAAGCTTAGTGTCCGCTTATTTTAATTGTTCCGAATCTCGTTTGCATTTCTATACAAACTCAAGAAATCTTCACAAAGCTTGGTTCCTTAGAGTTAGTTATGCTCGAGACATTCGTTGAATTTCGTCAACTAATCTTGTATACAGTGAATGAATCTTTAACATGCAATAATTTCTTCCAGTATTTATTTATCTATTATGGTTTTTATTATTTTTAAATGTGAGCTGGCGTACTAGCCAAGTTATAAATATTTATTGACTATGTAACTGTAAACTACAGTTTATGATTATAATCAGAAATTTACCGAATATTAATCTAAATTAACCTTATTATTAATTTTAATGGTTCGTTCTGATTAATTTGTTTTGATTAAAATTGAAACTGTTCTAATTTTAAATTTATAACGGCTTTAAGGTAAAATTAACGAATTTACCTATAGATGAACCGACGATAACACCCGACAGTAACCGGACGTCCCGTCATCGTTTGCCGGTCGACATTTTAGATCGACACGATTAATTTTACATTGAGAAATTATATGTATCGTTGATAGATCAAAGATTGTGTTATCTGAAAAGGACATTTGTTTTTAGGCAGAAAGATAACAGTACTAAAATTTAACAGTTTTTTGGAAAAACCTGAAAATGTAGAGTTAATGTATAGACACATTGCTTGCCAACTTAACTTTATCGTTAAATAAATGCTGTAAAAACCTTATAATAATCGATATAGAATTTAACTAAATGCATCTTTATAATAATAGTAATAATCATAATAATAATTTAAAATCAAGTTCAAATCTTCAAATGAGAAGCCTCCGTTCTTTCATACCAACATAATCACAGCGGAATGAATAAATTTCTAAATGAATAAACACGTTTAAAAGTACACTGTGTGAGTTGATATATGTATGAATGTGTATTTATGTGTTTGTATGTGTGAAAGAGATTGTGGTGTGTATTTGTATGTGCATGTATGCATATTGTATGTTTATATGTGTATGTAAAATCAACTCGTAAAACTTTATCGTATGTGTATGAAATTTTATATAAGAATATACTTTACTACATATATAAAAATCAAATAAGTGTAGCGCAGAACTGAAATATTTGATACGACTTAATGCTGATAGTACCCTGGAGAAAGATTATTACTCGGAGTTTGCGCACAAGTTACAATAACTAACAAACAAATAGCATCTGTCTTTGATTAATTTACCAATAATACTCGGAACAACACAAAACTCATTAAATTTGTTTAAATGTTGTAACAATTAGATGCTTCTATAATAGTGATAATACATGAATATTTGCAATAATGTTTACTTTGTTTAAAATATGTCTGTAAATATTAAATAATAAAAATGCATGAATCTCAAAGGTCCTAGTAGAAACCCAAGCTATTATTATGATTGCTGTTTGTTTGTATATGTGTGTATTTACACGTAACAGGAAATAATAACGGTATACAATGATACAAATTACTATTTCAAGTCTCATTACACAATGTACCCACTAAAGTACAGAAACACGTTTTATTGCAATTATATTATTTTATATTGTGTATAAATATTGCAGCTACAAGTTGAGATCTTAAAATCATTTGTATGAATTCAAAGGTAATATTTAATATATATTGTTGATGACACTATAAAATATACATATACAAAATAAAAAATATATAGATAGAATATCTATAAAATCTGATTTTAAAATAAAAATATATTAAATGTATTAATATAGTTCGTACAAAATTATTCTTATAAGATTATTCTCGTAGAAAACATAGCAAAATGTGTACAACTGTATCTTCTTTTGGATATACGTCACTTCAAGAGCTCTCCGCGAGTTAGGCTTCCGCGAAACCTATTTTTTGTGTCATTGTGTCCGACGTAACCCAAATATGTCAGTTTTTCTGAGAGGCAGAATGTCTAGCTAGGTAAGGGTTAAATACCAATAAAATAATGGTATATTAATCTCACCCAACATTTTGTTACAAAAGTTTTTATACACTATTCAAACATATTTAAATCAGCTCTTTAGATGATGATACAATAATAATGTTACAGAATATTATTTGCCTGCTCATATGAATGAGTTTCGTACAAATTGGGGCAATGGATGTCTACTATTGTAAACATCTATGATAATATTAAAATGATATTAATATTAAAATCTATGTATAATAATATTAAAATTATTCGAATAAACAACGAGTAACTACCAGTAAATATGGTTACGTGTATTATTTAACAATTCTTTAACATGTCCATATTGTTCCAGGGGCCAAAACTTTCCTGGATTTGAATCGGGCATATCCGTGCCTGATACTATGTGTACTCCCAAATCCGTGGGCATATCCGTGGACGGCAATACTTACGAGCCTCACCTCCTGGCTGGCACCATGGCACATATGATCGGTCACAATATTGGTAATTATTATTTCTGATATATGGCATATTTTATTATCTTGTTATTTTTTAATTTCTTTAAGGATAAAACATAATTCTCACTTGTAATAATTATATTGATACTTAATTGACGTGAAGAAATAAAAAATCTAACTATAAAAACACGCGGTCTAAATCGGTAGAAAAATATTGTTGAAACCCGAGAAAGGTACAGTATACAGCAAAGGCTTCATAGCTATTCTAACTTGTATTAAATTCATGTTTGCAAATGTGATGCACGACGCTCATTGATAGTCAAATGGGTTTTCTCTCATGTATTTTGCAAAGAAAAATTGGAACGTAAAATGTTTTAACATTCATTATATGATTGTATGTTACAAATTAATGGACTGCAATAAGGCTCTTGAGAATAATTACTATTTTATGAAGAATAATAAAAAAAATATATTGGTTTTTTACGTCCTTCCGTTTTTCACATACTTTCTTTTAAGTTTATATCTTACTCAAATATTTAGGTATGGGCCACGACGACGGCCGGGAGAACTGCTTTTGCCGTGATTGGCACGGCTGCATCATGGCGCAGTCCATCGTGGGTCTGGAGAATGTTCAACCTTACAAATTCTCAGAATGCTCTAAAAACGATTATATCAATGAACTAAGAATCGGACAAGGCCTCTGTTTGCTCAATAAACCAAATGAGGTATGTGTACTTATTACAATTTTAGTGTTCTATTTTAAAGGTGTCATAATTACTTAGACCTTTGACAATTTAGTGATACCATCACATGTCACAAAATTATAACATTCTTTTTTTAAAACGGGGTTCAAAAATTGTTCAATGTCCTTTGAGACTATCTTTATTATGAAAAGCGCAATCTATTTAAGCCTTATAAGAAGACTTACTAGTATCAATATTCCGGCTTCTCATCGTCGGAAAGGCGAAAGATATTTCCCGTTATGCATGCTTGGCACTGGTTTAAATTCCTTACAACGAGGCAAAGTATGCTTGCCGGTTGGTTAAATGAAGTTAGGTCTATTACGATGCTCATGGAAACTGTTTAGTGAATTTTCGTCTAAGCTCTTTGTAACGTGCTTTTCTAATATTTCCATTAAAGATAATCATACTATAAGAAACTTTATCATTATTTTAATTTTTTGTAAAATTACCTGCATTAAGTAGATGATATCATTTTAATTATAATGTAATTATTTATCTGACATAGTAAATATACAAGTACTTTCAGGCAGTACTAGTACCTATTTAAATTTAAATAATTCCTTTTTATTATCTTTTCATAATATTACGCATAAACAGGTTAGTTCATAAAAAAAAAAGAATTTTGGAAATTGTTTAACTAGTAACTCATTAGGTATGTTTAATTCGTAATATTGAGCTTCGAATACATATCTAAATATATTATGACTTCCATAAACTTTATCAAATTTATAATTGGAAGCATCTAAACACCTCCCCACAATTCGAGCTTGACTCGAGATGTGACGTCATTCGCACTCCACTTTCGCCATTAACAGGGTTTGATTCGAATGCAAAATTTCAACGAAAATTAATCAGTTGGGTCGCATTGTTTCTCTTCTTGTGGAGCCCACTTTAATAAAAGTTATGGTAATCTGCCCTCGCTCGGAATTATCTCTTCGTTTGCGAATATATAATAACACAGGCGGGCCGGACCAGTTTATATTGGAATAAATTTACATAGTGGGGAATGATAACCCGGCTACCACTTCCGCATCGATTTGGCACGCTTATTTATCGGTATTGTACAACTTTTCTCACAATTGTTTCTCTCAATTCTCCAATTTTTAAATTAAAATAGCAAACATGTCAACTTTCCTGAAATTATTGAAATTATACTGTAAGTCTAATGTTCGTTTATTTTTAATATTATATGTTTATTTTAACATGAATCTTTTCAGAACATTAAGTTTATTAGAATATGTATGGCTATTGACTATTGACTGTCATAAGAAGTTAAAAAATAGAATATTAATTAAAATGTTTTTCAAGCAACCTGTTTTTCATAGGAAATTAAAATAATATTATTTTGGGGTGTACATTTTAAGCGAACCTAACAAAGTTAAAGTCGTTAAATATTTACCCGGTCAAAACATGAACCATATTTAAGAGTTTCTGAAAACAGAACCAAAAGTTCAATTTTACAGCAAAGACCGTAAATTATATCCTTATAAGGTTTTTAAATCCTAAGCTTTGTTCGTTACATTTAAGATAATTATAGAACAAAGTAGAAACTGCAAGAAATTGAAGTTAAATTACAATGTTTTATTCTTTAACTCGCTCTAATTTCTGTAACCTATTTATTATCTCAACTGTTAAACAAAAGTTTTAAGTGACTAGGCGTTTTGTTCGCCTATACCGTTTTATCGTAACTTATTGTCTGACGTCATGAAGTAATAATTTCTCTATCCTTAACTGTTATTTGTACCTTTAATTAAATATTTTCTATATAAATATAATAGTGATATTATTATTTCCTTCTACTATTTTCTATAAGCTAGTAAAATACTGAAAATGGAAAATATGTATTTTTTTATGATATGTATAGTTCATAAGTAAATATTATTTTGCAGTTGGTGGTACATCGTCAATGTGGTAATGGAAGATTAGATGAGGGAGAGGAGTGTGACTGCGGGACTATCTCCGAATGTCAGCACTTGAATCCCTGCTGCGATCCCTTCACCTGCAGACTCACCAAGGAGGCCCAATGCGCTGAGGGAGAATGCTGTGAGAGATGTCAGGTAAGCCTTGTTATCTTTTTGCCAAAAAGAAAACAAACACAATCAACGTTTTACTTTATTGCAATACAGTTAAACAAGTGATTTCAAATATAGTCAAACGAAACGGAATAATAGCTTGAAACAGTAGATTTATAGATTCTGGTAATTTACTTTGACTTTGTATTTATACGCAAGTTAGTACCAAAAATCAAAACTGATTAATTATTGTTATTATTAGCTTAAACATCGCGGCATAATATGTCGGGAATCGACAAATGAGTGCGATTTGGAAGAAACTTGTACTGGCCTTTCCGGCGCTTGTCCTAACGATGCATATCGGAAGAATGGAGAGCTCTGCGAATCTGGTAAAGGTTACTGTTTCGCGGGTCAATGTCCGACACTATCGACTCAGTGTGAAAAAATTTGGGGAACTGGATCCAAGGGCGCTGACAAAGAGTGCTTCGAACAGTTCAATTCTAAGGGTTCCATGACCGGCCATTGCGGGAAGGATTCCAGCGGGAATTTTATGAAATGTGAGACTGAGTAAGTTATGGATTTTTTTTATAGTAATAATATTATATATCGATAGGTCGTAACATTACGAACAATGAATATGCCTTTTGAGTATCATGCTCCAATTTACTTTTCAGAAATGTGCGGTGCGGCTCTCTTCAATGTCAGTCCGGGAACAGGTATCCAATATTATCCGGCATGGACGACTACTACACTAGGACTGTTATTACAATAAAGGGCCAAGAGTACGATTGCAAGTGAGTTTTATACAATCTAATAAAATAATACCAGAACAACGTAGTTTGGTTTGACATTTAAAGTTAACGTACTAAAAGAAACATAAACTTTTTAATAAAAATACAAAACTTCAGTCATAAAAATCCACACGCTAAAAAATGTATATAAAAATATTCCAGAGCGACAACGGGTATTCCAGACTTAATTGATACCCAGCGGTTAGGGCTGGTCCGGGATGGCACGCCGTGTGGAGACAACCTCATATGTGTGAATCAAACCTGCACATCCATCTTTCCGTATATAGACCACACAAAATGTCCCACGGATCATAATAATAATGAATGCTCGGCTAAAGGGGTAAGTTATGGTAGTTTCAGTTCATAATAATTGAGACCGTATCTTTTCTGTAATACACACTAACAATTTTACTTTTTTAATATACATTAGCGCATATCCTTTGGTAACTATCCATTAAGCTATTTGTTTAAATATTTCATTAAAGAAACCGAAGATCAGACCTCAATTTAAATCAATGGTCATATTAAAGTGTAATGAAATTGAAATTTAACTCATCCATTTATAGTGCAAGTAAAAGTCACTTCATTTAATTCAATATCATATAAATCATCCCTAGCTACTCAGTCTGTTATTAATAACTTGCATAATGTATAACCGCAAGTGCTGCTGGTTGTAAAAAGTTTCTATATCCCTAACATTTTTTACTGAAGACATACATCATTGTATACATGTACGCACTAAACTACATAATGATCCTTTAGGAAACTATATTCTTAAAGGGTTTTAATAAATGTTATTATAGGATTTATCACTATATACTAAGTCAATGCTATTATAGGATTTATCACTATATACTAAGTCAATGTCCGCCAATCGCTTATAGCTTGTTAACTTAATACGGGCTTATACTTTGGTAATTAGCACCTCGTTGTGAATTAGCGCCGGTAAAGTTTAGGTCCGGCTTAGGTACTTGATGTGTTTATGCTTTCAGTAAACAGTTGGTGGAACTAGCTGCTGAATATACTTCTACAGCAACCGCAGTTTGTATGTTTTTAATAATATGTGTAACTAATAAAAATACCATGAGACTCGTTTATCTCCCAAATATATTAAAAAGTGAAGAGTTATTTTCGCAACAAATATTAAAAGTTTTAAATCTATTTTTGTTATTAAAACCTCCACTATAACAAAGTTTACAAAACACACTCTCGCTAACATACAACCATGTTAGAGTTAACTGGAGTTGATTCAGTTTCGTAGACAAATATTCCGTTACCTGCATAAACCTGGCTTCGAACGTGCAGTTTCAACTTTGTAAACATCAGATATTATGCTTATGTGTTAAAGGTATTGTTGCTTTGATCAGTAAAAGGTTATTGATTGAATATAATACAAGGTTCATAAATATTTATTTAATAATTATTATTTATATAACCAAAAAAACAATATTCTTAGACATATAGTACCTATAGCTTAGAGGAAAGCACTTTTTTTAAAGAATGCACTTTATAAGTAAGAATAATATTGAATTCGTAATAAAGTTTATAAAATTAGTTTAGTGAGAAGCAAAACAATGAATAAACAAACGATATATACGGAACTGATTAAAACTTGCACCGCAAGTTACGCAACGGACACACGGGAAAACACGCGTGTGTATACTGCATCAACTTATTAAACCTAGTAATACTTAAAATGTATTTGGTTAGAACTAATACAATATTCACGGATTGATAAGAATTTGATTATGGTTGGAGGTGTGATTACTTTATCATTAGGAAAAATTGCATCGGTGCTGTTATTTTGTATTACTTTATTATATATACTGATAACATGCTTGTACCATAAAAGAACGAAGACAAAAGTTATTACTTATTATTAAGTCTGCATCAGGTTTGTTGGAATAGTGTTTCAATTAGTTTTTTGAACATAATAACATGAAATCTAAACACGGCTAGACTTGCAAGCTTATAAAATAGCCACAAAACAGTTAATATAATTCCACAGACCAACTCGATAATTGGCAACTAACTCCAATCGGGTCCAACTCTAATTTGTACCAGTTAGAAACTGCAATTACTCTAACTTATCTCTATCCCTATTTGTGTTTGAAATCTTAAATTTAATATATTTGACGGTTTATGAACTAAATCCTGAATCAATTTAATAAAATTATCGCTGAATTTAATTTTTGATTTCGATAAATGATTAGATAAATATGTTCTCATTTGTTACATTCAGGGGAAATAAAATGGTGGTTTGAAACGAAACTATATAAAAAAAGTTAGTTAAAAACTATATAAAGCAGACAAAGTCACACCTCATTGGATCGCTGATAATTCAAAGCACGTCAGAATGCGAACTAAACTGAAGCAAGAAGTTAGATAAGATCAGTCGTAATGTTCCTCTGTATGTCTACTAAGTTCGTGACCCGTCAAATTATTTGTTGTATGTGATTTAAGTGTTGTGAGATATTTAGGATATGACAGATTACATTTCTCACTTTCTATAATCTTTAAATGTATCTTTCTTATATTATTTAGAATTATATTTTTTTTCTATTAATGAGTTAATATTTTATGTCTCTACATTTTCCCTTTCGATATTTCATAAAACCTTCTGTAAAGTCTGTATTTAAAAACTATTTCTTCACGAGGTTTTGATTACCAAAGTTTAAGCTGGTTTATACACCCACAGATATGATCGGGATGTCTGAATTCTGATGCATTCAAGAACTTAACGCTATATGAGATCACTCTTTTAAATTTTTATACTTACACTTATAACAATTCTTCACAAAAACACTTTTAACACGTTCACTGCGACATCATAATTAAAAAACTTTCAGCTGGTGCGTTAGGGATCTAAAAGATCTCGAAACTAATTTATCCCCGGGTGCGTTGGGAACCTAATCAGTCCCCTAAAAGTACAATTCTGAAAATAATTTATATCATCATCAAAAACAATGACATATGCTTAAAAATTTCGTGGGTCAAAGATAGTCTACTGTTCTATATTTTGCTAGGTTCGCACGCAGTTAGGACATAAGAATAAGCCACAAATACAAATCAAAAATTAGACATCGATTGTATCTCGTTCCGCAATCAGAGATAGAGCAATATGTGAAGTGACTAGTGATGGGAATAAAATAAAATGTCATTTGTCGATAGAAAAAGTTTAATTTACGAAGTAGTTATTTATTATAAACTACGGAAAATGTTTGTCATTAAAGCAAGCACATCGACTTTTCGCATTGTGAGCAAATCGTAATGATTTTTTTTTATTTTATTTTTTATATATGACACACTTAACAGTTTGCGGCCAATATGGTATAAGATATTCTGCACAATAATAAAGATCTAGCTGCTCGCCACAAAATGTTTTTTTAGAAGCTTCAGAGCTGTTTACCGTGCGTCGTAATTTTTCATAACAACCCACGCAACGTCTTTTTTTTGTTTCCTCGTTGAAAAACATGATCAACACATCTTCCTTCAGGATTTTTTTTTATTTTACTGGATAATGCCGCGGTATTAACCGGCGATAATTTTTCTTTCTTAGAATGCTCACCAAAATTAACTCTAATTAACTATCAACTAATTAATTAAGTAACTCATTGTTTTTAACAAAAATTAAAACAATTTAAAATATGAACACGTCGATATATTTACGCGAGTGCTATTTTTAAAACGTGAGCGCGTCCCCCCACATCGATACTTGAACAACACTAAAACGAGACACGCAGCGCCCGCGCCGCCTACCTACGTATGATTCCACGAGTAATAAAATATCCCCTAACGCAAGTAATGAAAAAAATTTTAGTACTGTGCGTTAGGGAGCTAATCCATCCCTAATTTTTTTTTATTTTGTCTATGAACTCACCTTCAAGTAGGATACAAATGTGTATATTTGTCTTGCTCATACATAAAGAACTTTACAAGTTAGAGCCCCCCGCAAGGAGTGAAAAAACAGCATTTCAGTCCACGCACAATACGAAAGTCCCGCAAGAGATCTAATAGACCTCGTAACGCAGCGAACGTGTTAACAAATTATCAGAACATATATTTTTTTCCGAATGTAACACATCATGTGTACATTTTATAATTAAATAATATAAAATAGGTTCTAATAAGTTTAAAAACTCTGCTAAAACCTAATTTACCTCCAACGAGGGCGTGTTCAAAGTCACGTCTCACAATCTAATTCCACATAATAAGAATAAGAAGTTGTTAATTTTGTATACTGAGCATAGCACGAACATCATTAAAACTTTGGACTAGTTGACACTGGTATCTAAGGATAATAGGTAGTTTGTCTACGAAATTAACAGTTAAATTTATTAAACTTCAAATCACATGAGTGTTCTGCTTATAAAGTGAAAGATTAAAAAACGATCGTAAAGTCAAAGGGAAAGATAAATAAATTTGCACTTTTTTGCACAAAAAACGAATGCAAAATATACAAACTGATTAAATAAGAAAACCATGTACCTACCCTTATACGGTCTTATAACCTTCAGGGTTTTGAGATAGTTCTTGGTTAGTTAAAAAATCTTGAGTAAATAGTACAAGCTACGGCAATTGAAAAGAGATATTACTTAAAATAGCATAGAAAACTTATATGCAATTAGCATATTTTACACAGAAAATACCAAATAAAACAATACATATAATTTACACCCATAATCCTATAATGTAAACTACATGTAATAATATGCAGATGTATATACATCCTTATTATTACTTACGTAAATATATACATGATAATAATAGACATTAATTATGAAATACGTACTTAACGACAATAATTAGTACGATACAATATAATAACGACAATAATAAGCAATTACTAAGGATCGATTCAATCGATACAATTTAAGTAGGTATTCTTCACAGAATCTTTATACAGGCTGTAATACTAATTCACTGTAAGATATTAAAATGTCCTTTATTTCTCTTTTGAATCTAACGATATAAAAGTGATCTACTGGCTAACATAATTTAATTTAAAGGCAAAAATATAATCCTTTCAACTTTTAAGTATTTACATTATACAACGGTTAGAAAAATATATTCGATATTTTACAACTTTTCTGAAAACCTGAAAACTATAACAAGACTTATGAAAGTCGGCTGCGTCTTTACTTTAACTAAAGTTGTTTATAGTTTATAATATGCTTGTCGAAACTTGGATAGAATAATTTATCTTTCAATATATTTACCCAAGCTTATCAAAAACTGAATTATGTAATTATCTTTAGTGAGTAATAAGTTTAATGCCATCTTATCTTGCTAGCTATTATAGTAGGTTTTATATACTGATCACTAAATTATTTTGAGTTTACTAGCGTACAGGTGTTCCTTTAGATAAACGGATATTATAATATTACATTACTTGAGTATATGTTTTTTTCGTTAATGTACGTAGTACTAAAACGTCTACAAAATAATACCCGAATAGTAGTCCATTTAGTTCGTTAAATTATTGTAAATTACACTTAACTTAAAAAAAATATAACATCAAAAAAATTTTAACTTTCCTCGAAAATGTTAAGTAAACTTAACCAAAATTAATAAAAATATAACATGTCCTGGATATAATTTCCAGATGTGTTCAAATGCGAACAAATGCGTCTGCAACCGCGGCTGGACCGGTCCTGACTGCTCCCAGCCTGACGCCCTGCCTCCTTCGCCCACACCCTACGTGCCAGAAAATATGACGAAAGCTGCCTACAATATGACCAAAAAAGAAACACCGTATGGTGAGTCGAATCCGGTTACGAAACATATAAAGTGAGATTAAATTAAAAGATAAAATAATTATATATATTTTATATCTATTTACATGTATTCTTGTTGTTAAATATTACGTAACATCTTAAAATTGTATGATTTGTTTTAAAATAGTTATTACATATTATATCAAAAAAAGTCTAAAGTATTATTATTCCATTTGTGATCAATAAAACTATTTTCCTAGTCGTCTTTTTAATTTTATATTTTTTTAACATATTAATTATATTTCTATAATTTTGATTATTTCTCCGATACCTTTTGTTATGGCCGGATATAAAGTTATTTTTATTTACAATGATATTATGACAATTTATTTACAACCTTGTGATTTTATTTATATTTAAAATATTTATTTTTCAATGTTTTATATAATATATTTAATTTAATATATTTATATATTGTTTAAAATAATTACCCTTTTGTAAATAAATTTGAATATTTAAGAAAATTAATATCTGTGAAATAATTATATATTGTTTATGTCTGCTTTGTTAATTTTATAATTCTCTTGATTTATTTTACAGTTTCTTTTACTGGTGTCTACTAATATATACGCTGGTTTATGGTTTCAGGTGCCTTCTTGCCTCTATTGTTCCCCTACTTTTGTTGCTATTGATGTTAATAAATGATTTAATTGGCCAAAATCCGAGCACTGCTCTTCAAATTTTGTAACAACATCCAAACATATAAAAAAATCAAGGCATGCCTGGCAAATAAAGAGTGAAAAAAAATGTTGCCAAATAACGTTATGACATTAAAACTCGACCGTAATAGTACCGCGTGCAGAGGAGCATTGCTCGGTGGGCGAGGTAGATACGCGGGCGGCGCCGGCGCACTAACGCGCGGGACCCCTCTCTTGCAGGTGAGCACGAGGGGAATAAGATGAGCACCATGAACATGGTGATATTATTACTCGCGGTCGTGCTCTCCGTGTTCGTGGGTTTCGCCTGGATGGCGTACTGCTTCAGGTAACCCGGTAACTCGGTGTTGTCGCACTATGTCCGTCGCTCGTGCCTGCAGTGTCGTGTCGTGTCTTGTTGCCGACTTGGGTCCCGCCGGCGCCGCTCGCGTGTCGTCGCCGTCCCGTCGCGGCCGCTTCTCGTGAGCGCGCCGGGACGACGACGAGCGTGCCGGCCCCCGCGTGACTTACCCTTCTCTTTGGGCGCAGAGAACTACCACGGCTCGAACACGGTATTCCTCGTGGCGGTGCTCATGTCTGTGGTAGGGGGGGTATTCATAGTATTTGCCCTGAGCGCTCTCTGCTACAGGTCAGTCGTAGTACACAAAAACTTCTCCCTGTGCCTAAGGTTAGTGAGCAGAAAACAGACCAAAGGTAGTCTTTAAGGAGAAATTTAAATCGTCACCTTCGTATACTTGTATGTTTATATTAGACGTTAGCGTTGGTGTTTCCGTTTTTAAAGTCGACGATTGGTTTTTCGTTTTTTGATTATTTGGAGATTTTTTGTCGTTTACTTTGTCGTCGTAGAGCTAGCTGGCGGGTGGCGCGTCGGCGTCCGTCGGCGCGCCCCAACTGCATTTGATCTGTGGTTCTGTGGCTCTGTGCTCGCGCCGGCGGCCGGCCCGCGGCGCCCGCGGCTCACAGTAGACAGAGTGCACACGTGCACCTCGCACAGGGCCTCACGCGCCACTCGCCGAGCGCGAGGCGTCGCCGTCCGGCCGCCTCGCTGCATGCCGACGAGGCTTTCCACGTTGTACTCGAGCGACACCTCGATTCAAACCCTTAAGATTCTGGGCTCTTGGATGTATGCATTGGCTTATGTGAACTGTGACTCGTTTTCGTTTCCTTTCTTGGTCGGAGACCGGGTCGCCGGGCGCCGCAGACTGCTGCCCGACGACTCGATCGCGTCTATATCTTCCTACATAACACCATCGACGATCGTATCATTGCGACTACGCTCATTGTAGACATTTTTAGAGAATGTTTTATTATATTTTACTTAGTTCTTTCATGCTCGCGCTACAATCGAAATATGACCGATGAAATGAGATTCATGCGAAGATATAGCACGCTCGACTCTGACATCACGATCATTACCACTATCACTAAATTATCTACAAACTTTTGCACGAAAAGCGAATGTGCGATGCACGGATTCTTCTTTCAAGCAGCTGTCTATCTAGTTAGAACGCCTAATGTTATATTTAAGTAAATTATATCTTTCCATTAAAAATAAAATAGTTTTGCTTTTGCTAAATTTTATTTCTTTATTGTTTCATTAATATTATGTACTTGAGTTTTAAAATTCATTATTTTCACACAATTATCATTTTTACTGGAAAGATTTTTATCACTTAAGCTAAGATTAATATTTTTGTTATATTTTTCATAAACATCAATTCCCATGAGGAATGAAACGAAAAGTTGAAGTTTGGTCAGAAAAAAATAAAATTTTTGTTTACTTAAATAATTGTAATATCCAAAAGCACCAGTCTTTGAATAGAAATTGGAATTTCCTAACTTTGTTAAATTGAAAACTAAATTTTTCCCTAGTAAATTCAATTTGTTGTCATTCTCAGTAAATCATAAATACGTGGAGAAATAGATCTGAACGGTGATGGATGAAAGCTGACGGACTTGTTTAAGAACATTCTTGTGTCCTTACAAAATATACACAAACAACATAACAGTTTCATAAGTTTTTACAAACTTAAATCACAACACGGTCATAGTCAGCATTCATTCTCACCAATTCGGAAACGAAAACACGACAACAAAATTGATCCCTGAGGTGTTCTCGATTCCGTTCCATTACGAGATTTCAATTGTGTAAACGTAAACGATTTATCTGAGTGTGCGTTCTACGCCACGCCTGCGACAGGAAAAAGAGTACACTGCCGAAATACGATCCGCCGTACGTGAAAAAACCCATTGCCAAGAGCTTCGCTGCTGGATCTACAACCTCCAATAATTCACAAGAGGATATATCACTTGATGGTGGAAAAATGCACTCTTTTAATAACACATTCAGGTATGTATTAGTACTAACTTTAAGAAACTTATTTTATAAAGTACACATATTTAGGTTATTTTTTACGTTTCCACGTTTAAAGGCATTGCCCATATCAATAAATTTAATAAGTATATATAATTATGCTCACCATACTTAATAGTATATCTAAATAACTCTTTTCGATTAATTTTAATTATCGTATAATTTTACTATGTATTATTTATATTGTATATTAATTATAATTTTAGGTCCCATTAAGTTATTATAACGTTTTGTTTATGCGTGCTCTAGACTTAACCTTTAGTTTACGGACCAATTTTGCAGATTTGTCTGGTTGCAGATATTGTAGAATTGATAATTTATATTATACAGTCACAAATATGAATAATACCAAATGCAATTCGCAATAAAAACTTATTAAGAAAGGTGATATTAACATTTGATTTACAAGTTGTACGAATATATACAAATTACCTGACGCTTGACATCTATACCTATCTTTTCTGAATAGATCTTGAAAAAGTTATCACAAATGTATATTCTAAAATAGACCATACTGTCAAACAGACAATAGGCAATGATGACAAATATATAAATAAGTAATTCTACATGAGTAAATATAAAATTGATATAACCTAGAGCACGCCTTCGATTTTGTTACTCCAAAATTAAAATTCTTTTTACTCTTCTTATCGGAACTGGTGTTAACAGAAACCTTCTCAGGTACGTCCAAGCTTGGAGTTGCCTCACCGCTCAAACTATTTGCTCACACAGTTTTCGCTTATATCACATTCGGCTTTGGTACGATTAAGCTTCAAAGCAGTTTTCAAACTCTTGGTGGCGTGATGTGTCTAGTGTGACCAAGCACATTCACACAGTATGCGTTTAAATACTCGCTTTTATGAATCATGTATTGCTAGATATCATTCGACTCTAATTTATAAGATTGCACAAAAACAATAGAAACAAGCAAACTAGGCACCATTAGTTTTATAGAAACAAAATACACTAGCAATACGTAGTTATCTTGATGCCACTGCTATGGCAAAAACTGGCTACATTCAGAAGAAGACCATCTGGCTCGTCCATGATCAAATTTTAAAATACACTAAAGACCGCGGAATCAAAATTTACAATTGATAAGTAATACTAATTCAACCTTTAAACATTTTCAACATACAATTCGCAAAAGAATGCAAAATTCAGATTCGGATGAGAGCAAAATTTAAATAATTCCACATTTCTCAGCCGCGGAGACTCCCAGCGCGTAATCTTCAGACACGGGAATCACATGTCAGGAGCTGGCACCACTAGCAGATATCCGTGAGTTGCCAATAATAAAACGACAATATTAACTTCATGGGGTCTAACTTTCCAAGAGGATATAATAATATATAAAGTTTAATATTTGTAGTACCAGTAGTAAAATAAATTAAGAACAGTTTAAGTTTGAACTTTAGAGAATGCTTATTTTAGTTGGTTTGACGCATTTATTTTATTTAGATATAGAATAATATGTTTAACAGATTTATTGATATGATAGTTTTAGAACAGGAAGATAAACATCATACCAAACCATGAGCATGTGCGGTCCATTGTTGCTGAGTTATTTAACAAGTTTGAATGAAATTATAATAACAGTTAACTTTATTTCAGAGATCATAAACAAATGAAACGTGTTCACTCCGGCAGTGAAGACGAACCGACACACTCTGGTAATATATTGTATAATGTTGTAGTAAAGTTTTCTGTTAAGTTTTATAATGACTTCAGATAGTCGGATATTGAGAATTGTCCATTATTTATTTCTAGGAGAAGAAGATATAGCTTTCATAGATGTAGCACCTAATTCAATGGCCAAATTGCCTGAAAAGGGGATCCTTAAGAAACACGGGTATGGGGCAGTGGATGGCAAAGACAAGTGGGCTGAAGATTCGCAGTCTGAACAGCTGGAAGCTGGATCGCAATCTGATGGGCAGGAGCCTTCGGGAGCTGTGGCTGATATGGAGTATAAATTTAAGGTATGGTTAAATTTTTTTTTTCGTATGACTTCCAACTTTGTACCAAACTTCTTTAGTAAATCTAAATCTAAAAATAAATCAAATTTATAAAATAAAACTAAGAGTGTATGTACTATTTACAGGATTTAAATGGATACCACGAAAACATTATAGTAGCGCTTAAAACTGCAGCAGCACAGCGAGCTAGTGCCGGCACAGCAGTTGGTTCGGGGGACCTTCGAGCTTTACAGGAATATGAATATAAGCGAGAGAGAGTTCCCAGCGCTGAGAAAATCCACGAAACGGAGCTAAGAAGGCAAAGGGGCGATGAAGAAGAAGATGAGGCGCCAGCATGCGGACCTATCAGAATCAGAAATTTAGAAGACTTAATTAGGCAACTTGAACATCATTCCAGTAGGCACATGAGCCCATCGGGATCCGAAGATATTAGAATGTCGGAGACTGAGGCCGACCGTCATTATAGGATCGAAGGAGAGGTGCCACCGTAAGTATTGAAATCGCCCCATTATACAAAACCGATATTAATTTTTTAAATCATCTTATGTATGTTACAATGTGTAAGAAAAATTCATAGATGAATGTATTATAAATTTTCTTCAACAGTCGATGTCGCGGGCGAATCCCTCCCACAGAAGAGGAGGCTCGTTTCGGATACCCGCGGTTCCGAGGGAGTACACGCCATCACCCTGCCATGTTCGGACCCTCCGCCACGTCCCCAGGCCTGCTGCCGCACGGGTCACTCGGGCCGCATGGGACGCACCCGCTAGCACACGGGTCTCTTCGAGCCCCTCCGGACGATGACGCATTATACGAGACAGCGGATGCGGAAAGACTACGCGATGTCCCAGACAGTGAGAGGTGAGGCTCTTTGAATTACAGTTAGTTCCTTTTGAGTTTTGGGAACACATACAGTACACGATTATATTAAATTTCTTTGAAATTTTTTTAAATAAAAGTTTTTATGAAACTAGTTTTTGATGTTTGGAAAGTATGATTTTTTCTTTTAAATTTATAAAAAAAATGTTAGGTTTCAAAATACATAATTTACCCTTAATAAACAATATAATGTTGTCCGTCAGTTTGGCTCAGGGCCAAAAGTGACAACCGTGTGTCTTAGTTTGTTTTATTTATAATATTTGTTTTCAGCTACACCACACTTACCAACACTCATGAAATATTATAGCGGGCTCTGAGGGTCTAAAACACAAAATTTTTTCATTGACAACACAGAAGTGTCTGATTAGTTTTAGGAAAAAAATATGAATAAAAAATATAATAAAACCCTAATTTAATAAAACCCTAATATAAATACCCTATATTCAAGTATTTTAGCACTTTAAGTGATGACAATATTAAGGAATTATAGTAATTTAGTTTCACAGCTGACTGGTTTTTAACAATCGTTTTGATTTAATTTGGATCCTCTCATTGGTCGCTTAATAGAGGCCGGTCAGCAGAATAGACTCAAGAGCCCGTTGCAGCAATGAGCCTAGACTCTCCGTTCCTCTTCTCTATCATTTTCTAGTGATGAATTTATTCAAGCTCAACAACAGTTAGCCCGGTGGGCGAGTGAAGAGGCGGTGCCGGTGGAGCGTGACTACTTCCCGTCGCCTCGCTCCCCGCCCTCCCCGCGCTCCACGCGCCCCCCGCGCTCCCCGCCGTCGCCCCGCTCCCCGGCCGGCAGCTCTGCCAGCGAGCTCCCGGCCGCCTTCCCCGAGTACAAGCACTGACACGCGAGGACACACGTAGTGGATATGTGAATACGTAATCGTTAGACGTTAAATGTAAATAATTGAACTAATTGCACAGTATATTTAACGATATGACTGAAATATATAGTTTAGCGTTAAAGCGTGTGCCGGCGCCGCGTCGTCGCCGGACCTTGTTATGTTAAATGTTTATATTCGTTTTAAATCGATACGCTTTAACTCTTATCTCTGTTTGGTGGTCCGGCGGCAGGTCGGCCGTGTATGTTAGACGTAACGTAAGGAACTAATCGTTATAAATGTACGTAGCTGTAAGTTGTGCGGTGCCGAGGTCCCACGCGTCGAGCTCCGCGGACTTTGAACGACGTAGCTTACGATTTAGATAGGCGTTTAACAAATTGAGATTAAATAAATATTTCATCGAAGCTTTAATGTATCGAGTCAGCTTGACATTAAAGAGCGAGCTCGACGACGTAAAATATCTGCGAATTAGACATGTGATCAATATGACGTTTCATTACCGCGCCGCGTTCAAGTGGTGTGCTACGCTGGCGTGAAAAAACCGTCCCCGGAGAGACTCTACACACCGTATCACCTCTCCGAACTAACGCCCGAGTACAAGCGTCATTACTAGGAGAAAAACAAACGATAACACCAACTTTACGTGTGTATTTTTAAGTGAATTAATTTTGTTTAAATCAAGTTGTACACGGCGATCTCGAACCGTACTAATATCTTGTCTAGAAGCACTTAAAAACATATTCTAAAATAGTTACCTATTTAATGTGAATATAAGTTATGTCGAATTTTATCAAATATATATGATATATAGTAATATGAAACGAATTTAAGCTAATATGTACGTTGGAGTGAGGTTATATTCTCAATGTAATGTGCCGGAACGGCTAAGTATAGTGACGACATAGCTTAGACAATTAGATATATAATTGATGTAAAAATATGTTATCGATTGACGTATCCAATGGAAATAATATCTAACTATAATTAATATACGAAATCCTTCGGTAATATAATATTTGAAGCGCCACATTACATTGGATATTTCCTAGTATGTTACAGTATTTGTTTACCTAATAATAATTATTTAGAACGTTATTGTTTCATTACTTTACGCTAGTATAGGTATATTGTTTAGTGATTCGAGGTTATAATATTGAATAGAAAACAGTAATTCGACATGATCGAGATGGTCGACATTTGCCCAGCAGATTTGCAGCCTGTGTATGTTATTGTTTATAAATATGGTGTAATCTATCTGTTTAATACCGGATGACTTTGTATGACTTATTTCATATGTCAATAATCGTAAAAAAGCTTGGCAAATGTCGCCCACGAATGCACGTAAAATGTTTGCCAGATGGCGCGTTTTAAGTAATTAATCTCTTAGATAAACGTTATGATATTAATTAAGATAAACTAGGTATCTAGGTATCTAATTACGCGTACAGGGTAGTGATGAATATGATACTCTGTAACTGGGTGCGACACTCGCGGTGCGGCACAGAGCCACAGTTTAAAATATGACGAATGTAACCAGTAGATATATAAAGATTCGTAGATTAACATGTTCAGACTTAGATTAGGATATAGAATAAGAAAACTTAATATTATTAATGATTTTTTTGCACAATAAATTACATTGCTTTAAGTATTATGTAGATTAAAATCGATGTAAATAGTACCTCTACATCATCGCACGTTATCTAATATAGTTGTCACGTTAGGCACTTTTATAATACGTGATATGTGTAAAAGAGAAGAATGTTACTGCCAACTTTATGTCTATTAGGAAAACTCGAAAAATAATTATTAAGTATGTTTTGCATTTGCGTAAGAACGCAAAATACGTTATGAGAATTGTAAAAGCACAATGATACCTATGGTCTCATGGTGTGTGTAACCGTCAAAGTGCAGTTATTTCGTTAATGTGCGTACCAAAGCGAGTGTCAAACCCAGGAGGCGTCGCGTGCGCGCGTATGTATCCAAACACACATGCGCGGTTAAAATCATAAATGCTGATAATGTTAACATTAATTAAACATTGAGTTATTTTGGATGTTATCATATAAAATGAATGTTTGTTATTTTCTTTATATTGTTAAAAACCTATATCGCATTTCTGAATTAGTTGTTAATTATATCTTGAATGTTATAACAGTCTCACAAAAGAATAGTTGACTTTCCGCGCATGCGTGTTACGCGCAGGCCTAATTCGTCAATTGACGGCGCCGGTACGGCCATTGCTCACGGTTGTGCTCTGGTGTAATGCGAATCTTCGTACTTTTTTGACAGGCGTATTATATATGTAGTAAATAATATTAATTTTAATTTCAAATCCACCATATTATTTTACACGGTGCCTTTAAAAATATGAGAACTTTAAAATGAAAGCACATCTATAGTAGATAAACATTTATCATTTAAAAAATAATAATTATGTACTGTGATAATTTTATTAATTTAGATAGGATAGGTTCTAAAGAAGTAATTAATCTACCCCTTATTAAAAATACCGATCATTTCATTATATTTTTATAGATTATTCTTTCTCTCCTACCTTATATTATTTGAATAAAATAAAACTTAACGTAAAGAACGAATATATTTCTAACCACTGAGGGTAACAAAAGTTTTATAGGATAATCTGAGATAGCCAAATGTTTCCAGTCACTTCCGCAAAATGATAAACTTTTGATCACTTTTTAAAAACTACGTAGATTTGCAAACACCATCACTTCCGAACTACTGATTTAGTGTTGTTAATATTAAGTGATTATGTAATATAAAATACGAATTTTAAACAACAAAAAAACGTTAAGACGTTGGAATTTTAAGTTTTATTTTGTCCTTGTAAATATATTTGCTATATTATTTACTAAATGAATGTAACATATTATTAATGAAAGAAAATAGATGAACACACATTTTTTTGAATGTTTTATTGATACGTTTTTTTTCACCCTAAATTATTTATTTACAAATAAGAAGCCGTCGAAAACGACAGTATTTGAAATTAATTAAGGCAATTTGTTTTTTTTTTACAATATAAATTCAAGAAATTTTTAAACTAACCTTAATAACATTAAGTAAATACTTTGGATGACTCTAAAAATATCTAATATTCAATCAATCTTATTGCAAATTATTGATTTTACAACAATAAGTACATCAAAATAATAAAAAAACTATATTTATTAAAAATTAAAAGTAAAATTGCAATTATTATTATAAATCCAAATAAACCACAGAAAATAACTAATTTAAGTAAATGTATCATTACTTTCACTTTTTCTTTTTATCAAAAACTTAGCATGATCATCCTTTTCCGGATCAAAAGTTCCAATTCTATCACACTGAGCAGTTGTTGCGGCTTGCTGAATTTGTTCCCCATATGCCTTTACATCGTCTCTCTTCAGTTCTACCATATTCTTTCTACTTTCCATTATAACTATGGCATCATCGCGTGCCATCGACCACACACTAGGTTTTAGACGGGGAAGAACATTATGGCCAATAAAAACTCCATGAAACAAACCTTGAAATTGGGGCTTATGAGGATAATGATCTAAAGCAGACAGCGATAAGAAATGTACTTTACCATAATCCACTTCAACATACGAATCACGATCTTCGCGTAGAAGTAAAGGTACTTCTGGACCGCTTTCAGATATTTTAGCATCAAGTTGACTTAAAACAGTCATTCCCAAGTTATGTTCTGTGTCTAAATTCATCAAATCAGCATTAAAAGGTTTTCGGTTTTCAATCTCGTATAACATTCTCATAACATTGCGTTCCGATACATCAGTTGCTCGCTTATAATTAACGCCATGAGAGGATTTTAACATATCCTTATCTTCGCAATCCAGCCCATATGCTATATACGGAGAAGTCACCAAATCTCCAAGATATCCCCGATGAAGATATCTATCCCCACACTTACAAACTCCCGCAGCAAAGGACACATTGGGTCGGCACACTTCGGTTTCCAACCAGGTAAAAGCAATACCATGTTCCCTAAAATGCTTATATTCCTGAAAGCATATCTGGGTTGCCAATTCTTTTAATCGCATATGGTAGTCCCAATCATAAACCCCCATACGATTATCGTACCTTAAACCAAGAGTGTGCCTGAGACGATGCTCCCACAATTCACAAGCATTAAACTGATTTGTATTGCCGGTAGTCCAAAAACTCATGTGATTCTCAATATAATCTCTTTCACGGTACTTCATTTGATCCACGGATACACAAGGTAAAAGACAACTCATATATTCTGGGTTAGTTATCATTCCTACTAGTTGTTGTGCTTTTGCAATTAAATACCTCGATGTGGGAGGTCTTAAAAGCAAATTTCCGTATATTTCAAGAAACCTCCTGGTTTTCTCAAGTAGACCAAATCGTGTAGTTCTTTCCAAAGCCAGTGACAACAGAAGCAGTTGACGAGCAATAAGTTCTGGACAACCATCGATAACGAATAAATTCATATACCGCCTTGTATGTCGGTATGCCTGAGCCAATGTTTTGATAAGATGCCTTCCATCACAGCCTCCAATAACGAGAAAATTAAGCTCGTAAGCGCCTTTATCTCCATATTTTAAATATTCTGTTTGTAAATCTAATGCTGGACTGATTCCCCAGAACATTTCGTCTTGCAAACTCAACTGATAATAAGCAAATGGCAGTTTTGTCAAACCATGGCGACGTAAACAATAAAGTGCTGAGGCGTGAGTTGGGGCGTTACTATGGCAACAGGCTATTATTGCCGTATATGTTACAGGCCTGGGTGCCTTCTACACGGTTTCATTAATTAAATATAGCCAAGTAGTTCTAGATAATTACTGAAGTGGCAATAATGTTGGTTCATTAACAAAATAATAAATCCACAACATGCTGGTAAAATTATCGGTATGTCAAGGTTTCACATATAAAGGTCAACTCGATATTATAGATAGAGGGTCTATTAATGTCTTGCTATGTTCCACCACTATTCATCACTATTCCTATGAACATTTTGAAGAATAACAAGAATGAAAATATTCTTATTATTCAATAATAATTACGTAACTTTAGATTCACAATGATTGGCTGTAAATACCTATACCTTATAACGCAGTAGCCCTTTCCAAAAGATAATGGCTAAATGATTATATGCTAAGTCAGTTATACCATTAATTAACTAATAATATAATAATTGTTGAACATAAATGAATAAATAAATAAGAATTTAACATTATTAATCATAAATACATATATGTATAGGATATTAAGATTATATATTAAAAAGATTTACCTAAAATGGCAAAATTTCTCAGTAACACAATTGATTTATTATAAATTTCTTTTATCTTGATTTATTGTTTTCGCTAATGTAAAATACTTCCATGCTATTTAAATTAATTATTTAAGCTATTTTATTTCTGTCCACCTAATGGTAAATAGTTATAACGTTGTCTAATGTTTTTTGTAAATTTAGGCGTTACATTCTCATTACTATATATGATAATAATACTATATCATGGGTAATATCGAATGTAATTGACATTACATTAGTCGCCAGAGGGCGGTGTAACTTGTCAATGTAGTTCTATTGTAAATGATTCGTAAGACGTTATACAATAAGTAAATGTTTTCAGGATTTTTTTTTTATAAAAGGTAATGTAATCTGATTGCATGTAATTTTACATTTAATTCCAGTTCCTAAATAATTTTAAAAATCTAGCTTATTCTACTTAAAAATTATAACTACCTACTAACAATGAATTTACATTGTTAGAATATTTTTTTATAAAAAAAAATTAACAAAAACGACTTCATCGGCATTCGTTCATTTTTAAAAATGTACTAGTCAAACAAACAAAATATATTAGGTCTACCCGAAACAAATTATTTTTCGTTGAAACGCAAAATAAGCACAAATTATTGAACTATTTATAAAGGAATGGGATAATAATAATAATACAATAATACAGGACAAATTACACACATTGATCTAACCCCTAAGTAAGCAAATTATTTGCTTGTGTTAAAGGTGTTATACAAAACAAATACATAGAAATACACATTATAAATACCGAGAATATATTTAATAAACAACCAAACCCAGAAATACAGACATCTATATACATGCCTGTCCCTGTCGGGAATCGAACCCGAGCCCCATTGAGTCGCTATACCTTAGGCGTCTGCTCTAACCACTCGACCAACGGGGCGACTGTAATATTTCATACAAATTCATTCAGCACTTTTTGTTTTACTTACATACAAAAACCAAAACATAAAAACTTTCACATTATATTGGTACAATTCAAATACTTAAAATTAATGAATATTATTTTAATCTCATAATTACATGGAAAAAACATGTATAAAATGTTAAAATTTAATATTGTATGTACTCTTAACACCTCTATTAACTTTATTTATAATAGTTTAAAGTTTAAACATAAAACAAAGTAACATATCAAAACACAATTAAAAAAATATATTTTCAACTATTAAAGACTTTCATTATATTTAGTAAATACTTTTTCGTGCTTGTCCCAGCTTGAAGAAACAACTGAAAGAAATAACAATAGAATTTTTATTGACATAGTAATTATTAGTGATAGAACGCATGTAGGAATATATCTCAGAATAATAACTAAAGCATAGAACGAGCTTCATATTTTTAAAGCGTTTATGTGCTGCCGTAGACAACAATTTTTTTTAGTGATGTGACATTGTGTAAACATATCCGCGATATCGTTAGTGATCCTTATCGCTATGGTATTTATCTATTGTAGCATCTCTATCCTACCGTTAGGTGCTTTCCATCACTTGCTAGAACGAGATTCATCGAAAAGGGTAATCACCTCGAGGATTTTGCCGCGAGCTGTTTAGCTGTATTTCGTTCTAGAAAATGACTAAGGTAGTATTTAAAAATAAAAGCCACTTCAAATAAACTAAAAATACAAAATCAAAAACATTTATTGGAAGTAAATAAAAAAAAATATGGGCAGGTAAGGTAGCTAACCCATATATTTTTTTTATTCGCCACTTCGAGAACCTCATAAAAGAAATGACAAATAAATTATATTGAGGACTAAAATGTTTTCCATTTCTAATTTTTCTGTGCAATCGTGTCGATCCATATCTGTCGTCAAATAACGTCCCTGGGAAATCTAGAATAACAATCTATGGATATATCATATAGACGTTGCAGAATTTATTAGAATAACACTCGATTAAATTATCTATAACTGTACTTTTTACAACACTATTTCAAAAATATATAGAAAACTTTAAAATGCTCAAATATCATAATAAATATTGCATATAGCAGTTTTATAATTGAGCCATAGAACAATTTTCACTTTATAATTTGTAATCAAAATTCTGCATGGACAAACAAATATACATTACCATCAATTTAAAAAGAAATAGACTGACTATCGAATACTGTATCTACATATAGATATACAATTATATCTATTATAGCAAGCTAGTATTTCTAGTAATTTATACACAATATATATACTTACAATAACATTTCATCCTGTAATTTTTAATAGATATAACTAGAATAAATGACTACAACAGTGGTCACTATTGATATTAGTGCGTTTGCCTTCGCTTGATAACTGCTGCAAAATAAGATAAATAAAAAAGATATTAAAAATAGATATAGTGTTCTGAAGTATTTACTTTACTAACTTTTACAGGAAATACAAAAAATGCTTTGGATATGTCTTAATTACAAGTGATGATATATATTATTTGAGTAAAGGGAAAGGAGCAGATTAAGTCGCTAGCTAACATATAGTTTTATAATAAAAAAGGTAATAATATTCTAATCAGCATAGTAGATAAGTGCTTATTTTATTTAGCTGCAATCAGTTGTTTTTCACTAGGATTCACTTCATTGCATTTAGTTTAAACATTGATTCCAAAGCAGAATTGCTAAAATACATACCTTGATTTTAAAACAGCATCGTTTAACCTTGGAACCATATTTGGCGTAGATTCTTTGTTGTTTGATTTCGTTGTAGGTCCTTCAGTGGACTGTGTAGTCCCTCTAGTCGTATTTGTAGGCACACTAGTCGTCTGTCTAGGCCCTCCAGTAGTATTTGTAATCGTTGTGGTTGAGAGATTAGTTGTAGCTGGGAGATTTGTTATAGTTGGCGGATTTGTAATAATTGGGGGTTTTGCTGTAGTTGGAGGATTTGCTGTAGTTGGGGGATTTGCTGTAGTTGGAGGATTTCCTGTAATTGGGGGATTTGCTGTAGTTGGGGGTTTTGCTGTAGTTGGAGGATTTGCTGTAGTTGGAGGATTTGCTGTAGTTGGGGGATTTGCTGTAGTTGGAGGATTTCCTGTAATTGGGGGATTTGCTGTAGTTGGGGGTTTTGCTGTAGTTGGAGGATTTGCTGTAGTTGGGGGATTTGCTGTAGTTGGGGGATTTGCTGTAGTTGGAGGATTTGCTGTAATTGGGGGATTTGCTGTAGTTGGGGGATTTGTTATAATTGGGGGATTCGCTGTAGTTGTGGGATTTGTTTGGGAAGTCTCTGTTATAATGAGACTGCTTTGAAGCTGTGAAAGAAATAATAATAAATAAGTTTATTGTACATATATAAGAAAAATACAGCTAAGAAAAGTTAGAAGAAAATCAGTGGTTTCAACCGGGCGAACCAAACATACGAAACATAGCAGTAGTAGCTGGAATTGCACCAACGATCATTCGTTAGACCTTCGGTTTAAAGTGAGCTATGGAACTCGGTCTAAGTAAACAGACTTTGTGTTTTTTTAAATAATAATCAAATGTGATAGGTTAAAAGAATCATAGAAGTTCTACTATGATTCTTTTAACCTATCACATTTGATTATTATTTAAAAAAACACAAAGTCTGTCACCACCAAATATGATAATCGTAACAACTGGTGATAACTGCAATAAAGAGGTCAATAACTTTTACTATGTTACTTAAGTTGCACTAAATTGAGCAGAAATATTTGATGTATATTTTGTTGAAAATATTCAATTGCTGTGTTTATTTGTGACAAACAGTTCTTTGGATAATCTCCATTATTTTTATTGGGGACTACCGTATAATCATAGAAAATAACCTAATTATTGCCAATTTTATGGATTAAATTTTGTGGCCATGGTAAAGGCGTAGCGGAGAAAATTGAAGATACATGCAAAAAGAGCTGGGATGTTTGCTGCCATGCCGTGATTGTTGCTATGTGGAGGGTATATAGAAAACCAATCAATGTTTGTATAATGTGTCAAATAGACCAAGATGATGAGATAAGTGCCAAATACGAACGGGAAGATTTTACCAATGGGGATTACATTTTAGCCAGAGTACATATAAAATGCAGTATTTATGTGAATTTATCTAAATTTAATTTAAACGGAGTAAACAGATTCGTTTTGTAAAGTTTAACTTGATAATATTTTATTTCATACTTGTTATCAATTTATGTGTAATTACTAATGCAATTATCACATAAATTAATTTGTGAAATGATATTAAGTTTCTAACGTAAGCATTTGATTATAAAAACTAATATGTAATTTTTTGTTGATTACTAGAGTAAAGTAAATTTTAAAGCTTATAAAAATAAAAAAAAAACGAAATATTACTTTTTTAAACTATTTAAACAAGCAACACATAGATTTCTGCCATAAGTTAATGTCCAACTATAAAATATCAGTGAATTATTAATACTTTCTCAACAAAAAAAAATATTTTAGATTAATTTCTAATAATTATTGACCAAATTTAAATTCTCAAAAGTTTTTATTACCGAAAGTAATTTTTCAGACTTACTTAAAATTTAAGCACTGAAGAAGGCTAGTTTAAAACTATAGTTACATACCATCGTATATATTAAATAAAATTCTCACCAATATAAGAAGAACACAAATTTTGCTGAACGCCATTGTTAGTCCCGTTCACACCAATGCAATGGTCCGTGTAATAAATAATGCAAAAACATAAAGTGGCTCCTTTTTTATAAATAAAATATTTTCCTTATTAATCCTCATATAGTTAATTAAGATTTCATAATTTCCTGTTGTCCGTGGCTTTCCGTGCGTACAAAAAATATTATTGTATTTACTGATAGCCCAGCCTAATCGTTTAGTTAATTTAAGCTGATGATAATATTAACAGTATTTGTTGATCCCATAGGATCCCATAATGGTAGTCCTGTGTAATGAACATTCATTTAATGATATTTTTATTATATTTCTTAGTTTCTAAAAATAATTATTTGATTGTGGGTGTAACAAATTTTCCACCAACTCCACGAAGACCACCCTGCCTCTTACAGAAGATCGACGTCAAAGCCTTAAGAATTCAATTACGAATAAGTAATTAGATATATATATAGATATATATAAAAGCGTAATTGGATATATATATCCAATTATCCCGCGTAGTCGGGGGACTTTGAAAATCTTAAGTAAAAGACAGTCAACGCCATATGAATGCAAGTTTTTTAACAAAGTAGTATTGTAACATTTGTGCGTACTAAATAACGGTTTTTATATGTTTTTAGATCATGCTCATCTTATGGTATGTATGCAAAATTACATACAAATTCATCCACTTCATTATTTTTTGAAGTAAAACTTCTTTTTCGGGGTTGGAAAAAAAATTTGTGTAACATTTTTTCACATTTTTCCGTTACGCGCCATCTTTTTGAAGTGAAACTTCTTTATCGACAGATGGGATAAAAATTTATAGTAATGTCAAAAAATTATGACGTTTTTCTGTTACGCGCCATCTTTATTCCTAAGTCACATTTTTCCGTTACGCGCCATATTTGAAGTGTAACTTTTTTATCGACGGATGGGAGAAATTTTATAGCAATGTCAAAAAATTGTAACTTTTTCTGTTACGCGCCATCTTTATTTTTGCTTAAACTTTATCTAATTTAGCTTAATTAGCCATTCCTGTAAAGTTGAAATTAGTGAATCATTTTTCAAAAAGTTATGTCATAAAGAAGTTTTACTTCTTACATGTGTACACTAATACACACACACATATTTTTCTTTGAAAATTTCAATACATCCTAATATAAAAACTAATAAAGAAAAAAAAACTAATATAGAAACTTTTGTATTTGTAATAATAGCAAAATGAGAATATTTATCAATAGTTTTGAAACTGTAATTTTTGAATTAGCTATTCGTTCTTCCTTCCTTTTATAGTATTTCCTTAAAAGCATATTTAGGGAAGTTTTTTAAGAAAATAAAAACCACATATTTTTTAATTATTAAATACTATGTAAACCTATAAATGGTGTACAACTTTTTATATAGATGTAAACCATGTTATCTTACACTGTATGTTTTCCAGTAAAATTAATAAATAAATAAATAAGTATATTTTACCTCACATACTATTGTTTGACAAATATCCTAATAATAATATTTTCTCAAACATGCGCGGAAATATTGTCATTACTTTTGAATAAAGAACGCGCGAAGTATTATATTTACGTAGTCTCAAAAACCAAAATCAATTCCTGTCGCATTCTAGAATTTGGAACGAAGAGCGCGCCGGCAATGTTGTATGAAACAGAGTGCTGTTTAAATTTAAAACTCTTTCATCTATCGTACACATTGCGATCTCGTGGCTGTATAGCCACAGATGCGTTTACTTTTCGGCACAAACTAAAAAAAAATGGCGGTAAAGCGGAATTCGTTGTTATTTAGTTAATAAATGATTAAAATGTGTTCCGACGATTCTGAAAGTGAAAATGAAAATGAAAAGAACATTAACTGCACTCCACCTGATTTATGATCGGAAATCTAAATTAGCGATGGAAAACCTGTTTCCAGCAAACACTAAACGAAAATTTGGCAATATAACTTTTAATATTAATTAAATTTAATATGTAAAAGGCCCTTTTTTAATTACGTTGCATTTTTTTAAAGAAACATACTATAAATGTTTCGACCGAAATGGCAATTGCCCGTCTCGTATCATTTCGCCTTTTTCGCTGCCTTTGCAATAATATACTATTTCCAGTGGAACTTCTACGGGAATACTCAGTATATTATAATTATTCTGACGTCATGGTTGACTTTGATAAAGGTTCTTAATCTGTCTAGCCATGAATCTATGGATTTACGAACTATTACCATAGGCAATTAGGACTCAAGAAATTTCTTAAAAGACTTAATGCCTTTTCACGAGTCATTTGGATCCAATCCTCGTCTAATACTAATCAAAATTTGGAGTGCAAAACTTTAGATCTGGAGTAAACGAAAGCCAAGCCAGCTCTTGCCTTAAGCACAGCCATGCTTGAGAGTTTACAGTATATTCTTAAGTATTGTATTGCCTTAAGTTTCACAATATAATTCACGATGGTTATTTGAAACACCTTGATCAACGTCTTCAATTAAAATAAGTCATATAGAAGCCAATACAAAAAAGAGAAGTGGGAATTGTTTTACTACGAATTCAAGGCGTGCGAAGTCGCGGACATAAGTTAGTCTACTTAATATACTACGACTTATCTAATAAATATGTATTATAAATGTAGCTGAGAAGAACTGCAAGTAAGTAAGTTTTGAAGTTTAGGTTTTACGAGGGTAAGCTTGTAACTAACTATTTTAAAAAAATAGACTAACTAAAACAACAATGTTACACAAAATAAACATACTCTGGATACGCCTAATATTAAGAAAAACATAGAAAAAAAAGGCAAATTAAAAACAAACGCCGAGTTTTATACAAAAATAGTTGCATTACGGTTATTTATTATATACGATGAAGCATTATACTTACTCTGGATTTGAGGTTAGTTCATTAATTTAACTATCGACCAGTTTACGTTCTTCCTTATGGAAACATCATATAGGGAAGTCCAGAAAAACTTTATTATAGAACTCAAATAATAAAGTCGTTTTACATTTATCTATAAGGGTAATTATAGGAGGTCTAATGATTTATGACACTTAATTCCTAGATAATATTTGCTAAATTTATTAGTGTTAGTAAGGTTGTTATATTTGTTTGCTGCTTTTGAGACATTCGTTTTTTTTAACCCTCAACCCAAAAAGAGGGGTGTTATAAGATTGACGTGTGTTCTGAGTCTGTGTGTTCTGTATCTGTGTGTTTGTCTGTGGCATCGTAGCAGTCAAACGTGTAGATGGATTTGATTGCAGTTTTTATTTAATAGAAAGCCTGGTCTGTCGAGGTGGTTCTTGGCTATGTTTGGTCGAAATAAAAGAAGTCCTCTCCTAGATAATTAGCTTATATTGGTGAAAGTTTCTTATGCAATATTGATAGTAAAAACCCAAACAAATGAAAATTTGTGTTTGTTGGTGTTTGCATTTTATTTAGGTTCTTTTGGTACAATATAGAAACCAGTGACTTACTTCAAAAAGCAAAAAAAAAAGTTAAAATAAAAAATACCCCAGATACAAAATGACCTCTCAAAGGATAAAAATAATATTATTATATATTTATAGAGGTTGCGTCGAGGTTCCACTAAATAAAGGAAAAAAATAAAATGCAAATAAGTTACTATTATTATATTTACCTACAATTAATATCAAATCATATAGTATAAGTCCACATTCATTAGCCCCCGAAAACTTTTTAGAATAGACACCATGTCCAAAATACGTACAACGATCCCCCGAAGCAACGACTTTAATATGTGGCATATTTTTATTCGAAGAAGATCGTTGGATGTTCTTTATACCATTAGGTTGGAGCTCCACTTAAAGTATTGTTGATAAGTGTAATATTATAAGCCTTATCCCTTAAAAGCTAGTTGAAAATTAAAAGTTTTTATATTTATAAATTATATTACACATGCCTAACGTGTAATCTTTACTTTAAAATTATTTAATACTTAAAATAATTATATTCAGTTTTCCAAAATGATATAGGCGAATAGATTCCCGCTTATTAATATGTTACGTGTAGATAAGCTTGCAAAACCTAATTAGTTTAATTAAACAAAACAATTCCCGTCACATTTTTCCTGTAAGATAAAACAAGCATTCAACATTAGTGCTTACATGCATTTTAAATATCGGAAACGACAAACATGGAATATTTTTAAAAAGAAATATTTGGTTATTTGATTAGCAGAAATTAACGTAACGTATCGTATTTTTGTATGTTTTTTTTAATATAAAGGTACTTAAAAGAGGCGTATTACCCGAAACGTACGTATTTTACTAACAAAAACTTTTAATAATGTTGTGTGGCCGCAGCTTTAATAATTTTAAAATAGACCATTAGTCACGGTTTTTAATTAAAATAGTATGTATATAATATAAACAATGGGAAGTTTGTTTGTTTGAAACCAATAATCTCTCGGACTATCTGTTGAATTAAAAAATATTTGAATTTAATAGCTCATATACTAAAGAAGTTTCTATATATAAGCTGTATTTAACTAAAAAAAATGACCTTTTTAACCTTTAAATGCCTTTAAAACAAAATATACAGATACACTTTCTTGTCAGTTGGCCCCAAACAATGTTCCAACGCCTAAAAGACTTTTTACTATGATTTCTATATTCTTCCAAGCTAGCTAAGTACCCGGCAATAGGTATTTTTTTATAAAACGCGAGTAAACTCACGGGCTCCTGGTAGTTATATATAAGTGGTAATTATAAATGAGAAAATTATTTAGCTTTATTAATAATATTAACTTGGACAAGTCCAATTGTGTTAACAGGAACAAACATGTCGTTTAATCTCTTTTGTTTATTTCTAATATTGGTGAGTATTTTCTGTATTTTTTATGTATCTTCTGAATTTAGTTGTATCTTGGATATTATATATCAGAACATTGACCTACATGTTGTTTTTAAAAAGAGTGACGTCACTTTTGTAATCCCCGATGATCCATTATAAGATTTCAAAATAAAACATCGCAAATAAATTTAGCTTCGTTTATTCAAAAGGCCATGTTACAACTATGCAGAGAGGTTCGTATTGTTCGGTTGGTCGAGCAAGAATTTTTAAACTCCCAATATTAATTACCTCATTATATTCGCTCGATCGCCTCTCCGGCATAAGTATCACTCAATGCAGGACACAATATTAAATAGTTTCTTAGATTTCAATCAAAATTGTAAGATAATAAATAATTCTTTATTATACAATACAAATATACAATCACATCGGAAAAAGTCAATACAAATACTTATTATACTATTAAGAAGTAATCTTTTGCAGTAATTGTAAGTGACAATAATCATTTTAAATAATAAAAATCGTAAATTGTTTATCTGTTATTACACCTATCTATAAAAAAATATATTTTTTTGTGTTTTGAATAGAAATATAAGTGTATTTTAATAATTTCTATAGGAATAAACTCACTTTGATACCTATCTATCAAATATCATTTAACGTATACAATATGATGGGCATAGTCACAAAATACAGTTCTGTAAAATAAAATGACCTCATAAATAGATATTCCTTGAATCCTTTCCAATTAAAATCCGTATTAAAAACACTAAAATATTTTTAGTTCTTAAACAGTTAAAAAATATGTATTTCTTTTCTAGCTTCAAAATAGAGTCACGGAACAATCAACTGATGCGACTACGGACCTGACAACAGATAACACAAGTACCACCGAAACTTACTCTACAGAAGCAATAACTGACAGCACAACAGATGAATCTAGTAGTACTTCAAGATATAACGAGACTTTTACCGAACCTACAACTGAGGGGACTACAGAAGACTCAATTTATAATTTAACAAATAGCCCGACTAACCCTTCTCTAGAACTGACAAGTCAGGAGGTCCCCGAAGACTCGATTACTTATTTAACTGTCAGCACAGAATCTATGCCACTTCTACAGTCCAGGGCAATGCCAAGTGATGTTACCAATGAACCAGAAAACAAAAAATCAAAGTATGTTTTTTGTTGTCTTTTAACTAAATTTAATAAAAGAAAACATTAATGTAAAATTACCACTTTTAATGACCAATCAATTAGTTAATAGAAACTTACATGCATACACCTATCCTAAACAAAAGCGCTTAATTTAGTATGACGTGCAGATTATGTCATTCTGAACATATAACTTTGTACTTTCTATCTTGGTCTGTTAATGGAGAATATAAGAAATAATTCCACTATTATGTATATTTGCTTAATATAATAAGTATTGCTATTGAAACTGCAACCTTTTATTTTTAGTTATTGTAATTCACGTGTTGAATTAAATAAAATTATGTATAAAGATTAAATTGTCGATTCGGATAATGGTTGTTTGAGTTAAAGATTTTTTTTTTATTATCAGTTACGTAATATAATGGAGTAGCCAGCCAGGATGCTTAGAACAAAACGATATTATACAATTCCAAAAGTAGACGAAACATGACTTTGTATAAATGTAAAACCACAAAGTGAATGTTAATAATGACAAATATATAAGTTATTGTTTGTTTTATTTTGCAGCGAGGAAGAATATAAATCTTATGAAAAAAATCATTCAACGATGTCTGTCTTTGGGATCGTACTAGCATCACTTGTTGGCACCATAGCAGTCTTTTATATTATAGTGTCATTAATAAAACAATACAGAAGTAAATCTTATAGTGAGTATATTTTTTTGTACAAAGTACACATACATATATTTATCAACAAGAAGTGCTGCTTTATTTTACATAACAATGATGTTTCATGTCATTTAGACATTTCCTTGAAAACCTAAAAAACCTTTTTACTAAAGTTGTGTATGTTCAGGCTAAGCCATGCAATAACTGGATGATTTAGTTCTAACTGATCTAGTGCTAGTATCAACTGACTATAAACCTGGTTTGTAGTCGATTAAGGTTATAGATTTGAGTCAGTATTTTAGGAAATCACAAAAATAACTCTTATTCTGGGGTTTCCCCTGATATTTAGCTGTGTACTTTAATATTGTTAAATATTTCATCAAAGTAAGACTGTGACAATAAGCTCTTGAATTCTTATTTCTTTCAGTTGTCAGAACTCGAAGCATGGAACTCGGACAGGCATGAAGTAATATTTACTAAAACCATTTAGAATACCTTAAATAAAACACCGCTTATTACCGGCGTTTTGGGCTTGTTATATACACCCATAACAGGAATCTCAAAGTATTTTATTCTTCAATTCTAACTAAATCTGTCACTTTATTTGTTTTGGCAAATATGTATATTCTTAACACATAATTTCAAATAATAATAATTTTTGTAACTCATCAATTTGAAGCGTTATTTCTCCTTTAATTTCGTTGATGTTTTATTTTGTTTTATAGTACAATGGAAACTATTCGTATTAAGCAAAGAGTTTTCATTTCATAACAGATATATTGTTTCTCTTTAATAACTTCGTTTTTAGACTTTTTTTTTATTAACCTATATCGTTCCACTACTGGGTAACGGTCCCCAAACTTTTTCAGAATTCCCTGTCCCTCGCGGCCTCCCACCATCCGTTGTACAAGGAGGCTAGGCCGGCCCGCCAGCGTTTCCGTTGCCTGCTGCGGTGTCGTGCTTCTCCGGGGACCCGGTGAGTGGTGATGTGTTCCGCCCACTCCCACTTGAGCCGGGGCTCTCGGTACCGATATCAGTGAAGCATGAACGCGGCGTATTATGATCGACTTGTTGGAGTCCGAGAATGCTGCGTTCCATCGCCCTCTGGCAAATCTTGAGCTTCCGTAACTCTGTTAGAGACCATATCTGTGCCCCGTAGGTTGTGCACGGGCAGGATACACATGTCGAAGAGTTTGCGCTTACGTGACAGAAGAAGGTTGCCCTTCATGTGCCGTTTCATGGACCAGTAGTTCCTCCAGACGTTGTCGATCTGACGACCGATCTCGATGCCTTACCTATTTTCGAACCTTGCTAACTGGCCGAAATAGAGGTTATTGTCAACATATTGACATATTGTATGACCTGCCTATCTACCTAAACCCCTTTTTTTAATGTTGGGAAATCTTTATGGATACCATCCAGCCCAAAGAAGGACCTAATGATTTTGTGGGAATCGCTGATACTTCAGGGTACCCACTAAAACCCAATGTTTACCCTCATCTACATAACGGAACGCTGCGGGGTCGCTTTCACACTTACTGCGACGATCTGGCGGAAATTCCCCCTCAAAGGAGGGTGGCCGAGTAACCAGAACACCGTCACCACGTAGGCCTAGGGCTAGATGGTAAAGGGGGCTAGATGATAAAAATTATTACGAAAAGTTGGCATGACATGTTTTGCTATCTCTCTCTCTCTCTCTTATAGAAGCAAGCGAGACATTTTCATTTCTATCATTATTATTTTTTGTATTATATTAAATTGCTTAGTAGTTCTTTATTATTTATTTGATATTGGAGTTTGTTCTTTTAGAATCAATTTGTAAATAAGACAACAAACAGACAGAGTTTAAATGAAAATAAAAATAACTACGTTAAAAAAAACGACTTTAAAACTAAAAAGTAATAAATAATGAAGATTTAATATTTATTACATACTACCTATTATTTATATGTCCTATTTACTAATAGGTTTGAAGTCGGAAGAAAAATACAGATCTCAAGAAATGGGAACCGATAAAAGTAGTCGTCTCCGTAAAAATGCTCTTCGAAACACAATATTACGTTCTCTTAAGACTATTAAAGATCGTGAAAAACGTTGGTTAGCCATAAAGGCATATATAAAATCACGATTACATCAAACAACTCTTGATCCTAGACTTGGAAACAAAAAAAGAATTACGTAAATCGGTTCAGAAATCTCGGAGAAATCGGTGTACATACATAAAAAAAAATAAAAAAATATATATCGGCCAAATTGAGAACCTCCTCATTTTTGAAGAAGTCGGTTAAAAATGATAATACAAATTTGTGATCAAATATACTCGTAATGTTTTGTAACAACCCCATCTATTTATACCTTAGGGAAACATAACTACATCTGTTATATAAACATATCAGTACAAAGTGAAACCGCGGAACAATAACTCATGGGTTTATTGATTAAACCTTTTTAATTTAGTTATTCATTTTATTTACATTTATTATAAATTATTAATTATTGGCGAAATATCATACAAAAATAGTAAACAAATATCTTTTTTTTTTTATTTATATTATTTATATTCATTAGCTAATATTAATAACTTAATACCATAAAAATTTGAAATGTATCGTTCCCTACATGGAAATATAAGTCTTTACTTACCTACATTACAAATAATAAATATTTTAGGTTTTAATTAAATATTTTCATGATTTTTTTTGTATTATATTAAATTGCTTAGTAGTTCTTTATTATTAATTTGATATTGAAGTTTGTTGCAATTCGTAACAATTATTACTAAAATTGAGCCTACCCATTAAGTTTTTAAGTTTATATTTAATATTTAAAAAAATATATATATTATTATAACTTAAAAAAATATATTTTTTGCTGTAAACAGGATTGCACTGCACCTCTGTAAACAGGATTGGAGAGAGAGGATCGCTCTGACTGATCGCTTGACTCCTATCTTTATTTTGATTTTTTTGCCGGTGGTGCCAATTTATCACTGGTTAATCTACAAAGGCTATAGAAAAGGGATATGTGATATTCTGTTGATTTGATTGATGAATAAAGGTGATCTGTAATGAAAAAACCGGGATGAAAGCCAGCCTGTTCGGGAGATGGGTATTGATCGAGTGAGTCTAGAATGCGATATTTCATAAATGGTTTATAAATGTGTGAGACTAAATTTATGGGCTTGTATTTGCCAGTATTGACTTGCAACTTTTCTTGAATAAAAGTGTAATATCTGAGTGAAACCAGATGTATTCCGGAATCAGGCCGGGGTATAAAATAGAGTTGAATAATTGCTGATGTAGGGTAGTGACGTCCGCTTCCATCTTCCCCTGGATGGAGGTGTGTATCCATGAGGATTGCAGACGTTAAAAAAAAAAAAAAAAAAGGGTAGTGACGTTGGGTGACGTGGGTAATTCTATTTCAGTGCTTCGGTTGTAATGCCATCACTTCCTGGACTCCTATCGTACTTTATGGTTTTGAGGACATCATGCACTTTTTTTGTTAAATACAGGATGGAATAGGGACGGTAAAAAAAAATTATTAAAAAAAAAACCATTTGAAACAGAAGAATGGCTGCTCTAAGTGCAATCCACTATATATTTTTTATTATTCCTAAACTTTTAAGTAACCTTCAGTAAGGATACTGCACAAAATGTTTTCCTTTTTATATTATATAATTGTGCATGTAATACAAAACAAAATATGTCGTCAATATGGTAGAAACTCTTTGTTGTAGTATTTATAAATGGCCAAAGGTTAAGTAACTAAATCATCCATAAATATAAAAATATGCTCGATTATACCTCCAAGATATGTAGTGTAAAATTTTATTTTTATAGTTACATGGACAAATGCAATTTATATTGATTAAATTATATTATGATTAAATATTGATAATGAGAAGACTATTTTATCCATAAGGCAAATATCCGTAAAACTATTAATATAAATCAGAAATAGAGAAAAACCAAGCCCTTTTTTGTGTGGCACATGAAATCATGAATTATTGAAATGTCTATCATCCAACTGTTTTTACAAGAATGGGAACGAAAACTGTATTGAAGGCTTTTTTCAGGGCAAGAAAATCCGTATTGTAATGTTTCATGTAATATATTATTATATGCAAATTAATGATGCCAGGGTCAGGGTTAGTATAGTATCCTTAGTAGGTTTTTCTGTTCTAAAGTGTTGCTGTAAAATACCGAAAGTGTTAATACCGAAATAGGTCTGTTATTACTAAAGTGAGTTCTCTCACCACTCTTGTAAACAAGTCTAAGAATGCTTTTTTAAAAGGGGCTGAAAAAATAACCCGTTCAAGGCGGTGAATAGCTAAGAGGCTAATGTCAGGAACAGTAACAGAAATTGCAATGTTTTAAAACTGTAATGGGTATGCTGTGTCATGGTACTCTATTCGATTTTGAAGATAGTATGATGGAGATTACATAAATAGTCTTACAGATGAATGATCATGGGCATCTGTATTCAATATAAGAGAAGATGAAGGAAGTTTAGTGAGTGAGTAACAATTGATGTTGTGTGCATGAACTCGACCTACGATACAGTACGGTCCGGTCATCATACAAATTCAAATAAATACTCTCATCATTAACACGATTATTTCGCTCATCATACCCTATACATACATCATTCGTCAATTATACCCTGATTGACTCGCATTTTTCGCAAGCTGTCATAAGTGTATATGTAGGTTCGATTAGAATTTAATCGTTTTAAAGTCTCCCTTGAAAAAGCCCTTTTTATTTTGTTTACGTTTCTTGTGTACGGTTATGTTTGTCATAAAAAGTACATAGTCACCGATTGTCAACGAATAAAATTTTTCCTTAGTAGAGTGAAAACGTACTTATCCAGATACTTAATAGCCTGATTATTTTCTAAAAGCTTTTTAACTTATTGAGAATCAAAAAACAACTATAATAAACTTCTCATAACAACTTTGCTTTTATTAAAATTAGTCTAACATAATCAGAATTCTGTATCAAAATAAATGACCACACAACTAAAACCTATAACAACCAATCACCACTTTCGCTCACTATTTTCAGCCTACAAATTATTCTAAGAATTTCATAAAACACAAGCATGAATCAAACTTGTAGCCTGTGGTTCTTCATCTAGCCCTCACACTCTATTACATTTCCAGCTATGCAGCATCTTGTAAAGTAAAGAGAGCGTAGTAAATTGTGGCTATTCCTTCAAGCCTAATAAGAGCTTACGCGTGGGATTTCAAAACGTTCTATATGTTAACTCTATGGTATAGTATACAGTATAGGTATATTAGTAGAGTTAAATTAAAAATAACCTTTTAATAAATAATTTTGAAGATTTTTAATATATAAAACTTTTATTAAATTATTTCTTATCACTGTGGTAATTACAATTTGTGATTCATTCAAATTAAGTATTTATTTAACTCATTTAGAAATCACTTATCCACTCTATACATTACGTAACATATTTTTCTATGTATATAAAAGCCTCACATGGTCTTAACTTTTTAGGGTTATGAAAATACTAACATTTAGGAATACATTTAAAAACTGCTATAAGTTATTTCACAATTTGGGCGCTACAAAATATAGGTTAAAGAATAAATCACCTTTTAAAAACACGGGAACTTAAAACATAATGAACACTTGCCCCTTTACTTAGGTCAAAATCACTTATTAATATATTACTAATATTACTATTTGTATTATATTACTATTTGTGTTATATTATATATACTTACATGAACTCAAAGATCAATTACATAAATAATTGTATAAAAGTAAAGCAAAAGATTACTCCTTTTTTAATTATGAAAACCGCGAGGAGCATCACCCACCACGCTGCTCTAATTAATGTTAGAGATTTAGGTATTATTATTTATTATTGTACCTGTGAATCTCTTTCTAAACTACACAGACATCTTGCAGGAGATATTAAAGACATTACAAAGACATTATAAAGACATACTTTTTTGTATTTCTAAATGTAACTGGTCAAATAGGACTAGAAAATAATTTAACTCTAACCTCAAATATCTACTTCGAACTTATAATGAAACAATCATCATAAATATACATAAATACGTTACGTATCTAATTACGTCTATTTAGACCTTTTTATTTATAATACATAGCAATTTTCCTTTTATAGATATTTTTATTTAATTTATATATACCTAGATTATTTAAATTATTGTAAACTTGGAAATTATATATTTATTAATTAAGCTGCCATTAAGTTTGAACTGAAATACCCATCATTATAGCACCTTCAAAAACTTATAAAACTTTATCTTAGGACTCGCGGCTTACACCTTGTTAAAAACTAGGACTGGAGAACAACAATTCGTTCAAACATACTGTTTTACTATATTTATTTAGGTCTCTGTCAGGAGAATCTAGAGTCATCCTGACCAAGAGATTTAGGTTTCGAAGTCTTGGCTTCAATAGTAATAGGTTGATTTCCTGCTCTCCAGCCAGTACTTCTATTAGAATATGTCGACGATGTAACAGGAACCTTGCGAGTTTGTTTAATTTTTAGTTTATTTAACCACAGATCTCGAGTCTTTTTGTTTCCAAGCACAAAAAACAGAAACAAAATTAGTCCTTGATATGTTGCTGTCAATGTAAATATATATGCTACTACCACATTAAAAGCAAAAAGACCTGAAATCCAGGGCAAGCCGAATAAAAATACCAATAAACAACTGACTGAAGCGCATCGCAATGCTTCATTTGAGTCTCCGTGCCTTTGGATTCCTCGTGACGAAAACACGGATCTTACTATTAAAGCAAATAGTATCCAGTTTGCCACTAGTATGATTGCAATAGGAGCATAGACTGATATCCATAGAGCTAAGCCAGAAGGATAACAAAATGACCCGCTTGGCGTTTTTTCGTCGAAACGACCGTTATACGCTTGTGGTGAAGTTGATAATAGTATACCAATTATTGCACAAGGAGTTCCCCAAGCAAAAGCAGATGCTCTTAGTAGTTTGTGGGAAGCATCTCTTGTAAAAACAAGAACTAATCGTCTATAAGATAGCACAGCTGCTACTAACATCCAGCAAAATGAGGATAGAACAGAGTAGTGCAAAACTACGCCAAGTAACATACAAGGGATACTATATTCTTTGAATTTAGCAAATATTACGATCAAAAAGCACAGAACTAATAAAAAGATTGCTATGCAAAGTTGTAGCCATATTTTGTTGTTAAAATCTCGGCGCCAGGATCTGAATAAAACAGCCGTTATCCCTACTATAATTAGACCGAAAATTGATAAACAGCAACCAATAATTGTTAATAATTCTAAAATATCCTCATTTTTTTGAGAAAAAACTGCGCGTGGAAACAAAACTTCTGCAAAATGAGTCAAATGGGTACACCTACAAGTGCTTAACATGCCTGTTCCTGTTGCGGAAATTAATCTGCAACCTTCTTGTGACCAGTAACCTGTACCGTTGGCCAAAAACTGCCAGTAAGCACATGCACGACTTTCATTTCTATCAATATCTCTTGCAATAGGGCTTAAATGGATATCTATGACTTCGCCATTTTCAAATTTGGTTATATTTTCTATTTTAACGCTTAGAATTCTACTATTAACGGAATACACATCTTCACTTGATCTAAAGGCACGATCATTTCTGAATACGACGAAGGAAACTCGACGTGATGTACCCGATAAGGACGAGGGTAGATGGACGACCACCTCGTTACGATCGGAATCAAGGTCTGTGTCGTTAAGATCGCCTAGAATGAGAAGAAAAAAAAATTAATTAGAATTTGAATAAAAAACGACAATTTAACAACGAAAGAAACTAGATTTATTATAATATAATAAAATAAAGTTACCAGAAAATATCTCAAAGGCTTCATTATTAAATACGTCGTTGTCTCTGGTGGCTATCTTCATCCCTCTTACAGGATGATCGGGTGCGGCATCTGCGAGCACCAAAGCTATGTTGTTTCTAACTGTTGTCGCTGTGCGAGATCCATTTAGGTTCAATGTCGAGCCTAAGTTATCTAGCAAATGAAGTAGTTGACTTGGGATTTCCAAATTTTCATGAACTTCTAGGATATCTTCTACCTGTAATAACAATAAACAAAATCTATATTTCGATTTACAGGAGGGTCAAGTCAAATAAACATTTAACTGATAATCATCATGATTAATTACCAATATGTTAAACGAAATAGATAGATACAATCGTGATTGAAATTGTATGATTTAGTAAATAAATGAAGATTCTATGTTGTATTAATATATAACCGATCCAAATTTTAATAAAATCTGTTAAGTATTTTTTGCGTGTTACACAGGTAAATAGGCTAAAACTAAAAAAAAAGGAAACCTGTATTCAGTACTAGATTGAAAATGTATATTTATGAAATAGATATTCTAATTTATCTTAAATCCATTTTTAATACAAACACAGATGTTAATAAACCATATACAGTATATAAAAACTGTTATAGATTAAGGTTTTTGAATGAAAATACAAGAGTTTGAGTCAATTGGTGACCACGATCAGTGCAAACTTGTCTAAATTAAAAGGTATGTGATATTCCAATTTTAAAAGATTATGAATGGATAAATAGTTTGCAAACCTGATCAAAAACCTCCCTGATATCCTCCACCATGACAGGGGATGAGTTGTTAACGAGGCGGTCCAAGTCTTGTATCACCTGCTCCAACTTCTCCTCTGGCTAAATACAGACATTTTATTATAGGTGATTTTATATATTTCTTTGAACTGAATCCTAAGTTATAAGATAATTGTTTTCTAAGTTCACATAAACATCACTATAGTATTGCATTTGTTAATGTTAGTATATCTTTTAGTTTATTCACATTCATTTTACACTTTGTAACTTACCGGCCTAGTAGTAGGTATATCGGTTGTCATAACATATGTTGTACTGGGAGAAGATGTGGTGGGTGCGACGGTAGTGTAATTTTCTGGTGTCGTAATAACAGTTGTTAGAATGTCTTCAGTAGTATGTCTATTGATAACGATTGATTCTACAGTCCTGTCAGAAAAATCATCTATTGTATTTGCTGTATATGTTACAGTAACAGGGTCAACTGTAGTTAATTCCTGAGTCGTAACATCTGGCAAGATTTTAGAGGTTGGCCTCTTAGTGTTGCGGTGATCGTTTTCTTCAGAACTTTCGCTCGTATCGTCGTTAACCTTTGACGATTGAGGAGTCTACAATCGGTTAGTTAATGTCATGCAATGGAATATGTATTAATATATATTTTAGTAAAACTAAGTACGAATATGAGCGTTTGGTATTATTGACACTGGTGTGAAAAACAAAAATGTATGAAAGGTAGTTAAAAGAATTAGTGAATTAAATATAACTTAAGTGTCAAAGTCGAAGAATTTTAAGCTAACTGTATTTTTGAATGATGTGCAGTTAATCAACTGATATAAAGAACTCACTGATGGAGGATTTACTGTTGGCATTAAAACGGTAACCTCCTTGAAGCCAAGGGCCCTGGTAACAGGATTTATACAACTATCTTGAGCTGTTGTCACCCATTGTACGCCTTCGTTGAAGTCACCAATACAGGTGTGATTTTGGCACATGTTTAATTGTGATTCTCCTATAATGAAAATGAATTTACGTTGTAATTTATTAACTATTTTTTTATTAGTGTTATTTAATATACCTATGTCTTTATTATATACTCTTTAAATTATAATCTCATCAACACAATTAAATAAAAAATAAGAAAACATCATACACCAAGATTCGTAAATCGTAACAGAATTGTAAAATTCGACTGTTACAGGTCACTTTATGAAAAAAAACTTCATTAACACAATGTATTTGACCTTTGATGTGATACGATAATTAAATAATGAGCCGATTACTAAATTATAGTAACGAGTGAGTAAGTTGAGTTACGTGATCTCCTGTCACTAATTGGACGAAAATCTTTTCCCATTTTCAGAATATCAATCAATTATAGTGTTTGCGTATATTTATTTACATTTAATTAAAAAACTTGGAGTTTTCGTTATTATTCACTTGTTGTGTTGACGAAAGATAAGAAGTAGGTCTGTGGGCCTGATAAATTCATTTGTTAAGTAGCTTTAAGAATTTAAACAGTACAAGATATTTTACACACCTAAAGCTCTATCAGGGATGGAACCAAATCCCTTGCAATAATAGGCAGCTTTCATATGTAATATTTTTATACCATCCCAAGATCCAGGTGTCACAGGTTTCATATCTGGGTTTAATTCCACATGAAGTAACACCGTACGTCTATCCAAATATATTCTTTTCAATTTCATACTTAATATGGACTTATCTATTCCTTTCAAGCCAGGATTGGAATTCTTAAACTCTTTTAAAATGTCCTCCGTCAAATTCGAATTTAATTCTCCAAAAGTCTGTACATACTTTGTTCGATAGTAAATGTACTCTTTTAATTTCTTCTTATAAAATTCTTGTAAAGATTCCCAAACTTTTGAAGACAATTTAATGGAAGAATTTAATTGACATTTTATGGAGTATATGTTAACCAGTGATTCTCTTTCACGTAAAAATAATACTTTATTGGACTGAGCTGGATTATAATTTACCGTGTTGCTATGAATGCACCAATAATAGCCATCTTGTTTGGGCGAAAGTATAAACACATTAGTATCGTCTATCCTTCGTTTACTTACTTTGATTGGGGTTGGTTTTACAGAATCCGTGAGGCAATAAATGTCATCATGATGTAGCGAATCGTTAACGTTTAGAGATATTTTATTGTTCCTAAGAAAAATATTGGAACAAATTTAACTCTTTTGAATATATGGATAGAGATATTTTAAAGATAAAAACATGATTACATTAAATAATTTAAAAAGAGCACCCTTACACATCAATAGTAACTTCCAAGCTTACGTTCCTAATGCCTATATGCAGCTCACAGATAACTTCGTAAAAGATATAGGATTCATTGACCAAAGACCAGAAATTGTTTTGTATACTTCCGAGCAGTGTATCAGGATTAAAAAAAATATCGCCAAAGTGCCATTTGTTTCGAGGTATCTAAAATATAACATTATCAATGTTTCAATCAATTAAAAAGGGAATTTTATTAAAAATTACGTACAGGTGTTATATATATATATATATGTAACACCTGATATGTAACACCTGTACTCTGTGTACACTGTGTCTCAACAAAGGGCCAAACAAATTATCATCGTATTTAGTACCAGTAGTGCACTTACCTCTGAGTGGTCTTTATTGGCGTCGTACCTTAATAAAGAAAGGCCGTTACTCATTATAATTCCTAGAGGATAAGTGTGATTCGTACTTGATCGACGAAATGCCGGGTGGTTGGAATACCTCCATCCTCGATTTAGTAATGAAGCGCCATTTTTCCCACAAAGTTCTTGAGCTTGATTCCAAGTAGCCCTTAAAGCACCTCCACCAACTCCTGTTAATTCTGTCAAACATGTAGACTCTGGACTTCGAAACCGAATTGAATCCTTTAATTCTTCACATACTTCAGATGTGTACGGCTTGATAACGCAATAGCTATAGTATTTTTTATTACATTTCACCGCCGTATAATTACTTACAGGGTCTAAGACTAGGCATAATTCCTCCTCTTTATCCAGGGTATAATGAATAGATACGTCGTAAGCGTCGCTCAATGTCTTTCCAAAGTTTTTGGTAAAACTCCAATCATAAAAGACACCACCTGGGTACATCGACCTATATTCTGTCCAAACGGCAATATCTGGTTTAGAAAAATTTAATTCCTGTAACAATTCCGATGTATACAAATTCCCTGGACAATCTTTGTATCTGTCTGCAAATGTTTCTGGAGTTTTTTGTCGGTAACAAACTGGCTCTTCTTTACCTTTTTTATATAATGGTGAAAAGCCGATCGGACAACTTGGCTTTTCGAGTTCTTTTCCATGAGCCAAAGGTACGTTAACCCATAACGATATAATAAAAGTGAGCTTAAACAATATCCAAAAGAGGAAATGCATCTGAAAAGAAAACAAATAATAATATCATAGGAAAAAATAAATACATTGATCCAACTCCTAAGTAAGCAAATTATTTGCTTAACGATACAAATACATAGAAATACACATTATGAATACTTAAACTAAATTTAATAAACGATCAAACCCAGAAATACAGACATATATGCTTGACACATACATGGATGTCTCTGTCGGGATCGAACCCAAGACCCATTGCGCTGCTATACATTAGGTGTCTGCACTAACCAATCGACTAGCAGGTATATTATAAACTATTTTTTGTCGTCTACCACGTCCAAATGGACCACAAAATTTTTAAGGCTATAAAAATGTTCATATTTTTCACAAGTAATACAACATTAAGAAAGATAAGTTCTTTAAATTAATTATAGGAATATTCCTAAATTTTAGTTGTTATATTATATTACTGTATTTTAATTGTTCTTATTAATTATAACTAAAAAATGTTTCCATTTTTATTAAAATATCGTTATGGTGTTTGAACGAAAAAGTAAAAATCGTTGATTATGATTTTAGAAACAAAATGTTGTAACGAAAAAGCATAATAAACATAGGAATACCATTAAATTTGATCATAATCGCTGTGATTAACCTTAACGTTAGGTTATGTTTTGTATCTAATCAGGTGGATATCACCACTCTAGGATAACACCAACGACATTACCAACTAGTGCGATTATTACCTCCAGTAATGAAGCAAACAAATATTTTTTATCGGGAAGCTTAGATTTGTATCTGCAATTAACAATTCTTTTGAAATAAAATATAAATGTATATATGATTTTTTTTTTATTTAAATTTTCATACATTTTAATTAATAAAACATTTGCAATGTATTGCAATAGTCTTCACTTAACATTTAGTGATTTTTTTTATTTAAATCGGTTAACAAATAAAGAAGTTAATAATCTCTTTATTTTCGTACCATTGCGGTAAGACATTTTTAAAAATTTTAAATAGTAGTCCTCCGCTCAGGGAATAATAATAATAACCTTTCCAAAAAAAAAATCGAAATTGGACTCAATAAAAAAATATCTGTGATTAAAAATAAAAAATATGTAAAGATAAAATAAAAATATTCTACACGCAATAGCTATTTGACAGACTTTGATGAAAAGTTGAAGGTTTATAGTTTATACATGCATTACATTATAGTATGTACAAAGGGTACGTTTTATCGAAATCAAAATCTATGCGTACGAAGTCTCAGGCACAGCACAGTGATTAAATAAATTTTACAAAAATATTATTTTCGAGACTTGTAACACAAAAAGGAATATAATAGGCGAAGTAATACAAAACGGAGCAACTATATATTAGGTTGACCATCATTTATATGTTTTTATTCTTCTGTTTTTCTGTTTGCGTTCCTCAGTTTACAAAATGGAAAACTTAAAATATCGCATTATTTACAAATACGAGTTCCACCGTGTCACCAATGTAGCGGAGACAACTTTAAGGGTTAGTGATGTGTATAACGGTCGTGTTACAAAAGAAACACAGTCCGTTTTTGGTGCCAACGTTTTCGTTCTGGAAATTTCCACCTGCAGAACAAGCCCCGTGGGCGGCTGGAGACCCAAGTTGATAATTGAAGAATTGAAGGCAATTATGGAAGCGCATCCATTACAAACCACGTCCAAGTTAGCGACAGGCTGCGGTGTTAGTGATAAAACTGTTTTTATCCATTTTGAAGCAAATTGGGAATACTGCTGCGTTACATTACTGAACCGGCACAATAATAAAGGAATTTTAAATTGAAGCATTACCTGCGATGAAAAACGGATTCTCTACGACAATCGGAACTGCTCATCGCAATAGTTGGATCCTGGTGAGCCAGCCAAATCCTTCCCCAATCGAAAATTGACCCAAAAAATACTTGTAAGTGTTTGGTGGATTAGTGCCAGTATTGTTCATTACAGTTTTCTAAAATCTGACCAGACTATTACGGCAGATGTCTTTTGTCAGTAATTGCAGACCATGATTTAAAATCTAGCTGCTAAACAATCTAGGCTGGTCAATAGCTGCTTCACAAAAACGCTAGAACACACACTGCACAACAGACGCCTACCAAATTATAAGATCTTCAATTAGAATGTTTAAGACATCCACCCTGGTCCCCAAACCTTGCTCTATTTTTTTCGAAATTTGGATCACTTCTTGTAAGGAAAAAAAATCGACTCCGAAGGGCAGTCCAAATCGCCTTCAAAGGTTTTATTGTTTCCCGTCCAACCGGTATTTTTAGTTAAGGGATCAATGAACTACCTATAATATGGTAAATGAACTACCTATAATATGGTAAAAGTGCATAGAAAACAATGAACCATTGTTTGATTAATTAAATACTACGACCTACGACTAAAAATAATACGACCTTTTGTTCCTCCCATACAAAACGTCAATTTTATTTGTAAAGATCTAACATTACTGCCCATTTTATAAAAAGTAAAAGCATATGCATATGTGCTTGATTCATTTTAAATTCTTTTGCTAAAATATAGCTAATGTATGTATTTACGATTAAGTACACAGATTATTGGTGTATTTTATATAACAATTATTATTGTTATTGAAACTGTGAGTAGCTCAGGTAATGGAAAATAATTAAAAAGTAAGTCTACAGATAAAAATCATTCATCCACAGCATCACAACTTAACAGGCATGAGTGACCGCGAGCCACGCAACGTGCTTGGTTGCTTTTCACTTAGTACCTATCATCTGTTATTAAAATTATATTAACTTATGAATTGATTAAAATAAAAGATTTGAAAACGAACAACTAACTCTAAATTTCGATGCCGCTTGAACGATTTCGTAAAATATATTTACTTTATAAGCCTTGCAATAGAGATTGAAGATTTAAACTGTGTGAAGTGAAGATTACTGTTCACAATAAAGATATATATTATATTTCTGAAATCCTCTTCTATAAGTATATAATGTCTATTCTGTGACTTAAATCGCCTCTGTAATGGCCCTTCATGTAGCTACAGTCACTAAAGGTCAAGACCCAACCAATGAGACAGATTGGGCGAGAGTCACCTTGGTGATTGTCAGTTCTAAATGATGTAACGAACTACAATTGTAGTACATCGTTATTAACATTACTCACTTACCTTGACATAGAATGTTATTACAATCGTAGACCAAAATACGTAAACAACGGTATATCCGAAGTGTGGATCTAATTTGATATTTTGAAAGATTTTTTGGATTGAGAAATAAATTTGTTAGCATACAGAAATATTTACATAGTAGAACGTTTCTAATAGCTACTGGAATTATTTGTTGTTTTTGATCTTTATAGGCGATTCACCATTAGTAATTAGCAATCATGGGTCGAGGGGCGTTAATATCTATAGATAAGACACTTCATAATGATTGAAATATTGTATACTATCTATAATACGCCCTGTAACTAAAATTACCATGATTTCCTGTAAAGAAATTCTCTCTTATCGGTATTGTCAAGCTATCTAATGTCAGGTCTCGATACGTCTTACAGCACCATACAACCAAACGTATTAAACAAATATTTATTCTTAATGACTTAATGTACATTTATAGTTTAATACATAATATTTACTTGTCTTGAATCTATGGATAAAAACCCACCTTGTTCTAAGTAGCTACTTCTCGTTGCAAGTTGTCACTGTCAAGGCACATCTTAGTTGTTTCTTATAGATTTGTTATGCTTTTAGTTTCTTCGTCTGCACCTGGAAATAATATTTAAAGATCTTTTAAACCTACAGTTACATTTGTTATACTTTTCATATTTAAACTTACTATCTACATTCAGTATTTCAAATAACAGATAAAATATTTTCCATTATGTGGCAAATTAATCTTAAATAAAAAGTAACCTTGGGAGAAAATTTTACTGAGGATATCGCGTGATTTGCAATACTTATTAGAATAAATGATACCATTAACCTTAAGGGTCTTTAATCACAGTATTTATTGACTGCCTTGATCATATAATTTATATTTAATTTGATTTAACGAGGACACTTATTGAGTGAACATTTAAAACCGAATTGCAATGATATTGCAGACAGGTTTAATTGCGACCAGGTTTGAGAGTGACAATTATTTTACCATTGAACTTATCTTAAATAACAAACCATTTTTTTAATTCCTATGAAAGGCATAATTAAATATACATTTTTAACGAATTTAAGATTTCTAGTATCAGTCAAATAAAAATAATAATATCACAGGACAAATTACACACATTGATCTAAACCCTAAGTAAGCAAATTATTTGCTTGTTTTAATGGTGTTAGACAACAATACAAATACATATAAATACTCATTATAAATACTTCGAATATGATATAATATAATTATACAATCACGGATATTTAATAAAACCAGAAATACAGACATTTATGCTCATGCCTGTACCTGTCGGGAATCGAACCCAAGCCGCTATATTTTAGTTATCTGCGCTAACCACTCGACCAACGGGACAATAAAACAAAAGTATAAATTCTGTAGGTAAAACCATAATTATACTTTAAAAAGTTGCACTACTTATAATCCGAATTTAATAGCATTTTTTTATTTTTATAAGGATGTATAGTATACTTGTTATATACACTTTTGTGTTATTAAACTCGTCCAAAACAAGTATCGGGTGTGGCTCTATAAGCGTGGGGCGCAGCACATTGCTGACCAAATGAACTATTTTATGACTGTCTCAATTGGACGCCACTTTTCTATCATGTTTTGGAGATTTTCCACCTGTTATATAGGTGTTATGTATGTTATCCTCCTGTTATTTTATAGTCTTATAGTACGGTCGTTGGACGACTTCGGAGATAGAACCTATCTATGAAGGTCTTTTTGCCTTGGGTAAACTTTGCCACTTGAATAGCGATTTAATCTTTATAACCATTAGATTAGAGCGTTTAAGATGCTAAAGACATTACGGAGGAGGAAAGGCGAGGGGTTATTTAGTTGATCATATAGTTGGTATTTTTTTTATTTTCTAAATGACTTAAGTTTAAAACATTACAACTAAAACTAACTAATAAGAAATATGTAATAAAATGGCACTAACTTCAACACTGTGAGGAAAATATGAACTACTTTTATAGACTACAATACAACAGATTCAAATTTTAATTTAAATATCTCTCACCTACAGTAATACAGATTATGTACAATTCTTCATACCATGTAGGTATTACTGTTGTTTGCTATGGACCGTATCACGTTTTATTTGTGTTAGATACTTGATATGAATCATATTAAGAAAGTTATGTTATCTCTGATAAGATATGTCTGTTATGAAGTATCTAAGCGAGATGAAATTCCCAGAAATAAAATTTCATTTAAACTCTGAATCTAAATAACCAATAAACTATACACAATTCATTAATCTCAATAGTGAGTTATTAAAACTCACTTAAAAAGTATTTCAAAACGAAAACTGCCAAAACAAACATAAATAAAATGATGATGATCTATGAAATAATGACTTCCGTTTCTGTCATTATATTAAGGGGCAAATATACTAAAAGATATTAAAAGAAACTATGTTAATATCATGACAGTTATATATATAAAGTAAGTAAGATAAATAATTTATAATATATACCAGATATTACACAGTGTAAATATCACAACGAACACAAATAGATAGAATAAATAGGAAAAGACTATTGTGACAAATTAATATCCGAATTCTTGTCATTGTCCAACAACATAAAATTGTTCCGGATGGTGGAGCACTAAATATCGTCGGACTTCACCTTCAAACTGCATACTTATAGCCAAACAAAATCGTTACAGTATCTAAATTGGGTTTATACGCTAGTAAATACCTCCCGTTCATTAGCTCAATTCAGCTTACATTATTTAATTATAACACAAAATAAATACATATAGGTTAAAGGACCCAAGATTGTTATAAAAGAAAACGCCTCTAAAGACAAAAACATTTGATTCATGTTATTTATATTTAAAAAATATATATACATCTACAGCAGGTTATAAACATTGTGTTGGGGGACCGCTAAATAAAGGAAGAATTCAAAATGCAAGTAAGTTACCAAGGTAAATAACAAAATAACAATAATAAATCTAAACCCTCGTGCATTAGCTCCGAAAATGTTATAAAATATATAATTTGCTTTATATAATAACTAAGATAATAATATATATTTTTAATTCTTTTTTTTTTCCCTTTCCTTATTGCCTTCCATTTCGTTTATTTTTTACACAAAAAAACAAGAATAAAAATGATAACAAGAATATGGTCCCTACCATATCTAATTTTGACTTGAGATGTAGCTACGATTGTAGTTTCAAAAATTATATAGTTTTGAAATCCGATATCAGATATCATACCTATATAGTTTCAATTCAATACTCGACCAAGACGATATTACCCACACACACACATATATATATATATATATATATATATATATATATATATATATATATATATATATATATATATATAGGTGACAATAACGGGCATATTATAACTTAAAAAAACAGTATATTTTAAAACAATGGACACAATACTTAAAACAAAGATTTGTTTCTTCACACGGAAGTTGGCTTCCGTGAGAAAGTCTTACTATGAGTTGTAATTTGTTATTTTAATACTCTAAGCCTGTTAAAATGAAATAAAAATATTGTCTTTAGATTTACAACGAAGTCCTGTCAAAATTTGACGCCAAGCGCCAAGCCAATTCAAAAGCAGCCAACTAAAAAATTGCATTCTTAATCTACTAGGTCTAAAGTCGTACGCGAATATTTTTTATCAAATGGGCCGATTAAAATGCTCTTCCGTAATTGCACGTAGCGCGTATTTGTTATAGACACATTATTTTTATTAAAAAATAATATATTGATAGCTTATAATATAAAGATAAAGACTTACTTAATTGGCATTTACGTATTTACTTTTTTAGTAGGATATACGATGTAAATGCAATTGTACTAATGGTAATAATATATAGTTGTAATATCCTGTAATTGAACATATCTATTTCATATATAATTGATTATTGTTAATACAGGCAACTGTACAGTTGTTACAAAGTAACAAAATTAGCTGTTTTATTTAATTTTCAGCAATGCCTCGCAGACGGCCTTCCTGGTCAAGTCGCCATAGGTCAGATACTTACGGCCGCATTCGTAATAAAAAAAGATTGCGTCATCATGTCATTCTAGAACTCATTCAAACAGTGATCCAGTTACACTGCCTGTGCATTGCTAACATCCTTCATATGACATTAGCAATCACTGACTTGCCGATGCTTTACACCATAACACTGTTGGCGCCAACTTGCCAGGGGTAAGGTGGTCGTACTGCCATAAAGCTTTTCTGGAAGTCCTCCCAACATGAACATTAATTACCACTTTACATGAATGGCTTTATTCGTGAAGTAGGTCGCTTTAAGATTTTTATAACATTCACGTGCAATGGCAAATGGAGAGAAATTAAGAAATTACTGATAAAAATATTTAATTGACGGGCTCATGTTCATGTGCCAACATGTTCGAACTGGCTTGACGTCTTTCATCGAATCGACCTCAAAAAGAAAAAGTTCTGCAGCATCCGCTCAAAGTTGGTCCAAATCGTATTACGGACTTTGCCGACTTTAACTTGGAAGAAATTCACGAATGTCTCTTTCTTCATACAAGATTACAAAACTCTATAATAAAACGCTTTTTTTCTAGGTAACATACTATTAAAATACTTATTATTTAAATAGAGTAAGTAGAGACTGCACGATAATGAGATGTTTTGTCAACTTGAACAGATTTATCTCATGTTCTGTTTCTAGGATGATGATACGAGTTTAAATGTATGAATAGTAAAACAGAAAAAAAAAACTATTTTATATCTTTTTCGATACTATGATTTATGAATGATGATTGATGATGATGAATGTTGATGACAACGATAATATGAATAATATAATCATTTTAAAAATAATTTATGTACTCAGAAATTTCGCCACGAGAAAGTAAAACTACGTAGAGAAAAGCAAGGTTATTTTTAAAAGTATATTTTATTTATATTTAAAAAAATCAAATGGTTGGATAGAAACAAAACTCTATATTTTAAGCATAAACTTTAATTTTCAGTTACAAAATCACATCTAATTCTTTTTTTACTATCATCTGTATTGGCGTCATTTAAGTCTGGTCATTATTTTTACAGACGTATATCCGTAGTTCGCAGTATCGTTTAACTGTCGATTTACTATTAAACAGACGCAGTGATCTCGCATTCACATTTTATTGTAATTTATGTTACGATAACAAAGCTTTTACACATTTTATTTTGTCGCTGTGTCATATCTTATCAAGACTCTTAAAATTTAACATAATCAACACATTAAAAATAATCATAAAATACTCATCTACCAAATAAATAATAATTGGGTTGAACTTAAAAAATCAACTTTTATAAAAATGATGATTAAAAATTTAAGCTAAAAATTAATATCACGCTCCTCCTTACTGCTGTCAATTAACCAAGTTTTTTCTACATATAAAATATGTTAAGAGAATCATATAAAGATGTACATACACAACTTGCAGCTCAGTATTCTACAACTTGGTTGCAAAGACAATTTCTAATGAACATAAACACTACAGCTATGCTGTATGCGAACATATGTTAATGTACACCTACCTTAACGTTAGTATCAGTCCAACGATCGTGAGAGAAAAAGCGAAGAAAGCAGTGTCACCGCATGACTGAGTTCGAACGAAAAACTTAATAGCTTGTATGATGCCTTCATCATACATAGAATTTTCTCATAAAAACGATGTGAGTATACATTGCGTGACCGTTTATTTAGTCATGCAATCTGTTTGTATGTTTGTGCTTATTTTTATATTTTTTTAAAATTTTTGGTCATTCTGTTGTTCTAATTCTTAAACTATAGGTATTTTATTTTTTGAATATAATTAATGATTTATAAAATTATTTTTAGTTATCAAATATTATTTTTTTTGTAGAAATATTTCCAGTTCAGTTTCCCAATTTACCTTGATATATTTGCTTTAGTAAATTACATAATATTCGCATATGATGAAATTACAATTTTCACGCTGGTTCTCAAGTTATATATTTCTATATATTATAGATGGGACAGTCGAATTAATTGCAATAATTTTCTTACTCATCTTGATATCTACTTTTCTTATTGTAAACCCGCACAACTATCAGACTCGAAAGTAAGCGGTACAAATTAAGAATAGAATAAATAATAGATTGAATAAGAAGATTATAAGATTGTTTCTAGAATGTTCTAAGCATTGACTTAGAGAGTGAGGACGAATATAATAATTGTTTTAACACAAGCTGAACTGGAGTTTTATTATAGACGTTCAGACCATTTTCCCGATGACACAGTAAAGTAAATTAAAACTATAGGGGGTACAATCTTTCTATTTTTAATATTACACGTACTATAAATAAAGTAATATTAGAAAAGTAGTACGGTATACCGGTTTTGTTAACTTATTAACGAAAACACAAAAATAATACCTACCTAATCTCAAGAGACTCAAAATTAAATTTAAAATTTATAATGCATCTGTAACTTAATGGAACTATGATGATATTTATCAAGGAAGGGCCGATTTGATAATCAATCCTAATAAAAGTTATTACTAAGTGTTAAAATCGCAATGATTTTTTAGTTATTAGAATAACTGAACCGTATTAACTAAGGTTGATTTTAAACTCGGAACGTGAATCGGTTATAAGATAGAGAAACTCTACCATCTGGGTTAATGACAAAACAGAAAGACCTTGGTTTTGGTTTATTTTGGAATACAGAAAAATGGTATTGAGAATATCTTTAAACATGTAGGTATAGCCAAGTTAAGCTTTAAATAAATATAGAACGAAAAACAACAATTTTAAAATGATATTTTAAATATACGCTGGATAATTTACATCTACTGATTACTTTTTTTATGACATAGAAAAGAAAAGAGTTTATTTTCTTAAGATAAATAATAATTGCCATCCTGGCCTCAGACACACGAAACCAATTACGTAATGGATCCGGCCTTTGAAGAATTAGAGAATATTGAAGTGATGAAATTATTATATAGTTTAAAAAAAATAACAAAGTCTAAAACAAAAAACTAACAAAATATAAGTGTATTTTACTTATAAAAACAACTTCATTTGGCCATAAGAATTACTCAGGCAAAATCAGTGATTATATATTTGCAAAAAGTGAGGTGTTTTTCTTCAATTTATCAAACAAACTGGGACATAACATAAATATAAAATTCGACTGTTTGATTTTTAAACAAAACATATAGACTTTGATGTTTGTGTGTTTGTGTTATTTATTGCTTTTTATCAAAACAAGGATAACATTTTCAGATATTATGTGTTGGCTCTTTTCGTTTTCGTTTAATCGTTTCTAATAGAGATGTCATTATTATAAATACATATCATAACAACATTCCTATAAACAAAATAATTATATTAAACTAGAGCAACACTTCAGTAACTTAAACTGTAAAACTGTTATTTAGTTCTTGTATACAAACATTGAGAAATAATACACATAATATTATACGGCATAACGGATTTACACTACATTTAAGTGCAGAGTAATTTTCAATAATAACCGTAAGACTGCCGTCTGAAATGTCAAGAGAATAATTACAAGTCGTTGCATACAGTACAGTGCTGTAGAGAGGTGTCTCTTATATCCTATTTACAATGCCACTAAAACTTATTACCAGTAACATAATGACTTCGTTAGAAGCTGATTGATCGCTAGGTAATAATATATCTATAGATGTTGACATAATAATAATAGTATAACCATTAATTTAGATTCTTCAAAATAAATATTTCATCATAAGTTAGATAAAGGCTTCAATTTCTTTATTAAAGTTTAATGTAGTATAAAAAAGTAGTAGTAGTAGTAGGAGATGATTGGAGGATTCAATCTTTAATGTTCATATTTTGATAGAACTTTATTCTCCTAGCAGGATCCATATATTTTTTCTATTTCTTCTCCATGGACTAACTCCCTTAGAAATCGAGTAAATAGAGTCTGACATTGTATAAACAAAAAAAACTACATTTACATAAGCTAAAATAAATATTTAAAAATCAAATTATTAAAAAAACGATCAGCAAAGCGATCAGCATATACACTTCCCATTACTGGGAAAGATTTTTTATCCTATTATGGAAATTATGCAATGGTTTACGAATTAGGTTGCTGCTTTATAGAACCATCTCATTCATATACTACATTTCCGAGATTTTTTCTAAGAACTACGGGTTTTCTGTTGGTCCGTTCAAACCCGGACAAGAACACACTGAGTTCAAATAGACCATTGATACAAAACAACCCAAAATAATTAAAAATAACAATTAGGAAGCAACTCCATGAGTTATGTGTTATTAAGTTGGAATACATGGAAATAAACTCATATAACTATAGAACAATAACTTTGTAAACTGGTGATAAAATTTATGGTTACACTGGAAAGTACTGTTTTGCACGTAGTGACGATATCTTTGTCACACTTTGCCCATTTTGTAAGCATAAAAGAGGGATAGACCTATACAACAAGAATATATTTGATTAGAGATATGCCACAAAATAAATAAAATAGATATCGTGATTAGTTTTATCATTTACAGCTCTCCTGAAATCTTAACAAGAATGTGGCAGATTGCTTTCTGGTTACCAATGAAGATAATGTTTGATTGTTTGTTTCGAGAAAATGTAAAAAGCAAGCAAGAGCTACTTGTTAATATATATATCCAAAAAGCTTATCTTTATCATATTATAATACTTCTATAATGCTGTGAGGTGAGACCTCACTATAGGCAAAGAATAGGACCGCCCCATATCATCCCGCAGGTGGCGTAAGAGCCTGCCAAGGTAAAGAAAAAAATGGATACCATCCCATTATCTCTTATCTGAAAGGTGGCAGAGATCAACAAAACGCATTCCTGCAATTACTAATTACATCAGGCTGGCAATATTAAAACAATGAAATAGATTATGAAGTAAATGAAGTACACAACAACTAAAAAAGTTATGTAAACGATCGCAAAATATGACAGTCGTTTATTAAAGTTCAATCATCATGTCATTACCTCGTTATTACTTACGATTTAAAAAACATTTTTATTTAAATTACCTCAGCGTGAACAACTTCCTTCTTGTTACGAATTTTACAAATCTTAATATTTCTTACGATAGCATTTTTGTTACAGACAAAAATCAAAAATGTAAGATTCCGTCAATTAAAAGTGAAAGTGCAAACTATTTAATACATAATGTATAACATTTGCTATTTAACGTACACTTAAAATATTTCTACTTGCAACCATCTACACAGCTTGAGAGTTATTCTAGAGTGTTTTTTTCTGTTTATTTGTTTAGTTGTTTATATGATCATCATTTGTATGATGATGATGAGAAGTTTTAATAAAATTTGGAGTGATTACATATTACTGTATAGAGTATAAATTATTTTAAGTTTCCTCTTATATTTACGTAAAACCACAAATACTGATTTTGGCTAAACTTTCAATATACCTAGCTTAAAATATATACATTTATATAAATTTTAAGTGATAATAGTTGGCGTATAATTGTTGGGAAATTGGAGCAGATAAAGTCGCTGGCCACAAAAACGACTCGAGGTCGACTCTTAAAAAAATATATTATTTATATAGAACACTTTTAAAATACAAGAAAGATGTGTATGCGTATAATAGTTTTAACAGTTATCAATGCGTTTTTGATTCGGGTTGATTAAGTAATCATTTTTTCGGAGCTAACGTGATTTTGGCAATAGGAATTTGGAGTGTATTAACATATCTGTTAGTTAAGAAGTTATCAACATTACAAAGAGGTGGAAACTCACTGATCTTGCTTCATCAGTAAAGAGTTTTTTATCTACTTTAAGAAGATTAAAAGATCGCTAGCTAATTCTGCAATTTTAATGTAAGCCCAATATTTTTTGTAATTTTAGCGTTTACTTCTTATCTTAACCTTTTATAAGGTACTCTTCTTATCTTAACCTTAACCAAATATTGCACATTCACCACATTCTATATCTATTTAACCAATGATTCTGTTATAACCATATTTAGTACCTACCTACTATAATCCAACCCATTATCAAAGAAAATCCTGAAAACCTAAACTTTATTTTATTTTTCGGGAAAATAACAGAGTGCTAACTGTTAACGTTATCATTGTAGAAAACACAAAGTAAAAATGTACAGAGATTATGATAAAGGTACACATACACAGAAATACAAAGCTCTTGATATTAAATAAATATCATGTTCCTAAAATGTATAAAGGCCTTCTATTTTTAAATGACTGATAATTCCTTATTTAAATGATTTTACTTCCTGTGCTGCTTGAACAGAAATATTTAATCATCTAGTGTTTAAAATATTTTTACACAACTCTAGGTAGATACATTTTTCGCAATTTCTATTTATTCTAATTTTGTATAGAGTGACCTGACTGAGTTGTTTGTATCCTATTACTACCTGTGTATTCAGTGTTTAATTCAGGAGAAATATCTATAGAATCCTAAAATTGATTCAACTTTAGAAACAAATACCAATAAATATTTTATTATATCACTTAATGCAAACAGAAGGTATAAATAAATATGTGTTACTGTTGGAATCGTACATCTTGACTGAAATAATAATTATCGAATGGTTTTATTTCCACACTTAATTAAACAAAAAGTTTATTGTATTCATATTTACCTGTAATGTTTATTTTTGTAAAAATCCAAAGAAATCACTTTCACAATAATATAATCTGCCACCTTTGTATTTAAATTTTCTTTAATATGTGATTATGAAATTACGAAGTCGCTCAAATTCAAATTAGTACTGTAACGCGCGTCAGTTCCAACGGAGTACACAGAACAAACTAAGTATTTTTTTGCATAAACGTAGTTTCAACGTTGCAAAATCTACGTGTATAACGGAACAAGAAGCTGTTTGAATTATACCTAGTTGACATCCTGACATCTTACAAAACTACATGACTCACTAAAGTAATACATACATCACTAACATTTATTTGCATTTCTCGTGGAATTATTTGTATCCGGATGTTATTATATTAAAAGAAAATGATTTTATTTAATATAATTTTGATATTTGTGATACAATTACAAAAGCCCTTTCGAGACACAGTAATAATGAAATAAAACTTTGTTAAGGCTGTAAAAACATTATAGGCTTATTTATAGACATCAAAAAACCCTAAAACAATAAAATAACAAAATGTTAAACAGATTCTACAGTATTAATAAACTATTCAATAGACTGTTTACTTTCTTGCGTCGTAACACCGCAGTTATTTAGTACGTCGTAGGTAGTGTGACGAAATAACGATCGTCACAATAAGCCTATTGTCTTAAACAATCATCTCGTCACCGCTTCTTATACTGCTGATATTAAAGATTTGTTCTATATATTTCATAATATAGCCACTAATTTTAACAATTACTGCCAAATGTATAGCTTGGAAGAGTTTAAGTGATGGGACGTTTTCCAACGATTTTAGGGTATTTTCTTTTTAATTAATTTAAATCTGGATAGCGTTTATTAAGTCTATAAAATGACAAGTTTGTATGTGTGTGTGTGTGTGTGTGAATGAGTGTGTATATGAGTGTGTATATATAATGTGTGAAACTACCCATTTTTCTGAAATTAGTATATAAAATCCGAAGTTTAACAAAACCCAGGTTGTAATTTTATTTATAGTTTTAATTAATATTTATCTATTTAAACCAGAACATAATACATGTACCAACCAAAATGTTCGTTAGAATTTAAATCCACGTAATCATATTATCTATAAATTAATAATAATATTCATTTTAGGTAAATAATATAATAGGTATCCTCATTTTTAAAATACATTTCCAACTAATGTGGGCATAAAAATAAATAAATAGATTTTATTTAAATCAAAATTTGAATTAATATGTCACTAAATAAATCAGTGATGATACTCCATTAATTGGTGAGATTTTTTTTAATTTCTCACCAATTAACGGTTAACACTAATAATACGTTTAGGTACGATTGTTTAAATAGTTAAGAGAATAATCTGTTAAAAGTTTTACACAAATACAGATTATGTCTTGGTTTTATGCATAACTTTCACAATTAGTTTAAAACATATTAAAGTTATTTCTTACAAAACTACACACTTCAAACAATAAAAGCAATGTGTAAATAGTTTTTAAAAGAAATAAAAAAATGTAACCCTGCTTATTAATAAATTTTTATATTATATACCGATTTTTTTATATTATATGCAATACTACGCATATTGAGTAGTATAGCATTCAGAGTCATTATTTCTTGAGCGTTTTAAAACAAAAAAAAATCTATCCAGCCTGCTACATTCCTTCCATTATGAATACATTAAAAACTTACTTAGAGGTGTGTTTCTCAGAGAAATAATTTTATTTTTTTCATTTGTGAGGGTGCGGTATAAGCTTGGGTTCTAATTTGTGGGGTCGCCCTTGTTCCCAGGCTGCATCTTAGAGGAAGGAGTGCAAAAGGCTTTCGCGCTATATTAACATTTCATAAAACATTAATTGTAGAAAATTAAATTGTCTAAACGAAGTTCCTAATACTTTTTATTGTAAAATGGAAAATAAAAAAATATAAACAAAAACAAAAGAACATATTTAAAAAAATATATTTAAGGCGGATAACCTTTTTTTGGGTCATTTTGCCATCACAGGAATCTATATAGAAACCAATTTATATAATTTCATTAACTTATTTAGGTTTTACAGGGCTTCAAAGTTGACCGGGTTTCTGAATACTCGTAAGAACACGATAATAGCTTAGCATTAAGCTTAGTTTTTAGAAAATATTTTTTATTCATATAATTTATTATTTTCTTTACATTCCTAGGTTACATTCATTTATCATTGACGTGGTTTACACCTTATACCGCATTTATTGCACAAATGGGTTTAGAGTAGTCGGTAATATTCAACCGTACCTTATATTAATACTTTCTCTGTCTCTCTTTTCAAAGACCATAAAATATCAGCCTGGCTTCGTGTAATTAGAACTACAAAAACTGATAATGCTTATAAAGCCAAATTCACTAAAATGTGAGAAAACGAAAAAGATTATCAATAGAAATGAAACTTCTTGTTTTGTTAGACTCTGAATCGTAAAACAAAACAAGACCTGAAAAAAACAAGCTCTCAATCAATTGCTACAATTTATGAGAGAGTATAGATCAATACTCTTTCTGTCTGTCTCTATCTGCCTGCAAGAGGTGGCCAATTAATTACAAATAACCCTGTATTTATATATTCATATATTGTCATTTGCACAACTTATTAAGATATTTAATTAATAACCTCATGGTCATGGCAAGTAAGATTTTAAGATACTTATGCTAGTACATTTAAGTTTCCGAGGTCATAATATTTTTTGCCTAAAATGGAAACAATAAAGCATTATGAAGAAAAAAATACAGTTTACTTACACTCGTCATCTCTATTTGAGAAATTTATCTCAGATTAGACTTCTCGACACATCTGGGAGCATTCATAATACTGATAACGATAAACACCGATATTTGACCTGAAATACACAGAAATTTCTCAATACCTTTCTAGTCTTATCTCTTTTAAGTGCCAATCAATGTCAGCAGCAGTCTAGATAGAGGTGATTGCTAAATTGGAATATAAAAAAATACTACTTAAATTTCATCTTCTCACGGCTCACCACCACGTAATTTCTTTTTTGTTCGAAAATGGGCACATAATAAATAAAAATAAAGGAAAATAGGCATTGATCTTTCTAGTGATCAGGAAATGGGTTTGAACGATACTGAGGAATTATGACATGTAAATAAATATGTATGTATTTCAGTATTCCCCAATCTTTAATAAGTTGATTGTAGAAAATCATCGAAAAACGACCCAAAGTGGAATCACACTAAATCGATTCGGTCTAGACGCCAAATTGTTATATTATTATTAATTTATTGATAATCATATTAACAAATATAAATATTTCAATCTTCTTGTTATTATTAATCTAGTATCGTCAATTCTTTTTTCTTATCCATCTCATATTTATATATTTATAAAACCCAATGAGTCACGTTTAATGCTACTGAGTTAGGTATTAGGTACGTTTTTGAATTCTGTAGTTGAACTTCTATGCAAATTATACAAACACACAGACTTGTCTTTTAGTAATGTTAAGTAGGTATGCTTCTTTCTATGCACTATCTTTCTATGCAATGTAGGCAAGTGTTTCTATTTAAAGTCTAAAAGTTTTACTATTGTATCTGCCATGCTGTACATACTCAGTTAAGGACTTCCTTCGTTATGGAATCTATCGGAGAAATTGTCAATCCAATGATAATGCTTTTGTACCCTAAAATTGTTTAAATGCATTTTTATTGTGGCACGTTTATACTTTCGTTTTTTAATATTCAGGGACATTCCAACTTTAATAATCTCAAAAAAAAAAAAAAAAATTATCATTTATGCAAACTACTTATTTTTATTTTCATAGATATAAGGTAACCTTAAAACATTAGATGGCTCAATCTTACGCCATTAATTTTAATGTAAAATCTATTACAATCAAGAATGTCTATAGTTATTTTTAGAGATGCGCTGAATAGTGGTTTCAATGAAAATTATTCGGTTTAACTTTTACCGAACCGAATATTCGGTTAACAACAGGTTCTAACAAGTTTGTTAAATGTGGCTACTGGCTAGATGAATAAATATCTTGATTTCAGGTTCAAAATATTTTTTGAGGTTAATGCTAAATACTAAATATTATAATAAAAATAAAAATAGAACGGAATACATTCGGCACCTAAACCGAATAATTCCGGCGAATACGAATAGTTAAAAAGACACCGAATACTTACCATTCGGTACTTACCATTCGGCACATCTCTTATTATTTTTAAGTAGGTACTGCAGGGAAAAGTTAAGGTGCTAATGGATCTTCCTATCTCACACCTATTTTAATAGAAAAGTGTTTCTCTATGCTCTCTGTTTTTCTTCTCGTTTTCATACTTAATTAGACGTCATTAATTATTCTATTATATTTTTTGTCCCTCTCTGCCTTGCGTGATTAAATCTTCATATATTTTAACATATCTTAGCGAGTAGAGCACCTTATTGTAATCTTGAAATGCTAGAAAGTTGTGCATTCACTAGTTTTGAATAATAATTTAATTTAAATATAGTCAATTCTTGTTGTTTTTCCTGATTTTGACCAAGATCTTTTGTAAGTTCCTGTATGTCCTTGAAAAGGTTTTAAAGTGTAAGTACTTATATATTATGCCCTAGTTTTATTATATCTCGTTTTTCATTTCTCCTGTTTTTATAAAGAAGAGCCCTTTGTTCGACTTTATTTCAAATCTATCCTATGGATTTTCGTAATTTCTCATGGTTTACTTTTTGTTTCTTATCATAAAACATATTTATACATTTTTTAGATCCATTTTAGACCCTCAGTAGTTTTAAAATTTTTCAATTATTTCTAAAATGTGGTTTGGGAGAAGAAAATGGGAGAGGAATTGAAATGAGGAATGAGCTCGGACTTCGGAGTGACCTATGAACCGGCTTGCAAAAAAACTGAAACAAGTTCTTTATTTATTATTATAAGTCGGCCAAATATATGTATTTAGTTTTCCGTCACCCTATTAGAAAATTGTACAATAAAGGATATAAATTGATAAATAACATTCAGGACTTTATAGAAAATTAACATGATTTTCTATAAAGAAATGGAAGTTATTTGTCAATCTTTATTCTTTATTGTTTATTTTGTCAGATGATTATCCAATATTTAATATTAAAAGCTGCAAATTAATAATTTATAGTTAAATGAATGAATCGCCATTGATAGAAACATAGGTTGGTATATTGTTGTTGGTATATTGTATTTTGTATTTTAGATAAAAGTTGCTATTTTCTTTAATACCTAAAATCCCACCATCATAAAATCATCACGTTTGTAGCTATTAGTGGTAATATTAAATTGTAAACTGCGACAGAATTGTGTTGCATGATACAATGAATATTACTATTTGCAAAACACGAATCTTCTCGGAATTCGCGTGCGTCTAATCACATACTTAACAATCATCAGTATCTAAGTTTCTGAATCCATATTATTATGAAGTCAATAAAATATTTTCACTGTAAATTTCGATTATACTCAAATTTTAATTCTACAAATCAAATTAGCAATGTAATAAATTAAAATAAATAAATATGTACCTATGGCAGTAATTCTCAACCAGGGGGAGCGCTCCTTCCGAGGGTGGCATAGCTCTCCATCGCTAAACAACTCTAAGTCAAGAGGGACAGGAAGTATTTGCGAAAAAATATAAAAATAACATTAAAAAAATACTTAAAAATTACAAAAAGACCTCTAAAAAGAATAAAAATAACATTATTTTGTACTTATTGAAGTCGTTGTGTCGGGAGACCGTTGTACGTACGTTGACAATGGTGTCTATTTTACGAAGTTAATCATTGAGGACTTAGAGTACGATTCGATATAGTAATTTCTTTATTAGCCTTAGTAACTTAGTTGCGTTTTTATTTCTTCCTTTATTTGAAACGCTCCCCCGACGCAACGACTTCAATAAGTACATAATAATATTATTTTTATTCTTTTTAGAGGTATTTTTGTATCGGGGGTTGTTTTTCTGCTTTTTAAAGTTATGTTACTGGTTTCTTGATTGTACTAAATTAACCTACGGACATACAAATTTGCTGTTGTTGAAGTATTTCTATCAATCTATCCTAATAAAATAAAGAGGAAAGATTTGTTTGAATTGAATAGGCTCTGTAACTACTGGACCGATTAAAAAAAACTGTTACCATTAGAATCTTACATTATCCCTGATGAACATAGGCTATATTTTATCATCATCATCACTAATATTATAAAGAGGAAAGATTTGATTGTTTGTTTGTTGGAATTAAATAGAATCCGAAACTACTTAATAAAATGTTTTACCTTTAGAATCCTACATTATCCATCTGATGAACATAGGCTATATTTAAAACGAGAAAAAATAATGATCGCCCGAAAATTTCGAACAATATAATAAATTAAAAATGTATTAAGTAACATGGTTTAAAATTTTCTCATATAGGTATATACGAATATTAATAAATATAAGCATTTAATCTAATAACACTTTGATAAAGGGATTTATATTATTACTAGCTTTTGCCCATGACTCTTTATGACTACGATCATATGCCATATTAACATATTTTTTACAGTCTACGTGGACGCAGTCACGGGCAACAGCTATCCTTAATAAAGTACTTTACCTGAGTAAGTACAGACAGTTACAGACAGACACACAGATACTCAGATACTCACATACACAGATACACAGATCAGCAGGTCAAACTTATAACACCCCTCTTTTTAGTCGGGGGTCAAAAAATAACATTAGAATGTAATGTTTAATCTACACACAGAAAGTTAATGATATTAGTATCTTATTTATTTATTCTGTTAACCACTGTTTCAAAACCCGACGTCGTCAATTGGAGGTTATACAAGTTATACACCCCCGCCGCGGCACCCTCTCCACTTAGCATTCACCACTTTGAAAACAATTGTGTAGTGTGCACCTACCGGAAGCGATGAGCATCTGTGACATCAATTTCCACGAACTTGAACGTTTGTATGTACATTTTTTGTCGAGAAAACTGTTGGAATGTTTAAAATTATTGTCTCTCACTGTCAAAAGGTAAGTTTGACTATTTACATATCAAATATTTTAAGTCACTATTTTAATTTAATTTACTAAATTGTTGATTGACGGGAGACAAGACATCATTTGTAGATCGGCCATTGGGACTTTTTAGCACATCACAATCAAACCAACGAGGCGAAATAATTTTAAAACGGCGAACTTTAAGTACCTACCTACTATGGATACAAAATGGCAGCGAATAATAGAAAATTTTCCGAAGATTATTATAGATTAATGTAGGAATTACCTTGATAGAAAAGGACGACTTACAATTGCCTCAGTGTGTAATACGTATGGGTGTTTTAAGTTATGATAGCATGACGCCCAATTGCCTTAAAAGGCATTTGAAACTAAGTACAACATCTTACTCCAGTTTTGCAGACGAAAGAGTTTTTTCGGAGTCACTCAAGCGGATGAGATTGGATAAATTGAGAAGTTATAACACAGGTTTATCGCAACATCCCAAAGCTTCATCTGAAATAGCTTTCATGATAGCAAAGCACAAGCAACCTCATGCTATCGCTCTAAAGCCATGTTTCCTTAAAGCCACGCAGTTAATTGTAGGAGATGCAGAGTTAAAAATGAAGTTAATTTCTCTTTCGAATAACACAGTCAAGCTTAAAATCTATGACATTCACAAGCATTAAGTAGACATAAAGTCACAACTAAGTAACAAAGTAAAATTATAGCCATTTTTTCCACCGAGTATCCGAATCCACCAAAATCATAAATTGTACACAATTAATAGTTTACGTTCATTACAACGGCGGAGATATCATTGAAGAAGAGATTTTTTACTCCCAATATTTGACATCAGGTTCTAGAAGATATATTTAATTCAATATCAAATTGTGTTGAATAAACTATTTGGATTACAATAAACACATCGGACTTTTAGGTGTACGATCAGGATTAGCTATAAATATCAAGGAAACAGATCCCGCAATAAATGATACATATTGTGTTATTCTTCGGCAAGCTTTGACTTTCAATAAATTACCACAGAAATTACGCCTGACTTTGGAACTCGGCTATAAGGATAGTATTTTGCATCAAGAGCAGCGCTCTTGACAGTCGGTTATTTGCTTTACTATGCAAATATTCTGATCACAAAGTTCTTCTGTTCCATACAGAAGTACGCTGGCTGACCAAAGGCATGTTGACACGCCTTGATACTTGGAAAGAAGCCGATATTTTTCTTGAGTTTAAAGAAAAACACTATCTCGTCACAATGTTCAAAGATGACACATTTCGACGGAGGCTGGCTTATTTAAATGACATATTGCTGATGCTTTGAATGAGTTAAACTTGAAATTTCAGGGCAGAAATGAGACTAAAATAGGCAATTATGATTATATTCAAGGATTCAACTTAGCAATCATCAGATGTCTTCTGAAAATGTTATATCTTTTTCTCGGCTGTTTGAAGCAATTAATAATACTACATACTCGACGCAAATTTTCAAACTCGAGATATCAATTCTGTGTCACCAATATGACACATGGCAATAAATCCATTTGTTGTCTATGTGTTACAATTACCAAGAGAAGTTCAGGAAGAATTTCTAGACATGTATTATTTCTGATTTGTTCATGAAAGATGATTTCATCTCTTGACATTGGAGAAATGGAGGAATTTTGGATAACAATATTGCCTGTTAATTCGAAAGTTGCCAATCTTGCTTTAGGATTACTATTTTTTTTTTCTTTAACTTACTTGTGTGAGGCTTTTCTGATCTAGTTTTAATTAAAACTAAACAACGAAAGCGTCTTGATTTCGATAGGACCCAATGATAACTCTGGCAAAAGCAGGACCTAGAAACAACCATTTAGTGTGGAACATGCAGTCCCAATTATTAATTTATTATTAATTTTATTCGTTAAAAAACTTTTTAGTGTAATTTAAACGTTTATTTATTTTAAGTCTTTTAAGTACGTAATATATTATTTTCTTTGTATTTATTGAAAAAGTAAAGGGTAAAGGTAAATGGAAATATCATTTATAGTCAGGGGTGGTGGTAATAAGCTAGGAATAAGAATACGAGGACTCCAGGTACCTATAGGGTTTGACTTTCGACTCTGTGTCATAGACGGCAGCGAATGGGCAAATTCGACCGCTTATGTACCACACTCACACAAAAGACCGGCCTGAAGCAAAGACGAAGTTCCGGTGTTGTAATATCAACGCTCTTCGTGAACAATGATCCCTTGATCACCCTTGATCACATTTGCCCTTTACTAAAAAAAAATAAGTTTTATTTTTATGGAATTATTATAATTATTTTTTTTTTGGTCTGTCTATGCTGTTAGCCCTGTTGGCTATTACAGCGTCACCGGGGGAGCGGGTGGGTCAGGAGACCCGCCCTTAAAAGGGGGGGCCAGACGGGCCCCCATGGGGAACGACGTCCCGAGGGCGTCTCAGATTGAGACACAGACGGACGGACGGCTAAGGAAATTTGGACACTAGCGTCCTCCGACGGCAAACGCCGGAGCAACGGATCACTTACTCTGTTAGGACCTCGTCTATACCGGTATAGACGGTGTGTGTCTGTATGTTGTGTGGTGTCACTTATGCCTACGCATACACGTTATTACCTACTGTGAACGCGTCGTCGGGGTCAACGAGTACCGACTTGGGTCTTCTTTTTCTGACTAAAGTAGTCTTACGTGGTCTGTACTCTGCGGCGTCAGCCACCAGTGGGTTCGGGTGTCGCTCAACACGTTCAAAGTACTTTTGGGAAAGCCCCTTGAAGTACTGAGCGATGGTCGGAAGGTCTAAGTCTCTATGGAGATCGATGTTGCGTACGAACCACGGCGCCCCGGTTGCAATCCGTGTAAACCTTTTCTGAAAGTTTATGGAATTATAGCTTAACATTTTGAGTATTTTCCCAGGAGATAATAGGCATCCTATAATTACCTACACATCTGTTCACAGCTAATCTTGCTAGATAGCTAAGTTTGCCATTTAGATTTATCACGCTTTTCTCCTTTATCATCTTTTTTCATTTATTTACTTTATATATATATTGTATTAATTTTACTTTGCAAATTGAATAGTGTAAAACCTCAAAAAATCTAAATCAAATGCTGCCCTAGAGAATTACTTCCTGTATCCTGAGAGTTTTACAAACTGAGTAACAACAGACACAAAGTAGATCCAGACTCAAAACAGCAGTCATGGATTACATAAACAACTGTAACCACTCAGGTAAATCAATTTGTGATTCAGCAAGCAATGCCACTGACCACAATACCACCAAGCTACTAGTATCTCTATAAACAATAAACCATTTCTTGCCAACCCGCAACGGTATTCGGTTTTACGGTATACTCTTGCAATTTATTTATCTCCAATCGACTCAAAAGCCTTCAATTATTTACAGTATCTTATTGGTACCACGCTTTAGTTTTAAGTTTTTCATATAAAATTTATGATTGTGACTGTAAATAAAAACAGTCAAAAGAGTATTCGTAGAATAACCGTTAAGACTCCGATTCTACTCCAACGTCCTTTACCCCCCAAAACCATGGATCTTTGGACTCTGACATTTTCTAAGTGAAAGCCAAATTTAAAAAAACTTTCACTTTGAAAAAACTTAAAGTTGTAAACAGCTAGATGCTAGAATGCTAAATGGATTAATTATTAAAGGTCAAAATTGAAATATTATAATAAAAAATTGAATTTGAATCCTTCATTTATTATACAGAAATGTAAAATATACTTGAAAAAAATATTTAATCTAATTGTTATTTTATTTATTTAATATAATAATTAGAAAAAAATACGATTTGGCTTTGGTTCCAAATTTCATATTGCTTGGATTTATCAAGAAAGTTTTAGCAATCCAGTAATTATTAGTATATACTAATTATTGTCTATGATGGTTTTCACCTGTCACTTTATTTTCGATTGGACGAACGACTCTTCATGGTCGTCATTGAATGGTGGTACGTCTAATGTTATTCTTTTCACTGTTGTCGTGATATAAAATAATATGGCTATGATAGTTATATATTGATTAATAGTGTAGTTCAAAATTTTCGGTAATTCATAAAACGTTCGTAAATTTCAGCTGTATGGATTTTCAACCAAATCTTTAAATATTGTAACCAAAACTTAACTGATATAAAATAAAACATTGGCCTCCGAAGCTGTGATGGAATCTTATTTCAACGATACAAGCAGACGAAAAAAATCTACTGTAGAAGGTTACAAATGATTAACAATACAACTACTAAGACACTTTCGTAGAAATTTGTTGATCCCTGATCGACGGATTTTATGTGCGCGTGACGGTGACATGAGCACAAACAACAAGAGGCGCGGAGCTAGCAGTTCCAGTTGTGCTGTCCCCGGGGTACCCGTGTGTGTCCCCGGGGTCGTGAACGTATCGACCGCGATGTCCGCTGATCTAGCATCGCTCTTCGAGTGCCCAGTCTGTTTCGATTATGTGCTGCCACCCATACTGCAATGTCAAAGCGGGCACCTCGTGTGCTCGAGCTGTCGCCCCAAGCTGTCCTGCTGTCCAACCTGCCGCGGTCCCCTTGGCAACATACGCAACCTCGCCATGGAAAAAGTTGCTAGTAACGTGATGTTTCCTTGCAAACATTCTAACACAGGTTGCACAGTCACCCTAGTTCATACTGAAAAAGCAGAACATGAAGAAGCTTGCGAATTCAGGCCCTACTCCTGCCCTTGCCCTGGGGCTTCTTGCAAATGGCAAGGCGGACTGGACCAAGTGATGCCACACCTAATGATGTCTCATAAAAGTATCACTACTCTTCAAGGAGAAGACATAGTATTCCTGGCCACAGATATTAATCTGCCAGGAGCAGTTGACTGGGTTATGATGCAGTCTTGTTTTAATCATCATTTTATGTTAGTATTAGAGAAGCAAGAAAAATTTGATGGCCACCAGCAGTTTTTTGCCATTGTTCAACTAATAGGTTCACGAAAAGAAGCCGAAAATTTTGCATACAGGCTTGAATTGAATGGACACAGGCGTAGGCTTACCTGGGAGGCAATGCCTCGGTCAATCCATGAGGGTGTGTCCTCAGCTATTATGAACTCTGACTGTCTTGTGTTTGACACCTCTCTTGCACAACTGTTTGCCGACAATGGAAACCTCGGAATAAATGTCACAATATCTATTGCCTAATATACACTGCCATCCTTTTTAATAAATAGAAGAAGTACCAATACTGAACTATAACATTGAGTGTTAAGTATTATTTGTTATTATCATGCCAATAAAAGGAACCGAAACAGAAATAAAAATATAGAAAGAATTTATAACAAATAATAAGATATATATTACAAACAAATATTTTGTGAAATGCAATTATTAAAAGTACTGCATTTATGCTTCAATACTATCATAAATTTATTTCATACAGACAATCATATTTAATTACCAAATATATAATGAATATAATATGCCAAAAGGTGTCTTCATTTTATTATTAAAGTGTGTTCAACATTAGAGTTAAGTAGTGGAAGAAAATTCAGTGATCTGATTATCAAAGGCATTGATGACTTTGATTTAAACTTTTAACATGTGATTATGATATTCCAAATGAACAAATAACTTCTATTATATAATTTGTATATATGCATGAGGGTATGGTTTAAAATTTATTTAATTGCTTAAGGAGTGCTGGAAAGGTCAGAATTTGACAAACACTGAACACTAGAGATACAGATTATGCATGAGTAAAGTGACATGCATTACACCAATGTCTAATGTAGGAATAGATTTGTTTAATATAATATGTATTTTCAGACATGTATTCAAATAATTAACAATTCAATTCATTACACTCTGACATGATTTTACTTTGTTTAGTTATCAAATGGTCTATTAATTTTTATCTTTGCCATAGCTATTCTAATAAATCTTAAAAAGTGGAGAATGTATTCATTATTAATTTTGATGAACCAATACTTAACCAAAATTATTTTTATACACACTAAACCATTGTTATTTTAGTGTAATTGCAGTCATGGGTGTATCCCGATTCTGTGCTAGGGGGGGGCAAACCAGATTTCTTTAATATATATTTGTAATTTTGAAACTATAATTTTAATTTTCTAAGTATAGTTTAACAATAAAAGAGCAAACTTTGGTGATTTGTCTTTGCCGAACCTCGCTTCTAATTAATATTTTAGACTTAATGTGTTTGCTAAAAGTTTTACTTAGAGAATTGTATTTGTTTGTAATACATAGATCTATAACAATTTAAAAGCCACTTTTCTTGTCCCCGACTAACCTTCCTGAGAAAACATTTCTAACCACAATTTTTTTTTAAATAATTGTTTCTATTTATTAATGTAAAATACCGATTTTAATTTACAATAAAAGGTAGTAGAGAGGTATATGATGTCCAGCAGAGGGGCAGCTTCCAAACCCACCCTCTCCCCAGTCAGTACGCCCATGATTGCAGTGTACTATTGTTGTAATTTTATTGCTATCTTTTATACATTCATCAACTTCAGATATTACCAAATGAATTGATGATCTGACCAAATGATCTGATGATGAGCATACATATTAAGATAATATGTATGCACCATTGTGTATTGCCAACAATCTAAAATTAATTCAAAACATGAATACAGTTTTTGTACTGAATAAGCTTTGGTAATTGTTTTATTTATGCAAGATAAATGTTACTTAATTTTAGAATAACCAATTATTCCCATGTGTTGTCATTTAGCAGTGGCTTGGATCAGTTAATACTTATTATTTAATCTTTTGTACATTTTAGGTAAAGCAAAATTTATGAAGGATTCTGCTTTAAATAAATTTTTGTAATGTATCTATTGTAGTTTCACTTCAATAAAAATGCCTGAATATGTTTTTAGTAGGTTGTAATTTATTTGATGGAACAATTATTTGATTATTGTGTCTATGAGTACATAGATTATTTTTAACAACTACAAACACAACTTGTAATATAGTTATAATTAACAACAAAAAAATATTTTAAACATTTCGTAGGTTTTTTAAAAATACTATGTTGTAGAGTGTAGACCATCAAAGCAAACCTATTCTGTAGATTTATCATCAATTGTATAAGGATAGCTGATTGATGAATCACAGATTAACTACATTGTTTGTAAGGCAATAAAATATATAGCATAGAATCTTTGTTGGTTTAAGGTTTTTTGCTAGTCAGTGGCAGTAATGGGGATGGTAACAAGCATGCACTCGTCGATGAATCACTTCCATCCAAAATCGAAGTAGATTCTTTTTGGATAGGACTAAAAGGATCTCTTTGTTCTGTAGCCATATTAAAATCATCTGGTCGGTGGACAACTTCAAATGTTTCTGAGGTTTCGTGCGTCTTAGTATCAAGTAAAGTAAATTCATCAAACTTTTCCAGTAAGCCAGACTGACTTGTTTTAGGTACAAAGGGGTCGAATAAAGGCTCTTTTTTTATCCCATCTGGACTGAAGGGATCTTTTGGTTCCTTTGGTGTGTCTTCAGCAAAGCTATTATCTCCGCTAAAGTCTGATAAATCTATGTCATAGTTAATGTTGCTCAGGCCAGGTGCCAAGTGATCTGAAGCAAACTCTTCTGGGGTCATTAGATCGTCCATGCGTTCATCAATAGATTTTGAATCAAAGAGCGTGAAACTCAAAGGCGATGGTGTTAGAAGTTCAAACGATCCTACTTGTTTTGATTCCCAAGGCTGGTTCTGCGGAGACTTTGGAGGAGTTTTATCTGTCATATCAAAATGGAGAATATTTTCAGTTTCTTGATTTATTAAGGGTTCAAATTCAAGGGCTTTATCTTCTGGATTCATATCCGGTATATGAATCTGTGGTATTTCTTTTACTGGTTCAGCAGGAACTGGGACTGGTTCTGGCGTTTCTAGATCAATGAGAGGTGCTGAAGAATTTCGAAGAGTAGCAAGTCGAGGAGGTATTCTACGAGGCTTGATTTCTAATGGAGTTTTGGCTAACACATCCTGCACCTTTTTAGCTATTTCTTTCTGGAAAATAGAGTAACCATTAGTGTTACAATCATCAAAAAATATACATTTTTGTATTGGTATGTGGGCTGACCTCAAATGTTTCAGCATTGGTGGCCAGTTGTTCTGCATCAGAACGTAATGTTTTGATTTCCTCCATAAGTTTTTCTGCATGTTGTCGTTGTTCTTCCGCTTCTCTCACAGCCCCGCATAGAGACAGTGCCGCCGCCTATACAATAAATAGAGAAGATGAATGTTTTTAATCTAAGAATATAAATTGGAAATTAATAGTAATAGAACGAAGTGCCTCACCCAAGTGCTACCTCCGATAGACGCGGGCATGGCCATGTAGCAATCAAACTCCTTCTTATCCATACTAAGAGATTCTGCAGTCAAGTTCTCTATGAACGACACCGCGCAACACTAGACAACAAAAATGGTGCTCAGCCTGTTTTTATAAAACTTAATGTCATATATAACTATACTGTATGTAAGTACCAAGTTAGTGAAGTAGTAGCCCGCCTCGCCCGTCATGAGTCTTTGCGCGTTACAGAAGCGTGTTACAAAGTTGATATTGCTGACCAGACGAGGAGGGTTCGCTTTCAACACCTGTAAGGAAGTAGTATATTTAATTAATATTTTAGGTGTGTACGCAAGTGTATCCAATCTGTTTTTAAGTATTGTAAAGTACGCTTGCCGTCCGTTGACAGATGCAGTATGCGCGATAAGGGGAGTTAAGTAAAGGTAATAAACGGTCGCGTTTGAATCGATTAGTGTTTTATAGGTTTATAGACGTAGCGTTGGCCTGTTCGTGATAGAACTTTGCGCAGTCATAGCATCAAAACGTGTGTACTAACAGTGAAAATAAGTTTGGGCAGCAGGTCGTCGGCGGAGGCTGGCACGCCGCACAGAGCCAGCACGTGCCTGCAGGCGCGCCTCACGCGGGACAGCTTGCCGCCGCCGCACGGCGCGCCGTCCATCGCCAGCAGCTCTGAGGAATAAATGACACCGCTGAAGCGACAGACTGCACTCACACGGTTGAAGTAAATTCGTGGAGGGAATCAAGACTATCTTTGAAAATCAGCAAATTCAAAAGATCGGCAACCCATCTTTTATTCTCTGAAACGATTATAGATTGAGGTGCACTTTCGGCTTTTTGTATTTACGTCTATGGCCTCGTACTAACCACCGATGGCCTTATACAGCAGCTGGCTGCACTGGCCGCTCCGTTCCAGCTTGCACTCGAGGTGCCTCTCCCCCACCCAGCTCAGTTGCTGGATGCGCTCCGACATGGCGCGGTCGAGACGCTCGTCGTCCGTACCGTGCGGGGAGAACACCACCCCCGGGAGACTGGAAGATATTAAAGATCAGAGATTGCCATAATGTTGGAAAGAAAATGTTATGTCCATAATATGTACTCTATAATAGATAAACATATCTCAGATGATATTCTTTTGGATGTGAAGTGGAAACTAACCCTAAAGTTTATTTTTCGGACGATATCTAGGATTGTCTGAGATTTTATTGTAAATTTAGTACCCGAAAATATTGATGTCTAATAGTAAGACATAAAAAAAATAAAAGGACATTTAGAATAATACAGCTTTTAATAATCGTATTTTGAAGTTCCCTATAAGTTATAACCTTCCTCAATAAATAGTCGTGGTTGTTCCCAAGGTTTAGAGAAACAAACAGACATGCGCCTAATATTCGTATAAGTATTCGGCATCTTTTTCGCTATTTGTATTCTGCCGAATTATTCAGTTTTGATGCCGAATATATTCAGTTCGAGTATTTTTTTTCCTTGGTTCCACGACACCGTAAAGAACTAAAAGACAAAATTAAAATTTATGTTATAAGTCGGAGAAATCCTATAAATAATGTGTTGAATAAAGCTTAATAATATGAAGTAATTAAGCTTCAAATCAACATTTTTTCAAGCCAACATATTTACTTTATTATGCCTAACCTACAATTAGTACCTAGTATAGTAAACATTTAATTTGAATTTTAAATAGGTATTTATTTTTAAACCTGAAAACAATAATTTTAAACCTTAAAACAATAATTTTAAACCTGAAAACAATATTTTTTAACCTGAAAACAATATTTTTAAATATTGTTTGATAACAATATTTTTAAACCGCAAATCATCATATTTATTCATCTAGCAAGGAGCCACTTGTAACAGACTTGTTAAAATCTGTTTGTGACAAACAAACAATGAAATTTTATACCGAATAATTCGTAAGTTTAAGTTTTCGGCTATTCAGTAAAACCACTATTCGGCGCATCTCTAAAAATTACTATTGCGTCTATAGAGATCTGAAAAGAGATTTATCTTTACAAGATCACTTACTCGTGTAAGTAAGTCATGGCGTGTTTCTCCACGAAGTCTATTAACAGCTCCTTAACCTCGGATTCTGTGTTCGCGAAGTGCGGTGAAGTGTCCATGTACTTCATGAAGTGCTATCAAATAAATGTTTTGGAAGTATAGTAGCAAACCTTGAAGATTTGGAAAAAGTGGTCGTGTAAAATTTATTTTAATTTATGAAATTGAAAACATTTTTTTTTTATTTTAACTGATCTTATGTTAGCAAACCTAATAATAGAAAAAAGATTAATCTTAATATACCTGGTAATGTCTCTGGACTCTCTCAGACAACTCATCCACGGTCATAGCGTTGGAGCATTTGATCACATCCATGATGAAGCTGTGAACGAACGCTCTGGAGTCCCGGTCCACTTGAGGGGGTAAGTTCTTGAAACAAATGTGGAAATCCCGCTTCATACCCTCGTTCACCATTGCTGGGATTTTAAACTCCGGTGGTTTCCTTTCTGGTGTATGGTCGTGGTCATCTATTGGTTTTAAGTTTTTTTTCATAACAATATTTTTCATCCTTTACACGACAGAAGTAAACTTAGAATTTAAAAAAAAAACATTCTTGCATGTAACACTTAAATTAATCAAGACATGTTATGGCAAACTATGAAACTATTGAATAAAATATTTATTTACTTAATATTGATTACCCATAACTTCTATTTTTTACATTTTCTTTTTCTTCTATTGTTTTTTGTGTATAATGTTGTTGCAATGAAAGTATATTTTTATTAATCCCTAAAAAAAATAATTTCAACTCACCACTACTCTTACTTTTACTAAAAACGCTAAATTTCAGTAAGTTAGTTTTATTTTTCAATGTCTCGCTTTGCCGAAGACGTTTCTCCTCAAACTTGGAGAACGACGAGTGTGTAGAGAGCTTTAATGAACGCTCGGTTTTCTTCAGTACCGGCTTCGGCAACGTCGCAGATGAAGCTTTCTCTATTTAATACATCTATATGTTATAAAATCACATTATAAAGAAACTACAAAATAAATAATTTATTAACGACTCAAGAACGCGTCTATTAGTTCGATTTATAAAATATCCAAACTAGTAATCCATCATTACTTAAATTTTAGAACTTTTTATAATATGGGATAGTAAGGAAAATTTTCGACTCACAAAGTATAGAATATATTATATCAAACAGAAAATAGGTAATATCATACAAAATTGCTGAATTGTATGTGAATATACAAACACAAAAAGAACAAAAATTGTTGTTTACACAATAAAATATTTAATAATTAATTACTACTTTAATATTGTATGAATTGATAAACATTGAGCTGCCTGGTTGTTAAGATGATTTATAATATTAACTAACATCTTGTCTTCAAGTTCATACCCAACACTAAAATAATGTATTTGATGCAGTTTTCTATATAATAAATAATACTATCAGTACTATCCTTGAGATCAAATTTAATACAATGATTATGAAGTTATTTCAGAGTAATTAACATAATGATTAAATAATAATGTTAATATTAATTTTTTATATACCAACAATAAAATTTCCTTAAAAATGATAGTTAATAAGTAAAATATATACTGATTTTTAACAGTGTTATAAATTATATCACACAGATATTTATAATTTAGCTATCATTAATGATTGTCTCAGATCTTGATCTAAATATTACCTAAAAGGTCATTATTGTAGTGTTGATAAGCATGGCATTGTGTTAATGGATTCCAAGTTCAATTAATATTGATTTTTAACTGTTTGATTATAGTACTACTCATAATATAACTAAAAATCTAATAATGATAGAATCCAACCATTTAATGAAGTAACTAATTCTTTCTAATACTAGAACAATGTGAAAATTCTTTTTATATAAAGGGGCAATAATTAAACATAAAGAAGATAAAACAACATTTATCAATATGTGATAATAATTGTCATAAAAAAATGGTGTTACTTCCAAGACATTTATAGTGCTTTATCAAGCAAGATTTTTTATATTTTTATGGACCATAAGAGAATGTAATTTACCTGCTCGGCGCTGCCTCTGAAGCTGTTCTCGGTGACATTTTGAACAATACCCTTGCCACTGAGGATTACCAAAGTAATCACAGCCATTCTTGCACTTCAGATCGCTCTGATCTATCCGCAGTGATGGCATCTTACTTGCAAAAACCATATACTTATAAGATCTTTGAAGATTTGGTCCAAACCACATCTTATTTTAAAATAAAATCTAAGTTAAATTTTTCAAAGACTAAAGCTTATATGATTACAATTTTTTATGTTAATTTTAACACTCTACACTCAAAAAGAAGACCAAAAAATGATTCAATTAGAACTTCAGCCCATCTTTGACGTAAAAAACAAACTAAACAAAGTTTCTGAGCGTATATGTAAAGAACCATCGCGTTCTGTGGTAACGGTGGCCGTTCAACGATTTTTCACCGTTATATAGGCTGTTCTTATCGCAAATGTACTTGAAGAGGCGATAAGTAACAAAATAAATGTAAAACACGAAATCACATTAACAACGTCATCTCTTACCTTCAACTTATGTATAAACTTGTTAAAGTAATCAAAACAGGAACTACACAAATTAACAATCAAAGTTTTGAAATATTTATTAAAATATAAATAAACTATTATGAAATGTTCTACATTATCATTATTATTAATCACTTCACTTTCAGAACAAGATGACAGCTTACAGCAGTGTTGCCAACACCTGATTTTTTTTTCCCCTAAATATAATCTCGAATTCCCCTAAAAAACCCCTTATTTTCAAATTTAACAAATAAAATATATGGATTTTTACTATAGTTTCTATATGATTCTTCTTGAAATTAACATGATGTTTTTGAATTTTTAATTTAATGTTAGTAGTCAAATGTCAAAAAACGGGTCAGCATTTACAACCTTGATTGAAAATTATACCGATAATGCGTTTTTTTTTTCAAATATTTATCGAAATTTAAAAACGCCTAAACATTTCGTCCCCCTAAAAAACCCCGAAGCGCTTAATTTCCCCCTAAATTTAGGGGGAAGACTGAAGGGCTTGTACTCATGGTCATGAAATAATTTAAAAAAAACAGTGCAGACAGCTCATGTCCCGCTGTCATAAGTCATAACTCAACAGTCATATTATGACATATATATAACAGCTAATATATACTATAATCAGTGTTGCCAGATGGGGCTATTTAGCGCCAATGGGGCTATCTCCCTTACCGAGTGGCGCTAATATTTTATCCGCTGGCTACAGGTAGCCGATTCGGCTATATTTTTTTTTTCACAAATATTTGATTAACAAATCATTTTTATGCAAAAAAAAGGACTTTGATAGCAATAATCAATAAACTCATCAATTTATTTCAAATTTCCCGCCTGAACAATCTGTGCACCACGATGGGGCTATCTCGGGGCTACACGCGCGCTCCGGCAAGGCGATTCGTGAAAAAAATATTCTGGTAACACTGACTATAATAACTAACTGAAATCTGAAAAAATCAAATATAGTAGAATACATTGTATACACGTAATTTAAATTATAACTTGGTTTTCGACAAAGCGACTACAATGACATCAAATAATCTATTAAATTTATCTGTATAACATTCCATAATTTATAACTATTAACCAAATAGCTGAGAGACGGTTATTTAAACTAATAACTTGAACCGACTTTCACATTAAGAGAAAATAATATTTTTACCATAACACCAAGAATGGTTAACTTCTTGTTTTACATTATAAATTGAAAACTAAGAGAGAAGGTCTTCAAAGTTCTAGCGACTTTGAATGTCTAGAGGTAAATGATAAATAATAAGATATTATGTATTATTTTGTTTATTTATTAATGCAAAATGAATATGCAACCTTACAATCTAATGTAGGCGTAATAATTAATGTACACAACAAAAATTAAGATTTTGTAACCATTTTCCTAAAAGTTAGGTTTATTCTTGATTTTATTACTCTTTTACGAATTGGCAAACTGTGGTACCAGAATTCATTTGTCGGCGGATTCATTAGCAATATGCTGCCATGTTCTAACTCTATGTTCACTGCAATATTAAAAAATAAATCCTATATACCTTATGTAGTCGTATATTTCCAAAAAAATACAATATTTTTTGACATGACTGACTGAAATGAATGACAATATTTCTGAGCAATAGTAATTAATTAATCAAATTATTATGTATTTAATGTTAGTACACGTGTTAGGTAAATTAAATAAATTAACTCGTTTCCATGGCGACCTGAACACTAACAAAAACGGAATACCGCTGAACTCTACCTGACAAATTCTTCTTGTTTTGTAGGGACAATGGATTATTTACAAATATCTGATGGCCAATACACGAAAACTATATACACTAGGGTGAGTATAAAACAGATAATTCTATATTAAAATAACAATTCAGGATTTTATTTGATTAATTTGATTAACTAGTTGATCAAGGCAAGTTATGTAAATAGGAAGTATTCGTTTATCAAAAAAAAGTCCAAAACAATTTTATCAAACTCGATGACCGATCAATTTATTATATTTGGTATTATCTATTATATAAAGTGACCTAGCCCTTAAACCCAACCCATGCGGAAATATTTGCAATAGTTATAAACGATAAATCAAATTATCTTCCAACGCCGCGCCGTTATGATAGCGTAATTGCGCAATGCGTAGAATTTCGTTAATCGGTCCAATAAAAAGTGCATCTAGCTATGTAATCCAATACAATAATTGTGACCTAAAATATTTTTTATAAACGTCATCATTTTATATACATCAAATATTTACATGTGATAAGGCATCGATAACTAAGTTAATATATAAGTTGATAGTTGGTGTATTAAAGTATATGCCAAAACTAATAATATGGCGACGGTAACAGCTTAACGCTAATTACATGTACGATTAAGGGTTCCGTAAACGAACGAACGAATTTATAATGTCGTCTTCCCTCTGTCTCTACATCAATCTCATAATCGTTCTGCATGGTCATACAGTTGACTTGTAGGAAATGCCATAATATTATATGTTAAGTTGAACAATATATTTTGTAAGGATTGTTCAAAGACATAGAAGCAACAGTTTTGTTTCCAGATAAATATATATTGAAATAAAACTATTTTTACGGATTTAACTCGCGTATATTGAATTAAATTTTAAATTTAAAATTTAAATCTAATGTAAATTTAAAATTTAATTCAATATACGCGAGTTAAATCCGTAAAAATAGTTTTATTTTAATGTCTAGTACTCGTGAAAACCTTAGAAAACACTAAATATATATATTAAAAATGTATACAGGGTTATTTTTATTTAGTTGACGACCTTTTGCAAGCAGCCTCTCTACATCAATCCCAACAACATTTGTGCTACAAGTTTTTACAAATCTTGATAAACAACACAAAAAAAACGAAACAAAAAAAATTTTGGTCCCAAGAGGGAGCAAAATTTTTTCGCGCGTATCTCTGAACTGGCTTTAACTCAGAGCGTCGGTATGACGCCCGAACTTTGACCTTTTAAGACTTCAGTAACTTGGATTACTAGATATTCAATAAATTTTGTATGGAAAAATTTTAATTTTAGAAACTATTAATTTTAAAAAGTTGTAGAACAAATGTTGTTGGGATTGGTGTAAAGAGGCTGCCTGCAAGAGGTGGTCAACTAATTACAAATAACCCTATATAAGTAAAGTCATTTTAATTAATAGTACATTATTACTGTTGTAAATATAAGTAATGCAATATATGTGTTGAAATTATGAATACATAAAAGTGTACAAAAAATAGTATATATATTGTGATGAATCCCCTTCACGTATCATTCAACAGCTCCAAAAAAAATAAGTAAAAATTTCCAAACAACTTACTTATGTTTGGAATTTGAAGTTCTGATAAAAAACATTTTGATAATATTGTAACAGGATGCCTTTTTATCAAACTTTTATATTTACTTAATGTTGGAGAGCTAAACTAAATTGTTACCTTTATAGCTATGCAAAAAATGTTATTGATTATTAAAATCAAAACCACTTGAGACTTAATAAAATAAGAAGGCAAAATTTATCATGAAGTATAACGTATTTATCTTTTTGAATACTAATACCGAGTGTGTGCACGACGTCTGTTTATATTGGACTTTATTTACACAATCAATACGATAAGTGGTTAAGGACTACATATTTGTTGATTGCACCATAATCGTTTGGATATAAGCAAATATTTTTTTGTCTAGATAGATCATTGTACTTCAAATATGAGTTATGTGGTTTTTTAAATGTATACTTGCATGTATTCTTGCATAGCGAATCTTTACGTTAATCAAAAGCTTAAATGAGTTTAATTAAAGTTCTTGACTAATTTAAAGTAAACTTTCTGTTCTTTTCAGATAAAGGAGTCTAGATACGACGATGCTATAAAAGCTCTCAATGACGCAATTAATTTCAATCCCAATAGGGCCGGATTGTCCCTGCTTGGATATTGCTATTTTAGAACTCAATCTTTTGTTGAAGCGGCCAATTGCTATGAGCAACTATCGGCTATGCATCCTGATGTACCAGAATATAAGCTTTATTTCGCTCAAGCATTATATGAAGCTTCGATGTTTGATGAGGCCTATAAAGCCACTATGCAGATAACAACTCCAGAACTCGAACAAAAAGTCACAAAATTACAGTCTGCGATCAAGTATGGAGAAGAAGACACTATGACCGCGAGAACACTTGTAGATTCATATCCTCTAGACGATCCCGATAAAGATATTAACACGGGATGTTTGCTATATAAAGAAAATCAATATGAAGACGCTTTGCAAAAGTTTTCAAGAAGTTTAAATATTCTAGGTTTTAATGCCCATTTACATTACAATGTTGCCTTGTGTTACTTTAGGCTCAAAGAATATCCTCAAGCGTTGAAGCATATAACACTGGTAATTGAAAAAGGTATACGAGATCATCCAGAATTAGCCGTTGGAATGCAGTCTGAAACCTCTGAAGTTAAATCAGTCGGAAATACTTTGACTCTCCATGAAACAGCACTAACTGAAGTGTTTAACTTGAAAGCTGCTATTGAATACCAACTAAAAAATACTGAAGCAGCTAGAGAGGCATTATCAGACATGCCACCTAGACACGAACATGAATTAGATGCTGTAACTTTACATAACTTAGCTCTTACATCTATAGACATCAAACCAAACGATGGCTTTGAAAAGCTTCACTTTTTACTCCAACAAGACCCATTTCCGCATGAGACTTTCGCAAATTTATTACTTTTGTATTGTAAATTTGAATACTACGACCTTGCAGCTGACATTTTGGCTGAAAATGCACAGTTCACCTATAAGTATCTAACACCATATCTTTATGATTTCTTGGATGCAATTATAACGAGTCAAACTTCTCCTGAAGAAGCTTTTCAAAAGTATGAGGACATTGCTTCAAAACATGCAGAACAGTTAAGAAAATTAACCAAAATTGTTCAAGAGAGCCGATCTCAAGGCGATAATGATCAAGTCAAAAACGCTGTTGTTGAATATGAAGAAGCATTGGAAAGATATATTCCAGTCGTAATGGCTCAAGCCAAAATATACTGGGATATGGAAAATTATGGACAAGTTGAAAAAATCTTTCGTAAATCCGTTGAATTCTGTAACGAGTCTGACGTATGGCGCTTGAATGTAGCCCATGTTCTGTTTATGCAGGAAAATAAATATAAGGAAGCAGCAAGTTTCTATGAACCGATCGTAAAGAAACAGTATGATAACATTCTTAACATCAGCGCAGTTGTTTTGGCAAACCTATGTGTATCATATATTATGACTTCACAAAACGAAGAAGCTGAGGATATCATGCGTAAAATAGAAAAAGAAGAGGAGCAGCAAATATTTGAGGATCCCCAGAAAAAGTTCTATCATCTGTGCATAGTCAATCTAGTTATTGGAACTTTGTACTGCGCAAAAGGAAATTATGAATTTGGTATATCAAGAGTAATCAAATCCTTGGAGCCTTTCAACAAGCGCCTTGGAACTGATACGTGGTTTTATGCCAAACGGTGTTTTATATCATTTCTTGAGAATCTTGCAAAGCATTTAATTGTTGTTAAAGATAACACTATAAAAGATTGTCTACAGTTTTTAGAAGGAGCGGAAACTTATGGCAGACGTGTTAGCACAGTCATAGAAACACCATTTCAAGAGGAAGACGCTCATAACAAAGCAAAACAAACTGTGACATGTGAGGCACGGCTCTTAAGGTACATGTTTTACAAGTTGCGTAGTATTGACGATTCTGTAACTATTAACAAATATGAAGATTTGAAATAAACTTACCGGATGGTATGTTTTTACTAACTCCTGATTTCCTAGTGTCTTTATGCTTTAATACAAAGGATCTTTCTGCTCCGAACGATAATGAAGCTATTGGGTATTCAGGATCTAAATCGGGTTCGTTATCTCTATGTTCTCCCACATGATCTTTCCCATTTCTGTACCTGTTATATTAACATATGATATAGAATCTGGAAATAGGAACTTTTCACACAATGAGTTATACATGACTTTATAACATAAAACTTACTTATTGACTAAGACAAATTCATATCTAATGCCTTTTAATTTAAACAGAAAATCTCTTAATGCTAATATAGGATTTGGCCAAGGCAATGCTGGCACCGTCTTTCCGGAATATGTGTAGGTTATCCCGGGATCACCGTAGGCTACTTGTTGCCGAGGTAAATCATAAATTTTGCCAAACACTCTAGAAAACATCAATGAATACTGATAACTATTTACTATTTAGCAGAGGATGAAATGAGTAGTTAGTTGTAAAATAGTTTACTAATTACAAAATAGTATTAAAAATTACATGGAATGATAAAAGTTTATATTACAGTTATATATACTTTATCTTAGCTAAATCTCCTGTGAAATAACTTAAAGTTCCTTCAAGCTCCTTTAATATGTTGTTTGCTATTGTTTTAGGTATCGGAACTGAATATTCAAGATTAAGACCCTCATTGTAAATAGATTTCCAGCGAATTAAACTTAAATTAACTTTTTCTAAACTGTCTGTCATCATAGAGGCCACACCCTAATTTCTTACTTCTAGGACAAAAAAAATAATAAATTTAAATGTTACCAACATTAGTTATTATCCAATAAATTATTTAATATTCAATAATTCAAGGTTGAAGAAATTTTTATTATAATACAAATAACATTAAATTGAAAAGTAACCATAAATTGAACAGTTAATTCATATTGCATGCATATGATTCAACTAACAAAAATAATCTATAATACATTTGCATGTAATATTTATTAATTTTGCAAACTTTTAACAACGATTATGACTCTTCTACAAATACTAATTATGACTCAAAAATCTTTTAATATTGGCATACAAAAGTTTAAATCATCTTTGTTGCCTTAGAAATAGAGTACCAACATTATGCCAACGTTGTTTTTTTGGTATTAGACCTTAGGCCGAAATATATAACTTTTCACAGTTCAATTATTTTTGTTATTATAATTTTAAATTTATACAAGTTGCGGATTTGTCAAACTGACTGTCAATTTGACAACGGTTTGAATGTAGCCACTAACCATAAATACTTTTCGCGCTAAAAATGTTTCATACTAACAATAAAAACCAACCTATCCCTATTACAAAACGTAGGATAGCTTGTCGTAATATTAGTATATTTTCTCATTTATGTTGTACTGTTTCTTTTTAACAGTAAAAATGTAGTAGAAGGATGTTTTATAACTATTTTTTATTTACATGAGGTAATATTTTATGAAATTAAATTAAATATTGTCAAAATGCGAGTCGGACTTGCGCACGAAGGGTTCCGTACCTTTATATATAAAAATATGTAATTTAAGTAAACATTTAAGGGTTTCGAAGGTTTTACTTTATATGTACTATGAAAGATGGTTAAATAACAAATTTCAAGATTCTACGGCGACTGGAACAACCCTGTTTTTGATTTCCTTGCGAGACAGTAGACTTGAGTATTTGATATAAATTTCTGCTTGATACCTTCACGCGAGAAAAGAGGTCTTGACAGATGGAATGAAAGACGGACAACAAAGTGATCCTATAAGGTTCAATTTCCTTCTAAAAATATAAATTCTGAAATTTTTTATCAAACAGGCAGCTAAAATCAGCTCTTTTTTAAAAAGTTTATTTAAAATTAATTGTGTTCTCAATAGTTAGTTCTCGAAGGTTATATGCGCTTCCCTTAAAGTAGAATTCAAGGACGATTTTAAGGATTCCAAGGATAAAAATTCCAAAAAAAACGATATTTTGCATATAGATTTCCCATTTTTTTTGGATTTACCTACAATAAATCTTAAAATTTATTGAAATGTTCAAATATTAAGTGATGATAAATGGTTTTATATGTATTTTTGAGTTGAAATGAAGCTAAGCTAGTGAAGAATATTTTTTGCTATTTACTGTTGCGAGGACATAGCACGTAATCTTATAATCTATACATCTATACAGGGTTATTTTTAATTAATTGAGCACCTTTTGCAGGCAGCCTCTCTACATCAATCCCAACAACATTTGTTCTACGACTTTTAAAAAATCTTGATAAATAACTCAGAATAAACGAAACAAAAAAATGTTTGCTCCCTCGATTATTTATTACTCTGTATTTTGTAAGGATGTACTAGGATCCGCCACAAAGAGTTGAGCTGAGCGCCGTCCCCCTTTTTTCTACTAAAGTCGGTCCATACCGGGCCCAAGGACTTCCAATGAAGTTGCTGGCACCGGAAAGACTAAGAGTAACGATTGACGAGCGCGTAGCAGTTCAGTTAAGCTTAAGTCTATTGGAGATTCAGTTTTTTTTTACCATATCTTTAAAACGAAACAATATTTTTTTATTCTGTTTTTTGGAGTAGAAGCCCAGTCACGTCCTTGACATGCGTGCCAATTTTGGTTAAAATTGGTCAAGTGGCTTTCCTGTGATGTTGCAAAAAATTGATTCCCAAACGGTTAAGAGTTTCGCTGACGCTCAGGTCAATAAATAAAATTGGAGTGTCTGTTCGTAATATTGAAGTAAGTGCTTTTTAATAACTGCATATGGATGTATACACGGTACATATACCAAATAGGGGCGTAGCGAAGGGAGGGCAACGGGTGTCATCCTGCCCCGGGCGCTACTCACAAAGGGGCGCCAAAAGGTTTGCAAAACCACAAAAATTTGGATATTTATAAATTTTTAGTGAAATTAATTTCTTGAAAATATATTTTACATTTAGTGTCAGCGTAATACAATATAATGTTAATTCGAATATAAAGAGGAAAAGAACAGGCTAAGTGCTTGAAGTTGGACTCGCACACCATGGGTTCCGTACCATTATATGGAAAAACATCAAAAAGACAACATATTTGTTGTATCGGAACCCCCTTAAATATTGATTTTTTTATTTAAAAGGGAATATATAACTAAATATTCTGGGAGTATTTCAAGATCCTACGTGTTGCCGTTATTAAAAGAGCGCAATAAATCACGGTTGTTGTGTGGGAGCCCCCAATAGTAATTATTTCTTTTTATTTTTTTTTTTGAGTGAATATATAAATTAATATTCTGTGAATATTTTAAGTCTATCTATTGTCCTTATAAATAGCGAGCAAAAAAATGAAGGTTCTTGTATGGGAGCCCCACACAAGTATTTATTTTATTTTGTTTTTAATACATATTTGATATAACGACGATCGCAATAAGATCCTAGAAAATAAAGAAAAACACTTTGCCCACCCGTCCTTAAGGGTCGTTTTGACGGCATTTTGACATGCAGCCATTGCTTCTTCGGCGTTCATATAAAGTTTTCCTCAAAGTTTTTCTTTTATTTTCGACATACGGTGGATGAGCCATTAATTCTATGTCTGATTTCTTCAAATAGTCGATTATTCGCCTGGCGGTTTGCAATGAGGCGTTGCCGTGGTGAGGAAGGATTCTACTGCTATGTCGTTTTTACCAAACCGTTTCCAAAATAATTGGCAAAAAGTATTTAGTGTACCACTCAGCAGTAACCTTTCTTTTGATCACCCGTAAATTTGTCGAACACAGTATTTGAATCACCACCGGTCAATCTTTGAAGCATTTCACACATCAACACGACGGGAGTTTTAGGCTTTGGTCAAATTATGAGTTAACCACCTGGTACAACCTAATTCTTCATGGTTCTGCGATAGATATGATCAGCCTACTGCCACTTCATCTTGCTATTTATTTAATAACTATATTTCATTTTTGTTTTCTGCCAGATAGTCTCGTTTAGGTGTTTGTCCTTTGTGAGATCCCAAGAATAGACCTTTCCATAGCTCTCTGGGTGACATGCAGACAGTGGGTCAGCGTCACGTTCCACGTTTCGGCTCCGCCTTTAGGCATTGTGGCAAGAATGACTCAAATGGGTGGCGCAATTTTCGGTTCGGGGATGATGTGTATATTGTATATTAACTTGGTCTTGGATCCAAGTTCATCCCGAAACTAACACGTCTTGAGGCAGCATTGATACTAGACAGCATTTCCTGCAGGAATGGCAGCGATTCTGCCCTTATGGCTATGCCATCGGCAAATCAGAGATGCGTAAGATATTCACCATGGACTTTGATTCCCCAATAATCCCACTCAAATGCCTTGAAAACATACCATACCAATACCAGCTCAGTGGGGAAAAGTTTCTGGAATATAACCTCACCCTGTCTTACACCTTAAGACAACTGGATACAAGTTGTTTGGTGGTTCCTTACCTGGACTGACATCATTGCCATTTGGTAGAGATTTCTCAGCCCCTATACATATCACCAGTCAACTTGGCAGCGTTACAAAGACTCCAGAATAGCAAAGGTTTAAACGAAGTCGAAAGCTTTTTCCTGGTCCACCAAAGCCAGACCCTTACAAAACTCAGCCTGCTCCGGTGGGTGGAAGGTAAATGTTGATACCAGACGATTCGTGACGACTCTGATATACCTTTTCTGCTTCACGCCTTCGGGGTAGTCCCATTTGTTATCACCGAGTTAAATACCTTTTGACCTCTTTAAAGACTGGTTTCTCCCCAACCCTAACGAGCTCATAGGCTATTCCGTCTTCCCCGGGAGTCTTCGCATTTTTAAGTTGTTTAAGAACCGCCTCGATTTCATCGACATCTACGTCTGGTAGATCGTCCGTAAAGTGGCGGGTAAGTCGGGCTCTGGGGTTGCTCGCATTTGGTGGAGCCATCGGTGCTTGTGAGCCATATAAATTTGCGTAGAAGTCCTCAATTTCACCAAGTATCTCCGGAAGGGATGTGATGGCTTCAGCTTTTGAGGTCCGTCAGATAGGTCAGATGGCTTTTTTCCAGTGGTTTTGTAAAGATTTAGGATTACCGGTTTCACTCAATCGCCTTCCGTATGGGGCGAGTGTTCCAGCTTCGGTGGTCGCGCCATACCAAGCTCCGGATCTTTTTGTGGCACAACTGGGTATCTGATAAAAGAACCTTTTGTGTTTCTGGTCGAGGTAAGCTTAGCTTGACTTTGCCGAAAGTGTCCCAATCTCACTTCGCGTACAACCTCTATTATGACGTTTAAGTCCTCGTCAACATTTGCCGCGGATTCGAGTGTAGAGTGCATTACAAAAATAATATTTATGTGGCTGAGTGCATAAGTGAAATACCTAAATATATTTTTTTTACAGTCTACGTGGAAATAGTCACGGGCAACAGCCAGTGATAGATTTTTTTTTAATGATCTTTCCGAAATAAAACATATCTTTAGCATATCCCGGTGGGGGTCTATTTATCTTAGAGAAAATCTAACATTATATTAGAGATAGGTTAAACTAATAAATAAAATTCAAAACTAAAAACGTTTATTAAAAAATATATAGAACATTACATTCTGCAATAAAGTCAAAACGTGCTTATAAAATCTTTAACACTTTAGGGAAGGACAATAGGAAGACGATGGTTGATGTACAACAATATTTGTGTTATTTTCTAAAAAACTTTGAAACGCTAGAGAACCAGTCAGGAACTTTTGACTTGTTATCGTTCTCTCAGTTTTAACGAAAGATGTTTGCAAGCCGGATATATCTAAATTTGAATTTCTCAGAACGGTTGTGGAGCTGCAACAAATATATTTTGCTTTTAATTATCTTTCACCCACTATTAATCTTAAGTAAACAGTTTCTCTTATTAACACATACTTAGAGAAGTCCAACAAGCAATCTTTATCGTGATATACCGAATACTGTCTTATTCTTCTGATCGTATCTCCGTTGTCGAATTCTGTTTCATATTCATAAAGCTTTTCTATAATTCCATGTTTATCTTTCACTGTCCAGACGCATTCTCCCGGAAGACCTCTTAATTTGGGAGCCCCTTTGACTAAATCAGTAAAATTTTCCTCGTTCTCGAAAAATTCATTTATTTCAAAATGTCGATCAGAACATTCTGTGATATTGTGGCTTATCAAGTTGTCAGAGTTCATATCATGCGTACCTGGTTGATAACACTTCTGAAGGAACTGCTGTATTTCAGAATGAACATCAGAATTTAGTAAGTTATCCTTAGTGCGAACTATGAAACGACTGCAGTATGCTTTCAGGTCATTGTTTTTAGATTGACAAACTTGATTTACCAACTTAATTAGATTTCTTTCGGCCTCTTCCTTTTCTTTTGTAATTTTTTTCAAACGATTTTTGAGAAAAGTATTTTCTTGGTGTGTTATTAAATACAATTGCTGAAAATTAACATACCTAGTTCTATTTTCTTTTATCTGCTTCTGGGTGTCGTCGATTTTGCGAGCGAGTCTGTTCTTGGCCATGCTTTCCAATTGATATCGCATCCTTATACTTTTATTTTCTTGAATAGCGGCCAAAAGAAGTTGACCTAAATTTTTACGTTCCTGGCCTATTTCTTTTAATTTTTCAAGTAAATCAAGATTCACTTTTTTATAATCATGTGGATTAAATGTTAAATGTGCATATAATTTTTTAACAGTTGTTTTTGCCGTTTTCCGTATAATGTGAATGTATTTTAACAAAATAGCAATAGCCAAACGAGTAACGGTTTGTGTTGATATGAGAAAATTTTTCAGATTTAAAATATTAATTCTTCTTAATCTGTTTGTAGCGTATGTTAAGATATGATTCTTTTTATTATATATTAGGACCATGCAAGCTCCGGCGATGAATATCACGTACTGGAATACATTGCTATAGCCATTGTTAGATTTTAAATTAATGATTTCTTTACTCTTGTACTGATGTTGCTGTATAATTTTTCTATTTTTGAAGAAGGGTGCTGAAATATCTTTAAATTTAAATCCTGAAAATAACCATAATACATTAAAGTAAATAAGTCTTCAATTTTAATTTAAACAGTGAGTTTATACCTATAATTTTTATATCCATCATTTTATTTTCATAAATCTCAATACTACATAGGATAAGCCACATGGTCAAGGCCATGCCTATCAACCATTTAATTGCGATATACATTTTTATAAAAAGTACCGGATCCTAAAAAAGAATTCATGTAAATGAAAACTATTTTCTGTTATATCTTTTACCAATAATTTAAACATTATTTTAAAAACACACAAATACAAAACTATTATCACAGTTAGACATTTTGTTTTCAAAATAATTATTTTTTAGAAACATCACCCACAAACTGCCAAAACATAAAATTTTATCTGTGTATGTACATACTTATAATATATAAAAACTTTTTAATTTTAGTTTTAGACTAAAATAGTAAAAAAAACTTATTCAAATATTTAGGTAAGAATCATAACTATAATGGTTACTATTTCTTTAACCCTAATTTTTGAGAGATTAATGAGAAAAATGATCTGATAATTTTTTTTAGCATTCTTTTCAAATGTCATTTAGTTCAAAATGTTATTATACATTTGTTTTTATGTTAATTCAAAACTATGGCTGCCTTTGCCTTTCCCAGGAAATAGGGACAAATAATTTATAATAAATTAATGCTAATTCAATGACTTTCTTTTAATTTTAAAGTACTTACTTTGATATTCAGTCATTGCTAGATGTTGAAATGTCAGGTGATAACATCTCCTTGATATCATAGTCGACTTTTAATATTTACTGGTGACTGTAGGCTATTATACATATATTATAGTAAGGGTCAAGAAAATACGACGTCGGGTTCGATACGTACCGCCTCGATCAACTGTCATTTCCCATCCCTATTCACTTTTAATTTTTTATTATGAAGAAAAACCAAAAAAGAAAAAGTTTGTACAGCGGTTGCATTTCTTCTCATTTAAAGTGCACCTCAGTAATATCAGGCTTGAACTCTAATATCTTACCAGTCCATCACAACCTGGAGATAGATCAACCGCACCTGTTATTTTTGACGGAGACGCAGATACAATGTCCTTTAAGCGTTGCACACCTATCCCGGATTATCCCAAGTACACGTTAGAGCACAATTTTCGCTCACGTGCGGCGTGCCGGAATCTGCGTGTACGCGCGGAACGACCTCTGTATCCAGCGTCTCCGTTACCTTGAAGACCCCACTTTTTCTTCTCTATGGGTATTAGTGGACACTGGAAACGAAAAAATCCTGTATTCCTGTGTTTCCCTTTCGTACAGCGGTGACCAGGAGACAACTAGATTATTTGAGTATCTCGGTGAGGCTCCTGATATGGCTCTACATCTTTTCCCTTCAGCGCAGCTCGTCTTTCTGGGGGACTTTAATACCTGTCATCAGGACTGGCTGTTCCCGTACCAGAAAACCGACCATGCTGGAAGAGAAACGCGGCACTTTGCTTTGTCCTTGGACCTCTTTCAGCTGGTGAAGGAAGCGACAAGGGTACCAGATGTGGTGGGCCATACAGCCAGTTGCCTGGACCTTCTGCTGACAATTGATCCGGACAGGTATCGTGTAGAGGTCACCTTCCTTTTGGGAACCTCTGATCACGATCAGCTTTCGAATCTAATGGTTTTAGGCGAGTATGGAAATACAAGTTAGCAGATTGGGATCAGATGTAGCACATTTTTGCGGCTTATCATTGGGGACCTCCTAGTGTATGCTACACACATTTTAGACGAGGCCATCGAGAAGAACGGAGAAGTGGTCGCCGTCTCTCTAGACGTCTCGAGGGCATTTGACAGGGAACCTTATAGCTCCTGGTCTGTTTGGCTGGGTAACGGACATTCTGAGCCAGAGATCTCTTCGAGTAGATGTCGACGGGTGTTCCTCGGAATCCTTGAGAATAAATGTCGGAGTGCCTCAGCGGGTCCGTTTTTTCTGCAACTCTTTTTCTGCTGCACATTAACGACAGCACAGTTGTAGAAGTACTGGGGTTAGTAGAGATTAAGTACAGTCTGAAGGAGAAGCCATGGTACATTATTTGGGTGACAAACTTCAGGAAGTCTGAACATGGAGCAATGCCAATCTTGTCAAATTCAACGCCACCAAAACGCAAACGTGTCTGTTCACCGCCAAAAGGAGCCCTTTCACCTTGGCTCCTACTTTCCAGAATGTATCCTTGGAATACAGTGACCGGCTTCAGTTTTTAGGCTTAGAGATTTCCTCGAACCTCAAATTTGGTCGGTTCAATGAGTCCAGAGCAAGAGCAGCAGCAGCAAAGCTTGCTGTTCTTGCGAAGGTTCGGCAGTACTTTACACGCGGCACAGCTTCTTGTTTTACACAAAGCACAGATCCGGTCGTGTGTAGAATATTGTGGTCACATATTTGCTGGTGCCGCAAAGTCTCATCTTGCAGTTCTGGACTCGATTTAGAGGCGAGCAAAGAGGCTTATAGGCGATCCCGAATTGTTCGAAGCCGACCTCTTAAAGCCTAGAACACAGGCATAGAATTGCTAGCCTCTCAGTATTCTATAGAATATATTTTGATAGAATACATTTTGTTGAGTGTGTGCAGGAATTACACAACCTAATGCTCTCAGCCCCCTTCTATCACAGGATGTTCCGACACACGGCAGGTATCGATCCTTTTGTTGTGGACATTCCACCTGTCCGAATGAAGCGCTTTGCTTCGTCTTTTTTACTTTTTGTACAGCGAAGGATTGGAACAGCCTGTGTCGGTATTTCCGGCTGACAATGTGGGTGTCTTCAAGAGAAAATTGAATAGGTTGCTAGAGTAATATGCTTTACCACCTAAGAATACATTCAACTTACCATCAGGTGGAATGTAGTCAAGCATTGCCCTAGATCATATAAAAAAAAAAAATTAGTCTTAATAAAACCCGTGATACTTTGAATCATTTATTTTGATTATTTTGCTAAACTTGACTTGCATGGCTAAGACTAGTAAGGTAAAATTTTTCTTGTACCACTCCTTGTTATAGCTAAGGTGAGCTTGCCAATTCTTGTCTAGGAAAGCCTTGTAAAACACACTCATTTCATCCGCTGTGAGACTTGATTTTCCATCTGGTACATTATTCTTTAAGTATTCTTTTCTCTCCTACAAAAATAAATGATATTATCTTCAAATACTTTGTCAAATAATAAGTTATATTTCTTATTATATATAACACTATAATATTGATAAAATAATCAAATCATATTAAAGAGTCCATAGTGAATGTGGCACTATGACACAAAAATGTTTCAATATATAATATTTATCATAGTTACACAATCATTTAGAAGTATCAATAAAAGGGAAGATTTACATTAATTTATAATATGGCCCCTACGACCTCGTCATAGCGATTGTAGTCTGGCGACAATAGATATACTGATACTCATTATTTTATTTTACTAAATTTAGTTATAATTAATTTAACTCCATTAATTTACATCGCGTTATATTGCTCTTACATATAAGAAATTATATACATTACGTAAGGTACCTGAAAAAATCTTGAGTTGTGTTGTGTCCAGAAGTCTTGATTCCATTCTTGAACTTCAATTCTTAATTTTCTATATTTTCTTTCTAAAGTGGTTTCTTCCTTTGATTTCTTAAAGATAATTCTTCTAAGATTGGATACGGGATGGGGAGGTCCGATCATATCACTAGATATGTTTTGAGGAATCGGTGCTGTTATAGATTTCGTATTTAAGGTTGTATTTGTAAATCTCACAGAAAAAATGTTCTGCGAACGTATCCTGGCAATACGATTCGACTGCATATCTTCTGCATTTAAATAAGTTAAATTATAAGAGGATTTATACACATTTTTTGAATATTCACATTGAACAACATTGAAATTTGAACAATATGCACTGTGATATAATACTAGAAAACTAAATGTCAATATTGATGAACGAGGACTATGACCTGTCATAAAATTCTAGGTGTTGCCTGACGAGAGTGCCTATGGAGTCTGTGCTGACGAGTGACGTTTTAAAATTATAATAATAATCGATGTTCGATGATCATCACATACATGTCTGGCTCTGTCGGGAATCGAACCCGAGCCCCGGGATCAACGGGATGGTTGAACTTTCCAGTACAACTTACGAAACAAATTATATCTTCTATGAACGTATTACATTATTGTTATATTGCTACGTATAGAATGATTATTATGTAGTATTTGGTATGTAGTTAAAATAAAAATATTATTATTTATGTAACTACATAATTCCGTTGACAATAAGTGTGCGAAATATTTTTGTTGCAATTGATTAAAGAATTTAGAACTATATATCATTATTATTACTGGTGTATTATTAAAGTAATAAGAGTTATTGATTTGACAAATTATCATTACCTATATTATTTGCACCTGACTCTGCTTTAAACGAAAACAGTGCAGCAGATTTTAATTGTAGTTTTAATGCAAGTGATCTATGCGTATCGTCTAGTCAGAAAAAAAATATTCCAGCCTACCCTTAATCAAAGTTTCAGGAGTATATTTGAATTCTCTGAAAACGAAGCTAAATGAGTTCGCCTTACGAATGCTATCTCGTTTATGATCTGCAAAGATACACAGCCGTTCCAGATTGTTGAAAATGAAGGATTACTAAACTTTATGAAAGCAGCTGCACCTCTTTATAAAGTCCCATCCAGGCATACTTTCAAGAGAAAGCTAGAGAACCACGATGAAGTTATGTATAATCTTTTTAAAAATAAAATCAAAGAATTAAGTAGCAATATAACTCTGACAACCGACATATGGACGGATACCATGCAGACTAGGAGTTTTCTAGGTGTCACTATACACTTTTATGACGAAGAACGCATGACATCAGTGACCCTGGGAGTTTATAAGTTAACCGAATCACATACTGCTGAATACATTGGAAGAATGCTGTTACAGATATGTCCATGTCAAGAATTATACATAGATCTAGAAAAAGTATCCGCTGTGGTAACTGATGGAGGAGCCAACCTTATTGAAGCTGTAGATATATAATTTGGCACAAAATGCCATATTATTTGTTTTGCTCACCTACTTAATTTGGTAGCCCAAAAATCAATCACAAAAACAAAGGTATTACCAGAATTTATAGGATCTATCAAAAGAATTGACACCTGGTTCAAGCATAATGTAGTGGCGAGTGATGAATAATTAAAAAGTATTCTGATCTAAAATTAATATAGATGTCGCCACTCGCTGGAATTCCATTTCTATATGGTGGAAAACTTTTTAGATCTATGACCAACGATTAATCAAATTGTTAATTGTCATACAAGTGCTGCTCCGATGATAACTGAAAAAGGTATTGAAGAGTTGACCGATATTTTCCAAGTTTTACGCCCTATAGAAGTGGCTACTAAAAAAATATGTGGAGAAGAGTATGTTACCAGCGGCAAAGTCATTCCCATAACACGAATGCTAAATTTGAAAATGAACAACATCAAAACAAAAAGTTTTATGGGTCAAGAACTTAAGCTGAACATAATGACTGAAATCAGTAAGCGGTTGTTACCGTAGGTACATGTTCAAATACTTGCTGTATCTACATTGTTAGACCCAAGATTTCAAAATATTCATTTCCAAGATCAAATAGCATGTTCTAAAGCAATGAAATACGTCAAATTAAAAGGTTCTTCTTTATCAAAATTACATTCACTCCAGTCAGTAGATGAAAAATATTGGAAAATGTAATAATTTATTGTTTCGTAAAAAAAAACTAACGATTTTACTGTATTTTATTTCTTTGACAATTAATAATGCAAAAATCGTCGATAATATCCAACATCGATATTCGGTTTTCGATAAATATCGAACATCGATGTTGGGCTTTCGATTATGACATCGATGTCAACTGGCCAATAATGAACACTGACAATAGAAAGAATTTAAATTGAAATAGGAATTCAATTGTACATAAATTATATGAAAGGTAAAATAGGGAAGGAAAATAGTAAAAAGGGAGGTTGCAATACTATCTTCCTTACTCCTCAATTACCACGTCATACTGCAGTTTATTGTTATAATATGAATATTTAGTATAGCTGTAATAGTTACATCATTTTGATCTTCCTAAATTTCGTTGATGTTGATTACGACTTAATATCCTGTCCATTCTTAAACTTATAGTTCTAATCGAAACTCTTAAACTTATAGTTCTATGCATCAAAATATATTAAAATAATTATAATATCTGTTAAAAATGTTATAATTGAAGATAATTTATGAATGATTCTAAATAAGTAAAGATAAATATATTTTTTAAACAAATTATCTTAAAAATTAAAGTAAACCCTGTTTCCTAGAGTGTATAATAATAAATATATGTTTCGATTTTACTATTTGGTAAACTGACATAGTTTTCGTAACGACAAAACTCGTACTAAGGGTACAGCCTTTATGTGCAAGTAACAATTATTAGGTTACTATTTAGATACTAGATATGCTAAAACTCATTAAGACATACGAGGTGTGATCAATATGTACGGTGAACGAATTTTTATACCGGCAATAGCTGATGCTACAGCCATATTTTGTAATTTGTTAAGTAGCGTGATCCGCTGACACAGGCAGGGACAAGTTGTATCACGTTTGAACATGTCAGTCAGCTGTCGGAGCCGCTAGAGTGAGGTTGTGTTTATCGTGTCTGTCACGCAACATGGATTTGAAGGATCGTCTTCATGCAGATCCGGACTTAATGGCAAAAATTGTGACTGGAGATGAGAGTTGGGTCTATGGCTATGACCCAGAGACCAAAATGCAGAGTTCCCAATGGAAAACCAGTTCATCTCCTCGCCCTAAAAAAGCACGTCAGTCAAAATCAAACATCAAGATCATGCTCATTGTTTTCTTCGATAGTGAGGGCATAGTGCGATAAGAGTTCGTTCCAAGAGGAACAACTGTAAACTCGAAATTTTATAAGGGCGTACTGCAACGCTTGCGAAACGACATACGAAGAAAGCGGCCAGAAAAATGGGCCAATGGCTTCCTTCTTCACCACGACAATGCGCCGTGTCACTCCTAGCTTTTCATTCGTGAGTTTTTGACAGAAAAAAATGTTCCTGTCTGTCCACATCCGCCATACTCACCGGATTTAGCACCGTGCGACTTCTGGCTCTTCCCAAAAATTAAAAGTGTGCTTAAAGGAAAACGTTTTGATACCATTGCTGACATTGAAAGGGCCACGACCGAACAGCTGAAAGCCCTTCCAAAAGATGCCTTCCAGAAATGCATCCAGTCATGGAGTCAACGTTAGAATAAGTGCATTGCTAGCCAAGGAGTACTTTGAAGTACTTTGAGTACTTTGAAGGAGATTAAATCAGATTCTATGTAAGCGTGATACTTTTTATAATATAACATTATTCACCGTATTTATTGATCACACCAGGTATAAATATTCCAAAACATTTTCATCACATATCACACATTTATTAAATTTTATTTTTGAACAAGAAAATTACTGTCTATAGTATGACTCTTGCCGACCTTTTAATATTGCCAAGTTAAATTATGGAGCGTGTATTGAACTCGCGCCTACTAGCATACCTAGAAGGTAACGATCTCCTCAGCGACCGACAGTACGGGTTTCGCCGTAATAGGTCTACTGGGGACCTCCTAGTGTATGCTACTCACATTTTAGGCGAGGCCATCGAGAAGAACGGAGAAGCGGTCGCCGTCTCTCTGGACGTCTCGAGGGCATTTGACAGGGTCTGGCATGCGAGCCTTATAAGCAAGCTTTCAGCGTACGGTATCTCCTGGTCTGATCGGCTGGGTAACGGACTTTCTGAGTCAGAGATCTCTCCGAGTAGTTGTCGATGGGTGTTCCTCGGAATCCTTGACAATAAATGCCGGAGTGCCTCAGGGGTCCGTTCTTTCTGCAACTCTTTTGCTGCTGCACATTAACGATCTGTTGAAGCCCGGTATCTATGGGTACGCAGACGACAGCACAGTTGTAGAAAGATATCTGCCGAGTACTCGGGCTAGTCGAGATCAAGTACAGTCTGAAAGAGAAGCCATGGTGCAGCGTTTGAATGACAAACTTCAGGCAGTCTCCGCATGGAGCAATGCCAATCTTGTCAAATTCAACGCCACCAAAACGCAGACGTGTCTGTTCACCGCCAAAAGGAGCCCTTTCACCTTGGCTCCTACTTTCCAGAATGTATCCTTGGAATACAGTGACCGGCTTCAGTTGTTAGGCTTAGAGATTTCCTCGAACCTCAACTTTGGTCGGTTCATTGAGTCCAGAGCAAGAGCAGCAGCAGCAAAGCTTGCCGTTCTTGCGAAGGTTCGGCAGTACTTTACACCGGGACAGCTTCTTGTTTTATACAAAGCACAGATCCGGTCGTGTGTAGAGTACTGTGGCCACATATTTGCTGGTGCCGCAAAGTCTCATCTTGCGGTTCTGGACTCAATTGAGAGGCGAGCAATGAGGCTCATAGGAGATTCCGAGTTGGTCGAAGCCGACCTCCAAAGCCTTGAACACAGGCGTAGAATTGCTAGCCTCTCAGTATTCTATAGGATACATTTTGGTGAGTGTGCGCAGGAATTACACGATCTAATTCCCCCGGCCCCCTTCCATCATCGGACTTTCCGACGCACGGCAGGAATCCATCCTTTTGTTGTGGACATTCCACCTGTCCGAACGAAGCGTTTTGCTTCGTCTTTTTTACTGCGTACAGCAAAGGATTGGAACAGCTTGCCTGCGTCGGTATTTCCGAAAGAATACAATGTGGTTAAATTCAAGAGAAGAGTGAATAGGCTGCTATTGTAATGCGCCTTACCACCTTAGACTACACTCCACTTACCATCAGGTGGAATGTAGTCAAGCATTGCCCTAGAATATATAAAAAAACAAAAAAAAAATATACCTATATCAAAGCTTGTCAAATGTCACAACTTGCTTGGCTGTATGGGTTATCCCTTTGCCTATCCCGCTCAAGAGGGATGAATTAAAAAAAAAATGTCAAATGTCACAACTTGTAATTTTGACAGTATTTTTTTTCAGAGCTTCAAGAATTATGTAAAGGGTATTGTAACTTGCTCTCGTGAAATATTCGTATATCTACTAGAACAATATTGTAAATTCATTCTAATTAAGTACCACTATTTTAATAGACTTTACAAATAACATGGCAAAAGGTAAAAAGGATGAGATTGAAAATGACTACTCAGCGAAGTTGGACATGTGTCTTACTGATGGAATTATAAAGACTGGTATATATTTATTTATTTTATGCAGCTACAACTTGTTTTTCAAATTACTTTTTACCATCAGTATAAAGTTTTATACATCTATTTTCAAACTATTAATTTCAGGCAGTGGTGTTCTCCTTGGTGCACTGTCGTCAGTGCTGTTTCTAGGTAGACGAAGGTGGCCCATAATTGCCGGTATGGGCATGGGTATAGGACTTGCATATGCTAACTGTGAATATGAGTTAAATCCCAAAAAGAAAAATAAATCGTAGGAGTGATTTTGTTGCAATATCAGGTAATTTCTGTTTGTTTAGTCAACGTTGCTAATAAATAACTTAGTAAACTAGAATTAAAGAAAAATATCCTATATGTAATTTTTAGAACATAATCTAGTGCAAAATAGTATCTTTAAGCAACCATTTCACCACACTATTTACTATGCACTAGGTCAACTAGCATACTGATTTAGTATTGTTAAAAGGCAATCTAGTCATCCCATCTGATTGGAATCATTAGTAGGTATTTTTTAAATAGTGTGCTGTAATTTGTATAGCAAAATGGGCCTATTTCCCAAGGCAAAGTATAATAAAAAGTTGTACAACTCACTTGCACTGACATTAACGTTTGGGAACTATTGGCATGTGTGTAACAAGCAAAACCATGTCCTGTCTGCCCACTGTATTAATAATATGAGACAGAGTAACAATTAATAATGTTTTTTATAATAACTCCCAAATTCATGAATTTCACAAAATTCTAATTTATGAATTTCACAAAATCCAAATTTATGAATTTCACAAAATTTAAATTTATAAACTTCACAAATTATGTGATTTCTAGTGAAGTGATCTTATTAAAAACATATGTTCATAGATTAATGTGAAGTTTTCATTTTGAATGTTATATATTTGTTTTTGTCATTAAGATTCACTAATTTTCTTCAATAAAGTCTTGGAAAACTACCAAGTTGGTACATTACATATCAAAAAATCAGTCGGAGCGACTTCAGATATTGAATTGTATCAGCAACTGAACTATATCAACAAAAATACTTATTGATATATTGTGATTCTCTAATTATTATCATCAATCTCTTAAAAAAACCATCGTCATAACTACAATTATGAGATCAAATAAACATAAAACCAAGTAAAACATTTTAATAATTATTTCTTTCAGATAAGAATTCAAAGTAATTAAATCATGTGCCGAACACAGTGCATTTGTCAACAGCAAGTAGATATAATTTATAGACAACCATAATTGTTTTGTTGTACAAATAATTATTTATTATTAAAAAATGTCTTTTATTTAAATAAAACTCATAATAAAAGTTGAAATTTTATTATACAAATAATAACTGGAATAAGATTAAGAATTAATGTATCTTAAATATAGAAGAAATATTGAGTATAAAGAGACAAAAGCTCTAAACAACCCATATACAGACAACCAATGTGCTAAATAACAATAATACTTAACTTTGACCAATTTAATATAGTTGGAGATTAAATACAAGGATTTTAAGTTGATCTTTTTTTATTTTTCTATGGCTCTTGCAGATAACACAACATTAATTGAGATATATACAATGCTTGTTCTCAAACTATTATACATAAGATGGCCACAATATATATATATATATATATATATATATATTAATCTTAAAACATTCCAATATCCTCAATCTATATCTTGTAGCATTCCATATATAATCTTCAAATCACAAAAATGAAGAAAAGGGCAAATCACACTACTATTTTCATTCCCTTAAACTTTCCTAATAATTTTAATTGTCTTTTGCTATTGGTAAAATTGATCCAAACACAACATCAAATCATTTAAATACATGCACAAAACATGTATACAATAAAATTCTAGCAATTATTTCTACTAAAACTTGTCTAAATTATTACTAAAATGTGGCAAGATATATTTTATTTAAATAGTCTATAATAAAATATACTGATATACATTTTGTACTGCTTGACGCTCAATAATTTAATGGTTACAAATTACAATAATAACACTACATGAGATATCTTACAAACATACATAATATGGCAAACTTGAATAATTTAATAGAATATATACAAATAAAATATATATAAGAAATTCTAATTAAAGGAGGTTATTTTTAAATATAAAAGTATTGTTTTCGAACATAATGAAAAAAAAGACGCTTTTCTGCAAAATGTGGGTCTATGAAAAATCGTCAATAAATGAAGTTAGTGTATAAAAATACAACTTTGAATCAAAATCAATAATTATTTGCAAGAAAATATTTTAAGATAATATCCACAAATATAAAAAAAAATGCAAAATTTGTTGCTTGTGCATATTAGCACAGACAAATTGTATTTTTAGTATAGTAATATAAATAGATAAGTTTGTATTATAAAGATCACATTTGTCTTGCTCCCCGCTGCCACAGAAAAAAAAATATTCAATCAAACTACTCAATATGTAATATAAAAAATCATTTGGTAATATATTGACTAGCAAATAACATAGAAAAGTACTATACACATACATTTCAAATATAATACTTCATTAATTATATGTTTGTTTTACTAAGGAAGGTTACAACTGTTCTTTTTATTATCATTTAAGAGTCCGGTAACATTGTTTAAAGTAAAAACTAATTCAAAGTTTTTTTTTAAACTCTATATAAAGAGTAAATTAAATAACTAGAACAAGGAATTACTGACTGTAGCTTTAATAATTATAATAACATAATTTATTACATTTAATTTTTTATCTATTTTAACAGAAGTAAAGGAGGATAGTGAATATTTGTCTACATTAATCTACATAGTATTTTAATAGAAAGTATTTACTTTCACATTTTATTTCACATTTGTGAAGAATAGTAAATTATACAAATATTGTTCCAATTCTTAACTGATTCTTTAAAAATTTAAATAATTCTTGAATAGGATATCCTTATAGTTCTTAAATTTTCTTACTCTATGCTTTTAGTATTTGATGAAAATAATATTCCAACGGTTACAATTATTATTCCAAAATTTAAAACATCATGTGGTGACCAAATAAAACTTAAATAGAACATTCCAATGTCATATAACTTCCACTGAATAAAGCCTTAAAATTTAACATTGGCCAGTTATATTCACATTTGGCCAATATTGGCGATAATAACAAGAAATAAGCTAGATTTTGATTATCTATGGTTATAATTACATCTATGGTGATTATTGTCATTATCTATGGTGCGGTGTAATACTGTAGTTATTCTAGCCGTGATTTGTGAACGCCTTATTTACAGATATAAAAATGTGAATAATATTAACAAAAACCAGACCGCGGTACTTAATACCAGATAACTATTTAAGACACACAGACAACCCAGTAAATAAAGTCATCTGATTCAATGTAAATAAATAGCGATCGGTAAAAGTCTCGCAATTCTGGTTCTAAACTAATGTGCTGTCAGTTCTAACAATGAGAGGCACCGTACTTATTTCAATTTATATTGAACTTCAAAACTTACCATTTTTTTTATTATTAAGAACTCAGCAGCTAGCATGTTTACTATAATTTTCTTTCAATAAATAATTAACACACGACATTAAAAACAATTTTAGTTACTTGGTTTTTTAAGCACCAATATACCAATAATAAAAACCAACTTATCATACACGTGGTCGAAAAAATCTTATAATATCAGGGCAGTATCAGCTTATAGAGAAAAGGCTCCTAACAGCCAGCTAAATGTTAACGACAAAACGTCGTGACCTCTGAAAACCAAATAATTTCAACCAAAAAAAAAAGTATAATATTTCACTTAGTCGTCATGTCCGGCCAGTAGTTGACGTAGTATCGATGAGTGCTGCCTTCGAAGAGTCTGTCGAGCCAATTCTCCAGTCCATCGAGGAGATTTTCTGAGGATATTAAAAAAGGGGATTTATTATGATTTGCATTAAAAAAATAAGTATTGATATAGGAACTTTGGGGATGGGATCTACTATATCTAGCCAAAGTCACTATCTCCCTATCCTCATACCTTGTAGTAGCAGGGGTGGGTCATAGCAGTCGTCGTCGGAGGAGTCCGGATCGGTGGTGAAGCCGATGAAGGCGCCGGCCTCCGGGTCCGCCGCGCGAGCCCCCAGCGACGCGGCCATGCGACTCATGCGCTAACGACATGATGACAACGTAAATATACGATATCATCGCAATATCGTTGATTTATGTGTGAAAAATTAAAAAATATATATCATTTTAGTAATTTGTAATTTATTTTTAATGATATCAGGAATGATAACTGTACATTGTAAAATAACACTGTTAAAAAATATTAGCCGTATTCTTAATTAACTGATTCAAAAAATAGAACATGAAGTTATAATCAGTTAAGATGTCAAGTATCTATAAGTCTGTCGTTATCAATAAACCAGAAACAAAAGGTTGACTCGAAATTTGACAGCATTATAGGTGCTTTTTTTTAAATAATCAATATGTGTAGAATAAAGAATTACCACAAACAGGTTTTGAACCTGCAATCTATGGGAGTCCATTTCGTTGTTCTGATAACTGAGCTATCGTGTCGTTACCCGTCTTGATGAAATTAGCATTTAATATAATATAATCATCTCAAATGCGACGTAACGACATCTAGCAGGTTTCTATCAGTATAGAGTAAAGTCCGAAAAACATTTAAAGACTATTTAAAATAATAATTTCGGTCGCGTCACATCAAATAGTAAACAATCCTTATTAAGAGATTTAACGTACTTTCGCGTCTTTGTTAACAGTCTCTATACATATATATATATATACATATCGCACCTCCGCTCAAATAGTGTCACAACTCAAAAAAAATGAAAATCTCTTTTATTGCACTATTCATTTCAGAAAGCTTCAAACTCTTATCTCAAATATTGTCATTTAAATAGGATGATTATTTATCCCTATATTGAGCTTGTGACAATATATCGATAAGTAAAAGTATTGTCTTATCAAACATATACAGTGTCACGTCTCTGCTTGCGCAAGGTTTTCGTCTGTCTGGATATTGTATAGAATGTTGGTTGTCGATTTATGTCGGTACATGTGTGGACAAAACTTTAAATAATCTGATTTTTTATTAAATTATAGTAAACTTTGTCGACATATGACAGTTTATTTAATTAAGGTAAGTCAAAAGTTACTATATTTTTCATATTGAAATGAGTTTGGACATTGTATATGATAAGGAAAAGCTAAAAGTCCTTTTTATTTTGGCAACAGTATTGTTTATAACAACGAACTGGGGAGGTAGAAACAGATGATTCAGTTAAAGATCCATATCACAATATAGAACGTAAAAAAGTAAAAAAAAGGTCCTTCCTCATCGCCGCTTACCATCATCATGTACTTCAAGTTCTTGATTATCCAGTTTAAGTTCATCTTAATACAGAACAAGTGTATCCTTATCTAGCTTACCCATTTTGTTAAATACTGCAAACCAAGTAAGATATTCACGATTTACGAAGTCTGTCCATCAATTTTACAAGTATCAAATGCCGAAATCAACGGCGGGAACAAAATGTTTTGTTTTGCAGTTACCTCGGAATGATGTTTCAGTTTTTTAATCTAACAGCAAATTAAACAACATGAATTGCACGATAAGCAGCAGTTGAAGGCAGAAAATACAGGACGAAAAAACAATAACATTACTAATGTTATTTTTGTAAACCTATTGTAAATCAAAGTATTACTGAATGCTACTTTTGGCAAGAGGGTAAAGGCTATGAGGTGCAGATGAAATTGGTAGCTGATGGTTTAAATTTATCAAAATAAAATTGCATTGTCATACCAACCATGAACCAACTTATTAAGGTTTCTATTCGGACAATAGGGAACATTCAGGTAATTTTTTTTTGACGTAAATTAATCATTTACCTCTATATATCGTAGAAAAAAATATAAATAGGTTTGAAAAGATTCTAGTTTTTCTTCAAATTAAAAATTAAAACTTGTAATAAATTTGAGCCGTTCAAACGCCGTCATTTTGCGCGCGCTTTGCGTGACGTCAAATGACACATGCAGTGAATGTTTACTATGCACTTTTTAGTTACTTCATACATATTTTAAGTTTTCATTGCTTTACAAGTCATGAAAGAAGATAAAAATCATCTTACGAGTATTGTATAGTACCGGAGTGCATAAATAGTATTAGAAAAACACCCGACAAAGTGTTTTTTGTATTCCAAGAGATGCGAAAATACAAAAACAATGGTGTATGGTAATTAAAAGGGATAATATATGTCCTAAATCGTGATTATATGGTTGTGAAGATCAATTTAACGTAAGTATACTTTATTTATAATAAGTTTAATCTAATAGTTTAAATTTATAGTAAGTATTAAATATTAGAAAATTTGAGTTTAAAATTAACCTAACCTATCTTACAAATTTCAGTATAACTTTCTATAAAAACCGTAATCTTTTTTTGTTTTACGCAATTTTTATGGTCTGTCAATTTATTTTAGGTTAAGGAAGATACAGAAAATTGTATTGAATATAATATGTGTAACAAAACAATAAGGAGAAAGATGTAATCTAAGTTTGAAGAAAGGAGTTGTTCCTTATAGGTATATTTTTGTGGCAAATACAAAAGCTGATAGAATGAGAATGTGCATAGTCAAAAGGCAAAGATCGACATTGGTTAATGAAGCCTTTTAAGAGTTAGCTGTCAAAAGTAGTGTTTAAAAAAATTGGTGACCTTTACGAAGAAGTGATATATGTAGTAAGTCCTAGTACTGCCCATAGAAATGTCTGTGATATTAATCAGCTAAGACTGAGTACTTCTCCTATTGAATGTGATGATCATAAGGCAAAGCCTTGCTTTTCGCATATTAAAGATAAATTACCAAGTGACTAAGCTGTGCGAGTTAATATTAAACCGAAGTATGGAAGTAAAGGTGTCAATGTAAATATACCTGCTGAAAAACAAAATGTAGCATTGTTACCATTTCCTCATTTAACACACAACATTGGTACACAACAGTTTTAAAAGTAAAACTATCTGTTTTAAAAAGAAAATTGTTTACTGAAAACACAGCTGATAATACTTGTATAGCATCTTATATCTTCTATATCTGCTGATTATCAACCAAGTTATTTATCTGAGTCAAGTGAAGTGAAAAATGATTCAGAGGCAGAAACATTTTAAAAATGTATTGTGTATTCAAAAAGAGTTTGTAGGTATTTGTTTTGTTAGAGTTGTTTGAGTATTTAGAAAATGTTTTTAAGATTACCTAAACAATTGTATCATTCAATAAAACCTTTAAGCACGAAAATATAGGTTTAAATTATTTATTTTTCTCAGTCACACTGATACCACAGTAAGAACTTAAACGCCGATATATTGAATGGCGTGTCAAATGACGTCACATTTCCTTTAGACCAATGGTGGCGCGTTTTGGAATTTTGAATTTCGCTCCCTAAATTTACACTTTTCATAAATTATTTTATGGCCTTAAATGATTAGTAAATTAAAAAAAAAAGATTTTATTATAATAAGATGATAAAAAGTAATCGAAAAAAAAATATTTGAGACCATTTAAATTTTTTTGCATGTTCCCTATTGTTGCGGGCAGAACAAAAATAAATTTACAGTCGAGTTACATACGTATATGCATACGAAATACATATACTAAATTCGGTTAGTTTTTAACTCGTCTAGGGTTAAAAGGTATGTTTATATTAGGTATAATATAATGCTGAGTTAGTGACAACCACTAGTTTTATATTTACAATTGTATTTTCCAAAATTTGTAATTTTAAAAATCTTTAATAAGACAATATTTTGTAAATTATTTATCTCTAAAGTGTCACAGGTCAAAAAAAAAAAAATAATAATATCTTTTAAAGCTACCTACCCGACCATTTGGTAGATCTTCATAAACCATTTAAAAACTTACTTAAAAACGTATAGCGCTAATTTTGTTAGATTTTGAGTTATGACCCGAAAATTGAAATTTTTGCTTAGTATAATTTTCAAACGCTATTTACTCGAAAGTTTGATTTTTTGACTTATGACACTATTTGAGCGTATATATATATATATATATATATATATATATATATATATATATATATATATATATATATATATATATTTATTTATTTGAGTTAAAAATAATAGTTTGAAGAAAATCAATCACCTTGTGCGGCTTGACGCACTCGGGGTGCTTGGCGTGGTAGATGCAGAAGTACTTGCGGTGCGGGTTGAGCGCCAGCACGGTGCCGACGCAGTTCCTCCTGTTGACGCGCAGGTCGGGCCCGCCGCCCAGAGACAGCTGCAGCACGCGACGGAACCACTCCACGTTGCGCTCCACGCACAGGAACGAGAACACCAGCGTCTTGTTCCTGGAAGAGGTTTAAAACACATGAGCATTCCAGCTCTCAGAAATGTTTTTCGTTTGTTTAAGTAAAGGCGTCCTGTCCGTATGGTAGGTCCTCCTCGCCCCTGATCGTGTGTGGGAGGAGGTGTAGACAGTATTCGTGTAGACTTTTGCGGTTGAACGTTCTTTGAAAGACGGATAAACTATAAGTATAAATATATATCCATTAGAACAAATTTAAAACATTATAAACGAAAAATGAACACTATTTTTTTTGTCCTTAAAATCTTATCAATTTGCATCTTTTTTTTAATAGGTGGATGGTTGATCGTAATTAATGACATGAATTAATTAATACCGGTCCAAATGTGGCTACTGTAGATTGATATTATATCCATTGCTGAAGTTATAAGTGCAACTAATGGAGATCAGATCAGACTTTTGGATTGAGTTCCTAGAAAGCCATCTAAGGTTGATTTCAATGTTGAATTATGGATCGATTGTTAGTTTCTGTCTTAATGAAGACACCCAATGTATTGGGTAACATTCGTTTAAACGCTAATTGTGTGTCAGTGGCACAGTACTTGAAGTTATTGTCCCTCCTATCAAATAAACTTTAAGATTTTTTTAAGCAAAACTAAAATTAACTTATTTTTAAGCAAAACTAACGTTAAATAACTTATACACAGTACATATTGTTTTTAAATATTTTAGTTATAGTTAAACTTACTTGCGGTACGGCCACACAATCTTGTGAAATTTAGACAGCAATTGAACACGACTTTGAGAATCAACTAACAGTACTATAGTTCTACAACCCGGTTTCTGCAACCTGAAAGAAAAAATTCAATTATAGAATAAAAGATAATAAAAAAATATATAAATTAAATATATGAATGAATCATTACCGAACCAATCCGTTGTACTTCTCGGCTCGTAGCTCGTGCAGTCTCATCTCGGGCTGGGCTTCGTTTCGTTTACCGCCGTTCTGTTTCCTCCTCTCTTCCTTCTCGCGCTGCACGGATTCTTCTTCCACTCGACTGTGCATCATGAAACATATATATTAATATTCATGTTGGACAAAAAAACATATATCACAGATTATAACACCTATCCTTATAAAAAAAAAATAATACCACTGTCTTTATAAGTTGAAAAAGAAAGAAAATATATAGATTAAATTTATAAAATCCATGAAAAAAAATTGACGGACAGATCGTTACTGTCATGCAAAAGAAAATTCGGCATACATGAGATACGCCACGAAGTACCCGGCGGCCAGCACGAGCGCGACGGTGGCCAGCACGGACAGCGCGGACAGCGCGTGCTGCGAGCGCAGCGCCGCCAGCGCACGCTCCGCCCACTCCGACACCCGCGCCGCCAGTCGACGAGCCGCCGACGGACGGAATTCGTCCACCAGCTCCTGCGCATCAGGCACGGAGACGATTACGTGGGATGATAACTGCTTCATTGCTTCTCGTCGTCACGTTAAATGTGTGACGGAAAGCAAGCAAGAAGTTTCGTACTAATCGGTCGACCGGCTTCGTGGAACACGTACGGGTGTCGAGGAATACGGTGGTAGCTCTTGTGATCGCAATCGATGCAATAAACATAAAGGAGAGGGGGAAGGGAAGTAGTGTACACGTAGCATATACATATATTTATACTTATCAGTGTTGCCGGGATAATCGAGATATTAGTTCAGAATGATTGATCCAACACAGAAAAGGTATAGCATTATTAATCAAAAGTCCCTGTTACTGGGTTTGAAGGAGTTAGGAATACATTATACAGCATTTAATCTATACATATAATAAAACTATCACTGCTTGAAACTGTACATTGAAAATATTTAAAAAAATCATGATGGGGGTCTTCATAAGAGCAAAAGAACCCAAAACAATGGTTTTTCATTTTGTCTGTATGTCTTTATGCCTGTATGTTTGTGCACCCTAATCTCAGAAACGGCTTAACCAATTTGAATGCAGTTTTCGGGAATATTCCTCACTTAACATTTAGTGTTTGTTTCATCTAAATAGGTCAAGAAATAAAAAAGTTATGTCAATTTATGTCAGTCACATAATAAGTACCTTGCAAATATTTTTCTATACATGTGATAAATCTGTAGAGGAATAGTGTCTGTACAAAAAAAAATATAAAAAAATGTTAATAGAAATACATATAGCCAATTCAGCTATTTTTATGTTCCCTGTTACAGTCTAAACATATTTAAGGATTTTGATGTATAAGGTATCGGTAGATACTTATACATCAAAATCCTTTAATATGTTTAACTTTAAATCCTTTAACCAGAAAGCCAAAAAAATATTATTTTTACATTCTACTTGGACGAAGTCACGGGAACAGCTAGTTTACAATAAGTTCGGTAACAAATGAAAAAGATTATTTAAATAAGATTTTTCCGGAGTTTACATTGTTCCCAATGACATGAAATGAGTGTAAATTAAATAATTTAACTTTATATAACGTAAAAAAAAACATGATAATTATTTTAATTACCTGTATCTTAGTTTCATAGGCGACTACCTCGCTTGGCTTTAACAGTCTTTTCACCAGCTGATCCAGCGCTTGCTGTGTTTCATTCAACTTCTCGTGAAACCGAACCGCCTCCTCTCCTTTCAGCTCCTCAGGATGGCAGTGGGGGCAAGTGGGCCAGGTCTCGTTAAGCCACTCATACTGGATGCGAGTTGCCTCACGACGCCATATCACTACTATACGATGTTCTAGAGTCGACAGATCGATACCTAAAATTTATTATTATTTTTTATTCATTCACAAAATTATGTTACCGAAAGGATATACCGAATTTATATTTACATTTGTACATTCCTCCTAAAAATGAGAAAAATATATGCTTGAACCATGTATAGAAATGAGACAGCTATACGATTTTGTTTTTGTTTACAAAACTAATTGCGAAATCTTGACATAAATTATAATTGTTGCTTTAATTAATTTCGGAAATATATTTTAATTGTTTGGTGGGTAAATATTTATTTTAACAATTTTAACGAAAAACTGTATTTTTTCAAACACGTATCTTAACCATCTCATTGTTTATCAATTATTATAGAAGATATTGTTGACTTAACATGTTTTAGAGGAAAATATCTATTATTGGATAACTTCTGAATGATGACTAGATAAATAAATATGTGCGTCAGCTTCCATATTATATAAATATATATATAAAATGTTTTGTTATGCGAGAAACTAAGTTAAAATCCCACAATTAAATCATATTGTTTATCCTTATTTTTTTGGTTTTTTATCCTTCATTTGACAGTACTCACTCGGTGGAAGTATCGAGCGGTATTATTGTTAGTTCCTACGAAAACACTGGCGTACGACACCCGAAAAGTTTATTTATTTAAACTTTATTATATTTACCTAAAAAAATATAAAAGAAATATTATGGTGGACTTAATTTAGCTAACGTAGTTGGTTGTTGGTTGAAATTAGGATCTGTCCAACTACCTTTAGTGCTGACTGTACCTCGAACTGTTAAATTCTTTGAAGCTACATTAGAATCATGTCGTTTCAAAACTCAAACTCACCAGATCCATTAGCGAGCGCGTTAACAAAATCGGGTTGTGCGTGTGCGTACACATACGCATACCGTATCCGTTCGGGCGCATCTCGAGCTAGTGTGCGTAGTTGCGCGAGGCTGTGCGCGTGTGTGCGTGCGTCGTGCGCGATGAGCACGCAGCACAACACGCGCCGGGCAGCACGCCACTCCACGGGACATAGCGTGTCTAAAACGTTCTGAAACGAATTAAACATTGTAGTGACGTCACTTAAATTGTGTATCCTATGCGTAACAGTATCTTTTATTGGTGTACAATATTATTATTTTTTTTTCAAATGAAAAAAATTATAATTGACTTACTGAAGCCTTACAAGAAATTATCACAAACAACAATTAATTCTATAAGTAGTCAACTATTTTGTTTTCAAAAACGTAAGTACCTGTGAAGATAATCTAGGTAGTGTTAGCATCTGATTAGCCTCAATGAGTTGTCTGAGGGTCTGCGTGGGTATCTCCATGGTGCTGACCGTGGCGGCCGGATCCAAGTTATCTTCCTTCAGTAATATCATTGTATCCATTGAACGTTGAACTTTATAGCGAGAGGTCACGTTTTGAGTGTCACGGGCTGTTATGTCTACGAATCTGAGAAAAGAAATAATGATGATAGAATAATATATTTATAGGACTTTAAATAAAACTATATTTAAATGCTTTAGCAATCACAAATATTGGAATACAGTATGTAGTCGTGTGTAAAGGTAATATTTTATCTCAAATGGTTTATAGCTTCGTTTGTGTATTAACTTACGCAAAAGACACTCTATCTCTGTAATTGAAGGCGGTGATGAGATATCTTAATCGGATACTCTGCCGCTCCTCAAAAATTAGTGCCTTTACTTTATTATCTTCGAAGTCGGTCACAAAGGAGTCAACATTCCCATCGTTAATGTTACGTACTAGTTTGTAAGGAAATTTCCATCGAATGAACTCTTAAAAAAAAAGAAACAAATACGGTCAGATGCTCAAAAATCATTTTATAATTTGACTTAATTGATTTTTTTGCAGCGGTAGGGAATTGAATCAGTAAAACCTGCTAATAAACGAGATCAATTAAGATAATAAATAATAATGTAGCTCAGCTTACCCAATATCTTCGGTAAAGATGTCAATCCTTCCTTATAAATGTAAACCTGCTTATCCAAGATCAAGGTAAGGCATGGTACACCATGTACCCCAATTCTTCTTGCCAGGTTTGCTTCATGCCCTGCATGTACTGTGGCTAAAGTAACCCCCAATGGCTGCAGAGATTCAACCAACTTCCTCCATGACGAGGCTGAACGCACACAGTCAAAACACCAATCGGTATAGAACAGTACCAATGCAGGTGTGTGCACAGATTTTTCTAGAATATTGTTCTCAAAGTGTCTGCAAGTAATGAATTTTTTATTCAACTTATTGGCAATAAAATCAAAAAGGTATTAAAGATATTTTTTAATAAGTTTGTAATTAGTCGTTTTGAGTTATCTATTGCTGTTAGTTCTATTGTAACTATTCTGAGTATTACTGGCTAATATTGACCCTGTCTAAGATATAATTGTCTAATGGTTCTCTGCGGAATGTATGTTCTAAAGAAGCTTCTTATAAAATATAAGGTAATATTCTGAGTGTACTAACCTTGTAGTAACAGAGAGCTTGTGAAATAGTGTTATATCTTGATCCTGCGTTCTGAAATGAGTACTGAAATACTCAAATGGGTCATTGCTGAAATACATGTAATAAATTGTAAGCACATTTTTTAAGGAATATTTAAAAAGAAAAAGGTCATGGCGGTGAAATACAAACTACAAAACCATCTCTTTCTCCAAAAAGTGTAGCTGATAAACAAGCAAATTGTGAATTATTTGATAGTAATGTTGGTATGGATCTGCTAAGTGGGTAGTTTGGATGGGTCATAAATTTTTATCAACGCATTTTTATCTGTCCTTGAAATAGATTTAGTTGTTGTTGTTGTTGTGTAGTTCTTTTAGACTTACAACATGTATAAAATAATATTTAAAATTTTCTAATAAAGATCTGCATAGATTAAAATATGACTTTAGAACATTTTTTGTGTAGTAAATATTTTCTTCATTTGATTGCAGTTTACTCATATTAATAAATAGCACAGAGTTAAAATCTCAACACAGAGTTGACATAATCAAAGATCTGCATGTACCATATGCCTTAGAACCACATATGTTTCTAAGATATTTTGTAATGTAATAAGTATTTTATTAATTTTATTGGAGTTTCCTTCTCAATAATATATCTGGAAATATGAGAGTTATCTCTATTTTTCTTACCAAAATTACAATAATCAAATTAATTAATTATGAATTAATAGAAAAAAAACCTCAGATTGCAGCACTCATTCAATATAATACGCAGTTTTTTTAGTGTACTTGTAGTTCCTGAGATTTAACATTGGAGTTTATTCTGCCAATAATTTACTTTTTTAATAGTACATATTTGCGATTGTTGATTTTTTGCTGATTCAATGGAAATAATGAAATATGCTGTAATAAAAATATCATCAACAAAATAAGATGTTTTTATTTTAAATTTAGATTCTATTTTAAATCCTTTAGTCTTTTTCCATGTTTATACTTAATAAAATATAGAAAATATTATAGTACGAAATCCCACTGTAAATTCCTGCACCCATCGCGAGTGTAGTAAAAAACGATTTTTTACGTATATTTATGATGAGGAGAATAAACATGAACCAGGTTGCCCATCAAAATGTGAATGTGAAATGCGAAAAAAATAATTTTCGGAAAAAATGGTACCCAATTGTATTGTAAATAAAATATCGTCCACTTCACGGCCATAAACATGAAAAGTCTGAAAAACCACGGTTGCTTTTGTATACTCCGCCGCACTTCTTCGCAGCCAGAGGTAAATCAGTATGATTTTGGTACGTTGACATACTCATAACATATATTTATTATTTCTATATCAAATTAAAGCAATTTTTTCCTGTTTATTACGATATATGGTTACTTAATCAAATCTGGCCCCAAATACGGTTTGCTGGCTGATAAAAAAGTGTAAATATTGACAATATTAGGGACAACATATAATAATAACTACAAAATAAAAATGAGTATTAGTATAACTAACTAAATGTATAGTATTAAGTAAATGAATAAGTAAGAATAAAATAATTTTTTTCATTTTCTTTTTAGCACAGTAATACTTTCTTTATACAAATGGGTAATAATTTTTCCAAAAAATATTTTTTTAATAACATAATTAAAAATATAAGCAGCCACATTTTTATGGGCAAACTGTAGATGTATATTCTCCTAATCATAAATATATGTAAAAAAATATTTTTTACTACACTCGCGATAGGTGCACAGATTTTTGCAGTGGGATCTTAGGCTATTAGTGACAATGTTGAACAATTTTACATTTTAATTAAATATGAGATTCAGACTTCCATTGGCAGTGTAACAATGAAAATTATAAAGTATGTAATGATATTGTATTACTTATATATGTTTTATTGTCTCCAACTATGTGGTTGATAAATATTAAAAAATATTCAAATTATTTATGTATAAAATTATACATATTTTATTTAAAAATAACTCAGTAATCTATTATAGTTTTCTTACTATTCAGCTATATATGGTGCATGTTGAATATGAATAGCATTTGGTATTCTGGCATCACTAATCTACAAGTAAATAAGTTAATGATGTTAACCATTAGACAGTATATTGAGAATTGAAATCAATTTATGTTCAATGAGAAGTCAACTCATAAATTATTTATATAAACTAAATGTTGAGAACAGCTAATAAATTATTAAGCATACTATTAATGATAACAGTAATTACATATTTAGTTAAATTAAAAACAAGGCGGGTAGCTTTCTCATAGCTCAGTTATTAGAACAACTGGAATAGTGATCCAGACATTATAGGTTCTTTCTTTCCATGTTAATTTTTTGTTTAGATTCATTAAAGAATTTCTTTTTCATTCAATTCATTTTTTGTTTATATTCATTAGAATTCATTAGAATTCATTTTTTGTTTATTTTCATTCAAGAATTAATCTATTACATGCATTCAGCCACTGCAATTGTTATCTGTTTTGAAATACATTTGAGTGACTATCTTCTAAAACGATATTTAATAACTTTGAAGGTGGACATACCTGAACCTAGCATACTGGCTATAGTCATGCCTCTGTTTGTACATGTGGTCATCCTCATTTGTGATGCCATACAGATCATAAGCCTGTCTGCGCTCTGCGTCATACAGTAATTCATAAGCTTGCTTGATCTCTACAAATCTTGATTCTGCGTTTGGGTCTTCATTTTTATCTGGATGCCTATAGAAAATTTATGTCAAATTTTAAGTCAAATATTCATAACACAAAAAATTTGTTGACAGGCAAAAAGATATTTTATATGATATTTTTAAAATATTATTTAATATTTGGTAACAAATTGCTCTACTTTTGGGAAATATATTATTTAAAAAAATACGCAAAAAGAACTCATAAACTTTAATTAATATTGCCAAAACACTCTGATTGCCAAGTTATATTAGAACTTGGTAATGACCTATATCTCAAACAATGAATCAAGAAGAAGTCTATAAAATTATAAATATACGAACCATTCTTTAGCCAATTGTCTATAAGCCTTGCGGATTTCGGGTAGCGTTGCTCTTCTATGGATTCCGAGGATCTTGTAAGGGTCACCGATCTTCTGTGCCACAAGTATCGGTAGTATTATCACCATTAAAAGTACATACAGCCATCGCCCCTTCAAGCTTTTGTATTTCCATTGCATATTATTTAGCTCGAACGACTTAGCCCCGCAATTAAATCTTCGCAATAATCATAGAGCAATTTTTATGCTATCATCGTTTCCAAGACAAAGTTACCACATTAATAATAAAACTTAATGTATAATTTTAAGAATTTCTCAATTCTTATCCCTCATTCGTCCTAAAATAGAACGAGATGGCTGAAAAATCGTCAAAATCTTGAGAAAACGGGAAAATGAAAAACTTTCCTATCAATGTCAATAACATTGACAGAATTCAGAACTTAATAATACAGCTTTAAGGCCACAGGCTACGAAAATTGTTATGTCAGCGCCACACGGCTCTAAAATTTGTCTTCAAAGTTGTGAGATGTGGTATGGGTGTTGAGCATTGGTTTAAAGTTTGAACAAGGATAATCTCAGGCTCTGGCTGTCAGTTTCTATCGTTCCAGTTGAGCTATCGTGCGTAACTTGCTTTAACGAGTATATAATTTTGTGTCAAATCATTCTTATCAGGATGTAGGCGATATTTATTAGAGAGCCCATCACAATTAATTTGTCAACTGTATTAACGTATGGTTTAACCGTTTGATAAATCAACATTTTGTATAATATATACATATTATTATCATATGGTAGCAGTTGAGGTTTTATTAATATATTTATATTTATTTATTTATTATTATACACTCACATCTTAACCTATTTCGTCTTAACTGTCTAATTCCATTGCGATGCTCAATACTCTGTAGTATTATTGTTTTGTGCTTAAGATTGCCAATTTTTTAGTTTGGTCTACATTTACATCTTTATTCTTTACTCCATAACTATACCCTGCTTATTGATAAATGTGACTTTCGTAACTCATGACTCATGTCATTTATGTGGCTTTGACATTTAAATCCGAATGGTTGGTTGACAATCGTTATTATTTTATTAGTAGCATTTTTGTCGTCAACTGTTGTACATGTTGACGATAGTTCTGCAATGTTAGATGGACAAAGTTTTAAAACATTGTTAAGTTTTTATAAAAGTGAACATTATTATTTGTAATAATTTTTTATAGTGGTTTAACACTGTACAACTATTAAATTTTAATTCTAGGTTAATAATAATATAACTAAGGTAAGAGAAATATTTTGTGTTGCAATACACAACTTTTTTTATTGATTAACCATATAAAATATATAATGTTTATATTTTTTTTAACTAATTAAGTAATTAATGCTTAATGTATTTCTTTTAATTAGTTCTTACGCTATGTGCATTCTCTTGAATCTTATCGTACTAACTTCCAAGTGAAATAAGATAAGCACTTATATATAAATAATATACATCTAAATATTCATATTCAATAATCAATGTATAACTGATTCCATTATTTCCCTAGGTAGGCGGATTAAAAACAAATAGGGAAAATGCCAGCCAAATATAATTTCTATTAGTATATCGAAACAGCTGTTACAGTTTTATCAAATTAATAAAAAAAATGATTCTTGTAAAGTATTTCCTTGCAAACCACAATTATATATTTCATAAATAGTCCATTGAAATGTTACATTTTTTAGGCCTTACCTTGCGTTTTTTAGAGGACGCAATTTTATTTTTTTAATGTGTAGGGGGGGTCAGTAGAAGCTTAAGTTCAAGTTTGTGGGGTCGCCACCCTTGTCCCACGGCCGCCATCTTGGAAAAACGGGTGCAAAGGGTTTTCGCTCTGTATCTCGTAAACTAGTTACCCTACAGAAAATTTTATCAAACATAAAATTTAGAAAATTAAATCTCCTACAATTTTATTTCTATTACTTTTTATCGTCAAGTGACCAACAAAAAAGTTATAAACAAAAAGAAGTAAAAATTTTGTAACAAATTTCCTTTTGGAGGTTATAACTTTTTTTCAGTTCATTTTACAATAAAATGACATCACAGCAATTTTGTAGAGGGTTTTTTCAACGAACAATTTCCTCTTTATACTTGTTTCATTTTACTTTATTTATCTAGGTTTTACAGCGCTCCAAACTTGAACGGATTCTCGAATGCTCATAGGGATGCAATAAAAACTAAAAATTAGACTTACTTTTCTATCTATATTTTTTTTATTCATACAGTTTATTATGATCTTAACATTCCTATGCTATTATTAAACTATGTTTGACCCTTTTCCCCACTACAAAACTGATTTTACTGTTGACCAGACTGAATCGAATGCAGAAGCGGTCATCGTCCGTTGTGCGCTTGCTGCATCACAGTCATATGATTCGGTGACAATCATAGCAGAAGACATCGACATCCTTGTATTGCTGACGGCATTAGGAAGGAATCAAACTAATGTATTTTTTTAAAAACCTTCAAAAGGGCGTACGTCCGAACAATTGTACTGTCTGTCTGTCTGTTTTAAATATGACGACGTAATAGCTGAGAATTTACTGTTTCTCCATGCCTTCTCAGGATACGTCAGCAGCGTATAACATGGGCAAAGTCAAATTTATAAAAAATTTTGCAGAAGCATCCAGAGTTAGCAAGTAGAACTAAATTATTTATGAGGGAAAAAGTCGAGTCATCGTTACTCAGTGTTGTTGGCGAACGTTTTTTCTTCTCTTTATATGGCGGAAATAAAGACGATACTCTAGATATACTCGGAAACTGTGGAAACGGGCTGCATCTTGTATTGGAGGAAGTAAAGAGAGATTAAATGCATTTTCATTCTCTGTCTTAGCAAATCGTTTGTATCGCAGAGTGTCTGTACCGCTTCTGCATACGATTCAGTCTGGTCAACAGTAAAATCAGTTTTGTAGTGGGGAAAAGGGTCAAACATAGTTTAATAATAGCATAGGAATGTTAAGATCATAATAAACTGTATGAATAAAAAAAATATAGATAGAAAAGTAAGTCTCATTTTTAGTTTTTATTGCATCCCTATGAGCATTCGAGAATCCGTTCAAGTTTGGAGCGCTGTAAAACCTAGATAAATAAAGTAAAATGAAACAAATATAAAGAGGAAATTGTTCGTTGAAAAACCCTCTACAAAATTGCTATGATGTCATTTTATTGTAAAATGAACTGAAAAAAAGTTATAACCTCCAAAAGGAAATTTGTTACAAAATTTTTACTTCTTTTTGTTTATAACTTTTTTGTTGGTGACTTGACGATAAAAAGTAATAGAAATAAAATTGTAGGAAATTTAATTTTCTAAATTTTATGTTTGATAAAATTTTCTGTAGGGTAACTAGTTTACGAGATACAGAGCGAAAACCCTTTGCACCTGTTTTTCCAAGATGGCGGCCGTGGGACAAGGGTGGCGACCCCACAAACTTGAACTTAAGCTTCTACTGACCCCCCCTACACATTAAAAAAATAAAATTGCGTCCTCTAAAAAACGCAACCCCAAATGTAACTTTTCAATGGACTAAAATAATGTCTACGGCGGATCGTTTTCCTTCCTAACAATAGGAAATATGCATAAATTTTAAAATAATCTCAAATATTTTTTTTTCGATTACTTATTATCATCTTATTATATTAAAAACATATTTTTTAATTAACTAATCATTTAAGGCCATAAAACAATTTATGAAAAGTGTAAATTAAGAAATTCAAACTTCCAAAACGCGCCACCATTGGTCGAAAGGAAATGTAACGTCATTTGACACGCCTGACGCCATTGAAATTATCGGCGTCGAAGTTCATACTGTGGTACCTATTAGTGTTACTGAGAAAATTAAATAATTTAAACATATATTTTCGTGCTTAAAGATTTTATTAAATGATACGATTGTTTAGGTAATTCTAAAAACATTTTCTCAATACTCAAACAACTCTAAGAAAACAAATGCCTACAAACTCTTTTTCAATAGCAGTTAGCATGCTACTACACATTACATTTTTAAAATGTTTCTTCCTCTGAATCATTTTCCACTTCACTTGACTCAGATAAATAACTTGGTTGATAATCAGCAGATATAGAAGATATAAGATGTTATAGAAGTATTATCAGCTGTGTTTTCAGTAAATAATTTTCTTTTTAAAACAGATAGTTTTACTGGTAAGGTACCAATATTGTGTGTAGAATGAGGAAATTGTGACAATGCTACATTTTGTTTTTCAGCAGGTATATTTACATTGACACCTTTACTTCCATACTTCCGTTTAATATTAACTTGCACAGCTTAGTCACTTGGTAATTTATCTTCAATATGCGAAAAGCAAGGCTCTGCCTTATGATCATCACATTCAATAGGAGAAGTACTGAGTCCTGGCTGATTAATATCACAGACATTTGTATGGGCAGTATTAGGACTACTTAGTATATCACTTCTTTGTGAAGGTCACCATTTTTTAGACACTACTTTTGATAGCTAACTCTGAAAAGGCTTCATTAACCAATGTCAATCTTTGCCTTTTGACTACGCACATTCTCATTCTCTCAGCTGGTGTTTTTGCCACAAAAATATACCTATGAGGCACAACTCTTTTCTTCAACCTTAGATAACAATTTTCCCCTTGTTGTTTCGTTGTAGATATTATATTCAATACAATTTGCTGTATCTTCCTTAACCTGAAATAAATCGACAACCATAAAAATTTCGTAAAACTAAAAAAAAAAACGGTTTTTATAGAAAGTTATACTGAAATTTGTAAACTAGGTTAGGTTAATTTTGAACTCAAATTTTCTGATGTTCAATACTTACTTTAAATTTAAACTATTAAATTAAACTTATTAGGTATAAATAAAGTATACTTACGTTAAATTGATCTTCACAATAATATAAACACGATTTAAGACATATATTATCCCTTTTAATTACCATACACCTTTGTTTTTGTATTTTCGCATCTCTTGGAATACAAAAAACACTTTGTCACTTTACAAAAAACACTTCGTCAACAATTAAATCTTAAAATATGTATGAAGGATCTAAAAAGTTCATAGTAAACATTCACTGGACGTGTCATTTGACGACACGCAAAGCGCGCACAAAATGACGGCGTTTGAACGGCTCAAATTTACTCAATGTTTTAATTTTCACTTAAAAAAAAACTAGAATCATTTCAAGCCTATTAATATTTTTTTCTAAGATATAGAGAGGTAGATGATTATTTTCGTCAAAAAAAACATGGATATTCCCTATGGCCTTTGTAGGCCGTTGGGACTTAGTGACCGATTTGTATGCGTATTATCCTTTACTTTATATAACAATGATAGGTGTTACTCGCAAAATAATCACATTCGGTGACTCTTAATAATACTTAAGAACTCATTGGACATTTTCAAAACGCGTGTACATGCCGTTGTTTTTTGAAAAGTTTCCAAGCAAACTTTTTTTATCAGAGAACAGTCTTAGGTTAGATTAAAGCAGCTGTTGTATTGTATTATTTACTAGGCCCTAAGTTAACTAGCATACATTGGTGGATACTGTTATATAAGTAAGTATATAACAGTCAGTAATAATAAGTAAAATATGTTCATAAAGATTGAAAATAAGATGGATCATCACCGCATTTTATAAAGATCCGTCAGACAGATTTTACGTCATATTTAAACGAACATATGAAAATGTAATACCTAACAATAACAACAAATTTAACCTAACAATTAAGCACTTTTAATTTATAAAAAAATATATACATGTTTTGTCGTAGTATAGACTTATAGACCTATATAATATTAATATAGACTGATATTAGCCTAAGATAATAATGACCAGATTAAAAAATACGTCGAATGCTTTACTATAATACGTGGAGTACTTGTAAAATTAGTAAATAACTACTTAAACACTAATTACATCTTCTAGAAGATTAATTCACACCCTTTTTTTTCTAATAGGGCAATAAATTGTTATTAACATTTTCGATCGATCCACTACGTAAAACATAAACAGAAAAAAAATATATAATATATATAAATAAATTTTATATAAGTATGGGACTTGTATAAAAATATACATATTATTATTAAAAACAAAATTAGATGTAGGTACAACGTTTGTTGTTTTACTTTAAAAAACTAATAGGTAATAACCTACCTACCTATCTTAGGTTTATGTTATTAAGTAATTACTGGCGAATATTATAAAGACTCGATAATGATCTACCTATGAATTACATAGATAGATACCTAATTAAATCTAATCTTATCCTTAAAACGTAAAAAATATAGACTTTCTTTATTTTCCTGAAATAAAAAGAGTAAACTTTCTCTAGTCATTTAGGTAGAAAATGCTTTACCTTTTTTTAAAAGCAATTAATTATTCCTCCGATTATACAATCGCTATGTTGTAACCTGAAAGCATATTAAAATGCATACAAGGCATACTACTTACGACATTTTGTTAGGCATACATTATAACCTTGAAAGTATCTAGAGGTCATAAGTATGATAGTCCAAAACGCGTTCGTTAAATTTTGTACAAATATCAACCCGTTCAAGGTCCTTTTGTTTTTCGTAACACTTACATTTTTTTTATTCTTGTTAATATATAAGTATCAAAATATCCTAATGTCTTCATAAATACAAAAACTGCTATTAATAGAAATTGTTTCTCGTACCAAAATGATTCGCTATACCTCATGACGTTTACATCAACGCAATTGTGGGTGTGTGTGTGACGCACTACCAATTGAGATCGTTAAAGTGAGGATGTGATTGTTAGTGACCCAAGCAACCCATACTGTCTTAAATGGTTTGTTTGTGATTTGTTGATAATTGGATTTCATTGGTCGAATTACGGCACTTCGGAACTTATATGTTTGCGTAATTGACAATTATAAAACACGGGCTATGCTTTTTAGTTTATCAAAACATCGTTAAATTAAATGTACCAGTTACTTTAAACAGTCGTATATCAGGGAAACTTACATAGGTTTGTCGATCGTTTAATTGATCGATGTTTGTAGGTACAATATTAATAGTAAAATATTGGTTAAAGTACGCGACCTCGTTTCTTAATTATAGTAAACTGTTTCTTTCTATCTAATGCTAATTAATAAATAATTATCCTTCCAGCAGCATTTTTTTGCGGTTTTAATTGAATACATTAAGTTATTCAGATTTGATCACATATTTTTATTGCTTTAGGATATAATATGCTTTGTTCAGAAAAAAATAGTTAATATTAGAATTTTGTTTAATTTATTGCACCAGATAGGTACCTACATCGTTTTTTAACTGTTCTTAAGTTACGAATGTATTAAATTTTCATTTTTAGTTTTAGGGTTGGTCCAAGAGTTTATTATCTTACTCGTCAGCGCTTTTATAGACACGAATGCAAGATTTCATAAAATTAGATAAGAAATGCGATTTCTACGCGAATTATATATAGGTATATGCCTATTAGTGATGTAACGAATATTCGCATTCCCGGATATTCGCATATTTTGGTATATTCGCACTCGCAATATTTCTGCGAATGTTTTACGAATATGAATACCAGAGATAAAAAAATCGAAGATACTAGTAGGTTAATAAAATCAACATTCATTCATTTCTTAGGGTTTTTTAATATAAGAAAAACTATCTTAACCTTAACTTAAAAATTATATTATCATTACATAACTTACAAAACAAAAAACATATAACACGATGTTTAATCATTTTTCATAACAAGAACAGAATTTTTTCTTTTATTTTAATAAAACTTGAAATTAAAATTATCATTAGGACTTGTATCACAAGACTTAAATGCAATGAAACAAACAATAACAAATTCTTATATAAAACTCTCATCAGCCTTATAAAACTTTTTAATGCTTAGATAATCATCATTTTGAACAAAACAAAAATATTATAATATATAATCGAACCGAATCTATATACTGTTACAAATTAATAAAAATGGTTTTGTGGTTTAAATAAAATTTTATTGGTTTATATTACAAAAAACATTAACATTATTATTGATACAGTTATAGAAATAAGGAGAATGTCTTAAATAATGACATAATAATGGCAAAATAATGCCAGCTACACTCAGCGGTGGGTTACTTGAGATAACACCTTAATTTTCAATTATATATAAAAATTACTAAAAAGAAATCCTAGGCGCCACTGACAAATTATAAGCGAAGACATATGCGTGATCCTCCTGCTTGTCAGTACTGGAGAATCACATTCAAACACTTGTTATTTATAAAACTTTCAAAAATGGAAGTGTTGATTAATGGTATAAATGAATTTTGTACATCACCATATTATCGGGATTACAATAAAGACGAGCTTCTTAAACTCAGCTAGTCAGGAAGCAGGCTACAGGTCAAACAGGATGACGCGCTGACGAAATGTGGGTAAATATTGATATTAATCGGAAGAAGACCAATATTTAAATAATTTAAGAACAATGCACTGCTTATCTAAAGGAAGAAACGAATGTAATAAATTGATAACAAATTGTTATACTAATAAATATAACAATAAAACAACGTTGGCTGCAAATAAACTTTTAAATTTTAAATAATATTCAGCGATATGCTATGCTTAAAAATGATTAATAAATGAAATTCACAATAGTAATTATAAATAGAATGTTTATATTTTCAATAACATGTTTAAATTATATTCAGCGATATGCTATCCTTAATAATGATTAATAAATGAAATTCACAATAGTAATTATAAATACAATGTGTATATTTTCAATAGGTAACATGTTTAAATAATATTCAGCGATATGCTATCCTTAATAATGATTAATAAATGAAATTCACAATAGTAATTATAAATAGAATGTTTATATTTTCAATAACATTTTGGGGACTATAAAGTTAGCTTAAGCTGGCAACATTCAATATCTTAAACACAAATAAATGTCACAGACGAATTAAGATTTAGTAATTAGCTGTCAACAGATAAATAATTTACCTTGTCTACTAATTAGACAGATAATAAGAAATCGATAATATTAAAATTATAAAATATAAATATTTAAATATCTACCGAAATGAAATTTCTATGTAACAATACTCTTCTACAATAAACTATAGATATAGTCTAAACTCGAAACCAACAAACAAAAATTATAGATCTCAAACAAAAATACAAAAATATAAATATAATATATATATATATATATCTCTTGTTAAATTTTTTATATTTAAACTTCAGTAGAGGGATATTGAACTTTAAAAATAAAAGCTTCGACGCCTAGTCTCGTTAAGTCTGTTTCGATGAGGTGTATAAGTCCAGCGCCACCAAGTTCATTTGTTCATTTTCCACCAAGTCTAAGGGTCATTTGAAACGTGCTTTTCCGTTGAGGATTCCGTGACAATTTTAGGATTAAAAGATTGATAATAAATATTTGGGACAATTTAAAACTTTATGCATATTCCCTAATTTCCTTCGCCCGCTTAGTTATTTAAAAACGGTTATCGATTAAGACCTGGCCCAAAACACGATTATATATTAAAAATTTTATAAAATAATTTTAACACAAGCAAATAATTTGCTTACTTAGGGGTTAGATCAATGTGTGTAATTTGTTCTGATATTTTATTATTACTTACACTTGAAGGAAAATATGTTGTTTTATTAAAAGACTAAACAAATTGCACACTTAGAATATATTTTCCTGCAAGTTAAAACTCATTAGGATTGGTAAAAGTTTATAACTTAGTATATATATCGTGTATAGTATAAAATAATGTACCTACTAGAAATTAAAACTGTAAACCAAATTTTTCATGAGCAAATTTACGCACTGTATTAAAACGTGTATCGAAATTTCTTCATACTATAACAGTACAGAGCTAATAGTAATAAACGTATTTTTCAAAACAAATTATGATATTTTTTTTAGAATGATTGAAATCTTCATCAATATTTCTCAGTTGGCTTGGATTCCGTGAAAGGGTGATCTGAATTTAGTCCTAGTTTTTGATTAATCGTTTTAGTTTCCAAATCGAAAGCAATGAAGCTGAATTGTAATTAAATTATTATATTACAAAGTAAGTGATTTTAAAAAAAATATTAAATACCCAAATAATGTTAAGTTGGAAAAATAATGATTGGAATAAAGTAAAGCGATAGAAGTTAATACAAAAACTGCAAATAACATAAGGAAACTCATTTCCTTTACACCGTATTTAGTGCATAGGTATACAAGAAAATAAGATTCGAGGTTATTTTAGTACTACTTATATGTAGAGGATTACTTAAGCATTTTTTGTTTTAGTACCTACTACTTATATGCTACTTATATGCATTTTTTGCTTTCTAAAGCTGGTCTGAGCGCCGAAATTCAGGCTGAGTTTTCTTCATGCTTATAACGGATTCAACTTGTTATACTTAGTAATTATATTGTATAAATGTTTAATAGAATATTATTTTTTTCATAAGCGAAGACATGAATTAAAATGTTTAAGTTTAAAATTTTATTCTTGAGCTAATAAAGCGCTCTTTCTCACTATTTAGTGAGGAAGCGACTGAATATTAAATATCAACATGTACTACATTTAGATACGTTGATATTTAATACTTACTATCTGTTGCCAGCGGCTCGGCCCGCGTATAGGTCGCTTTTTGCGTGATCTGATGAAACTACAATTATTCAGACCTATAATAGACTTATAGTTAATTCTATAGTATCCTATTCCCGTGGCAAATTTATATATATAGGCATTACATTCCTACGATATCAAACTGAATAACATACATACACATCACACACAGACAACCAGGATATTATTTAGATATACGATATAAAGCATATGAATACGAAATAATTTTTCAAAATATTATGTTTTTGAGTAATGTTCAATTAGAAAATTTCTTTGTAGAAATTCAAACTCCTATACCATATGTGAAAACATAATCATAGCGAATCAAAACAAAGTCAGCGCCATCTATTGAGATTCTGTAAAAATTTAAAAATGGGCATATGCTCATATTTAAATTGTTATTTTATTTTAAAAAAAATCAGTAAAACAAAGTAGATACAAAGTAGAAATTCTAGTTTTATCTAAATTAATATGTTTATGTAAACCGCATTCAATTTTGTTTAAAAATTTTGAAACAGTGCTTGAAGTAAATTTTCAAATGACCATAACTTCTTTTTCCCTTAACCGATTTTGATAAAACAAAGTTTTGACAACGCTCCAGATTATATATAATCTAACTGTGAAAATGTTGAAATCAAACCAGACAGACAAAAATTCCATTTTTTTTTATTTTGGTTTCTGTTACTCATCTTTAATCGCCCCCTATCAGTTTTTTGGAAAAATATTTAATGTACAGACACACGATTTTTACTGTCTTATTATATATTTGAGATTAAGTTGCATACACGGATCAAGTGACACTAGGTGAGACAATGAGAATATTTGTAACCTGTATAGGATGTTTTGAAAAATAATAATATATTTTAACCTAATTGTATTGGGATATATGTTGTTATTCGTTTTTACGTTTAGATTATCATTTGTGTTATACATATTTTTATTTCTCATTTTTTTTTTATAAATAAAATACCTGTCTTGTCATTTAATATACCAAGCTAATCTTGATGTCAATCATGCCTAATGTATTGTTATTCGAACATTTTTTTTTCTTTAAATTAATGAAACATTTAAATTAATTTACATGAAATACGAAACAGCCAAGCTTTTTTGCAATTAAAAAACTATAAGGTTTTGGTTTCAACATCAAAATTTAACACCTAGTTCCTGCTTCTCTTAGTATTTGAATGTAAATATTTTTAACAAAATCTTATAATTAGCATAATAATGTTTTTTGTCTCTTGTAACAGTAATTAGAAGTAAAATAAGTAGTAGTAGTAGGAGGTACCTATCAACTAATACTACTAAACTACTACAAATACTCGGTATGATCATATATAATCATAATCTTAGATTACAAACGTAATTAAATCGGTTAGTACCTAACAGGATTATCGCACGTAATTTAATTTTATCGTGTATTAAGTCACTATTATTTATTACTTTATCATATTCAATAATGATATATGTATATTCAATACGATATGTAAATGTGCGTTGTCATCAGATTTTTAATACCTTACTTGTTAGGTACTAATAAAAACCTCTATTTATATCTGCTTTTTATTTATTTTCATTTAATGATATGTTTTTTAATACGACGCGACGTGAACATTTTTTCCTTTTTTACTACCAAGACAACTTGGTAGTAAAAAATAAAACCATCATGATGACCGCGAATGTAAACATAAAATTAAAAGATAACTATACTATACATATAAACAAGTACCTACTTGTTAGATATTTGTTATTTATTGTTATCCTAGATTCTAGATCGTAAGTTCTAAGAAAAATATTTTGTTAAATGGCTACAATGCAATGCTTCTATTTTTACGGGTATTTTTAAACTTAACAATTATTTTAAGTTTCTTGTAACTTTAACTCAAAAAATACTTCCATTAAAATTGCATACTCTTCAGATTTATTAAAAAGTTCATGGTCCGATTTCTGGTCCAAAAAAAACAATAGTATAATCAATTGCTGGAGTTTAAATTCAAAACTTTGGGCAATCAAAAATTCAAATGATTTTAATCTGACGATCGATTATTAATTTCGTCCTTTAACAAAATTCAGATAAATTTCAAGTTCGAAGTTGAGATTAATCCCAAGTTTGGTAACGGGATAGTAATGAAAACCCTAAATCAACAGAATCATGGAGGCTCTATCGGATATCCTGCAGCCCTACAAGACCTTAGTGGGTTCTGTAGCCGGTATCGTCACCACAGCACAGATGTTCTCGGGCAGTTTTATCTGCTACGACATCTATAAACAAGGTGACACTAAGGGAGTTGGTGTTATGATATTCATTGGAGGTCTTGTTATGTAAGTAATAGATAATATATATGTATATATTGTTATAGAGATATATATGTACTTCAACTAAAATCTTGGGTATTTAAAATAAAAACTTAGACTTTGACTTTAACTAATAATCTTCCAAGTACATCTTTAGAATATTACCTATATTTAATTGGACTGTGATAACAAGTAAACATAACAGTCGGAGATAAGACTTCTGATTGTAGATATCGTAAAGATGTTGTGTGTTTTCAAATAATAATTAAACAAGTTATTGTTACAATTCCATTCTTCATATTATTATCATTTCTTTCCTAAAATAAACAGTACCTAGTCTAGTGAGAACCGCATTTATCAAAGAAAGATTTCCTTCCAACCATGTCGAATATTTTTAAGGCAATAGATGTAATCAATTCATCACTATTTATTGCTCTCAAGGCTATTGGTAACGATTGAATCAATGAATACCAAGTTGTAGAGTAGCATAATAAGTAAGATTAATAGTTATAAGAGACATGTTCTCTGCTTGTGTTTGAGCAATATTTTTTGAAGTATTTACGGTGGCTGCTAACTAAGGATGAGTATTAGGGAGTACGGAGTATTAGGCACTAATTATAGTTTTTCAAAAAACCACATATCTCGGAAATTATAAATTAGGAATTATAAATTAGGAAAACCTGTATAGTAACACTAAAAATATGAAATACCATATAATGATGACATTATTTGATTGCAGGAGCATTTTGAACTTAAAATTCGGTTTTATTCTGCGTGATGACATGATGATTCAAGTGAATTTCGTGGGTCTGGCAATTAACATCATTTACATGATGGTGTTCTACCACTACTCCAAGGAGAAGGGTAAGGTGTGGTTCCAGATCGGTGTGGGGGGCGCACTGTCGGCCGCACTCATCGCATACAGCGAGATGGAGGATCCAGCACTTGTTGAGAACAGATTTGGAACTATTATCACAGCGTTTATGTTCTTTTTGATATCATCTCCTTTGTTCGGATTGGTGAGTAGTTGTTTAAGAACTTTTTTAAAGATTTTATAAAACATTTCATCAAATTTCACAAAAAACATAGGGTCGAACAAAGTAATATGTACTGTATAGTAGGTACAGACAATCATAATGTTTAAAATATGAAATCGGGTGACGTTTTAAAGCTTGTTTAATTTTTGTTTACAAAAATAATAAAAAAAAAATGAGAATAAAATCTATACTTTTCTTCGGGTAAGTAATAGTTTCTTAGATTTGAATGAAATATGTTTATGTCTATTAAATAAAGTTTTTTTCACTTAACGTAATACATAAAATTACTTGTAAGAAAAAATATATATATCACGTAAATACGTAGAGAATAAATCATCCAAAAGTCACTTTTTGAAACAATAGTATAACAAAAGGCTTGTCTATTAAAAACATACAACCAATTGCAAAAGAAGGTCAGCTTGACAAAATGGCTTTCGTTATTGCAAGCAAAGAAAATACCTGGCAAATATAATTAGATTAAAAGGTCTTTTTACAAAGTTAACCATTTTAAGGTAGTTAATATTATATTATTATATTTATTAATTAGTTACATATCCATTGACATATTTATACAGTAAACAAACATATGATCTGGCTAGTTTTGGTTAATTAAAAATTCAATTTTATTTGGCTAGGAACTTAAGTGATACCTTCCGCTTACTGAATAACGAATAAGTATTATTTAAATAACATAAAAAATAAAAATATCAATAAATAATAATGATCAATTTAGCTTTTAAATTAGAGTCTAAAAAAATATTTTCTGATATTCGGTCGAAAACTATCTACATATGTATTGATTAAAAAATGTAAAGTGGACATAAACGGCTTTTTATTTCCAAAGCTATGAGAAGGATTATGTAGAGGTTAGGGTCTGCCAATGACCAATTTCCTAACAATTCTGCACATGCGGCTCCCCTGCAGCGAATTTCAAGGTTGTCCATTGGTATTCTTCACAAATAATCACATTATAATAAAAAATAAAAATAATGTGTATGGAAAATCTTATTATAATGTGCCAGTGTAATAGAACCAATCGTGGTGTGATTAATAGTCTTTTAAAAACACGATTTGCGTTCTGAGAAAATATATGTCTTCTATCTTGTTCTGAGAAAATATATGAATCGTAAAGAGGGAAATATATAAATTAATAGATAGGTTTAAACATTAAGTATCCATGAAGTTCAATACAATCGTTACCCGCGGTTCGTCCACGTCCTTTCTCTTTGGAATCGTGATTTCATATGTGACTTGGACTTACTTTTTCAAAGTTGGTATAGCTATGGAATTTGTAACAGAATGAAAACACTTATATACATATGTATGTGTGTAAATATAAAAATTAACATATATATGTGTGTATTATACGACATTATTCATTTCACATTGGTTGACTTAATTAATGTTCTTATAACATATAAAGTTTTTTATATACAACATTCCAGAAACAAATAATAAAGAACAAGAGCACAGAGGGCATGCCGTTTCCGATCATCTTCTCGGGAACCATCGTCACCTTCATGTGGTTGTTGTATGGCATCATACTCAAAAACAAGTTCTTAGTGGTAAGTCCATCTTTACTTAGTATGAATTCCTGCAACTGGTAGATCCAGAGATTGGTAGTTTCTAACAAACAAAATCTTCAGCTTTATATTAAACTACATAAGTTTGACCTATCGATCTGTGTATCTGTCTGTGGCAAATTTGCGGCCAAACGCGTGGACGGATTTAAATGCGGTTTTTTTAAATCGAAAGCTATGCTTTTCGAGCTGGTTCTTATCCATGTTTGATTGAAATAGAAAAAGTCGTCTCCAAGACATTGACGTTTTATTCGTGCAGGAGAGGTTCTTATGCAATAATTAGCTGTTCCCAGCGGCTTCGTAAAAATCGTGGGGTGCATTTTACTGTGATTCATAACTATCCTCTCATAGGTAGTTGCTAATAGAATGATTGTAATACCTTAAATATCGAGCACCCCACGCTTTTTACTCAGAATTGAATTATTCTGTTAATAACTTAAATTTTATTAAAATTTTATATTAAGGCGATTCACTATGATTAATTGTTCGATCTTCTACTACTGTAATTTTATACTCTTTGTCATTAAAAATTATTTTCTAGTTTTTAGTTCGGTTAGCAATAAAAGCGTGTTTTTTTAGGTTTTTAAACTATTGTTTATTTATTTATTTATTTTTTTTTATTTTTTTTTTTGGGAAACTTTTATCAAATTATTGCATTGTCATCGGTCCTTGATACGTGTGCAAAGTTTCAATTTAATCGGATCGCTGGAACCTGGTGAAAATTAAGCTCGAAGATTCCGTTACATTCATACATACATACATACATACATACATACATACAACCCAAGCTAATAAAAGCGTATTAAAAATATAATGAATCACGGGTAACAGCTAGTGATAATATAAATCCCTTCATCATAGTGTTATTAGTGATTGTAAATAATTTTAACTCCAAATGTTTACATTTATATTTTTTATTAATATTCCTATATATGAAATCTACCTATCCATATGAAAAAGTTTTGAATCATGTTACTTAATACATTTATAATTTATTACATTGTCGAAACTTTCACGTGGATCCTTATTTTATTAAATATAATATATATATTTCTCGTATTAAATTTGTGCCTAAAACCTTTATGCATCATAATGTAGGATTCTAATGCTAAAAGATTTTTTTTAAAATCGGCCCCGTAGTTTTGGAGCATATTCAATACAAACAAACAAACAAATCTTTCCTCTTTATATTATTAGGATAGGTTAATGGAAATACTTAAACAATTGAAAGTTTTGTGTGTCTGTAGGTTCATTTAGTACAATTTAGAAACCAGTAACTAAACTTTAAAAATAAAAAAAAATAATTAAAAACCCCCGATACAAAAACACCTCTAAAAAGAATAAAAATAATATTATTATGTACTTTTGAATTCGTTGCGTCGGGGAACCGATTAACTAAGGAAGAAATTAAAATGCAAGTAAGTTTACAAGGCAAATAATGAAATTACGATATCGAATCGTATAATCCAAGTCCTCAATGTTGTAACTTCGTAATATATATGTAACAGTCATTGTGATTAAATAGCTATTATACATAATGACTGGTCACTATATATAATAGAAAATATTACTAGACAATGTGATAAATTAATCACTTTATCCAGATATTATTCATAACATCGTTTCAAATATAGCCAAAGTATTAAACATAATACGAGCTAACTGACTTGTTACCTCTCTCGCTCTTCATCCCTCGCTGTCGTGGCTGATATTAAATAGTATTGACTGTGTTATTTTTTTACGTATCATTGTTTGATGATGGCAGATGAAATTAAAAAACGTTTCTATTATACTATCTACTACTGTGATATATTTGTCTTTAATTTTAAAAGTAAAGGAATCAAAGAACAAAACACTAAGTAAACACCTGAAGATTACCAGCGCCTTGCAAGATACGATGTCGTAAAAATTAGAGCATCTGAAATACTAATAATTCCGGTAAAAACGAAGGTGTTCCCATTATGTACTATGCTTATTTAGACGAAACTTTTCAAATAATCCACGACTGTCAAATTAGTATTGCATACGGCGGTAGGGTTAGAATGATGAAAGGCTTAAAAAAATATATAAAAATGTAACTGCCGAACTCGTCACAGTATATTTTAATCTTCGTGAATCTTGTCAAAAAAAAAAGTTTGCCAAATTATTTTGGCATTGACCTTATGGTCTTGTTGTAAAACCAATTATCAACAACGAGCTTAATTCAAGGTGCCAAGTTGATCTTATAGATATGCAATCACAAGGTGATTGTGATTATAAATTCATCATGGTGTATCATGATCACCTAACAAAATTCGTGCAGTTGCGTTCTTTAATAAGCAAGCGAGCAGAAGATATAGCATCAATTACTAGATATTCTTACCATATTCGAAGCATCTTGTATTTTGCAAAACGATAATGGTAGAGAACTTTCAAACAAAGTGGTAAAAGAAGTCTGTGTGATGTGGATGGAATTAAAAATCGTACATGGTAAACCCTGACACTCTCAGTCACAAGGCTCTGTTGAAAAGGCTAACCAAGATGTACAAAAAATGCTTTGTACGTTGCTGGAATCTAACAAGACAACGAAATGGTCTGAAGGATTACGCATTATTCAATATATGAAGAACAGAGCGTTTCACGCAGGGATAAAGGGATAAAGCTAAAGTTATATTAAATAGTCTTCCTAAAGACGGGCTAGTCGAACTGTCAACAGAAGAAGAGCTGGAATCTATATTGAATGAAAACAAAAACCAGTTGAATGAGGAGAGTGAAACCGGATGAAATATTAAGAACGATGTATTTAATGATGATGAAGAAATAGAAAGGAATACTACAATTTTAAACACTGATTCGCAAAATGAAATTCCAGATAATCTGACAGGAAAACTTGATAACGAAAACCAAAAAAGTACCATAGATCCATCAAATAAAACGCCAAGCGACCAAGAAATCGTAATTGCTCTCGATAATAAGAAACAAGATATTGAAAACATCAGAAAATTAGTTGGACGATCTGATCTCTGAAAAGGCAAGCAGATAAAATGTTAGCTCTATTTTCGGTAAAATATCCTGCTGCTAATACAGGTGATAAAGTAGTTGTAAAAATTCCTGATGTAGACAGCGCCAAAGCCAAGATAGAAACATTATGACTGTTATAATTTTTCAGGAGACAGAAGGAATGTATAGATTAGTAACTAAGCATGGTATTCTAAATCAACTTTACGCAAGAAATCAGTTCACTGTATGTCAGGAAACATGAAAAGTTTTTTAAAGTTAATATTGTTCCACAACATGAAGTTACCATTAGAGAATGTGCAAAAATAGGTGCAATGTAAAAAGTCGAACCTCGTGTGGAACTCGAAATGTTACAAGAACCTTTTTTGTAGAATAAATAATATTTATGACCCAGTTCAGTCATATCAGTTCATTTGAAATATTTTATTATTGTAGTCTTAATAGAGCGAGACCAAGTAGGTACTTGTGTGTGTTTATTTTGTGTTATAGCTTACAATTTACTCTGTTAATATTGTTACAACAACTTTAATTAACGTAGAATTATTATTTATGAAAATTTTATTTTAATACCGAAAATAGACATTTCATTATTACTTTCCAAATAACAGCATAATTTTGCTACACATATACTTAGGCATACTTAAAGCAAATTGAAATATACTTTTATAATCTTTAGCTATACCTACTTATTTTATTACAACATCCAAGTCTTCGAAGATATTATGTAAAATTGCTAGTTAAAGTGATTAATTCTGTTTCAATTATCACTTTATCCAAATTGAGTAGACATTATAAATAACGGCTAGATAATATACATAATATCCGGATTTATTACTTTGGCAATAACATATACACTATCAACGTACGTACAACGGTCCCCCGACGCAACGACTTCAATAAGTACATAATAATATTATTTTTATTCTTTTTAGCGGTCTTTTTGTATCGGGGGTTTTTTAAATTTTAAATTAAATTTTTATTAATAAATTCATGTATTTATTGATGATTATAACATTTAATTTTATTTTAATATTATTCTCTATTGCTATCCCTGTCTAACTTCAGTTACTGTGGATGTCAATGTTCTCACTTCCAATGACATTGAAGATTACGTAGGATAAGATAAAACACCGTTAATAGACTACAATCTATTTTGTATGAACGACGTCATAATAATTGTTCAAAGAATTACTAAGAAATACTTAGTTATAAGAAAAGACATCTAGCAGGTTTTGTTTTTTGTTAATATTTACTAATAAAAGGGCGTAGGTTATCAATAAGTTACTAAATGTACCTAGGATATAGCTATCAGAGGTAACTTTTAATCTATCCATGAATTGCGGTTACAAGGTAGTCTTGTGTAAAAATTACCATATTACTACTACTTCGGTTATAAATGTATCGATGAATAGTAATATCTCTCGCTAAGTCATAACAAAACACTCAAGCGTTTTTTTGGTACAGGTTAACTTAAAATTCGCTTTAGGATACCGATAACTATACCTAATAATTTTGTATATCGGTCTGTTTCTTTAAACAGGTATTACTTCATTAAAACTAACAATTTGTTTTTCCTGTATTTATTATATATTTCGTCACCTATTTTGGGTTGCCACCCTTACTATATTATTATTAATAATAATAATAATAATAATAATTTTTATTACGTCTCGTAACGTAACTTTATAATTGATAAAATTTTGTCATATTAAATTTTAGTGACCTACAGGAGCAATTAAATGTGCGATAACTATATTCTTGTTTTCTTTTTACGGAGAGACCTTGAATTTTCCTAAATTGTATAGGTATTAAATCAACAGGATGTTTAGTCTATAAGTTTGATAAATATGAGTGTCAAAAATGCTATAGAAAAAGCATCTCGACAGACAGATAAATAAATTAACAACGGAATTGTCCTACAAGCAATACGTTTTGTGGTTAACGTATTTCTGGAGAATATAAAAACTAGTAATATATGTAAATATATATATGTAAATTATTGATTACCAGTACATCATTTAGCTATACTTTAATAATGCATTAGGGATTCAGTAAATTACACAATTAACATCTTAGATTAAATGGTTTATTAATTTTAGTAATTGTAATTGATTTAACCCAATTAAAATAGACACGTAACAAATTTCACACGGAATAGATAAAAAAGAAAGGTTGAATACCTTGTTATTATTGTTAACTGTTTAACTGTATAAATTGTTAATTTGTTATTTCCAGATAACTTGTTAACAAAATATGGTTCAGTTCTCACTAAAGAAAGACTCGCTTTTACAATGTAAATCATTTTATTATTTTTATTCATTAAGAAACAGAATGTTAGGTGTTTATTTTCTAACGCAATAAAATTAAACAATGTCGTACCATTAACGTTTTCGTTAGTTTCTAATGAAACAAATATTAGATACATAAGATATAGGCTTATAATAAAAAAAAATTAAAAAATTAAAATGCCCTCGATACAAAAACAACTTTTAAAAAGAATAAAAATAATATTATTCTGTACCTACCTATGGAAGTCGTTGCGTCGGGGGACCGTTGTACCTACGTTGACGATGGTGTCTTTTCTACGAAGTTAATCATAGAGGACTTAGTCTATACGATTCGATAACGTAATTTCTTTATTTGCCTTTGTAATTTACTTGCATTTTAATTTCTTCCTTTATTAAACGGTCTCCCGACGCAATGACTTCAATAAATACATAATAATATTATTGTTCTGCTTTTTTTCTGCTTTTTAAAGTCATGTTACTGGTTTCTTAATTGTACTGAATGAACCTACAGACACAAATTTTATGTTGTTTAGGTAAGTATTTCTATTAATCTATCCAAATATTATAAAGAGGAAAGATTTGTTTGTTAGATTCAATTGAATAGGGTCCAAAACCACTGGACCGATTTAAGAAATTCTCTTAGCATTAGAATCTTACATTATCCCTGATGAACATAGGCTATATTTTATAATCATCATCATCTCTAATATTATAAATAGAAAAGATTTGTTTGTTTGTTTGAATTGAATAGACTCCGAAACTACTGGAATAGACTCCGAAAATATTTTACCTTTAGAATGCTATATTATCCCTCAGATGAACATAGGTTATATTTAATACGAGAAAAATAAAAATCCGCGTGAAAATTTCGACAATGTAATAAATTAAAGACGTATTAAGTAACATAATTCAAGACTTTCATATAGGTATATACGAATATTAATAAATATAAACATTTGAAATATATATAAACATTATAAAGGGTAAAGTAGCTGTTGCCCGTGACTCTTTATGACTACGATCAAAAGCCATATAAATATATTTTTTACAGTCTACGTGGACGCAGTCACGGGCAATAGCTAATAAAGTACTTTACCTAAGTAAATAAGTGTAATAACCTTTTGGCCTACATAACAAGGCATTTTCTCCTATATATCACAGGTGAAGCCGCTGGGAACAGCTAATTATTGCATAAGAATCTTTCACCAATAAAACGTCAACGTTTCTATTTCGACCAATCATAGCTAAGAACCACCTCGACGAACACAGATTTCGATTAAAAAAACCCCATTCAAATCCGTCCACGCGTTTGGCGGCTACATTGCCACAGACAGACACACAGATACACAGATAACACCGCTCTTTTTAGTCGGGGGTTAAAAACGCATTTTTTTGTTATGTTCTTCAAAATATCGATCAAAATAATGGGTTGCCGCCATAGTTTATAATCTGAAGGAGTTGTGCCGAAAATTGACTAAAGCCCAAATCCAAATATTTAGGAGAGGGTTGGCGATCAAATATCGTAGCCTTATAACATATTTCAAAAACTTAAAAACATAACTGTTGCATTTATTATTTAAATCTTCATTATTCTTTGAATACTCCATACTGTGACGTCTAATATTTTGATGGTAAATGAATTATGATGTCTAATATTTCTTTAGTGGATGGATGATGTCTAATATTTCGTTTTTTTTTTCAGGTTCAAAACTTAGTAGCACTAACTCTGTGTTCGGCGCAACTGGCGCTGTTTGTAATCTACCCCTCCAAGCCCAAGGAGAAGGAAAAAGTCAAAGCAAAGAAAATTAACTAAATTAATATATATAGTTCTATGTCAGCCAAGAACAATAATGGAACTAATGTCAACCTATTATTTTTGTTGCTCTGAAATTCGAACTGAAATAAGTTGTTGTAATCCATTCTTTTTGATTTCTAATTAAATTCAAACAATAAAACCTATATATTATTTTTTTAAAAAGATTTTTATGGTTGACTCGTCATTATTACATAAATATAAATGATCAACTTGAATTTAGTTTTTAAGTATACTGTGAACGTAAATTAGAAAATATTATATATTTATACATGTTATACATACAATTATACATATGTTCTAATTTATACAAAATGAATGTTAAATATTTTATATACAACGACTTTTGTAACTATTAAACAGTTAAAATACAAATATTTTCATCATTATTGGTGTCTTTATTTTCTGTATTAATATGGGATTATTTATTAAGGACGCTTTTACAGATATGTCAAATAATATTTATTTTTTATTATTGTGTTACAACATGAAACCTTATGTTATGAAACCAATAATTGCCAAGAATTTTCAATTATAATCTCTTAAATAGTTCCTATTTGTTGTCTATAATATTAGATTTGTATATAAAAACGAATTTTCCGTTACTTCTTCTTTCGTCGCTGGTAATTCGTTGCTAGTCTATATATCTTTAGCTCAAATAAGGATAATAATTTCAGGGTGTAATTAAAGTCATTATGGCTGGATTGAATAACCTTTACTTAAGTTGCTACTACTGTATTTTCTAGACAAAACCAGTTAGGTTGCCTCTTTTTATTGCTCAAGATGGTATTTGTATGAGTCTGTGTGCGGTAAAGCATTGTCCATGTTTTACCTTATCTATTTTGGGAACGCTATCTTAACGTTTCATAAAAAGTATACCTATTCATAATTTTTAAATAAATAATTTGAAATCGTATAAATATTCTCATAACGATACTATGAGAGCTGAAAAGTGTTCCAACGAATAATATAAAAAAAAAAAAAAGAAATTGTTTTCTATTGAAAAGACTAATGGACAAATTTAATAATCGATTTAAAAAGCAAGATTGAAAGCAAGCAAGCTGTATGACTTCATAAAAAATCCATCCACAGGTCAATTATTAGCTCTGGCAGCTCAAGAAATGGATTGTAATCTCAATCTTTAGTAGCAAAAAGTGGATCAGGGTCGATTGTTAACTTCGGTTCTAGGACGACATGAGACCTCAATATTCGAACTGTCTTCACGGAGTACCTACTTTGAAACTGTCTTGAAGCTGGTTCCGGAAACCGGTATAGCATCTACCTATGTCGCCCAACCACGTATCATCCATAAGCATCATTGGATTTTAATGTTCTGACTACAATGGGCGGCCATCATAATAGCGAAATTATAATGATTGTATTTTAATGAAAGAGTAGATATATTTTAACGCAATGTGTAATGTTTTAGAGTTTAAATTAGTATTAATATGTTAGAATTAATAATATACATACAGGTACACATTCGTGACTTCTATAATGTTAAATACCTTATTTTACATAATTTATATTAGGTACTTTTAAGTAAAATTAAATTGTTAGCATTATTAGTTTAATTTATAATTTCAAAAACCCTTCACGAATAATAAATATTTATTTCTCAATTAGCTTACAATAAGAGACAATTATGTACCAATCTCACGCAAAAAGTTATAGACAAAAGAAATACTTTTATAAAAGACCTGAATCTACTTATAAATCTAAGCATAAAGAAGAAATAAAAGTTTCTGCTTTATTTGGCTGGATTCTTAGGTACTACCGTAGCGAAAGAGGTCGAAATTCATAACTTTTAATTATTCCTTCTCCACGCCCTGATTTAACCTAATGATCTAAATAATTTGGTAGACAGAAATAATCAGACAGTATGGTTTACTGATGATGCTTTTATATTTAAAGTAAAACAGCACGCATCTCATATAAAAAATACCATAATCATTTATTTATTTGATTTAATTTCCTATTTCGGTCTACAGTCTACATTTAGTGTTACATTTGGTCTAACTTTATTAAAATGGTGTTATTTTATATGATCTTAGAAGTAATAACAAAATATATATTATTTTAGTGTTTTCTAAGGTTTTCACGAGTACTACACATTGAAATAAAACTATTTTTAGGGATTTAAGATTTTTATTTTTACGGAAGTCACCTCTATCCTGTCTTACCGTGAACACGATTGCTGCAAATCATTCGAAACGTCGGGTTAGATTTAAAATGTAAATTTAATATTTAATTCAATATCCGCGAGATAAATCCGTATAAATAGTTTTATTTCAATATATATTCTTTATTGTACACCCGGATTATAGACAATTCTTTACATTAATAAAGACAAAAAATGATAGAAATGAAGCAGTACATTCATTTAAGGCTAAATGATATACATTTAACTACCTAAGATCATACAACTTTACCGTAATAAAAGCTGGGGTTGTAAATTGACAGTAAATTAGTTCTACACTAGTAGATTAATTATTATACATTTTAATTTAATACATTTATATTAAATATCTATGATCGATATTTATATTTTATTTCTAAAAGTAATGTAGTGGTACACCTTTGCCATGGTCTCATTAGTCGCTGTGATCGTTATCTCCGAGTCAAGGCGAGTTTTTTCAAACGGAAACACGTTCGGAAACTTGTCCATGCCGAAGCTAAAGTTTCTTAAGCGTAGAGTCCCCTATAAAATAAATTTTTATTGTAATTTCTCTAAGTACTAATCTTCAATATACAAATTATATTTTAGGGCTTGTTCATTTTCACCCCAAGCATAATAATTTGTATACAAAGGGTAAAATAGATAATTTACCAGTTATAGTGGTAACTGGTAGGCTAGTTAGTTTTTAGTGTGAGACTTTAAAAACGTAATTTGTAGATATCATGGTAAACAATAAAATAAAATAATGTCAATAATCTTAAGGACAGTAGGCCGATAACTCTAACAAACATAATATTTAAAAGTTTGTATCTTTGTTACAACTTAAATTGACACATAATTATAAATAATAAGTATTTCTGTTTGCCTGGAACATAGCACAATAAGGGCTCCCACACAAAACTGCGATGCGATGCGAATTCGCATCGCAGGAACTTGCGATGCGAATTTCTGCGATACGATTTAGTGCGGCAAACCGTTTGGTAGGGCGACCATTCCTTCAATTAGTCAGCCGTAGTGGACGTTTTTTTAGGAAGCGTAAGATGGATCGCAAAAAGATTATTGTACTACTGTTATTGTTAAATAGATATAAAAGAAAAAGAAGATTCTGGGTTCATCCATTTATTACGATTATGAACTCTGATGGGGACTATTTTACTCAAAAGTACTATGCGTTGAGAACTGAAGAAGATAATTTTTTTGATTATTTTAGAATGAGCATATCTTCATTTGAAGAGCTTTTGAGTTTATTATCACCATGCCTTCACAGACGCTCTTCCACGCATCTTGCTTAATAAATTTATTTTTATAATGTTCATCACTTGTGTCCCAAAGGACGGGACGCTCCTCAATTAAAGATATTAAAAAATCTGTATCATATTCCGCCATTTATTTATAAACAAAGAAGTCGGCGCAGGCGCCGCGCGTCTTTCTCTAAAGCTGTCCTAGAGCGGACTAAAATGGCGTCACCAAAGATGACGTAATATCGCAGGAATGTGCGATGCGAAGCAGATCGGAAATTCTAGCGGTGCGTTCGTGCGAATTCGCAGAAATTTGCGATGTGATGCGAATTCGCAGTTTTGTGTGGGAGCCCTAATATCGAAAAGCCTTAACACTGTCATAAAAAGTGACGGGTAAATTACAGCCTGTTGGATATATATATTGGATATTTGTTGGACATAAACATGAACTGATAATGTTCGCGTTGAGATTGTAAAACTTTTCTAGTGTAGTTAGCGACATAGATACCTCATACAATTAAAAAGTTAAGTTTTCCGTAATTTCTAATTAGAGCCATCAAACTCTTTAAGTTATAACAAAGGTCTATTTCTGGGTTCCTCCTATCTCCTTCCACTTTGTACATAGAATACAAATTGGACGAAGACAGGATCTTTTATTCCATTTTACGCTAATAAATGGCACCCAACTTCGAATTTGATCATAGAACTATCTATTATAATTCTACTTTTATAAATTTCAAATGGCTCTCCAAGATCAAATTAATTTTATAAGATAAGGTAAAACCACTAAAAAGTTCTGCAACATCTGAGGGGTAGCAATAGGAACAGCGACACTCTTGGTAGTAAGATGATCGCGTTGTCGCGATAAAGTATTAAAGTTTATATGAGAAGCATTTAGTTTTTCCATTGCAAGAGCACAGAAGGTATAATACTAGCAAATGATCTGTAGGTATATTTTGTCAAGGAAGATTTGTCCCAATAAAATTAAATAAAAGCCTTGCTCTGTTTTAGAAGCGGCTCCTGGTTGGATTTATCAGCTCCTTAAAGCTAGCTAACCCAAATTAGCAGAACCAAAAAAATATAGTAGCATAATTTAGTGCTAATTAATTACTAATTAATTACCGTAATAAACATTTTTTCGCTCTTTTTTTTAAACAATTACAGCGGTTCAGCTACTTTAAAATCAAGCTGGCTGAACCATTAAAAAATTGCGATAAAACCGAAAACAAAACGTAACATAATTTAGTGCTATTTAATAAATTGCTAGTTAATTACCGCCATAAAAAATATTTTGCTCTTTTTTTTAAACAGTTACAACGGTTCAGCTATCTTGATATCAAGCTGGTTAAGCCACTGAAAGAACCGAATAAAAATTGCACAATTATTTATTACTAATTAATTGCTAAATAATTACTGTGTTGAAAAATAAATGGCTCCTTTCTTTTAATCAATTACAATAGTTCAATTTGTTAAAACACGTCAGACCGTTAATACTTTACTTTTCACGTTACTTTAGAGCCCAAATGCTAAAACCTACACCTGCATTGCAAGTGCCTTGCAACCTACCTTCTTCTGCGCTCCTCTCCCGTCAACGCGATGATTCTGGAAAGCTGTGTTTATAAACATTACTTACTGCAGGCATTGGGCAGCCTAATCCCATTGCGACCATGGCTGGTCCAATAAATTTATCAAAATGCATCAAATCACAGTACTTGTAGTGTAACTCGACAAATGAACGCCGATACTCGTTGTGAAGATACTGATTAAAAATAATGTTAATCTGAAAAACATAAAATAAATAGCGTATGGTGATCGTTTTCAAGCATACCATCTTCTTCATTAAAACAATCATTTGCAGAACAATGGCGATCTTAGAAGATTTGTGCTTAGTAAAGAAATACCTAATTTACCGACCTTCTAAATTTAAATTTCCCAGGAAATCGTAACTAACCGGGAGAGCTATTTCATATAGGTTCTTGTATACAAAGATATGTAATGTGTGTGTGTGTGTGTGTTCGTCAACCCCTACGAGAATCTAAGGTCGAATAATTTGTTATCTTCTGATATTATTCTTTTCCTTTTTATATTTATGTTTCAAAATACAGAATCGCATTTTATCTTAGGGTAACTCAAGCATCTACTCAAACATGTGTTCTTAAAGTGGAAATAATATTACAAACCGTGACATTATTGTTCCATGCTTGTTTTGTCGTCATCACCATGTTAATAATAATAATAATAATAATAATAATATATCAGGACAAATTACACACATTGATCTAACCCCTAAGTAAGCAAATTATTTGCTTGTGTTAAGGGTGTTAGACAACGATACAAATACACAGAAATACACATATAAATACTGAGAATATATTTAATAAACGACCAAACCCAGAAACACAGACATCTATGCTCATCACATAAATGCCTGTCCCCGCCGGGAATCGAACCCGAGCCCCATTGCGCCGTGACACGTTAGGCGTCTGCGCTAACCACTCGACCAACGGGGCGGTTGTTGTTAATAAGGTAAGGACTAGTCCTGCTGTACCTTTTAACGTTAATGGTATAATTGGAAAAGTATTTATCATTTACATATATCACCTTTGCTCGCTCTGGTATAATTTCTAACCCCTGTAACAAATTATCATTTCAGTATGTCTACAAAATCATTTTAATCAAAAAGTTTCTATCTACCAAATAACCAATTTAAATACAAATGTATTTAATTAGACCTATTATAAAATATTTTAAATTGTCTGTTTCTTTTTATGAAATTTATTTAAAGTAATTGTATACTAATTTAAGAAACCATATAGTGTTATATTTAGAAAATTACAAGACGCTCTCTTCTTTGGGAGTCTGAACGACTTCAATACGAATTGATTTAAAACTTTTAAGATTGTAAATCTGATTTAATTTAATTAAATATAGTTACAGCTACATACTTACGCAATATACTGCAAATATAAACAATGTTAATGTTACCAAAACTGTTCGTACCCACGTTTTAAACATCTTCTAACCCTTCGTCAATTTATAAAATATTGAAAGTTGTTGTACCTCAGGAGGGTAATGTTTAAAAACAAATTAAATGTTGCCGAATAATGTTATTTGATATTAATGACTTGCCACAAAAGCCGCTAGTGTATGGAAAATATGATTGTTTTTTAATGAAGGGAGAATAATACAGAATGGTATTTAATGTTCTGAAGGAAGTCCTGTGTAGATTAGTAATAACTTAATACAACTGCATGATTTGGAGTATCATGGCTTGGGCCATATACTTGTATGTAGCTTATATTATGTCCTTACATATGTAATTGGTCACTTTAATCACTCATTTCTCCTCTTCGGTAAGAAATTCGAAATTCAAATTTTTACAGCTATTTACACATCTCAGAACAATAACTAAAGCATTAGTTATTATTCTGAGTTACACATGTAATTTTGTTTCGTTGGCCATCATGTGTATGGAGGTCGTGTTGAAAAAAAACACAGTTCGTTTTTGGTTCCAATGTTTTCGTTCTGGAAATTTTGACCTGCAAAACAAGCCCCATGGACAGCCTGACACCCAAGTTGGTAATGAAAAATTAAAAGCTATTGTGGAAGCGGATCCTTTGCAAACCACGTCCGAGTTAGCTACAGCCTGCGGTGTTAGTGATAAAACTGTTTTAATCCATTTGAAGCAAATTGGGAAGATTAAAAAGCTTGAAAGCTAGGTAAACTCATGAATCGACTGAAACAAACCGGCAAACGCGCGTCGATGGCACAATAATGAAGGGATTTTAAATCGAATCATTGCCTGTGATGATAATTCTCTACAATAATCGGTAGCGCTTATCACAATGGTTGGATATCCTGGTCAGCCAGCCAAAACCTTTTTTTTTTAACGCCAGGAATCCTCATGGATACTCACCTCCATCCAGAGGATGATGGAGGTGGTTATGTGAGACTCCTACTAAACCTGACGGTTGCCGCCGCCGTCATAATGGGACACCACGGGATCGCTTTCGCACTCACCGCGATGCCCCGAGCCAGCCAAATCCTGCCCCAAGCGAAAATTGACCCAGAAAAAATTACTACTCATCAAATCTGGCCAGACTTTTACGGCAGATGTCTATTGTCAGCAATTGCAAAACATAAAGGCAAAGCTAGCTGCTAAAAAAAATAGGCTGGTCAACTGCTCCACACCTCTGCTGCTTCACGCTATAACTTATTGCAAGGGAGAAAAATCAACTCCGATGGGGCAGCCCAAATCGCCTTCAAAGATTTTTTGATTTTTAGTAAAGGGATTTTTTGAACTACCAATAAGATGGCAAAAGTGCATAGAAAACAATGGTTCATATTTTGATTAATTAAATACATTATATTAAAAAATATCCGACTTTTTATTCCTTCCATACAAAACGTTAATTTCATTTGTGAAGACCTAATAATTAGATTTTTCAAAAGTTTACTGGTTGAAGCTAATGCCAATCTTAAATAACTTCGATAACTTTATCTTAATGGATTTGACCATATCATTGTTCGAGCACTCAATTTGTTTTTTCCAGTGTAACTTTTTTGTTATGAGCATTCAAGTTAACACGCATAATTTCTCTCGGGACATGCTTGTCAACTCCCTCATTATAGCTTCATAGTACCTTTAAACGGTTGCCACTTATTTTTTCTATCTCTACCTCAATAACTCTGTTTCATATGTTCGTTTTTATCAGAATTCTGATCTATGCAAGACTATTAATAACTTATATTTTTTTCTCTAAAGTTTCTTTACGGGGAAAACAGAGTTTCAAGTTGTTCTCCTTGCCTTTTGGCATATTTTTACGCTTGATCTCTATTATTTTTCAGTAAACATTTAATGAATATGTTATTATTATTATAATTTTTAAATATTACTAGGGGTCGCCCGCGACTCCGTCCGCGGTTTTTAGTGTTTCCTCAGCGCACGCGAGGAAAGCTCTCAAAAAAGAAATCTTTTCCCGTTTTTGCAGCATTTTTCATTGCTGTTTGACTTCTATAGGTCACAGCGAGATGACATATACCCTTCTTCAATAAACGGACTATTCAACACAAAAAGAATTTTTCAATTCGGGCCAGTAGTTCCAGAGATTATTGCGTTCAAACAAACAAACTCTTCAGCTTTATAATATTAGTATAGATTATATTGTTGACCACTTTCATATAATCAAATTAACTAATCACTTTTTTCTGTATATAATCATCTTATCTTAAATAATTTTTATTAGTTATTTATATTATTGATTTGTGTTATTATGTTATGCTTATTGACAGATGACAGATGTGAAGTTATTTGTTTTTAATTTTGGATAGTGTTTATTTATTAGTCGATACATCGCTGCGCTACCTGGTGGCGAGTTACATCAATGGGCATAGCATATTCGTTTTCTTCGAGGAAAAATACATGGTCATACCAATTTTTATGACAATCGGTTGAACGGGGCGGAGGTCGATATTTGAAAGCGCCGCCTGGTGGCGAGTTACATCAATGGGCATAGCATATTCGTTTTCTTTGAGGAAAAATACATGGTCATACCAATTTTTATGACAATCGGTTGAACGGGGTGGAAGTCGATATTTGACAGCGCCGTCTGGTGGCGAGTTACATCAATGGGCATACCATATAAACCTTCTCCGTGGAAAAATACATATACATACCAATTTTCATAATCATCGGTCCAATAGTTTCTGAGTTCATCGATTTCATATATACAAACATCCTGCTATATATATACAGGGTTATTTGTAATTAGTTGAGCACCTTTTGCAGGCAGCCCCTCTACATCAATCCTAACAACATTTGTTCTACGACTTTTGAAAATTAATAGTTTTAAAAATTTAATTTTTCCCATACAAAATTTATTTATTGCCTCTAAACGTGCATTAAACTTGCGCAAAGAGAGGCCACGCAACTTGTCAAAATATGTGCCAAGGCCACGTGCATCGGGGCGCGGGGTGGCGGGGTGACGCAGCGGCGGCTATGCACGTTAGAACTTAAATAAAACAATAAGTTACTTACGAATTTCTTTAAGATGGCGCGTAACAGAAAAACGTCATAATTTTCATTAATATTAATTAATTAAAACGTAAGAAGTGAATCGAATGTTTCTGACGTATAATATTCTCATAGAAGAAACACATAAGTACCATAAAAACAGACAAATGTACACAATCCACTTTAAAAATAATAACTTTAGGCTTCTTAACATGTTGGATCGTCACTATATCACAAATAAAATTATTCTTCATCATGGTTTCTGCTGTTTCGAGTTGTTGTTCGTTCTAAGTATAGCAAAACAGACCTTGTAAAGATCAGGACCCCAATGCTCCATTTCTCAGCCAAAACTCGTATTTCTTTTCATTCTTACTTCTTCTATTTCAGACAATCAATGTATTTTAAAAATATTATAAGGCTGCATCTATTCATCCGGTAACCGGATGAATAAAGGCTGCATCTATTCATCCGATCCGATGAATAAATATATTTCTATTCGTCCGGAAATTAATACAAAAAATCAAGATTCCGAGATAATCCCAATTCCCAACATAAAATTGAGATGAAATATATATTTACGTTTGCTTACATAAAAAAAAAATCGTAGAACAAATGTTGTTGGGATTGATGTAGAGAGGCTGCCTGCAAAAGGTGCTCAACTAATTAAAAATAACCCTGTATATATATATAAATATATGAAAGGAAAAACACACAACACCCCGAAATGGCGGGTGCTTTTAAAAAAAAAAAAAAAAGACCTAACCACCTAACCTAATATATAGGTGAACAACTCAACATTACACGTGACCAAAAACTACCTTCTGATTGGTTCACGATTTTTCGGCCAAATAGAATTGCGATCTATTCGACCTCCAATTGTCGGCTGTTTAGACACTCCGTTTTAAAATATATATATATATATATATTTATATATACGGATAAATAATAATATATTATAAATCCGTATATACGGATCAATAGCCACTGCCCTAATAGTCCGTATATACGGATCAATAGCCACTGCCTAATAATATATTATAAATCCGTATATACGGATCAATAGCCACTCCCCTATTCATCCGTATATACGGATGAATAGCCACTCCCATATTATAAATTATATTTCATAATTTCTTCTTCATGTTATAATCTTGAATTTATTTATTAGTTTTAATAGCAAGTCCATAAAATCGTATTGTCCAGTATGTAATTACAATTCATTATTTAATTATAAAACTAAATGTAAATTGTGTTTTGTAATCCACATACTTGTCATTTTGATTATTTAGTATTTCCATAGCAACATGGTGTAAAAGAGATGAAGCTATACGAAAAAAGCTGGCGCGCGCATTTAACAGTTTCTGACTAACACTAGCCTGCCGCGACCTATACTTTAGACTGCTTACAAAGTACAGAGTAATAAATAATCGAGGGAGCAAAAATTTTTTTTGTTCGTTTATTCTGAGTTATTTATCAAGATTTTTTAAAAGTCGTAGAACAAATGTTGTTGGGATTGATGTAGAGAGGCTGCCTGCAAAAGGTGCTCAACTAATTAAAAATAACCCTGTATAGATAAAAATTTCTTACAAAAACTAAATAGTCATAAAATAATTCACAAAATTATTTGGTAGATACTGCATTATATAAATATCGGCCTCGAGTCACAAGACTTTTATAACTCTTCGTTTAACATTATCTTTTTAATTTCTAAACGGAAGTTAATCTGACAGTTTTTTAAATTCAGTCAAATTTAAATTTATATACTGTTAGTGTTACTTTTGTGTTAGTTATGAGTCACAAAAATCGCAAAATTAAAGATAAATTAACATGTATCGTCGGAACATGTCTAGATATGTGTCCACCGGAAGAAATAAACCTGTAAGTAAAATCTTTGCTAGACGTAGTGCTTGAGATATTATTTTGCATTTTTATATTTATACAACTACTTCTCTTCATATGTAGGAGAAAACGTGAGAAGCTGGTGCATTTATTAGAGGTTACCGATGTTGGTCATACATTAGTAAAATGTTATAGCCGTTCAGCAGCAGACTCTAATATGGCAGTACCCCGACTCCTTCGTCCTTACCCAATTCTCTTCGAAACAACACAGTATCTTTTGCTAGTGTAAGTTATTTTCGTAGTTAATAGGTGAATTTATGATTTTTTTACATATGTTCATCTTAATTTGTTTGTACTGTTTGAGATTTGATTGAATTAAAAACCACCTTTGCAGAGTTTCAAAAAGAAAGGATGTAAAAATTTCAGTAATTTATGATTTCTTGAATGACCGTTTGAGAGCTGTGAGACAGGATATGACAATCCAGAGGCTACCCCCCAAAGAGTGTGTGACTCTGTTGGAACCTATGATTAGATTCTATGTCTATTATGGATACAGGTATACACTAACAATACAATTTGTTCTCCAATAATTATGTAATCTCAATAATGAAACTATAATACCAGTTATTAAGTTATTGAACACTATAAAGACAAATACAAATAGTTAATTGTCAGATGGCTTTATATAGCTTAGATAGAATTGTTGTGGGTACATTTTTATTTGTGTGTTTAACATCATTGAAAATATAAAATTTTTCAGATTGTGTGAATATCCAATAAAAGAATATGATGCAGTGCTCAATAAGAAATATTTACTGGAATGTGTAAAATGGTTCCTTACTTGTTCTGATGTTTTGAACAAAACCAATGATATTGACTCTTTGGTAAAAGAAGTGACAGATTGTAACATTAACTGCAATAATATGTTATCATGTGATAGGTGTTTAGTTGAAAGCCTTTATATTCTATGTAATTTACATGATGTTCACCCAATTTATAGATACCTGACCTTACCAGATTGTATTAAAAGGTAATATTTCAGTATGCATAATAATTCAATCCATATAAAGTATAAAATATACATAATTTAATATTTTAGAATGTCGGCTTTAGAACTTGCTTATAAAATAGCTGTAGAAAATATGTCTGGAAATTATGTGCAAGTTTGGAGGCTTGCAAAGAGATTGTGTCCACTCACATTTTCAGCCCTGTGTTTATATCTACCAACATTACAAAAGTGAGTTTATGAAATAATAAGAAACATTATTTTAATGTAATAATAATTATTTATTGATAATAAACTCTTGGCATGATTTTTATGATTATTTCAGACGAGGATTGCAAATAATAAGTAATGCATACCACAGCAAAAAGTTGACCATTCCAATAGTGATTTTACAACACTGGCTAGGTTTCACCTGTGAGGAGGAGGTGCAGTCAGCTTGTACCTACTATGGACAAATAGCCTCTGACGTAGTTTATTTCAATAAGAATTTGTTTAAATCAGATGTTGAACAGGTAATGAGTTCTAGGATACTTATATTTTTAATGAAGTTAATGTTCATATGATAATGTGTAAGAGTATAATTTCTTCCCAGCTGCCTCCAAGACAACATTATTTGGCAAGAATCTCACAGATGGAGTTGGAAGATGTTCTATGTTACACAGTATAAACATGTATAATTTTAATTTACACAATTATCTAAATACCTATCTAATCAATGTGCCTAGAAGCCTACATATTTAGAAAAATAATATAAGTTTTCACATTTAATTAATACCTTATATTTTAAAATTGTTGAATGTCATATATTTAATGTTTCACCAGAGAAACGCAACTTACGTTGCATTGTTATATATTGATTATTACAAGGTGCTATTCTAGAATTATGTAAAAGTTGATCTCATTTTAGTTATATAAAATAAAACATGATAACATAAAGGCAACCTTTATTTATTTACATAAGAAAATTCACCTAATTACGCATCACTAAATTACATTTGACAACAAAATCGACCTAAATAGTTATATAGTCTCGACAAACCCTTTGCAACAGACCCATGTGATTATTGCAAGAGGTTGGAGGAAAATAAATACAATTCAAAGATACTTTGTACCTAATAACAAGGTTTTAAATGTTATTTACTTAATAACTGGTTCAGGCTCATCATTTCTGCCTATTTTATTTGAATAATAAAATCAGCATAACAAATTATTAAACTGAGATAGCTTGCATTTTTAATTATAATGTTCCAGACAACTCAAAGTTTAAAAAATAGAACTAAATAAAATAAACACTTTAATATTACAGTCTAATGTCACTTCAATGTTATTTTACATAATATAATGATAAAAAAAAATAATAAAAAATTGTTGTAACAGAAATAATATCATAATAGAATTATAATTGGAGCACGATTGTCACAGAATAAAAATTAATTTTTTTGTTTAATTATGCTTATATCTTATTCCTGTTAGTCAAAAACAAAACTGATTAAGAGAGAAGGTGTAGTATTCAGTACTTTGACACAAGATGTAATGAATCAGTTGATTTGACGATTCTTCGTCACCACTTTTTTAGCGTTATCTGATTGACAGATAAAGCATTTCTAAGTGGGGGTCAATCAGTCAATATTAATGTCTAAGATTCCTTACGAAAAAGTTCAAGCAAGTTCATCTATATTACGTTTTAATAAAACAATCTATTTTTTAAAGTCGACAACTATCCGATATATAATTCTATTAAAATATTCCTTTATTCTATTCAAAACATTTAGACTTTTGTTTAACTTGATTGTTTAAAAAAGTTACAAATCTTTTGTCAAAATATGCAATTAGAGAGGTAAAAATTTACCTAATTTATTTCTCATGAGTTTTTTAATTTTTTAATGTGTGTCAGAATGCACGAAAGGAGTGAAACAATAATTAATAATATATAAGTAAATGAATATTAAACGCCTCTAAGATACATAGTTCGTTTACCCGTTTCGGTCTAAATTGATTGGTAACTAGTAACTGATATGACAAATTGTTATAATCTCTTTAAATAATAGCATTTTTGTGAATCTCCAGAAATTAAATAAAAACCAAAATATTACAAGTGAAAAACGGTCTATCTGTTCTTACTATGACAGAACATCTGCTTATATTTATTACTTGAAGACCAGATCGCAGCACCAACAGCGGTAGACGACAGTAAAAAGCTAAAATAAATTCAACATGACTGTCATAACATTAATAAAGTTTGAAACTTGAGTTGTAGCTGAAATCTAAGATCCAGACAAATGTTGAAACTGTGTTTTTTTTTAATTTCAGTTACACTTAGAAATTGAAATCTCGGACTTAACGAGTTCCTACTCATTGGAGTCTAGCTGTCAGCTACAACACTAGTCCTGGCGTGATTTCATTATAATAATCTTATAAAAAGCTGGTAAACAAAGAAAACAACAACGAAACTAATTTACAATTCGACTATACATGAGTAAATATACAATATTTAGCTTTCATTGAAGGCTCACTGTATGGATATTAAATCTCTTTAGCACACAACTGCAGTCCTTCAAACAACTAAATTGTTAATAGTTACGAAATATTTCTGTGCAATATATTTCTGCATAAATATCGTTGTAACAAAGCAGTTTAAGACATTACTATTGAGATCAATAACAATAAATGTCTGCCAATATTTTTACTATCTCCCTCTATCGTATCAGGAAGCAGATGCTAAGACCGATAGTTGGGATTTGCTTTAAAGTAGACAACAGTGAACATACTTCAAACTGGTCACTAAAAAGCTTATAAACTTCATACTGCAATGGTGTTCGCAGACAATTAAAATAACATCAATCACATCAAACTAAGATATATTCTCATGTCTCATCCTGTTCTATATACACTCAAGACGAGAACTAACTAAATATAAACTAACAACAGGTAACAGTAATAAATAAGTCATGCACACGATCTCCAGTTCCACGCGCCATTTTCACGTTCGTTTCTTAAAGTATTGGATACAATACTTACTATTTGAGTCAATAACTTATATGAGTTTATCACTAGAATTTATTATCATACCTATATACATTATAATACCGATAGTTCAAACCTTAGTTTATTTGTTGACATTTCTAAAATATATCTTATTACAAGTACATAAAGCTGTTATTAAACAGAGCGTGAAACTGGAGACAAAACACAATAAAACAAATTAATTAGCTGCTGACACCAGTGGTGATGAAATGGAGTATATTTCGCGAGGAGACGCGAACCCGCTTCTTTAGCTGGAAACAAAACTTTCATCAGGTTATTTGGTGTTCACACAACATTGGTACCCTTATCCAATTGAGACACTCAAATCAATTTTTTTTTTATTATTTTTGTGTCATAACAATATTTGGCTTCTTATTAAATGTAAAACTACAGAATGATTGTGACAATATAAGAAAAATATGACTTTTTAAAAGAAATAAATAATAATAAAATTTGTCACCGCCGAAAGATCTGAGTAAGACATTAACGTTATTTATATTAGAATGTTTATTTTTGACAATTATACATTAAAATGAATAATATCACACCTACCACTCTTCAACTTTTGTTAGTGCTTAAGAAAAGCGTCATCAAACAGTTCCAGCTCGTGCGACAGATAGTTGGCTTTGTTCCGTAATTTCTTAGCTGAAGTGGAAGCCTCATCCAACATTTTAATGGCCTCCTTCACCTCCGTCAGTTCCGAGTCCATTTCAGTGGTGGCCTCGTCCACCAGGCGGCACAGACGAGCGAACATGGTCGATAACTCTCTGGGGGTGGGAAATATATGTTTTACATAATTTAATAAATCAAGTGGGTGCGGTAATGTCTATTATGTATACGTATTAGTAAAATAATGCTGAATCGTTAACTATTTGTTAGTTTTTTTCAGCCAAATAAAACGTATTGATATAGTGGTTAGCAATAGTATAGATTAACATTTAACATTAACGTATTTTTTTTAATACAGTCGGAATAGTTTCTATATGCTAACGAACCGATTGGCAAAAGGCTAGTAATAAAATGAAAACAAAAAAAAAATAATAAGCCCCTGATACAAAAAAAAACCTTTAAAAAAATTATTTAAAATACCACCGATACAAAAAGACCTCATAAAAGAATCAAAATAATAATATTATGGTATTATGAAAGTCTTTGGGTCGGGGGACCGTTGTACGTAGATGATGATGTATATTTTACGAAGTTAATCGTTGAAGACTTAGATTATACGATTTGCTATCGTTAATCCGTTATTTGCCTTGGCAACTTTCATTTCGTTTTGTACCTTTATTTAACGAACCCCTGACGCCAAAACTTCATTGAGGACATAATAATATTATTTTTATACTTTTTAAAGGTCTTTTTGGGGGCTTTTTAATTTTATTTATTTTTTTCTGTTTCTGAAAGTTATGTTATTGATTTCTATATTATACTAAATATTTCATCATCAACACAAAAATTTTTACTTGTATAAGTATTTAATATCAATATTGCATAAGAACCTTTCACCATTTTTCTGTTTCTATATCGACCAAACATAGCTAAGAACAATCTCGACGAACCAGGCTTCCGATTAAACAGCAATCGAATACGACCACGCGTTTGGCTGCCACTTTGCCACAGACAGACACACAGGTAAATCTTATAGCACCCCTCTTTTTGGGTCGGGGGTTAGTAAGAAATTGTGAGGTGTATGTGTGTGTACGTGTGTACTCACTGCTGCACTTGATGCGAACAGTTGGCGGAGGTGAGGTCCACGATGAGTCTCAGCTTGCGCGTGGCGTGCGCGACGTACTGGCGCTTGAACAGCCGCTGCTGCGCGCTCGCCGTCCACGTGAGCCGCTCGTAGGCGTACAGCGCGCCGTACACCGCGCCCGTCAGCGCCACCACGCGCCAGCCCACCGTCTTCAACAGCTGCCGACCACACAGTGAGCGCGATTAAGGGAGGTTACAGATAATGACGTAGTCGTACGGTGGCTTTTGGGTGTGGATAATGTCTTGATGCATTTTATTCGATTGATACTAACGACACTCACCAGTCCCGAAAGCAGCAGGCCCCCCATAGTTCCCTGCGAGGTGAGAGCCCCGAGTGCGAACTTGGATACCATGCCCCACTCCTCGGCCGACAGGGGGCCCATGGAACCGCCGTTGCTAAGACGAGGACCCTCCATGGGCGCCGGGGGACCTATTGTTGGGGGGATCTAGTGAACAAAATAAATTATTTTTGACATGAGGTTACATTGGTCTACTGATAGAGAAAGATTCTTATTAGCCACTTACCTGTGTGTGAGTGGGAGGATTCTTTAAAGCGATTCTATTGGTGTTTCGTCCCTGGAACCTCTGGATGAGCGCGGTGATGCCGTACGAGAACCGGAAGGTGAGGTCCTCGTTGAAATCGGCGCAAAGGTTGTCGCAGTTGAGGCGGTAGAGCACCTCGAAGGGCTGCTGGTGGGGGATGATGCAGGACGCGGCCGCCGCACGCTTGTTGGGAGGCAAGATGCTGTACATGCGATCTGGGGGTTTAAGATTTTTTTATATTACTTTAATTTAAAATATTGTCGAATTATGACATTAATAAATAAATTACTAATGGATAACCTTAGCATAGTTAGTTTCGTTAAGAGGTCGTTTATGTCCAATTAACCAATGTGGGTAACCATCACAGGATAAGACGAAATCCATATTTGCACAGTATCGAACATTAGTGTAGTGAAAAAAAACAACAAATCTTACCCGCCATATCTTTTTGCGCCGTGTCCATCTCTTGTCCGATGTCTGAGGACAGTCGTTTCTTGAGTCGCGAGCCGAGGCCGGACTCCACGTGTCTGTGCAGGGAGCGCTTGTACTGCTCGAGGGCGGAGCGCTCGGTGCGGAACGGGGCTTCGTACTCGTCCACCAGCGCTGAGAGACGACGAATCTCTTGACTTAGAGTAAGCGAGACCTGGAGATGTGTGCGCCTTTTTTAAAAGGTAACTCGGTACAGAAATATACAATATTTATACTAGTTACCCAAAGTAGACATACTTTGGGTAACAAAGTTAATTATGTGAAAGAAAAGGAGATTTGTTTTTTCAAAACTTCTAAAGAACAAATCTTCAAAAAAAAATAGCTTCAATGAATCCAGCATACATGTATTTTATTAATGTTACTGATGGTACTAATGTAGTGTTACATTTCTCTAGTCTGTTAGTGTTCACTGCTCATTAGTACCTTGTGTTCAACGCTCTCGACCATACGTCCTATTTTGTCTTTCATTTGCCTGGTGATGGCGGTGAGCTGTTCCTCGACGGCGGAGAGTTGTTCCTGAAGGATTCGTTGCTTCTCCACCTTAGCAGACTTCTGAGAGGACGATGTGCCATATACCTGGAATGGAGATTATTACATAGTAGGTATGAAGCAAAGTCGCTTTTCGCGTCTGTCCCTATGTCTGTATGTATGCTTAGATCTTTAAAACTACACAACGGATTTTAAGATATAGATGATAATTTCAAGATTTCTAATGCGAAGTCGTAAACAAACACATTGTTTTGCGCTTACATTGCAAGCGCTAGCTGAACTCTACGAGATAGATCAAAATAATGTAATGAGCATAGTATTTTTTAAAAAGTTCTACAAGAAAGCCCCCGATGGTATATGTTTATCTCTTAGGGATAACCCACAATAGCAAATTTTATCATTTATTTTTTACGAGAAGTAATGGCTTATTTACGAAAAGCGTTAAGCATTAATCCTTATATAATTATCTTAAACACATTTAACATTTAATATTGAACAATATAGCCCTTTACAGCATGTAATTTAAATGAATATTTTCGAAGATAATACAGATTTAAAATATAGGGTCGGCGGCGGTACGGTCGGCCGGCGCACTATGGTATGGAAGCGAGCAAACCGTCTCAAAAATGGCTTTTGTGAATGTATTGAAAATTTTGTTTGATTGATTTTTTTAATAACATTAGAACTGGAAGTTAATGGTCAAAATAACTTCAAATGTGTAGGTCAGAATTTCTCAAGTTTACATGGTCATATTTTGATTATTTTCAATGAATCTATAAGTGTGATTTTTGGTTAGAATGGTTATTAAGTACTCTGATTATGTCTTTAAATGGACGTTTAAGTAAAAACAAAGAGAGGTATAATAAAATTACAGTATCTAATTTTGTATCCTTATTAAAAACTATAAATAGATATTTGACAGTGAGCGATGTCTGCCGATGTCGTAATTTTTATTGTATGACTTAAAAGAAGTCATATAGAAGCCAATACAAAAAAAGGGAAAGGGGAATTATTTTACTACGAGTTGAAGGCGTGCGAAGCCGCGTTCAAAAGCTAGTTGTAATACAAAATATTTTTTTTTTTAGTTAAACCTAACATTTAATTTCAATCTTCATAAATATTTATACCAATCAACAAAATCGGTTTTTATAACAATAAATTAAAACATGTATAAGACGCTTATCAATATAATGAGATATATTTATGTTATAAATAAATAATACTTAAAAAAGATTAAGAACATATTATAGAAATACAAAAAAAAAAAGGAAAAATTATTTTGAACATTTTTTTAAATAATTTTCGTTGTTAAGTATGCAAACTTTAAAATTTATCTGACTATTTAAAGTAGGTCAAAATCATGTTCAAAGTACTGATATATATGATATAGCAAACTAATAAAAGCGTGTTAAAAAAATATTATGTATAAAAATATTAAATATTATGTATATATATATATATTTTAATGTAGTGCTTATTTGTTTTTAACTTAACTTTATGTACTCTATTTTCGGAAGAAACTACTGATTTCTATGTTACGTATTTACAAGTGTTATTTAATGGTGTGTTTCCCTCTAAAATAAATGTACATTATTTATCAGGTAACTGTAAAGGAGACGGATTGGCTTAATAGTGGAAATAATTGCTCAAATAACGAATATATTTAACAACCGTTTATCTTGTGTGTAATTTTTCCTGTATCTATCTATCCATACCTATAAAAGAGAAAGTATGTTTGTATGTTCCGGATAAACTCCGAAACGGTTTGAGCGATTTTAACCAAGTTTTCAGAGGATCTTTAAATTGACCCGGCGGGTAATAATGTAAAGTTTGGTGACGATCGGAGCATTTCTTATTGAACTGTGACACAGTGAACAGTGACAGTTTTTTTACATCAAACTATTTAAAGTCAGTTATAACGTCATGACACTATCCATGTACAAGTTAGAGAAACGAGTAGAAGAAAATGAAATTCAGGTTGAATCATAATTATTATCGCGGTGGTTAATTCTAAATACGTTAATTCTTATATTTAATGTCTTTTTTTATTCTGTATTTTGAGTTAATACATCTTTAAATTAAGAGATAAGCTAGTTAAATATATTAAAATAATGCCTTTAAAACAGTTCAACTACAAAATTATTTCATTATTAATTAGTACATTTTAGAAAAAAATATAAAATCGAGTACTGAAACATTGTAACAAAAATAAGATCCTACATAACAAATACTCTACTTTTAGTCCGGTCAAATTAGACATTCGGGGCTACATAAATTCGCAACAAGCTGAATTTTTGTACAATTGTTCAAAACACGATTATAAACAATAGCTGAAAGTTCCCCATCATTCCCGTGTGTGCAAAATTTTTTATTCAAGGTCAAATGTCAAAAAAATGAGTTTTTCGCGATTTTCAGCAAAACGGTAAGTTTTATCAGAAAAATACCTTAGACCAAAATTGTAGATCATTAAATTATCTATAAAAAGTATATCAATACTTTTTTTCTTACGAGACACCGTTTCGGAGATATCGCAGTGTAAAAAGTTGTAACAGTTGCAATTGTCATAAAATGCACACGTTTCCACGCCACCTATGAGGTAGTGTACCTACTTAGCGCGTTTTTTTTAACGTGGTTTCCCTAGTAGGCCTACTCCACAAGTCAGTAATTATCCAGTTTAATTGAAACTATCGTAAATAATTGATATTAGCCAGAAAAAAAGCGATGTTGATAAAAAAAAGTACAGACATTTATTAGTCGGAGTCGTAATTTTCGAATTCTTCTCGATTTTCTCCTTGTTTTTCTTCTTCTAGATTTTCTCCTTGTTCATTTTCTTCTGGTTCATCCTCGTCTTGGGTGCAAGTAAATTCAGCCAATAACGATATATCGCAAGTCGGCTCGTTGACGTCGAATGTATCATCAATTGTTGGTGATTCAACATTAGAGCACGACTTGCCTTGGCAACTTGTACACGCCATAGAACAGAATAGACCCACTTTTTTTGCAACCACATTTAGCGCTGCATCCCTTTTTGCAGTTGCAAAAAATTGCGTTTAGCTATTTATCCGGCGCAGGTGGAAGCAAAGTTGGAACTGGTTCCAATTCATTATTTACAAACTTCCAACCCCAGTCTGTTGAGTCTTTCTGACAACCAAGCCACACCTGAACTTGGTAATATACCCGAAGAATATGTTGATGAGCAGCAGCCGACGTTGGAGGAAGACAAGCTAACTGTACCTGTTTTTTGCTTTTGGTGTTTTTGACGAAACATGCATACCGATGTTTATCTAAGCATGTAGTTTTTTTAGGAGCCCCGTACATCGAAAGAAGAAAGAGAATGCCACTTGTGATGATCTCATGTTGAGTTGAATTACAGTTTTGAAAAACTTCAGCACATTCAACTAAATTTTGTTTTTCAAACATTTTGAAAACTGTCATTTTACCCTTCCTATAAAATGCAGATGTCGTATCACAGCCAGTTATTGCATGCAGAAATAGTATGTGATTTTGACTCTTTGCAAAAGAAGATATATGTTATAGCTGATGTATATTTTATATTTTAAGTGCAAGTTACAATGACCGACAGAAAAATATTTTAACCTATACTAGATAATATTACAACTCTAGGGATGAATATACGTGACGTACTCATGCATGTTATGACAATTGCAACCGTTACAACTTTTTACACTGCGATATCTCCGAAACGGTGTCTCGTAAGAAAAAAAGTATTGATATACTTTTTATAGATAATTTAATGATCTACAATTTTGGTCTAAGGTATTTTTCTGATAAAACTTACCGTTTTGCTGAAAATCGCGAAAAACTCATTTTTTTGACATTTGACCTTGAATAAAAAATTTTGCACACACGGGAATGATGGGGAACTTTCAGCTATTGTTTATAATCGTGTTTTGAACAATTGTACCAAAATTCAGCTTGTTGCGAATTTATGTAATCTCACCCTAATTTTTTGGTCTAATTTGACCGGACTATTTTAGAAAGTGGTTGCTCAACAACGGATGTCGGTGTTATTCTTATTCAACATCTTTTTAAGACATTGTATTGTCTACAACACGAAATATTGGAAAGGAAATTGTCCCACTGTGGTACGAAGGTACAGCACAGTACAGTACAAGTACAGCTATCAATATTTTGATTATAGATTTCATCGCCAATGGCTTGCATGAACTTACTTGAATTTAAAGAACGTTGACTTTGGACTAATGGATATAAATAAAGAAGAAAACTCATTTACTTTTGCCTTAGTAGATTGTGTAGCCAAATCTGATTTATTTGATAAAATCTCAATATGAGATGTCAAGTATTTACAATTGTTATCATACTTATCAGTAAAACGTTCCAGTCGTGACATAAGGACCTTCTTTACTAGATATCTCTACATATTATAAAACAGAGTCTCCGAAAAACTGTCTGTTTGTATGTGATTGATTTTCTCAAATCTACTGAACTGATTTTTATACGGTTTTTACTAAAAACTAATGCAATTCTTGAAGAAGGTTTAAGCTAATAGTATTTCAGTTTTACGTAAATTAACTATAATATAACGATTAAAAATCTCGCCTGTTGGAAGATTTAGTCTCGTGCGCCTCGTAACTAAGCAGAAATAAAGTAATTTATTAGAGAGTTGTAGAAGTACAAAAATACTTTAAAATAGTCTGTTATAGCATTTTTATATCTCATATCGTTAACTCACAATTACTACCTTAATGTTAATATTTCAATTAAAAATATTAAGTTGTTTTCGAGGCGAGGAGTTATATGAGTGAAGCCGCGGGCACAGATAGTTATAAATGGATGCGTCACCCGCTCGAGCTGCGCCATGACGTCTCCCGCTATGTTCTTTCCGCGGCGCGAGTGTTGCGCGAACTTGGTCCTCACGGCGGACTGGCTGATGCACTCCTCGAACTTGCGCTCGAAGTCCACGAACTCGAAGTAGCGCACCTGGTGACCCTCCGCCAGCACGGGCGCTGCGGACAGCGGCCACGGGGTGGTATGGTATGACACTTACGATGACGTTACATTAATATTTTAACAAATTTATTTTTAATGTTGCTTACAGGAGACGGGCTTCTCCCTCTCGCGCATGCGCGTGAGCAGCGCCTCCTTGGCGGAGATGAAGAAGATGCGCTCCTCGGCCTCCCGCGGAGAACACACCCGCAGCTCGCGGGACAGGAAGTCCACGCAGCGGGTGGCGTGCTGACTGCGCACCTGACACCAACCTTACCACTCAACATCACCTCTCCGAATATCGCCTCTTCAACAGGTTTGAGTCCCGTTAGTGAAGATATTTTTAAATTATGATATATCACAATATTTTATTAAAATATACACTACGAAAAGTCATCAACACGAGAGAGACTCGACTTACAAATCGAGCTATAAGGACGTTATAATAAATTACACTTTATTTGAAAATGTTTTCATTAAAATTTTCTTAAATAAAATGGCAAAATATTTTACTTGATCTAAATATTCAGGCTCAGAAGCCGAGGCATCCCATCGATTGTTCAGTATGAATATATTCGGTTGCGATATTTTTGTCGATACTTTGTGAAAGAAATTCTTCTCCTGAAACCAAAAATTAACGATCTATATACATTTTGTTTACATGGAAATTCGTTATCAGTAGGGTTTCACTGTACATTGGATAATCAATCAAAATAGATAACGATGGTTTGATCCATGCATAAAGTGCACCATTGAAAGAAACCGCATGAACTCACGGTAACCATGAGCGTGGACTCCGCGTTGGCGACCAGCACGAACACGTCGGCGTCCAGGCAGTACTGGTCGATCCACTCGTCCAGGTTGGGCGTGACGTCCACCCCGGGGCTGTCCACCAGCACCACGTCGTCCCGCAGCAGCGCGCACAGCTCCCGCGGCCAGTGCACGTGCACCAACGAGCACTCCTGCAGGCGCGACGCACACAGCGCGTGGCCCAGCTGACTCACCGACTGGGAACATACTGAACAAGTTAGAATTTGCGTTTGAAAACAATTTTATAGTTTTGTGTTGTACCTCAAAAAATACTAAACTGAGATGTCCATTTTTTAAGAAAATATAGTATATATATATATATATATATATATATATATACTTTAATTCAATTAGGACTCTAGGACTACAACTCGCCATCGCCTCCAATATCATCCTTACCACCTGGATGCGTGGCGATCCTCTACTGTGCGGTTTTCAAGGACATTTTTCCCACGTTCCACTCGCTTGTGGAACGAACTCCCTTCGGTGGTATTTCCAGATCGATACGACATGGGTACCTTCAAAAAAGGCGTTTACTCCTACCTACATGGCCGGCAACACTCTTGTAAATCCTCGGATGTTGCAAGAGTTCATGGGCGGCGGTGATCACAAGCCATCTGTGACCCGCCAGCTCGTTTGCCCTCCTCTAACATAAAAAAAAAAAAAAAAAAAAAAAAAAAAAAAAACTCGAAATATTCTAAAAACTAAAGAGGTTATAAGGTTTCGAGCGGTAGAGCGGCTTAAAGATCTACACTTTTATACTAGTTCATTGGTCATACAGACATGACCTGATATGAACCTGCACATTGAGTTTTTCCTCGGAGCCCTCGGTCCTCATGAAGGCCTCGTCGGTGTCGGAGCCCTCCACCTGCAGGAAACAGTTAGTGGTGTGTCCGATTCCACTGGGAAGGATCTTGTCATGCAGCATTGCGTTGATGACGGTGCTCTTGCCATTGCTTGTTCTGTAGGGCATTACAATATTTAGTTACAATTATGAATAAATTGAATTATTTCAGACCTTATATAGATTTTTTTTTAATACATAAGAAATATTCATAGTAATAATAGGATTGCAAGTTTTTGTTAAAGTTTTGAGAGGCTAACGAGAGAATATGAAGACACCAGTTTTGTTCTGTCTTGCTGCATAATGTTATGTTATCGTTTATAAGCGCGTCTTTTATATATAGAAAAATTACGCCTTCAGGTTCTTAAATAATAATATATCTATAATGTATATTAGTTATTATAAGTTCTGACTATACTGGTTTTTTCTGATATTATCTCTTTTTTTTTTAATATAATATTCTATTTTTATTAAATATTTAGTTAAAATGCATTAAACTCTTAGCAATAATTTTTGCAACATATTTATTCATAATATTAGTTTTTACTTATTTTATCACAACCATTGGAATAAGACTTTTTTGAATAGTCGTCTTACATCCCCAAAACCTTCCCATACATTGGAACTACAATAACAGTGAATATTTGCTTACCTGCCGAAGAATGCAACTTTCATGTGATCTCGTTTGAGTACCTCCCGTATGGCTTGTACTTTACTGACATAGGACTCAACATTTGTTAGGTCTTGTACAGTTGCAATACCTTTTTCTCCAGACACCGCTGAAATTATTAACAATACCTAATTTATCAAATATCGGTTAAAATTTTAGAAAATTATATAACTTAATAATGTTGAACAGACTGCCAACATTTATTTTAAATAATAAATCAAAAAAGAATAAGGAGGTATATCTTGATATTATTTCCCTTAATGTACTAAAATTTATTCTCAAAAGTATAACTTACCATAACAAGTACCATATTATATCAATTTTTTAATGGCATATAACATGCATACATTATATACACTACATTTAAGACCTTGTATGACAATATGACTCATAGAAACTTTCAATGAAACATAATGAACCAATTTATATGGGCAAACTATTTATCCAACAAAGTTAAAATGACAACATTGGTATGTTACCAACAAAAAATCTCAATACATTAATTATACTGAAATAGTAACTGCAATCCAGAAATGTTTGTCAAATAAGAAAATTGATTTAACTTACCATGCATAAAAGTGACAGCATCCTTGACATAATCATCAATTTCAACAAATATATCATTGATCTTCTTTTTAGCCCTCACAAATATCTGCAGTGGCGAGTCCACATTAGACATATTGACACGCACAGTGCCATTGTTCATAGCGACATTGTGGGGCCCATCGCCAGCCATCATGGATATTGTACGATTAACAAATGCAGCCATACGGGAAGGAAAGATGCACGGTTTTCGTTAACTGTACCTTACACTGGACAATGCCAAATATAGTTACAATACCACTTCTACGGTTAAAACACATGCACGGTACAACTGCAACAAAAAATAAAAGCTTAAGTGCAAACCACAAGCTAACATTGAGGGTACATGTTTCATTTAACTTGATATCTGCGATTAAATTTCTATTTGATAGTGATTAGAAATAAATATTAACTAAAAAGAAAAGGCGAAACCGTAAATGGTGCTTCAGTAAACCGTTTATTAAACCGTGCATTAAATTAAAGCAGCTGATTTGATACGGTCAATTAAGTATATTCAATATTTAGGTTATAAACAAAATCTAGGCTCATTTAGGTAAAATAGTGATCATGAAATTGGTATAAAAATAACAACACCAAAAAATAAGCATAACATAAAGCAAACTACAGCATATATATTAAATTTAGAGCACCTTATCGTCCCGTTGCATCACAGCCATCGCGAATACATCCTTGGAGTCCGAGCCGCGTGAAAATGTATATAAATTTAAACTATAAACTTACAATTGCCTTTTAACAACCCTTATGCGTAAAACAACTGACAGCCGCTTAATCCAAGTCAAAGTTATCTACGCTGAATTTCAGACACAATTTAAAACGCTGATAAGTTAATGTAAGGGTTTTAGATTAACAAATGTTGACTCTCACCTGTTTTAAAACTCCATTTTAAAAGATTCACATTTATTACATATATATTTAAATGAATTTTATTCGGCAGAATAATCCTGTAAAATTTATCATGTAAGATTTTTTTTACTATTTTTCATGTTTTTGATTTCTACTACAATTTCCATCGACGGTGTGATCTTAATTTTTTTCTTTCTCAAACGTGATTGGCTAAAAAATATATTTCTAAATATCTTCCAATGAGTTTTTTAATCTTTTGTATTATTAGACTCTGTATATAGTATATTATTTTAAAAGAAACTAAATTATACGCAATGCATATTATAAAACTAGTGATATAATAATAATAATATGATATAATATTATTATATGATTAATGATTTAAATTGACAAATTATATAAAAAAAATTTATGATTCAAATTTGCTGCTGGAATTACAAAACCTTACCTTTTTTTAAAATATAATGTAATCAATTATATAACTAATATTTATAGTTTTCTTAAATGCATATACCATTGTTTATTAAATGTTTTATTTTTTCAATCGTTTGAACGCAACCTTGATGAATAGACTGTCAAACATGAAACAATATAAATTGAAATGGCGGATTTACATTTCACGCGAATGTTAGGAGTTAACACAGTTCCGACATCGACAATACGTAAATTATTTTATCAGAATTAGATTTTTAACTCATTTTAAGTATAAAGTCTATATATTGTTTTATTATATTTGTTAACATGTCAAGATCTGTACGTGCCGAAACTAGAAATCGCGTAAAAGATGATATTAAAAGAGTAATGCAAGCTGTTGAAAAAGTTCGCCATTGGTAGGATTAATTATTATTTTTTATACTTTATAATGTCAATGTTTATGAATGCAATAAGTATTAATACTTTACATTTCAGGGAAAAGAAATGGGTAACTATCGGTGAAACAACTATGAAAATTTATAAATGGGTACCGATATCTACTAATGAGCAAAAGAAAAAACACGCCGCTAAACGTGAAAATAAAGAAAACACTTTGACACCGAAAAAAATGCACGATTCCTCAAATTCTAACTTTGGCATGGCTGAAGACTCAAACACATGTAAGTTTTGTTCATGACATACTTTATTTGTAAAAAATTAAATAGGCAATATGTTTTCGAATTTACGGCAGTATATTGTATCTTGCATATATTTATATATATGAAATGCTATTGCAGGCTTTTCAACGGTCAGTGACTCACAAGGGCCAACAGAGTTTACATCAACACATATGAACTTCTCTGAAGATTCCAATTCACAGAGCAGTGGAACCACAACACCTGCTAAAAGATTAAAAACTGACTGAGATAAATGTGGAACAGATAATTTAAAGTGTAGTGTACAAGTTATACATCAACCCCAGAATGTGTAATATATGAAAATGAGTGCTGCAGTGGAGTGATTTATTTATAATAATAACAGAATAGAATTGCAGACTTGTGGATAATTTGTTTGAGGGAGCCAAAGCCTAAGGCCTGAGGTGAATTTGCAAATATTCCTCTTATAGGGTAAATATAAGTTAATACTCTTAATTTAGTGGCTGTGGAAATTCATCTCATCAAATGTTAAAAAAAGACTTAAAAGCCAGTGTAATGTCAAATATTCTAGCTAGCCATCAAAAGATCCACCACTGCCATACAGAGATATTTGTACTTGTTTATCTGTAAGCCTGACAAGTTATTTTGCAGAAATAATTATCTTAAGTCTATAGATTTTAATGTAAAGACATTTGTAATATAATTTGGTAAGGATATTCATTAAGATTGTTCAAAATTTGAACATTAATTATTACTACTATCATTGTTGGTGTGTTCAGTGCTAATAATTTGTATTTGAGATTTATATATATTGATTTGGATTGTATTTCATGTATGCCAACATTTTGGTATGTTTTATATTTTTATTTTTCTTGCCATATTTTTTATAGAAACACCATGTTTTTTACTCTTAAAACTTGAAGAAACACATACATTCATAGCATCTTCTCTTTAACAATAATATTTCAACAAGTTATGAACCGATATTACAATCTAGATTTATTAGAATTAGGAAACAGTTCACATTATCTAAATGTATGTTTTAAGTCGATGACATTATTTACAAAAATCTGAGTTAAAATTAAATATTTAACATATATCTACATGGCTTGAATAAGAATAGAGGTCAAAAAAGAACATATTTTTTTCTTTTTAGTTATCAAATTATTCAAATATGTAAATTAACATAATTTAAAGTAAATCAAATTAGAATAAGATAAATATTAAAAATAAAAATGTTTTCGATCTTTTTCTTATTCATGTCTTGTTTGAATATTATAACCTTAGCTTAAAATATATGTTAGTAGGCACATGTTAAGTGTTATTTTGATATTTTTTTATTAATAGCTGTCAAGGCCCAACCTATAAGATTTTAAATTGACTTGAATTTTCAAATGTAAAATAAAAAAATCATATATATGTGCTATATATGATGACAATAAAAAAGGTTTTCAGATATGCAATAAATTTATTTTGCATCATCTATTTCAATAAAAAATATTCAGACATTTAGGTTTGGATAAAAAAAGACCCTAAGTAATCATTAAAGTATAATTGTTATTTAAATACAAGAATATATGTACATGAAAGCATTTTCATTTATGTGTAAAATGTGGATAACAAGACATGGCAATAAAATTTGTAAATGAATAATAAATTATTGATAAATAATAATTCAGATGCATTTATTTACTTTAACATATTTTGTTAATGTCATAATATGTTTTCGGACATCAAATAATGAATCCAAACAAACATTAATACAATATCTTTTTGGTCATTTCCTATAAAGATTTAAGTATACATGTTGCATTATTACTTTTTCACAACAGATAAGAATTTTATATGTTTGTGCACATTTTATTTTAAAATCACAATTCATTTCCATTTAATTTAATTCTAAATTGATAAATAGATATTTGTCATTATATAATTTACTTTACATAATATTATTATTTTTTTTCTTTTTAGAGGTCTTTTTGTATCGGGGGTCTTTTGTATCTTTTTGTATCGGGGGACGAAATCGGCTTTCAATTAAAAAAAATCGCTATCAAATCCGTCAACGCGTTTGGCTGTTACTTTGCCACAGCCAGACAAACAGATACACAGATAAACAGATCGACAGGTCAAACTTATAACACCCCTCTTTTTGAGTGAGTCGGGGGTTAAAAATACATAATTAGTTTGATACATTAATTTTTTAATACATAATATTAACTCTATTTAATTTCGCTTACTATTCATTCATTCATCATACATTAATCTGTACTTCAATAAAAGGTTCTAAAGAAAATTATATAAACATAAATTTATTAAAATATATTTGTCGTGTTGAATAGCTTTAAAAAAGTGCATTATTTATAGCTTCCTCTGAGTCTGTAGAAGTGTCTCCCGTCTGTTGGGATCCGACAGAATCCTTTACAGAGTATTGCTCGGACAACACATCGAGATCTTGTATTCCTATTATATTCTCCGCTAATTCTTCCAATGAAACCTCCTATAATAAGCCATTGTAACAGCCAATTAAAAAAATATATAATGTTGATCCGCGAACTGTTCACCAATACCTATTTATTTGTATAAGTTACCTCAGGTAAAAAGGAGAAGTCCCCTGGGATCATGGTAGATCTGTCTTCAAAAGTGCGTCCATACGTTATCGACAAAAGATACCACAATAACTCCATACTGAAGCATTCTCCTAAAAATAAAGTGGGTAATAAGATCGCTCCGTTCGTAATCTGTTCTTTATATTTCACAGCACAACATATTTTAAATATTTATTAGAAAGTTATTTTGAGCAAACTAGATAAAAAAACCCCACTTAAAATACCGTTATTGCTTAAAACACGAATAAATTCATCTCGGCTTATTGAGAAGTTATTATCCTCCATTTCAGTAAAGTGATGAAATGCGGTTTTGATTTTCTTGAAATTATCACCAAAAGCTGGACGGTGGTTAATGTATAATTTAACAAATTCGTCGAAGTCAATTTCAGTTCTTGGTTCTCGTAGAAATATTTTATATTTTGCTTCTACTATTAAATTCTCTACCTGGACGGACAATTTTTTAATGTTGTTAATAAATGAGTGAGTTGTACCTATACTTTGACAAATTAAAAACAAAAAAAACATTATTATTTTGGCTCAATTACTAGTTTAGTTATAGATTAATTAAGAGGCCAACACTTATTCTACTCAAAAGGACTAGACTATGAACCGATATACCTCGTAATCCGAAGGAAAGTAACCCAAGGCTCGCATTAAGTCAGGAAGGGAGTCAATTGGTATAAAATCTTTGACCCGTCGCATAGCTGGCGAAAAGGTGCCCTGGCACAGGATCTGTACGTAGTAGAAAAGATCGCGTATCTCTTGGAACAGCCAGCCAGGCCGCCCGTTTTCCACCAAGCAATAGTAGGGATCCAGGTCACTACCTCCTTGTTTTGTGGTTGTCTCTACTGACCTGTTTGAAATGAGTTGAGGTATATTGTTACGTATAAACACAAAGGCATGGGATTGTCCAATTTGTTCTCTGAAGAGCAGGATTAAAAAAAATACATGAATATTCTTTACAGTGTTTATAATTTAAGATAAACTAAGACAACTAATACTTGAAACCTGTAATTAGCAGCCCATTGATACATGCAATTATCTTTTGCACCGAGTGTAAATAGAGTGCCGCTATCTTCACGGAAACACAATTGTATGATCTAAACCAAAAAACGATAAAATTTATAGTTAAATACGCGAAACTATTTACTTTATATTAACTTATCAATTTAAAGTCATGACATGGAGAGGATGTCCAAGCAGGGCTGCATGTTTCCATGGATTGCCGTCCAAAGGCATCTTCTGCAATCCGATAACATTCTTCGTGGCGTAGAGTAGGTACTGCGTCGGTACTGCGTCATCCTCTTTCGTTCTCGTAATTAGCTGCATGTTGCACACTGGATGCTCATATCTTGGACCCAGCACAGTTGACAACGTCATTGTAGTTCCATAATTTACTAACTTGTATTTAAACTGTTAAAATAAATATTTTGGTTAAAAAATATATTTGTAGATACTCTATTGTTTTTTAATATTTACCTCATCATTAGCAATAAGAATCATAGGCAAATCCGTGCGATGTAATTTAGTGTCAATTTCTGGAGGATTTGGCCATGGAATTCCAAACAGAGGTACTGCAGTTTGATCTACTCTATCCAAACTCACGATCTCTAGGCATTCTTCCGAACTTTTTCCTATGTCGTACTCTACCATAATTCGATCAGTTCCAAGAGACAAAAGTTTATACTCTCCATTATCATTTTTCTTGGGTAGAAAGAAAACGGATATAATGTCTTTGTAATGTGCTCTGTGTTTCCCAATAAAGGTCCATGTAAAATGGGTACAGTCGAATTTATAAACTAATACCGTTCTGCCAACATCCTGTTATTGGAATATTCTTATGTCCGTTATTTTCGTATACTTATATAGTGATAGAATTTTAAATAATAATAATGTTATTCTTACCGCCAAAGCTAAAGTCAATGAATCACAGCTGTAGTTAATCTGGATGATTGCGAAACTCGTGTCTTTATGTGGATTCTGAGTTAAAATGGTGATAGTTGTGGGATCGAGAAATATTAGCTCGCCATTATCAAGCCCACATGCTAAGTGTAAGCCTAGAAAATATCAAAAGAGTTATATTCAATATATTCCACATATATAAACAAATAAATAAACGACAATTTATCCACCAAATACAAATGCAGTTTATAAAAGTCTGTAAAAGAGCTGTCAAAAGAGTGATCGTTTAGACTCGCAAGTACCTGATGGTGAATATTTTAAACACGTCACTGAAAGCTGCGGCTTCGTAATTTCAGCGTCGCCTTTGATGGAGTCCTCTTTAGGTGGAACAATTACCTTGAAGTGTTCACTTAAATCGATACGTACGAACAGTTTGTGGGTCACAAAATTTAATAATTCAACAATACCATTTGCGTATCCGATGCTAATGAATGATCTACAATATGAAAATTAAATACCGTCGTCAAACTAACTTACTTTCAATTGAAATATCAAAACAATAGGACAGAAAAGACGAAAATAGATAGTAATAATAGATTAATGACTATTGTTACTTTTCTGGGTGAACAGACATCGACAAGGCAGGTGATATATTGTTATCTAAAATTGTAATAAGCTTCTCCGTAGTAAAGTCAACGAAACCAACTCCCTCTTTGTTTGTACCTGGTAAAATAAATAAAGTAGTTGCAGTTAGATCTTTATCTGAATCCAGATAAATTCCTTAACTAGTTTTATGCATTTTGATTATATTTGTTAATAAACCCTTCAATCAACATTGGTTATATAAGAATATTTTAATCCAATCATAGTACTGGTTACTCACAAACAATGAAGTCCCTGATAATAAAAGGTTTGTGGCCAATGGTCGCATCTAGAGGAATATCTTTTTTCAAGAGCTTCTCACACAGTTGTCCCGTTGTTTCATCTATTTCAGTTTCTTCTTTTTCCCAGCATGGACCAATTTTGTTACCTGGAAATATATGTAATTATAATTGTTTTACATGAGTTTAATATTGGCTTATATTACAATTATTCTTGATTTCACAGCAAATAAAATGGATATGGCTTCTTTATACATGACGAGTTATAAATGGTTTTGGTTGAATCAGTTGGAGAATATATAAAAATAAATAAAAGAAAAAATAAATCAAAATGATTTATTTTTTAGATGATATTTAACATTATACATTTTAATCGAGACCCTACTAACGAACATTTGGGATCAAGGACCCGATAACTCCTCTTGGATATGTTGAAGCTCAATCCCTTGACGCAGTCCACAGTGAAGCCATGCACCCAGTACAACAACTTCACTTGGTTATCATAAAAGTGTATCTCGCCCACGTTGTTACCTGTTACTATCACCCTAAAAATAAAACATCGAATATTGACTATAAACCCTGGTTAAAAAAAGAGCTTTAAATCATTAAAAATTAAATGCATGCTTTTTAATTCTCCGTGAAGAATTAAGAGTACTAAAATGAAACTCATGTGTAGAAATTTTGAATCATCCTTTATTCTTTCGAATTCTCAGAGGAACCGAGAATTAATAAACATTTAACTTTTTTAATTATTTTTTATTTTTTTCAATTCTCTGCGAGAACAGATATTTCTACAATATTTTTTATCTTATTTATTATTAATTACAAATCTTGACTCCTTTTCTATCTTTCAAAAAGGTTTCAAAAAGTGTGCTTTTTCAATCCTTTTTAATTTTCGTTTTTAATCACGGAAATGTGTCAACTATTTTCTGTTTCTAGTTCGTCAAGGTTTTTTAGTTTACATCTGCTAGTTGTCAGCCAAAAATCCTGGGTTCAAATTTGCGTAATTCTAAAGTGGAAGCATACATACAAGCGTACATACGTATTACCTTTTAAATATCTTGATTGAAATAGGGGTGAGTTATGATAATAATGGTAATAAAATGTAAAAAATTTAAAAGTCATATAAAAATATGTATAAATTCCAAAAACACGAACAATTTCATCAGTTCATCAAAATGGGCCGCAATAAAAAATAAACATAATGAAACTCACCCGTCTACACTTTTAATAACATTTATTCTCTTTTGCTCCACTTTAAGAACCTTGATGAACTTCAAATTTTCATAATTCGATGAGTCAACTTTGTCTGAGAATTCTATCGTATATCCATAAACGAGAACTGATCCTCGACTGGTAGCTACAAGTATTTGGGAAGTTTCCTGTACGAATGTAAAAGCGGTCAGTGACCCGTTATCAGGGTTGATATTCTTTTCTGGTACTCTTATCTTCAATTCGTAATCATCAGTTTCTTTGAGAAGTCCCCTTTCAATAACAAATACTTTCTAAAAAAATATAAGAATTGATGATATACCTACGGAAAGTTAATATACGTGACTAAGAACAAGACAGATTTTATCTTAAAATTAAGTTTGAAATTTAATATTATGTAATGAGAATATACCCCTGAAACACAGATCCATATATCGCGTTTCGTCATCAAAAGGAACTGATCAGATTTGAAGGGGTTAAATTTCATATCCACCACGCCCCCTTTATGAATGTCTACATCCAGCGTAGCTAGAAGAAATTAAAATATCTGTTTAAAGTAAGGTTAAAGTTTGTTCTTTGTAATAAGACGAAATAACATCCTAAATCACTGATACTTAGTATTGTATAGTCTAAACTTATAATTAAACAGGTTCTGGTAAATAATCTTTATCTATAGGTACCTATACTAAAATTGTCACTAATCCATTTCCGTACATGAAAAAAATAAAAAAAAACCTTTATAAGAGCAAGAGAACTCAACACAATGGTTTTTCAGTTTGTCTGTTTGTCTGTATGTTTGTGCATAAACGGATTAATCGATTTGAATGCAGTTTTCGGGAATATATTGTCAAAGGATTCACTTTATATTTTGTTTTTTTTTTAACTATTGGTTTAGAAATAAAGAAGTTAATAATCTCTTATTGTCGTACCGTTGCTGATTACCAGTTTGAAGGTTTATAGTTTTTACATACATTGGTAAGTACAAAGGGTACGTTTTATCAAAATCGAAATCTACGCGTACCAAGTCGCAGGCACATCTAGTATCAAAATAAATAAGACATGCAAAAAGGTCCCTTCCCTTTAAACAACTGTAAATTATGAAAATACCTACATATTATTTAGCTGTATGTTAATTTAAAAATTAAATTTAAAATTTAAAATCTCCCGATACAAAAAGACCTCTAAAAATAATATTATTATGTCCTTATTGAAGTCGTTGCGTCGGGAGACCGTTGTACCAATTTTGACGATGGTGTCTATTTTACGAAGTTAATCATTGAGGACTTAGACTATATGATTCGATATCGTAATATCTTTGTTTTACCTTGGTAACTTAGTTGCATTTTAATTTCTTCTTTTATTAAGCAGTCCCCCGACGCAACGACTTCAATAAGTACATAATAATATTATTTTCATTGATTTTAGAGGTCTTTTTGTATCGGGGTTATTTTAAATTTTTAAATATTTTTTTTCTGTTTTTTAAAGTTATGTTGCTGTTTTCATTATTAGTACTAAATGAACCTACCGACACACAAATGTTCATTTGTTTAAGTATTTCTATCAATGTTGCATAAGAACCTTTCACCCTTGCTACCAAACATAGCTAAGAACCATCTCGACGAACCAGGCTTTCGATTAAAAAAACAGCAATCAAACACATCCGCGCGTTTGGCTGCTACATTGCCACAAACAGACACACAGATACACAGATCGACAGGTCAAACTTATAACACCCCTCTTTTTGAGTCGGGGTTTAAAAACTACTGAAACGATTGAACAATGCGGCCTACAAATATGTAGTTTACCTAGTATATATTTGTAAACACACCTAAGTTAATTTTGACGAGATTGTCACAGACTCAGATATGTGTTTATCGTAAAAATTTGACAAAAACGCTTGCAAAATCTAGTACAATAATAAATGAACATTTTATTTTATATCTTATTTTATATTATGCCTAACTTTTAATTCTATTTACTGGCTATTTTACTTTAGAAGAAAAATACCATGAGGAACTTCTAAGCCGTATGACCAAATCCACCAGTTAATTGTAGTTTTCTTATGATATCCCAGGGTCAGAAGATATTTAGCATCGGAACTGATGGTGACTTCAGCCAGCTTTACAGTCCCATGTGGATTGAAAATAGTTCTTTGTGGAAAGTAGTCTGTAGTGTCCCAAATAATAATAACGTTTTCTGGTCCACTATCAGCAGTGACCAACCAACTGCCTTTCTCGTCTGACGCTATACAAGTTATTACATGTTTCTGGAATATTATGATTATTGTTTTTGTCTAAATTTGTGATCATCAAATTCTATTATTGAATAGTTTTAGTAAAGTTTATTTATTATAGAGTAGTTAAGTTTTTTTTGGAATTTTTTGGAATTGGTTTATTGTTTATTACAATATATAGTTTACATGTCCCTGAAGAATCATCATAGTGTTACTGATCCAGTTGTAAATGAGGCCACAGTTACCAGCAGCAAAAAAAACCAGAGTAGAGTTATTATTGTTCAGATTTATCACACCTACTTTAGAGTTATAGCCATGAATCCAACGTAGATTCTATAAGAGAACAGATAGTAAAAACATAAGTTTTAGTCGTAGATCCCTAATTAACATAGAATAAAACATATAGGATACATGTTACAATACAGCGAGATCTACCATTTAAGTTTTTTTATTAAAAATGTTAAATAAAAAATACACAAGATACTTGGGATTGTAATTAATCTAAATATAGATAATTTAATCTATTTGAAAGTAATGGGTAAGTACATAAAATAGATTAATATTTTGTTTAAATTAAAATTTTATAGACGTTCTTACGAATGGTGATGGTTTGTAATTATACGGATCCCCATGTTCTGAACGTTTTCTAATCTGTGATAAAGACAGGGTGTAAATCTTTCGAAGGTCTACCTCACTGGTACCGGCTGAACGAACGTTGGTGAGAGATGGTATCTTTGAAGACACTTTCTCCATCGTATAGAATATTTAAATTACTCTATAAAGCTATACCGCCTAAAAATATAAGTATCAGAATGTATTAAAATGTCACGACGACAGTATATTTTTATCGTTTATTTTAAATTAAATATCTGCACTAAAGCAAGGTCCTATATTATAAATCAAGTTAAACAGTTTTGATTTGAAAACTTTTTTTATACTTGATTTGATATCTCCTTAACCTAAATCTTAGACTAGACTTATGAATCATTTGAAAAACCGAGAGAGGTATTCAAAGATCAATGTTTGTGGTGTGGTGTTTGGTGCTCAATTTCTCTGACTAATCTTAAGCTTGATTTGTATATGTAAAATTTGATGTGACCGGTTACCGGAGAGAAATTCATGTTGTACTATGGGTACTTACCGTGTAAGATATTATGTATCATTAGAAGCAGTACCAAAGAAGAAAAAATAAATATGTATAATTATTATCATCATTATTCACAACACAGCCCAAAGAAATCAACGAACTTTTATTCACAATACCTTTATGAATATTATCTGTTACAAGAATTATATCTGATTTACTACATCGATGTTGTTACAGTTCCTCAAATTTTCGGATAAGTGGTCTTAAATAGTCGTAGAACTACCTAGTATTGTAATTACAGTCCTTATTGACTAACTTGACTCATGAAAACTGCAATTCGAGTAGGTAATATGAGTAAGCAAGGCAAAGGGCGTTAACCAGAGTCGTATTTATACAATATACCTACTCATTATCGGCAGACGTCAAAGGTCGCAAGAGTATAAACGTTCAGTCGCTTTCTTTGTCCATTTAATTGTAAACATGGAAGCACGCACATTTGTGTTAATTGTGTCATTGGTGATCTTGGTTAGTTCAGCATCTGGACAGACTATATTTATGGAAGATGTAGTCACGTACAAGGAGGTTCGTAATAAATTATACCAACCTATCAACAATTTATAAGATATATTTAAAAAAAAAATATTAGTAACAAGAATAATGTTACAATGACCTACATTTTTTTAAGATTCATAGAATTTTACAGTTTAATTAATTTTAATAATTCTTACAGAATTCTTATACACAAACTATTTTCTTTTAATTGGAAATGATGGAAAGTAGTATTTTAAATGAGAAGCACTTATCAACTAAATCGGAACTTTGTAGGTTTCTGTTCATTTAAAAAATATGCAAAAGTTTATGGAACATTAGGTACCTAATCATAGTTTGTAATGGAATTTTAATATTAGTTTAAATTTGCCTATTGTGTAAAATAAAACAGGTAGGAAAAATTAGGTATATCAGTATTTTCAACAAAAGTTATTTTGTATTTTAGATTAATCATACCTATTACCTGTATTATTTACACCTATAAAATATGTACAAGTGAATTAAACATAGTAGGTTACCTATTACGTTGAATCTGTTATTGCAAAGAGCTCTTCAAAATATACATTTTATTACATATATATTTTAACCTCGAATCTCGATCGATCCGAATCGCTTCTTCCAGAAATCTAGGCCAGATCGATTATTTGTTTCATTAAATAATTAAAGAAAATTTTACAGCCAAGTTAGAAACTTTGGTTAGAATTGTATAAGGAAGCCCAATAGATGGCTTCTCTGTACTTATAAAGACGATTCTATTATATAAAATGGTAAATTTATCGGATAGCAATACGGTAACACTGAATTGGTAAAGCTACCGCACGGTTTATGCCTGCCTGTTTCGATTATCGTTTCATTCTATATTTGAAAATTTTAATGCAATTAACATGGCTAAAATGTTACACCTAATTACAAACAGTTCTATTACGTTAATTAGTCGCTTGCTTTATTGTATGCCTGAGTTTTAAAGCTGGACTCTCTCACCCAATGACTATAACCAAATCTGGTAACATAGTTGTATTTTTATGTAAACAAAAAAAATTACAAATTAAAAAGTTTATTATAAACAAGCCGCCAACGTTTTAATTAGTATTTAGACTTCTTTAATTACATTAACAAATTTAATCCTTAGATAAACTTTATGAAAAAGTATGGATATTTATCTGAACAAGGATATGGATCTCCCATGTATACAGCTCAGTCTATTTCTGAAGCTGTAGAAAGCATGCAGAGGTTTGCTGGTCTTCCCCCTACGGGACATCTCGACGCAGAAACTAAAAAGGTTCCTGAATTTTTCTAAAAACCATTGATTAAATAAGCTTTGTAACAAAAAGAAGTAAATAATTTAAATTCATATCTACAGCTTTTTAAACGTAAACGGTGCGGCGTGAGAGATATAGAGGTAAAAACCAATCGTAATAAACGATACATCCTTCAACAAGGTTGGGGGAAAAAGGCTATTACTTACAGGTATATAGGAATTGAAATATCTTAATAATTGTAAACAACTACATAAAACTAATTTATTACCTATTTTAGGGTTATCAATGGCTCTAGCACCTTAGAGAAGTCGCGTGTGGAGTCACTGATGGCACGTGCGCTGGCGGTGTGGGCTCCGCATGGAAACCTGCGCTTCAAGTCTCAGCCAAGCTCCACTGCCGATATACAGGTGTCCTTTGCTAGCAAGGATCATGGAGATGGGTATGCCACTTATTCAAATTATTTTAGTATGATTTGAATCAAACAATTTTATCGTATTAAATTATTTTCAATCTCAACATAGGTTTCCTTTTGATGGACCAGGTCACGTTGTGGCCCACGCCTTCCCTCCTCCCCACGGTGCCATGCACTTCGACGATGATGAGCAGTGGGGTGATAACCCTAACGAGGAAGACGAAGACGTCACAGACTTCTTCGCTGTTGCCGTCCATGAAATCGGTCATGCTCTAGGGTTGTCACACTCGAATGTCAAATCATCAGTTATGTATCCATATTATCAAGTGCCTGTCGAGAAGTTGCATGAAGATGATATTCTGGGAATGCAGGAATTGTATTGTAAGTATACATTTAACAGCCCCGTTGGTCGAGTGTTTAGCGCAGACGCCTAACATGTCACAGCGCAATGGGGCTTGGGTTCGATTCCCGGCAGAGACAAGCATTTATGTGATGAGCATAGATGTCCGTGATGGTTTGGTCGTTTATTAAATATATTTTCAATATTTATATGTGTATTTCTATGTATTTATATCGTTGTCTAACACCCTTAACACAAGCAAATAATTTGCTTACTTAGGTACCTACCTCAATGTGTGTAATTTGTCCTGATATTATTATTATTATTATACTTTTATATACACAATTATAAAGAAGTACCTTTTGCTAGCGATTCGGGACGCGATATCGATACAGTACGTTATTTTATTATATAGCCTATAATTTGTGCCAACTATATACTAATTTCCATCAAAATCGATCAAGCCGATTTTTAGTTATATAGGGGCATACATATAGACATACAAAACATTACAGCCTAAACTCTGTCACCGGTGATGTCCCTCAGTGAAAGAGTCGCCGGTGTCGTCGGAGAGCGCGCCGGCCGCAACGGTGGCGCCGCGATCCACCGTCGCGGACAGCGACGAGGACGACCTGCCAGACCTCTGCTATGCTAACTACGACACGCTTCAGGTCATACAGGGCAAGCTATACGTGTTTGAGGAGGAGGTACGTTGTTTAAATTTATTTAAATAATAATAATAATAAGCCTTTTATTCGGACATTACATATTATACAGTTACGTTTTCTTACACATCCATACATTAAAATTGGTTTAAAGATGCAAACATTAAATACTCTGCTTTTTGTTCTTATGTGAAGTTTTTTGTTTTTCATCGCTTCCTTTAAGCCCCAATACCCTTTCCAACTGTTTGCGATCCTTCTTTCGATTTCTTTGTTTATGTTGTCTTTAGATAATAACTAATATTATTACTACTAATATTTATTAAAACGAGTTTAGTTAAATTTGTATTTCAAAAGTGAAACCAAAATCTCTCTTTTTTATAATTTTGGACTTTAGGTATATAAAACGGATACAAAACTAAACAAAAGCACCATGAACAATGTAGAACGTATGGAGAAGAATATCTTAAGCTAGTCACGCTGTATTTTATTGATTAGTGTTAAGGTTTATTTAAGACCAACCATTTTTTTCATTTCCAGTGGGTGTGGGTTCTTTCTGAAAGGAAGGTTATTGAAGAAGGCTATCCGAAGCGGTTCCACGACGTGTTCGTGGGTCTGCCGCGTCATTTCAAAGTCATACGTACCATATACGAGAACAGGAACGGACATATTCTTATTTTTTCGGGTAAGTATTGCTAGATAAATCAGTTAAATGGAAAATCTCTTAGTAGTAAAGTAAAAGTTAACAAATACTTTTCGTTAAAAAGAACCATTATTTTAAAAAGGAAAAAAGTTTTTTTTACACGCATAAATACAAAATATTTGAAATTTCACTCAGTTTACTATAATCAACTAAATATGATTTTATTCAAATCTATATATATTACTCGCAGGTCGTAGTTACTTTGAGTTTAGCTCCCGCTTTCATATTATCAAAAGAGGTAGGATCACTGATTTCAAATTGCCATCCCGAGTGGCGGAACTGACAACAGTATTCCTGTCCAATTTCAACAACAAGACCTACCTCATAGACGACGAAAGGTATTGGAGATACGACGAAGCCACTAAAACGATGGATAAAGGATATCCTAAACACATGGTCGCGTGGAGGGATGTGCCGTATCCGGTGGACGCGGCTATTATCTGGAAAGGAGGTAGCTATAATGTGCTGATAGTAAAATAACGCGCGTGTGATTCAGTGTGATTAAAATATGAGTGACTGGTCGTAATTTTATTAGTATTTATATATATTTATACTTATTTACATATTCCTTCTTATTTTTTAATATTATTAAGAAATTTTATAATAATTATTAACTCGCAACTATTATGTTAGAACACTCTCTTCTTCTTTCTATTTTCGATTATGCCGATGCAAGCTATCTTAATTTAACTGAGGATCAACTTAACAAACTTGAGCGACTCCAAAATATTGCAATAAGTTTTAAGAAAATATGACCAAGTTTCTGAATTTAGTAAAAAAATCAAGTGGCTTCCAATTCGCCGCCGCCGGGATGTACACGTTCTCTCTCTTCTGTACTGTGTATTATTTCACATGAAATCACCCTTATTCCTGAGGAAGAGATTTCAGTTTATTGGTTTATAGCTTCCGGCTGATGTACGATCATCAAAATTTTTAATTATACGAATGCCAGTGAATAACTCGAAAATTTTCAAACACCCTTTTACGGTCCATGCGACAAAATTTTGGAACGCGCTGCCTCTCTTTGTTAGAAAATCTAAATCCTTGTCCATATTTAAAAAAATCTGTAAAGGAATATTATTTATGATGAAAAAACTAAGACGACTTTTTTTATTATTATTATTATTTTTTTAATGTTATCAGTAAGTTTATTATCTGTTATCATTCAATTTTAATTTGTATTGTTTAGTTTATTAATTAATATGTATTGTATATAATTATATGTGTATTACGTTTATGTATTAATGTGTATTTATTTTTATGTATGTTTACAATGTTCTAAACTTTTAGTCACCTATCTATGTGCACTAATATTAAATTCCTATCAATATGGTTCCTCAATATGGTACCTCAACAACTCAGAATGTAAAGGGTTACGTTAACTTACTACGCTAAGGCACGATGCATATTTAGAGGTTGAAACCTCACTACTGTTAACTACATCATCATTCACAGACACGTTCTTCTTCCGTGGGCCGCGCTTCTGGCGATTCGACAACCTGGCTGTGCGGGCGCACTCTTACTACCCGCTGCCGACTGCCGTGGTGTGGTTCCCGTGTGAGCCTTCGCCAGACATCGTCCAATACTTCACTAATGACGAGCCCTGAAGTTACATCACATTTTTCGTATGTCTGGTTTAATAAGCTTTTACATGTTTGTTGTCTTACTCTCCCAGACTACTCATTGAGTTATCATTTGCGACTTTACTATACAGCGTCAAATTAATTAATTTGTTAAGCAATTCAGTGGTTCAATCAGTCTGAAAAAATGTAGAGTAGAGTGCAAGATGATAAAATGAATTCTTGATTAAACCTAAGATATACTTAATAGAAATATGCAATTAGAATGGAATTAAACAATAATACTCAATTGTTATACTACTTTTCTTTAATTTTATACGATCTACTTCCTTCATACATATTGTAACAAACATTTTAACAAACTTTAATAATCTTCTCCGGCAAGCATTCGTTACTACTACAATATAACACCAATCCAACAACAATTACCATCTTCCGTAAGTTGTGCGGTTAGCAGAATGTTCGTTTGACCTCTTCATAGGTAATCAAATCACACAGATATACTCCTCTAATAACCCTTGTACTTTATATATATTAACAGTACGTTAACTGTTTAGTATCTTTAGAGTTGTAAGTTATCTTGGATTACTACTTTTTCATTCAAAATTTTAAATATCCTTACAGCCCTGGGAAAATTGGAACAATCACATTGAGTGTCATTGCGGCGGAGGTCGGGAACAAATGTCTATATTATATGAATATAAGCTTACTTTTACTAAATAAACAACTAAAACGCCAGTTTTAATAACTATTACGGGCGTCGGGGTTATCTAAGTTCGATTTGCAACGTTTTCTGTTAAATAGCTGAATGAATAAGAATGAGTTCTCAGTTTAAAGTCTCTTCGTCACGTCGCGACCACGGATGGATTGATTTAGCTAATCTAAAATTAAAGGTTATTATTAAATAAATCTTACTATCTATAACATAAATAAATCTTACTATCTTCCTCACTGCGGTATTTCGATGCCTGAAATCCGCATCACTAACAAAGAGGTATGGAGAACGTTGTGTCGTTTAGATGTGAATAAAGCCAGTGGTCCTGATGGTATACCAGCCATTCTGCTCAAGACATGCGCAGCTGAGTTGTCTCCTGTACTGACACGTCTGTATCGCCTCTCTTTCATGACTGGAATAGTGCCGAAATCCTGGAAGCTTGCTAATGTGCAACCCGTGCCCAAAAAAGGCAGCCGTGCCGACCCTGTCAATTACAGACCGATTTCAATCACCTCCATACTCTGCAAGATTATGGAGCGTGTATTGAACTCGCGCCTACTAGCATACCTAGAAGGTAACGATCTCCTCAGTGACCGACAGTACGGGTTTCGCCGTAATAGGTCTACTGGGGACCTCCTAGTGTATGCTACTCACATTTTAGGCGAGGCCATCGAGAAGAACGGAGAAGCGGTCGCCGTCTCTCTGGACGTCTCGAGGGCATTTGACAGGGTCTGGCATGCGAGCCTTATATGCAAGCTTTCAGCGTACGGTATATCTCCTGGTCTGATCGGCTGGGTAACGGACTTTCTGAGCCACAGATCTCTCCGAGTAGTTGTCGACGGGTGTTCCTCGGAACCCTTGACAATAAATGCCGGAGTGCCTCAGGGGTCTGTTCTTTCTGCAACTCTGTTTCTGCTGCACATTAATGATCTGTTGAAGCCCGGTATCTATGGGTATGCAGACGACAGCACAGTTGTAGAAAGATATCTGCCGAGTACTCGGGCTAGTCGAGATCAAGTACAGTCTGAAAGAGAAGCCATGATGCAACGTTTGAATGACAAACTTCAGGCAGTCTCCGCATGGAGCAATGCCAATCTTGTCAAGTTCAACGCCACCAAAACGCAGTCGTGTCTATTCACCGCCAAAAGGAGCCCTTTCACCTTGGCTCCTACTTTCCAGAATGTATCCTTGGAATACAGTGACCGGCTTCAGTTGTTAGGCTTAGAGATTTCCTCGAACCTCAACTTTGGTCGGTTCATTGAGTCCAGAGCAAGAGCAGCAGCAGCAAAGCTTGCCGTTCTTGCGAAGGTTCGGCAGTACTTTACACCGGGACAGCTTCTTGTTTTATACAAAGCACAGATCCGGTCGTGTGTAGAGTACTGTGGTCACATATTTGCTGGTGCCGCAAAGTCTCATCTTGCGGTTCTGGACTCAATTGAGAGGCGAGCAAAGAGGCTTATAGGCGATCCCGAATTGGTCGAAGCCGACCTCCAAAGCCTTGAACACAGGCGTAAAATTGCTAGCCTCTCAGTATTCTATAGGATACATTTTGGTGAGTGTGCGCAGGAATTACACGAGTTAATTCCCCCGTCCCCCTTCCATCACCGGACGTCCCGACGCACGGCAGGTATCCATCCTTTTGTTGTGGATATTCCACCTGTCCGAACGAAGCGCTTTGCTTCCTCATTTTTAGTGCGTACAGCGAAGGACTGGAACAATTTGCCTGCGTCTATATTTCCGGCCAAATATAATGTGGGTGTTTTCAAGAGAAGAGTGAATAGGTTGCTAGGGCAATGCGACTTACCATCTAAGACTACATTCCACTTACCATCAGGTGGAATGTAGTCAAGCATTGCCCTAGATCATATAAAAAAAAAAATAAAAAAATAACATTCAAGAGTTTTTGGTTGATCGAAATGTGTGGAACTTGGGGTCATTGACTCATTTGCAGGCTTGATGTTATAATGTATAGGAAAAAATTGGTAAAATTCTATTTAAAAAGAGCAACTGTTGAGTTTCTGGCCAACTCTGTATTTCTATGTATTTGTATTGTTGTCTAACACCTTTAACACATGCGAATAATCTGCTTACTTAGGGGTTAGATCAATGTGTAATTTGTCCCATATTATTATTATTATTGTATTCTGAGCTGGTGGTAGCTTACTCGTGGATGGACTATACTGACCAATACATTATATTGAAGATTCAAAAGTGCGTGTAAATGCCTAGACTTGAATAAAGATATTTTGGATTTCAATTTAATTCTTTTTTTGTTGTTTGTTATAGTTGGTAGAATGGTCTTATGAAATAACAAAATAAGAAAGTTAAGCGGAAAAAACTCTATGAGCATAATAACTATACTTTAAATAACCTTACCGCTTTTGTCGTAAATCTTTTGACAGAATACACGCCGTAAATAAAATTTAAAAAAGGGGAATTAGACAAAATCATATTATGTATACTAGTTTAAAAACAATAAACATAGTTACGACTGGAACACGTCTGTCGGGTTGGGTCAGGGAAATGATAAATAAAAGAAAACATAAAAATATATCACTTTATTAGAGTTGAAATCAAGAAAAGGCAACTGATTACAAGAACGATGCGCACGCGCACCGGCATGAACAACGACATAGATTTAAACAGTTATATTATTATACTTTCATTAATTCTAAGCTCGGACATCGAGACTAATTTACTTATAATCTTGCTCATATAGTAACAAATAATTTTAATGTCTTTTATTTTATAAACAAATGAAAAAGACTTAACAATGAGAATTTGCATTTACATTAACATTAAATTGTTAGTGATTTGAATATTAAACAAGATTGTTGCAAAAACACGTTCTAATATACCATTTGTACCTTCTTGGGTAATCTTGTAAATACTTGTGACAATACCAAATAAAGTAACTTTTTTCGTACTATTTAATTATCAAAATTTTATATCTATATATAAATAAATCATGATAATGTGTAATAATCATCAAGACGACCTGGACCCAAATCATCTAATATTCCATAAAACAAATGTAGTACAAACACAATTGCAGTCATCCTAGCAGAGAAATGATGGGACATAATATTGTTAATGTGGAAGTTAATTATCTGTATTTTTAATATTCATATGATTCTTTTAGGACAATTACAAACATATTGGTCGTTATGACACGTCCTAGCTGCAGCAGGAGGCGGGGTTGGGGTCCTTGCCGGAGCGCTTGGTGATGTTGAGTCGAGTGAACTCCTCCGCCACAGTGGGGTGGATGCCCACCGTGTTCATTAACTGCTCCATTGTTAGACCACACCTGCAATTTTAAGGACATTTTATGTTTATTTACCCTACCCCCGTTTTGGTCACAGAACGTAAGCAAACCTTACATAATTTCACTTTACACAGTAACGAGTTTATTTGGTAACATATCTTAACTATAGGTCTTGTCTTAGAACCCTTTGACGCCTGCAATACAGATGATGCAGATGTTTCCTAACATCAACATCTTATAATTAACGCAAAAAGTACAAGATGGGTTAATTATTTATATATTTATGAAATGTAGGGTTGGAAGAGTTTCTAGTTATCGTAAAAAATAATTTGAGAATTGAAATAAATCTCATAATACACGTGTAATCGGTCGACCGGTAGTAAAATCGAGACCGGTCCTTGGCACTTCCATGTCCGTAGCTCGTCTACTCACTTGAGTGCGGCGGCGAAGCCCTGTATGACCTCCCCGGCGGCCGGGCCCACGAAGTGCAGCCCGAGAATGCGGCCGGGTGCCTCGCGTAGCGCCACCGCCTTCAGGTAACAGTTACGGATGTTTCGCTGAGGAATGAAGAACTCCGTCGGCTTGTAGTACGCGTGGTACACCTCGATGTTGTCTCCGCCGTGTCTGGATGTTTATAATTATAGTGTTCATATATTTTAATATTATTTAAAGGAATTTATTATATTTTATTAAAAAATGTATCAATAACAATGTATAGTTTTTTTTTATTGATGTAGGTACTATGAGGAATGTCTATTTATATACTTAGCGAGATCAGTTAAGATCATATAAATATTTTATTGTATGGCGTTTACAGATATTCCCTCTATGTTCTTTAAATATTTTATAGCAATAAAGATAACAAATTGAATTACTTCATCTGATAACGATTACTTTAGATCCGTTTACTATCAGGTATTGTTCAAACTATTGATAAACTTCGAGATAAAATTGTTATATACGATTATATATTTGGCGTGGTTCTATGTCATCTTTTTTTGGTAAATATTTTATCAATATTATACTCATTACGTAGTGTAATAAATTTGTAATATTGATGAATTAGCAGCCTTCATATTAAATGTTTATAGAAAGAAATCAAAAGTCATCATCTTACATCATTCATTTATACGAATCATTTATTTATACAAATTTTGTACAATCCCTGTAGTAAAGTTAATTAGATAGACGTTGTCATTTAAATATTTATGTAAATGACAGCTGCAGTAAATGTAGTCAAAAAATTTATAACTACCGCCACACTAAAAAGACAACCCTGACGAGTAACACCTCTAACCGGCTAATTTGATTCCTAAACAATTATTATAAAGCCTTCTTGTAATTATCTTCTTTCTAACAGTGCAATAATGTAACAAGGCATACATTGTAAGTTGAAGTCATTAAAACCTACGAGGGTATTATAGTAACTCGATGCTAGTCGTCGTCCTCATATACGGCGGGCCGGCTTAACAACGCTTAACCACGTGGGGCCATAACAGGAGATGGAGTAAAATAAAAAGAAAATGACCTCTCGAGCGCGGTTTCCTCGCTGATCCCCACGCAGCCGTACTCCAGCGGCGTGAAGACGGTGGTGGCGACGTTCTCGTAGTCCATCTGCTGCCGCGCGCCCGCGAACAGGCGTCGCGCCAGCAGGCGGCCGGCGTGGATGGCGACGGGCGTCAGCTCCGGTCGCGCCGCCAGCACGTCGCCCACCGCGTGCACGTGCGACACGTCCGTGCCCTCCGACTGAGACACCACCTTGCCGCTCTCGTCCAGCGACTGGAACGAACGAGATCCCACTTCAACGAGAGCTGAACCATCGAATGGGATTTTAATGGGAACGGAAACTGGGAAGGAAACTATGTGTGTTTTTTTTTATAAAGTACAAAGAAACGAAAGGTCCAATGATTCTTCACAGTGAAGATGACGAGACCGTTAGGTTTCTGTCCCCAGCTCTAATCAGGTCTGTGGCAATTAGTTTTCCGAGCTGGTGTTAGTTTTTACAAAGAAAAAATGTTATATGTAACACTGACTTTCAACAAAGATTTTGATTTAATTAGCAAATAAATAGTAGAGTGATAACGTTATTTTCGGAAAGAACAATATATTCCTGTCACTGTGGTTAAAACAACATAATACATACATATATTGAAACAAGTTCAAGTCATGCGTGCTGAATACTATGAAACATTATTTAATGGATTTTTAATGTGTGGTGATGTAACGCTAAAGATACATTTATTCATTATTCATGGAATATGACATATCTAATCGTTATAGTAACCTTTTTATATTTTGCTACAATATAATGTAACTTACAGTGACTCCTGCGGCTTTCAAATTTAGTTGTTCCGTGAGCGCATACCGACCCGTCGCCAACAATACTGTGTCAAAAACATCTTCAGTCCTGTAACAAAAAAAAGCAAGAAGTATTGATAAAAATAAATTTACCATGAAATATTAATAATCAAATGTAGATTCCTCTATGACCAACAACAACTGAAGCTAAATCAACAAAAAATATTATTTTTGCTATCAACTAACTTGAAAATTATAACACAAATACTCACTGCTGTTGGGTCTCCGTGTTCAACCAGCGAGCCTTGAGCTGCCCGGACTCTAGTTTCTCAACCGACAGCGGGATGCACTTGTGGTGGAAGACGACCCCCTTCTCCTGCATCTCGGCGGTGACCATCCCCGCCATCTGCTGGTCGAAGCCCCGCAGCGGCACCGACCGCACCAAGACGGTGGCCGGGTAGCCCAGAGAATTCAGGAAACCCGCGCATTCTAGACCAATGTCTGGCGATGGAGCCCAGTTAATGTATTGAGTTTGAAAAATGTAGCGCACTCGATTGGCTTTGATATGAACATATTAAAAATAAATATATTAAATGTAAGACTTATACTTACAGCCAGCGCCGACAACCAGGGTCTTGCCGGGCGGATGGCTCAAACTGAAGATATCATCACTGCTGATGCAGTATTCCTTGGCTCCAGGAATATCGGGATAGTGTGGGCGACCCCCCACAGCGATCAGTATGTGCTTAGCGGTTAATTCCTTCTTGCTTCCATTCTTTAAAGTCGCAATGAGGGTATGAGGGTCTTTAAATTCTCCCAATCCATTGATATAATCTATTTTCTTCTCCCTTAAATCTACTCTCGTCACCCAGTTCACTGATTTAATATGGTTCTGAACTGCCTCGGTTAGAGAGGACCAGTTTATTTTTACTTGATTTAAAGAAGGCACTTCCCATCCGTAAGCTACGGCTTCCTGTGAAATTAATATTGGGGCTAATATTTTAAGCTTTCATTCGAAATAAAATAGATCGTTCTACGAAAAGCAATGCTGCAATTTTATTATATTTTAAATATTAATGGCACATTAAAATTATTTGATAACAATAATTCTAAGGCTATTCGTAGAATAGTTATGAATAACAGAAAACGCGTTGTAAGATTATCAGCGTTGCGAATTAGACAAAGACACATCATGGTATCAACCATATCGTAAGCTATGTTAATGGTAATTGTTATGCGACTTTGTTATCAGTCCAAAAATGTTCCAGTTTGTTCTTACTATTATCACCATGTTATCAATTATCTGTCTATCAAAAGTCTGTTTACAAAAGTTTATTTAAACATAAGATACTACGTTTAATTTCCTCTGACAGTATTTTACAATTTCCTTAAGTAATAGTTAATCAATAAATAGTTTATCCAATGGGGCGAGTAAATGACTTGCCGTCCTTGCTTTTACCTTACTTTTAACCTTGGTAATTTAAACTCATCTATTATTTTTTTTTTTGTTGTAAACTCTAAATTTTTAACTATTAGTCCGATAAGAACAACGGTAATATTGAAAAAGGACCCCGAATTTCGTTTATTTCCAACTAGATCAATACAAAAATAAATATATTTTTTATCTTTTCTCACCTATTTATGTTATTATGTACCTATATTATGCATTAAAATCATTGATTATTGAATTATTAAAGAGAAATAATTATCAAAAAGAATTTCTTCAGGCTAAAACAAAAATAGGTAGACCAACAAGTATTTTAATTATAAATATTATTAATTTAAAATTACACTAAATATTTAAAATATTTTAAGTGACTAACATTAACAAATACAAAAAAACTTTAAAGAAAAGTCTAGTTCAGATTAGTAAGGGATACTTGCTTTAGTGAAAAACAAAATCATTAAATAGGTACTAGGATCCGCCATAATGCGCTGCGGGAGTTGAGCTGAGCGCCCTCCCTCTTTTTTATGCTACTAAAGTCGTTCCATACCGCGCCCAAGGATTTCCAATAAAGTTGGTTTTCTTGTGATGTTGCCTCAAAAAATTGATTACCAAACGGTTGAGAACTTCGCTTACGCTCAGCTCAATAACTTATTATTTGCTAGTTTTTATTTTTTCATACTTTTAACTTTTGCGCACAGACAGACTTACTAATACACCAAACCAATGAACGACGATGTCAATGAAAATGAAAGCGTTACAAACGAGATTTATATCTATGTAGGGTATTTTACTTTTTGTATCTATCTAAAGTTGTTTGTTTTATAAATGAATTTTGTAAGAAATATTAAGCAGGACCCTTAAACGTATGTTTTAAAAGAACATAATACAAATAATTTTATACAAATAAATTCATAAGTATAAAAAAATGGTATAAAAATAAATCGTCGACGATACACAAAAGCACAAACAAACTATAAGTTATGAATCAGTTTTATGTGCCTGCATAGTGTATACAAGCAATATCGTGCTTAGCATAACGGCAATTAACTATATTTTATGATCTGTTACCTATTACCATATTATAAAAATCATAACGAGATGCACGAATGAATAATGAAACAATACATATTATTTACTAATCATCAAAGTATTAGATTACAAAAACGTAGATCAAAACGTATTTTACAAATACAATACTGATATTATATGTATACAAATTGTACGAGTATATTAAATTCGTATACTACAAGTTGCAATAGGGTAATACGACCTAGGAGAATATCGATCTATTTTTAAAATATATACCTATAGTGAACATGACGCATGTACAAGTATACAGTCTACATACGAGTCATTGTGTTAAGTACTTTGTTTCGAATCATACAATTATTTCATTACATAACATGATAATCATATTATTGTAAATTCATTTCAATAAAATTATGAAATATTACGCAAGTCTTTTCTTTTAAATGTTATATATTATGTAGTTACAATGTAGATTTTTAAAACGTAATTCTCTCTTCCATTTCCTATTTAGTTTTCTTGCATTTTAGGTTATTTTTTACAGTCAAATTATTATAGAAAAAAAATATTATTTTGTTTAGTATACTATCAAAGTTTATGCTTGACTACATTTCATCTGATGTAAAGTGGGAATGTAGCCATAGATGGTAAAGCGCATTACCTAAGTAACCTATTCAGTCTTCTCTTGAAGACACTCACATTGTATTTGACCGGAAATACCGATGCAGGTAATCTGTTCCAGTCCATCACTGTATGCACAAAAAAAGACGAAACATAGGCGTTTCGTTCGGACAAGTGGAGTGTCACAACGTAAGGATGGATATTTGTCTCTTGATGTCTCTTTACTCGCCTCTCAATTGAGTCCAGAACCGCAAGATGAGACTTTCCGGCACCAGCAAATATGTGACCACAATAATCCACACACGACTAGATCTGTGCTTTGTATAATACTAGTAGCTATCCGGGTGTAAAGTACTGTCGACCCTTCGCAAGAACTGCAAGTTTACCTGCAGCTGTTCATGCTCTGGACTCCATGAACCGACCAAAGTTGAGGTTCGAGGCAATCTCTAAGCCTAATAACTGAAGGCAATCACTATATTCCAAGGACACACCTTGGAAAGTAGCAGCCAAAGTGAAAGAGCTCCTTTTGGCGGTAAACAGATACGTCTGCTTTTTGGCGGCGTTGAATTTGACAAATTCAATGGGGCAATCCCCATGCAGACACTGCCTGAAGTTTGTCATTCAAACGTTGCACCATGGCTTTTTCTCAGACTGTACTTGATCTCTACTAGCCCGAGAACTCGGGAGATCTCTTTCTATAACTGTGCTGTCGTCTGCGTACCCATAGATGTCGGGTTTCAACAGATCGTTAATGTGCAGCAGAAAAAGACTTGCAGAAAGAACGGACCCCTGAGGCACTCCGGCGTTTATTGTCAAGGGTTCCGAGGAACACCCTGCTACAACTACTCGGAGAGATCTCTGGATTAGAAAATCCATTATCCAGGAGATATGCCGTACGCTGAAAGCTTGCTTATGAGGCTCGCATGCCAGGCCCTGTCAAATGCCCTCGAAACGTCCAGAGAGACGGCGACCGCTTGTCTGTTCTTATCGATGGCCTCGCCAAAAATGTGTGTAGCATACACTAGAAGGTCCCGGGTGGACCTATTTCGGCGAAACCCGGTCTGTCGGTCTGTATAATACACGCTCCATAGTCTTGCAGAGTATGGAGGTGATTGAAATCGGTCTATAATTGGCAGGAACGGCACGGTTGCCTTTTTTGAACTTGACTTCGAACATCAGCCCAAAGAGCTGAGCTCACCAGTTGAAAGAGGTCGAAGGACAACGCAAAGCTCCACGTCTCTCTTCCAGCATGGTCGATCTTCTGGTACATGGGAACAGCCAGTCCTGATGACAGGCATCAAAGTCCCCCGTAAAGACGAGTAGCCCTGAAGGGTACTGAGAGATTCAGAGAGCTATACAGAGCCATATCAGCAGCCTCACTGAGATACTCAAATAATCAATCCTGGTCACCGCTGTGCGAACGGAAGCCACAGGGTTACAGGATTTTTTCGTTTCCTGTGTCCACTAAAACCCACAGGGCAAAAAGTGCAGTCTTCAAAGTAACGGATACGCTGGATACAGAGGTCGTTCCTCGTGTAATCATGTAGCCGGTGTAACCCAGGTATGCAACGCTCAAGGGATATTGTATTTGCATCTATTTCGGTCATTATTCTTTAAGTTCTGCGATCACTGTTTTTTTTTTGGCTGAACCATCGACGATAATGCTGCTAACAAATTAAAAAAAACCGATGATAATCAGTGCAGTAGTAGTTCAGAAGAAGAAGAATCACGGAGATCGCATTGAATCAAACTACATGAGCTTCGCTCAATAACTGGCACTTTAGGTAGGAATAAAAATAAATAGTAAAATATATTCTATCTATTAATTCATATTATAATTAGGTTATTTCTGGTAGCTTCTTAAGAAAAAAACAGACATACCATATAAAGTTCCAATAGTATTGTTTAGGTTTCTAATTCCTATCACGTACATACATATAAACCTAAGATTTACTTTTAATTATAGTTAATTTCTACCGTTTTTTTTTAAATATTGACTAACGCAGACAACAGAATTGATTATTATCCTTCATTATTATCAAAGAAAAAGAATGCTAATATATTTTTTCATATACATATATCACATAGTTGCATAGTTATGAGAATTGCTTCAATATCTACACTTAAGGGAGTATCCTACTTATTGTGTAATAAGATCAGATAACACGAGAGTGGAGGCAGATATCTAAATGTAGACTTATTATAAGAATATTGTAATTTTCTATGATTGTTTTAAATAAAACCAAATACATGAGTAAATCATAAATTGTAACATTTAGGAGGAGATTTAGGAGCAAATTTTAACCGTCATTAAATAAATATATTTAATGATGGTTAAAATTGATTTCCCATAACAAATAACTATTATTTTGTCAAGTCATTATAAAATAATTTCATTTTTAATAAACCAAAAAACTAATTAAAATGTAATTATATATTACATAATATGTTTATGAAAAGGTAAAATTACATGCTACCCACAAAAGTTTTCGAAGGGAATTCAGGATCAGGATCAAGGGAAGGGGTCCAGGGATTCAAGCACTTACCATTTTCTATAAAAAGAATAATTTATGTAGCAAGTATATAATAAACTACTACTATAAAATGCAGCATTGCTTTATTATAAAATTTAATTTAATTAGAAACAAAAAAAATTAGGCTACAATAAACTCACATGTATACTTTCTCCCAGCAATGCAGCTTGGTGCATTAACTTCTTCGGTATACAACCAACATTTACACATGTTCCTCCAAGGCCCCATTTTGTACCATGGGGCGAAGGGGTCACATAATCTAATACTGCTACTTTGGCACCCTGGTTTATTGCTTCCTTAGCACAAGCAAGGCCCCCTGACCCACCACCAATGACAGCCAAGTCATAGTCATATGTCCCATCTACAATATTCGTTACAATCACATAAATAAGTTAACGATTTTAGAGCAATTTAAAAGAGTATGTTTTGTGCAAGTTGACTATGTATACTGTTTTAATATTTTTATTATAATAACAACTTTTACAACATATATAAAACTACAAAAAATATTTCATAATAAATTATATAGCCCCATGTAGACTTATGATTGAATGTTTCATAAAGTGATAAAATAGTGAATTTTCTGTAATTTCTCTGTTATTCAATGCTTAAGCTGGTGTGCATGAAAAAATTCTTATCTATTTTCCTTTTATTAATGTTTGTGATCTCCCAATAATAGTCAAAATGATTTTTATTTTTTCTATTACATTCCCTTTATTGTTAGTGGTGCATTGCGAATTCAAATTATAAAAATAGACAGCTCACAATGACCAAAAAAAATACAACTGGAATACCTTTACAGCTCATTAAAGGGGCTACCAACTTGTGTTTACGGCCACAACACATCCATTCACCTGGTGTTATTTCCAATTAACATAATTAATTGTGATGTATTTACTTCACATGTACTTATATAATTTAAATTAGGTTGGAATATAACAAATATAAATATAAAAATAGTAGCCATGTATGTATAATAATAAATAATTAGCAAGCAATACTCATTAAAGGAAGCAATTACTTGCTATTTTATAGGATAAAAGGCACAACAGTTGTTACCATATATTTATTTAAAAGAGATACCATTTGATGTTAAAATCATAAATCAGAAGTGAGGTTATAAAATATCTCAAGGCTGTCTTTACATTAGTACAATACACTTACTGGCCAAGGTGCGCCTTGCTAATACAAGAAAACCCTCGGTACGGTTTAGATCTTTTGTAAATTTACTCAATCTTCGAAAATTGTTAAACATTGTCATTTTGACGTCTTTACAGTTGCAGTGACAGAGACAGGAAAAATTACAAAATTACGTGCTGGAAACTGCAGCAGACGTGCGATCACCGATAAATCTCCTTAAGCCGACTAAGATTTACTTATCAGCAACAATTCAATTGAACTGAACACCCACAATGAAATCCGTACTAATTACAGGAGCGAACCGTGGTCTCGGACTAGGAATGGTGAAGTATCTTACCAAAAACAACAAAGTCGAAGATATTTTCGCAACCTGTCGCAATGTTTCGGAGGTATGAAATAAACTAAACTTATTTACTTACCTATAGGTGCCATCTTTATTAAATATCACTTATTCTTGGAACTGAACCGTTTAACACTATTAATACGGCCTCCGTGCGTTGAGACGCGCTACAATAAAATGTTAAATGTCAGACTTGCGGTCGCGTATTTTATAAAATCGTGTTTCATTTAAAGCGCGTTGTGAATCGTCAGAAAGAGACAGAAATTCGCCATCACCATGACACTACAAATGACGTCATTGTCGGCCCATAGAAATGTAGGGTTTGTCTAATGACGATTTTAATCGAGATGTTTCTTACAATAATATTATTATTTAGAAACACACAGATCGAATTTCGTCGAACAAGTAAGGCCCATCGCAAAAATCTACTATGTAAATAGCAAATTTCAACTTGATCGCAAACAGTTTGACTGGACTGTGTTAATTTACCATGGTTACAATTAATATCATGTAATTTTGGAATACTATAAAAGACATGCATGATTATTTATGCCAATCAAATTGAATGAGGAAAACGATTATTATTTAAGAAATACATTTATTCATCCTAGTTGTCAATATTATCAAGAATTCATATTTCGATGCCAGTAAAATACTTGATCTGCTCAACATTTACCTTGAAAAAGTTTTAGTCACTAGGATTTGCTACTAGCCCGCACTGCTAATAGAACCATGTAAATTCTACATAAGTTAGGTGCACAACATTCTCAGCTGTGTTCATGTACATAAGTTCTATTAATTATTAATATGACCCAAAAATTATATAAATATAAATTGAAAATATACGACAGTTCTATTTCTGATAGTAAGCGTCTCTTTTTTGGCTTTTATGTAAGATAAAAAAGACAACAAAAATACATACATATTTAACATATTTACAGGAGCTTCGAAGTATATCTGAAGAATATAAAAATCTACGCATTCTACATTTAGGTAATTATGAAATAATTGATTTATCTAAATTATTTACTTAGCCTTAGTAAATAAGTTACCAGCGATTTTTCGGATAACTTATTCATTTACTACCTATACATATATGTACTTCTATTTATAATTAGATTTTTCAAAGTTATAAGTAAGTAACAACCTATAAGTTTCGAAAGAGAAGACGCTTATGACTTTCGAAAGGCAAGGACCTTTATATTATATTTCGAGAGAAATCAGGATGACCTAAAAGATGTAGACGTTCATAAACTTCTCTAGATAAAGTCAAATTAAAGTAGGTTAGATGTTGCGTTTATAAACATATTTTTTGTTTCACTAATCTACAGATGTTACAAACATGGAAAACTTCGACAGTTTAGTTGCCCAGATTTCGAAGGTATCTGCGAACAATGGTTTAAATCTACTCGTAAACAACGCGGGTGTTTCTACAAAATATACAAAATTGAACTTGGTTAAACCAGAACAATTATTGACGAACCTTACAGTCAATACCATAGCACCGATTATTCTGGCCAAGGTATGTACAAGATATTTCAAACGTACCATTATTAATTATATGTAATTAGTTTTATACCTATATACTGCAACTACTTAATACTACTGCTTTTTGTATGTAGACAAAATATAAATCTCTCATTATAAAAAATATATATTTTACACCAATGGAATAAAAAATAAGTGGGATTCATTGGTTCATTTTTGTAATTATCAATAACATACATTAGTTTTTAATTCTTATAAGTATATATAGTTAGTTAGATATTTATACTTAATATTGTATTCATTTTCTGTTTCTGAAATAAAGTGTAGAAAGTTAAAAAAGGATTGTTTTCAGATATTACATTTTTTTATATTTTTACAATAAGTGACGGTAAGTAAAATTATTTCCCAGAGTCTCCTCCCGCTGTTAAAACAAGCAGCCAAAAATAATCAAGACAAGCCTATGGGTGTAGAACGAGCTGCTGTTATTAATATGAGCTCAGTACTAGGTTCCATTGCACAAAACGACGTCGGAGGATTTTATGCATATCGATGCTCTAAGGTATACATAATGTTATATTATATTATACGTTTCTGGGTGCTGATAAGTCATGATTATTTCAGGCCGCATTAAACGCAGCGACAAAATCAATGAGCATTGACCTCAAAAAGGACCAAATTCTCGTCGCTTCAATGCATCCGGGCTGGGTGAAAACCGATATGGGGGGGAAGAACGCTCCGCTAGATGTCGATACAAGTATTAGCGGCATGTTCAGCACCCTTGGCAAGCTCACAGAGGCAGACACTGGAAAATTCTTACAATACGACGGCAGCGAGTTGCCATGGTGATTGGTAACGGACAATACCAAGAGTTATTATTAGAAATTTGTAAATGATAATTTAAGAAATATATTTTTTTATTTTACGTTATTGAGTGTAACGTCTTTTACTTTACTTACCAATCCATGTTGGTGCTACACACACGTCAGATACTAACATGGGATTTATTCTTGGAGTACTGGATGTACCTATTTAAGAAAGAAAAAAAAACATTGAAAAAAAAATATCAATATAATTATTTGAAGTAAAGGACTAATTATACATTCGTGACATAGGGAGTAGTCACTATTTTTAAATTTGAAATATAGGTATAAATAAGATATATTTTGCGTAAATTATGCGTTCCATTCATGAAAATTGCATGGCTAAGTGTAATTTGATATTGATATTAAGGTAGCATTGCAAGTTAACAGCCTCTATGTGTTTAACAAGAAAAATTGTTGGCTGTCTTAAAATTAAACTCTTGACGTAAATACGTATAATACATAAGACATAGGACAATATTATCTTTATTGAGAGTTTAAATAATTCCAAATTTTTGGGTTTCCTTCATAATTTTACTTACTCACAAAGTGTTAATAAAACACACTTTACGACCTTTATTAAACGTAAGTAGTTGAAAAAGGACCGTGACAATATTTTGACGATGTTGTACGTGGCACGTAACAAAACGATAAAAACCATCGCCACTCCTTTAGGAAGCTTACAAGGCTATTGGTCATTGACAGGCTGTGACTATGGCCACCTTGCCACCTTTTCTCCAGAAAGGTACCACAGTTATAAGGCGCACACTCCGTGCACTTTCGCCATCCGTACACTCACGTGCACTTTCGCCATCACTCACCGGGAACATCAAAGAGACTAACTTCCAGTATCCTGCTAGTGCCGGAGCTATATGGCTGACTCATCACATCCTGACGGATGATTTACAACACTATACTACAGCCGGATATAGATATTGAACGTTTTGAATTAAAAATATTTTCCAGATATTTCTCCTCTAGTGGAAATTGTATTTATTACCGAAATTTCTACGAGTCATTTTTATAAATAATACGATTCTTCATTGTATTTTCTCATTTGGGCGCCAATACAATATTTTGCGATATTACAATGGAGTGGGATAAAGAGAACAGAATTGCTGTGATTGCATTAGGTACACAAAGTAGGTATGGAGCCAAATAAATAATGTAATAAAATAAAACTCTCCATACACTTGGTATTAATCAAATGTTTGTGTCCGGGCTATTAATAGGTACAATGAGACTTCTCTGTTTGTGACAGAGAAAGATCTTGCCGTCCACGTAGTGTTGGTACGAAAAAGACGGTCAAAGCAGTAAGGGAAAGAATTCGAAGAAATCGTGTCCGAAAGCAAAATATTTTATCTCGGGAAATGAAGATATCACCTTGAACCATGTCGCGTATTTTAAGAGGTGACTTAGGACTTGCAGCCTATAAAAGACTTTTTGTTTACGGGTGAGAATTTTTTTACAATTGAGCAACACTTTAACGAACAAAATGACCGTATTTATTATCAAAGCTCTGAGGAAGCTTCCCAATTAGTCGACAGAGTGCAACGTGGGCACTATCCGACTTCAGTGATGGTTTGGTGGGGTGTTAGCTATGAAGAAGTGACTGAGCGTGATTGATTTTGATGAAAAAGGTATCAAAAAACCGGCACAAGTGTATCAAGAACACCATGTTCAATAACCAAGTATGGTCCTTCCAGCAAAAGTCATGATTTATGGTCAGTTTTAGAGAGTACAGCTTACTCTTAACACCGTGATAATTTGGAGTCCCTAAAACAATACATACGATTGGCAGTGAAGAATTTCCTCATGGAAAGAGCGCGTGCTTCTATTCATAACTGGACTCAACGTTTAACGAACTGTATTGCAGCCAATGGACACCACTTCGAATAAGCTTTTTATATTTTTAATTGTTTTATATTTGTTTATTAAACTAACACACTGTAAAAGTAGTGAATGTTATTTGCAATATTTTTTTTTCTTTGTTATAATATTTATGGCAAGACTAGGTATATATCGCAAAAAATCGACCAAACAACCATGTCGAACGGAACAAAACTCCCTCGACACAGTAACTGCTAGTCGATGAGACATTCCGGTTCCATCGTCAGAATCGACCAGTTGTCTTTTGACTGACCGCAAGTGTTTTCTCAGCAAATTTCGCAAATCTCAGCAACAGCGAAAAGACTAAAGCGTTTAAAAATAGTACCTAGATACAATTTCGTAAATGAAGCTGTTCGTGATAGAACTAAGGCATTTGCAGACAAAATTTCCGGGCGTCATGCTTATTAGTCCGGTAGAGTTTCCGTTGCGTTAAAATGAGCGTAGGTACATAGCGTCAATTTAATTGACCTTCGAAATATAAGTCAAATAGAACAGGTTTTAAAGACAATTCTTTGTAGGTACTAGAGCTTCGTTTGCAGACTTAGAATAATTTCTTTATATGGATACTCTAGAAATATGAATGGAATTCACTTCACTTAATACCTCTCAATTTCAATAATTTCATGTGTATTAATCGCAGGTTAACTAATAAAACAAACATTTTAGAAAGAGCCCTCTGTTAATACTCGAGGTTTTTAAAACTCGTTGTAAATCGTGTTTCACTGGTTGTTGCTTCCTATAATTATAGTTGATGTAGTTGTACTCAAATACAAAGTAGTATTTTATTATTATTTCTGACTTCTCGGTGATAGGTTACAGTTTTAAATTGACTCATTCTGTAATCACCACGATTTCCCTCTTTACTAGTTTAATATATATTATAACTTATATTTAAAGATAAAGAATAAAATTTGACACATGCTTCTTTAAAATGGAGTAAAATAAAGAAGAAATAAATTACTCGGAAACTATTGAAGTAGCGACTTACTAAACTTATTGCAAGTATTTTTATTTTTGCAGATTCCTTTAAAATCCATTTTCTTTAACACTTCTACATAAGCAACTCAACAATTTAAGATTATACATAGAAATGAAGTAAAATAAAGAATACCTCTAAAATTTGACATTGTCAGAACTAAAAACAAAGACAAAAAGGATAAACGGCTTTCTCTCTTGAATAAAAAAGTAGGTGATAAATGTTCTTTGATCATTGCAAGAATATTCCAACTGACACACTTTAGAAACAACCAGCGCAGAACTAGTACTTTTTGGAATTGAATCATTATATTCATTATAAATGCGAATGTGGCGGCGCGGAAATAAATTATTTATGTACGTCTCTGGCATTTATATATCCCTACTTATGTAACTAGTATTTGACCAAAGCTTTAGCAGTTTTCAAATAAACATTAATCCCTTATGGCTCCTAAAGGTACCGTATTTTTTTTAAAGTGTCGTTATATTTGACCAGAAAGTCGAACAATTATTTTTTTACTAATTGAAAGAGTAGATTTATGAACACTTTCAACTTTAAAAATCGCTATTGATTGTTTAAATAATTAGAAGGTTGAATATTCAAAAGCTTTATACGTCAAATCATATATTCCGCGAGTCATCACGGAATCAATAATTATCAAGGCTACTTTATAAGTTCGCTGATATTTTCAAGAGTTGGGAAATACCAGAATAATAACGTATGAAAGAATTCATTTTGGTTTGATTTCATTTCATTATATCGAATTACTACAAGTCTTCCAAAACTACTACTTTAACTTCCAAAGTGTATATTTTTGTAACTTCAAGTTATGTTACAAAAATCCATACGTCAGAATTAAGATTCGTTAATAAACTATTCATCATTGCAAAATATACTAAGTTTATTGCGACAACTATCTTACCATGTGACCAAATTATATAATAATTATACCCCACCATGTCAGTAATAATTATTACATTAAAGAATATGAATTAGTGTCAATGAGCCTTACAAAAAAAACATAGCAATTGAACAGATAGAACGCTTCCTGATACCGTTAAACGATGAGTTTTCTTTCACTGATCAAATTATGCCCTTTTAAGCACACCTCGCACACCTTAAATTCGTATTAAAACAATTCCCCTTTCCCTTTTTTATATTGGCATCTATATGACTTGTTTTAGTGATACAATACAAATTTGTGATTTAGGCAGACATCGCTCACTGTCAAAAATCTATTTAAAGTTTTTAATAAGGATACAATATTAGATACTGTAATTTTTATACCTCTTTTGTTTTTACTTTAACGTCAAATTAAATACTTTTTAAATAGAGTAGGTACTTAACAACTATTATAACCAGATATCACACTTACAGATTTCCATTGAACATAATCAAAATATGACCATGTAAACTTAAGGAATTCTGAGCTACACAATAGACGTTATTTTAACTATCAACTTGCAGGTCTGATTTTATTAAAATAAAAAAATCCCCCCCGACGCAACGACTTAAGTACGTAATACATACCCAATAATATTATTTTTATTCTTTTTAGAGGTCATTTATATCGGGGTTTTTTTAAATTTTTTACTTGATTGCATCCTTTCTGTGAAGATTGTTTTTTTTTATTTTACATATAATATTATTATATTGAGTAGTAGTAATATCGCGATGGAATGTTTAGAGTGATGTGTTAGGGCGCAATTAAAGGTATGTAAATAATAATACAATAGTGGTATCAAAAATTGGATTTATATTTTTGTTTTGCTGTATATGTTAATGTCAGTAACAATTTGCCAGGTTACAGAATTGGCCGCACAGCCAGAATCAAGCATAACATGTACTTTTATAACAATGATACATTTTTCAGACCTAATATCCTAACTTACACAAACTAACTACAAAGATATACATGTAAAGCTAAAATATCTACAATCATCAATAAGTTATATACAGATAACAATATAGCATAATTATATACACTTAAATTTCGATAAAACTTATCTGCAACCTGTAAGACTTTGATTTTTCCTACATTCTGGGCAGTACCATTTGCCTTTAGGCGGTACCATGATACCGACGCATTCAAAATGAAACCACTCAATGGAACAACCCTCGGCGTCGCACGCAATCATCTCCGACACCTCGTCGTAGGGGCAACGGCAGTAGCAGTACACGCTCTCGCCCTCCCGTGCTTGTCTTACAGCCGGCCTCTGGAACGCGTAAGGCAGGCTGGAAGTCCCAGAGTTTAAATACGTAGGCGGCGGAGCTACGATCGGAACTGGGTTGGGAACTGGAGGTTGAAATATTTCTAATGCTGGCTCGGCGCTAGATTCAGAATCGCTGGATTCCATAGATTCTGAATTCATAAGGAACCGAGGAAGTTCTGGATCTGGTATAGGCGCCGTAAGCCTGATAGGTTCTGTGTAGTTGAACATTCTTTGAGGAATTACTGTAGACGGGATTTCTTTTTTAGGTTTGTGCGTGACAGGTGAAGGTAAATCCTCTTTTCGCCACTCTAACTTGGGGGGAAGTTGGGGTTTTAAAGCTGCGGGGGTTTGACATGCCTCTTCGTCACTAGAATAACCATAAAACTTATTAGGCACTCGTCTTCTTTTTGATGCTCTTTTCCTTTCCACCGAAGCTGTTGGGGTACTAGTACTTCTCGGTGGCGGTATTGTGGCTACTTTCGGTGACTCTGGTAATTGTACAGTATTTGACTGCAATGAAATTGTGATTTTGTTGGGAATCAACGTAGGCGGTGTTTCTTCTACTGGTTTTAAAATAATATCTTTGGGAATTATCATCTTAATAGGACCGTGCTTTCGCGAACTTCTTGATTTTTTCTTCTTTTTACTTTTCTTTTTACTACTACTAGTTTTATCTTTTACCTCAGTTTCAGGTTTGATTTCGGTCTCTTTTACTTCTTCTTTTAGTTTTAGTGGTTCCTCCTCTTTAACTGGAGTGTTGCAGCGACTAACATCCCCAGACATAGATCCACCGTCAGATGGAGCTACAGAAGCTAAGAGCAATAACTGGTTTCTTTTTTCATTGTGCATTTTATTAGCAATTTTTTGGGGATGTTTATCATAGAATTCTTCGTCTGTCTCACTTTCTGCTGTTTCCAAATCACTTTCGGCTATTGGAGGTTCATTTTTTTCTGGGATAAGTATAGGTGTTTCTGTCATTCCCATAACATCAACATTAGAACCATTGCTGATCCTTCTGTTAGGAAGCGATTTCTTTGATTGTTTGTTTTTCTTCTTTTCATTTCCCGATTCATCTGAAGAATCAGAATCTGACGAACTAGAAGATGAGGAACCGCTGCTGGAAGAACAACTGCAATTTGATCCACAAGAACAGCTCGAGTCACTATCACTGCTGCTACTGCTAGAAGATGACAAGCCACCATGTCTTTTCTTGGGAGATTTTTTATTTTTCTTTTTATCAGAAGTATCGTCGTCGCCATTTACCTCCATTGGTATTACGCAATAGTCATGATCGGATTCACAAACGTGTTTTTTTATAGGAACGAGTGGTGGTGTTTTTTCTCTTTGTTTTTCAACCTTTGCCTGATATTTTTTAAAGTTGTCCCATATTTCTAATACTTGCTGTTCATTTGACTTATCTTCTAAAGGCTCAATTTTTTCTTCAGCTTTAATAGAATTTATTTCAAGATCTTCAGTATTTGAATCTTTCTCCTTAGGTATAACAGGTTTATCATCTTCCGGCTCCGTTTTAGGTTTATCCTCCAAATCCAAACCGTCTTTTATTGTTTGCATAGAGTTGCTGTCCGATTCGTCACTACTATCACTTTCAGAAAGGTTTAGTGCTGGCAAATTTACATCCAATAACAAAGCATCTTTGTCTTTTATCTTCTTTTTTTTTACTTTCTTTGATGTTTGCTCAGTTCCAGTCTCAGCTTTAACATCGGAAGTTCCAGCTTCCTCTTTTACTTTGTCATCAACAAGATCAATAATAGGAATTGGTTCTTTCTGATTTTCAACTGGTAAATCTTTTGATTCATTTAGCTTATCTTCAGTTGAATCTTCAGTAATAATTGTTTTTTTATGTTCTTCTGAATGCTTACAAAGTAGTTTCTTAGATACAAACTTTTCTGTACAACCATCTTCATTGCACACATGTGGATACTCTTCAGAATGAAATCTCTTATGAACTTTAAGGCATACAGCCTTGGTAAATTGAAGAGTACATTCGTCACAAACAAACACAGCAGGAGGAGTACAGAAATGATAGACGTGAGGCCATTTCTTCTGCAAACATCTCTTACATAAAACACTTTCAGTGCCATGTTTCCAGAATAAATGATTTGTAATATCTGGCTTATTTCTATAGGCTATACCACAACGATAGCATAAGTGATGCAGCTTATGTTTCCACACATGATTGGACAAGCGTGCTTGACTTTGGCAAAATTCTAAACACACATCACAAGTGTGGTGGATCTTTCTAAGATGCACCATTAATCTAAATGTTGATGAAATATTGTCTACATTACAAAAACAGCATCTAAATTTAATTTCATACTCAGAATCATATGTTCCAGGGCATAAATGACATAATAACTCACTATAAGAATAAAAATTATTTTTACACATAACACACAGTAATATTGTCTTCTGGTGCATTTTACGATTATGTAAACAGAGATCTTTATGAACAGCAGTACTAAAATAACACTGAAAACATTCAAAAAGTTGATTGTTTTGGACTGTTTCACACTTTTCAATACTGTCATAAGAATCTAAATTAATATAAACTTTACACAACTCCTCAGCTCCACCCTTAACTTTAGCTATAATTGTTTCAGGCATTAATTCCTCAGCGGTTATACTATTCACAGTTGCTGAAAATCGGTGCTGTGCCACCATGTGAAGTGCAAGCTGCTCACAGTTTACTGCAATCTTCCGAGCATGGTTACAATATATACAATTAATAACTGTGGAGGCCAAAAATACTTTGAGAAGGTCCTTTAATGGGTATTTATCAATTGGTCTATCTAGAGTCAATTCAGTCAAAGTAACATCGTCTGTTGCATCTGGTTCCTCAACATTAATTTCCTCTGGGGGGCTCTGTTGTGAATGTTCTACTTTTAGCTCAGTTGGAATTGAACTCTTATCTTCTATTTGCACTTCCTCATCTAAAACAGGCCCAGGATTTTTTATAACTTCTCTAATATCCTCTTTTGGAGTATCACTAGGAATAGTTGGTGTCAGTTCACATATTGATTCTTGCATGACCTGAGATGGTTCTTCTATACTTTCTTTGTTGTCACCATTATATTTCTCACCACTATCACTATCTGAAGAATAATCACTGGAAGAATCTTTGTCAAGAAATTCTTTAGGAACTCTCACAGTTAACTTTGGTACCCTATTTAAAGTATTAAGATCTTCTAGCTTATTATCATAAATTGTAGATTTAATTGAATTTTCTGCTTTCTGTTCAAGTGCTTTGTTTGTTGGTTCCACATTGTTATTTACAATTGTTTTTAATGTTGTTTCTTTATTATTTTCAATGATAGTTGTTTTGACAAATGAACTGTCAGCCTTATCACATATAGTCATTTTTATTGAGGGAAGTTTTATTTGATTTCCAGGGTCTGGGGGCTTATCTTTCTCATATCTCTTGGGAGGCCTTCTATTCCTGGTAGGTGGTTTATGAGCATATTGTTGACCTATTGTTGGATCCACAGTTGAGTTTATAATAACTGGTGAATTAGCATTATTAAGACTTAATTTTAATTTTATACCACCCTCTTTTTCTTTCTCTATTGGTGGTGATGGTTCTAGAGATTTTAAATGTGTAGAGTCAGCTACTGGGTGTTCTAAACTCTCAGGCTCTGGTGTGTCACTTTCATCTGATTCCTCTAATGGTTCATTACCATTGGACACTAAATCTGTATTAGATTCTGTTGTATTATTTAATAACTGATCTGTAGAAACTTTGGGAGGTTTTTCACTTTCACTATTTGCTTCAGTTGATGAGTCTAATTGGTTACTTACATCTTTACTAGTGGACATTGAACTATCAGTACTTAAACTTGTTTCACTCTTGTTGTATTCCCTATTGACATGAGTTGCTGCTTTATGAAATTGTGATGTTGGTGCATCTAGTCTTGTATCACTTATGTCTTTTTTATTGTTTACAGGTTTTAGTAACTCTTTACTTACTGGTGCAGGTCCATTTGGTACACTTTCACAAGTACTTTTATGAAGTTTAGGATTTGATTTTATTGAATTCTTACTAATAAGAACAGGCACAGGTTTAGGCTTTATATTGTTACAATCATGATTGAAATAATCATCTTTTTCACTACAAATTTCATCACAGGCACAGCACATTAAATAAAATGTTCCATTGTAAACTTTACAGAAATCTTCTTTAGTGTCAAAATTAAACTCTTTAACATTATGTTTATTTGTTAAATGTGATGATAGCTTCTCAGCTTTTGAAAACATTCCCAAACAAAATAGACATATGTGTCTATTATGCACTTCTCTCATATGAAGAAAGAGATTCCAATTTTCATAGTAGGTACCACAGGCAGAACATAAATATACCTTACGAGTGACTCTAGGAGGACCTCCAGTATTATTTTCTGTGTTTGGTGTTGCCTCAGGACTTAGAGCGGGTTCCTTAGCTTGTGCTCGACACACAAGTTGATGTTCTTTTAACATAGCTAAGGTTTTGAATGACATAGAGCAACATTTTCGACATTTAAACTTCACCATTGGTTGTAATCCCAAACTTTGAGCGTACTCTTTCAACTGGGCTCCTTTTTCCACTTTACCCTTTTTATACTGTAATAACTGACTCTTAGGCACAAGGCGAGGCACGGGTTTGTCTTTTTCACTATCCAGTCCACTGTGTGATGCAACATTATGGTAGTGGCTGTGATCAATGCGTTTTGGTATTGACTTAGGTACTCTTGGTAGAGTATTTTTAGGTGTATCACTAGGTTTATTCACAAATGGTTTCCGCTTTTTATTTGCACTGTTATATGGTACGGAATTATCCACAAAAGGTCTTTTTCCCAGGTGTATTCTAAGAGGGTTGATGCGTTTCCTAAACTTATCTTCTTGCAAAGTATCCGCACTATGGCGTCGCGGCCCAAATGGCTGGTCAGGTGAACTGGATGGCTCTCCAGCAAAATCGTGTCCATTGGACGTCAGTTTACCGGGCCGGTCACTGTATAAGTTCACCAAAGATGCAGTAGCGATTTTATCGTCTTTAGTATTGGCAATATTACCATCTTCCATAGTTTTCTGAAAAAATAAAACACGTGCTTAGTTTGACTGTCGAGAAACAAAAGACATTCAAACAAGAGGAAATCGAAACCGATTCGAATTACAAGAACGACAACAACAAAAATGTAACATAGCATTTACCTCTAAAGTCGTACGTCCAGTACGAGTACAATACAAAGGATTTGTTTCCATACATCCGTTTCAGTAAAGCGCTCCTTACATCAGGCCTAATAAGAGGCAGCCGCGGGCTGGTCATTCCCGTAAAATGGCGTCACTTCGCTGAGCGAGGATTGCTGTTATCAGAAGTTTTGCACTTCTTTAGTACCACAAATATCACGTTGCATAAACATTTTTCAGACATTTAACCACTTATATAACCGAAAATTAGTTTAACTGAGCTCGTCGCACTGTTTATTTCCAAACACTATCGAAAATCGTAGCGCGTTACGAGAAGCTAATTCATGAACCATAGACTATAATATTTCTATAAAATTATTTTTAAAAATAGTGCTGTCACTTCTGATTTACAGTAAAAAACACGTGGTTACCTACCAAAAACTAAACCGGTACAATACATTTCATAATGAATATTACACATTAAAAGTCTCTGTGGTGACGTAAGTAAATTATAATTTTTAATAATTAACGTATACACATGAATTTTTCTCGTGAGGCGAACAATAACCAGTAAGAGGTTCTGTTCGTATATATTTTATGTATATATGCACATATATATATATATATATATATATATATATATATATATATATATATATATATATATATATATATATATATATATATATATCAAAAATACTGTAATTAATACAGTATTTTTGACCGACTTCTTCAAAAAGGAGGAGGTTCTCAATTCGACCGGTATATATTTTTTTTTTGTATGCACACCGATTTTGTATATACACCGATTTCTCCGAGGTTTCTGAACCGATTTACGTAATTCTTTTTTTGTTTGATGTGGAATAGTTTAGAATTGGTCCCATAAAAATTTGATTCAGGTGGGCCTATTAGTTTTTATTTTATGAGCATTTTTGTCCAAGTTTTGAACTAACTCCTCCGGAAAGAAATCAAAACGTGCTGTGATAATAATGACATCTGTTGTTTTGTATATGTGAACTCTTTAATAGTCCAACAAGAACGTGAAATTGTGTTTCAAAGAGATTTTTTACGGAGAAGACTACTTTTATCCGTTCCCGTTTCTTGAGATCTATGTTTTTTAAGGCGCGCAGCACCTTAAAATGATTACTAGCTTGAATCGATACGAAAATAAAAATAAATAATAACGAAAATGTATTCAACCTAATTCTAATATTAAATGGCTTGGCGCCGACTGTTTCACTGACGCTCATACAAATACCTATGGTTCACCTCTTCTATGTATATTCATTCTATGGAATTTACGTCCATAAATACATACAATTGTATTAAATATATACAATTTGAATATGAAGGTTTATAATTTTTTTTTTAATAATTAAAAAACAACAATAATTATTATAGTTCCAGACATTATTTATCTGTGTTGAAACCATTTTATGAATAAAGTTAATAATCTGTGAAAATTTAGAAGTTTTCGATAAGAGAAGGGACATAGATTATTCGTTTTAGTTTTTATAATTTTTTAGACAAATTTCTTTTTTATTTTCCTTTTTATAGACAATGCATATGCAAGATGATGTCTGATCAGTTTAGAAAGGTAGAACCTTATTCACCGAAATCCTCGCCCAGAGGAGCGAGGTCACCAGTGGTTTCTCGTCAAGATTCTTCTGGCACCCTCAAAACAACTATCTCACTTGGAAAGAATCCCTCGATAGTGCACAGTGGACCTTTCTATTTGATGAAAGAACCTCCAGGTAGAGTGCTACAGTTACATTCTGTTTTCAAAATACGTTAAACATCTTCAATAAAATTATGTATTTTTTTAGGAGAATGTGAACTCACAGGAGCCACGAATTTAATGGCGTATTATGGATTAGAACACTCTTACAGTAAATTTAATGGTAAAAAGCTCAAGGAATCCCTATCTTCTTTTCTTCCTAATTTACCTGGTATAGTAGATGGCCCAGGTCAAGAAGATAATAGCACTTTGGCATCTGTAATAGCAAAAAGACCAATTGGGGGCAAAGAGTTATTGCCACTTACAAGTTCCCAGCTGGCAGGCTTTAGATTGCATCCTGGCCCTCTGCCGGAACAGTACCGATATGTAAGTGCTACTCCACCAAAAAGGCATAAGAGCAAGCACAAGAAACACAAGCATAAGGATGGTGCTCCTCCCGGACAGGACACTCCCTTACAGGGTACATATATATATATATATATAATATTTGATTACACTTGCAAGTAAAATTCAATTGCACACTTCACAGATATGAAAAAAGATGTTTATTATATTATTATTACAGATTCTTCAAATCCTGACACGTATGAGAAGAAGCATAAAAAACAGAAAAGACATGATGATGACAAAGAACGAAAAAAGAGGAAAAAGGAGAAGAAGAGAAAAAAACAAAAGCATAGTCCTGAACATGGGGGTCTTACACCCAACCAGCATCCAGTCCCTTAGATAGTATATGTAGTTTTAAGAATATCTGTTAAAATTATGTAATATTGGTTCAGTAAAAGAAAAATTTAGGACAAATATTTTCTTAATTTACTTTGTTTTATAGATTTACTATTGCAGGGTTACTTTTCATATTATTGACTATAACTTCAGTAATAACAGTAATAATTAATAATAAAATAACAGGCTTAACATACTGTTGTAAGTATATTGTTGTATCAAGTATCAGCCAAATTAGGACCAAAGTGTACAGTTTAAAATATCAAATAATAAAAAAGTAAAAATATTTTAATTAAGTGGATCCATAAAATTTGTACACGGCTAAACTAAGTCTAGAAAGCTGAAATTTGGAGACTAGATTAGTTTTGTAACATAAGCAGATGCTTAGAATGAAGTTTTAAAAATTTTAGTCAAAGAAAAGATTTTTAATATAAATGAAATACTTTCATATAAAATATTATTTCAATAGAATTTCATATTTGATGATGAAATATTATTTCTTTGATTGCATGAGAAAGCAATTATTTCTAAAAAGCAACCTAATGAAAGTTGCGATGGGTCAGCTAGTAAAGAATAATATATCAATTTCTAGTTATAGATACAACATGTCTTAAAGAGTAACATTTGAAGTCTATGTTAAATTTCCTTTGTTACTACTTTTTGAATTTCAGTTTTATTTAGTTTAATGGGATATTTGATTTTTCATTCTTTTTAATTATTACACTTTTCAACAGTAAATTAATTTGATGAACACAAATAAAAACAGTAACCATAATGTACTTTAACCCTTTCAGACCTCGCGTGCACAATTGAGGACATAAAAGTTTTGAGTCTTTTTACTACTAAATTTAAATTTTACGTAAATAAAAACTGTTGTCATCGCTTGCGAACATTCTAAATTATTAAAAATGAAACAACTAGCGGCATCTATTGATACGTGTGTGCACTTCTAAGCCATTTTCGGTCAGTTACCAGCGAAACTTTGAACTGAGTAGATAAGTCATTTTTATTTTATTGAAATTTCAAGTTTTTCTGCTAGATATGTTTTGAAATAAATATAAATGGATAAGTTATACTATATAGGCAAAGAACAAAGTATTTTACATCAAAATTTTTAGTTATTTGTACAATAAATCGCGAATATTCGTTATGTCCACAAACGTGGACAGTAGGTATTGGTTAAACATTTTTTTCAAAATAGGTACTTTGCTGCTGTTAGTAAATAAAGTTATTTTCTGGTAATAAATGTTATAATTTATTATAAAATTTGCGTGGTAAAGTCTTAAATTGTGTTTATTACAGGTAAATTTATGATCAAATTATAATCATGTTTTCGAGGGATGCTTTGAGAGCTTTGGAAAAGGATAACCAGTCGGAATTTGAGCTATCTTCGGATGATGAGGATGTGGGAAATAATAATAATGTCCCATTTGCGAGACACGTTAGGTTGGGAGCCGATGTAGTAACTCAGAATCAAAGAGAGTACACCCCACTTGACCCCCCTGACGAACAAGAAGACGAAAGTGAAGACGAAGAAAGGTCAGCTTTCAATTACGAGTCCGAGCCTGAGGCGCCAAGAGAGCCGGATATTGTGGAGGGCGAAGAGGAGCAAGTTACGCCGAATGCTGAACTTTTCGATTACCTTACGCCAAAACCGAACATAAAGTGGAGGCATAGACAAATAAATAACACAATACCAACGGATTTCTTGCTACCAATAGCTTTAGAACCCATCGTGCAAGATCCCATTTGTTATTATAATAGATATGTTCCTGTAGAGCTTTTTGAACAAATGGCCGAAATGACAAACTTATATGCAGTACAGTCAGGAAAAACCAGGTTTAAGCCTACGTCCAGCTATGAAATTAAAATTTTATTTGGTTTGCACATGGCAACGGGAGTTTTCAACTATCCAGTTTTGAAAATGTACTGGGAAAATCATATTAGCATTCCACTTTTCACTAACAATATGGCAAGAGATAGGTTCTTTGAACTTCGTAACAATCTCCATTTAGTAGATAATATGAAAAAGCCTACTAATTGCACTGACGTGTTTTATAAAGTAAGACCAATCTATAATGCGATCCGAAGCCGATGCTTAGAAATACCGCTAGAAAAAGAATTGTGTGTCGATGAACAAATAGTTCCTTTTACAGGGAAACATTCTGCTAAGCAGTACATCAAAGGAAAACCTTGTCCATGGGGAATCAAGCTTTTCTTTTTGTGTGGGAAAAATGGCCGTGCCTATGACTTTATTATTTATCAAAATTCTATTCCAGAATTAGACAGGTCACTGATAAAGAAAGTAGGCTTTGGAGCTGCGGTAGTATTACATCTAATGAAAAGAGTCGGTGACAGTAGAGGTCATGAGTTATATTGCGATAATTACTTCTCGTCTTATTACATGCTCCAAATTTTGAAACACAAAGGCATAATGGCTACCTGCACTGCGCGTGTCAATAGATTTACAAGGCCACCGTTGCTTAGTGACAAAGATATAAAAAAGAAACCAAGGGGTTTTGCCGAAGAGATTTGTAGTACGGATGGAGATGTCACCATGGTGAAATGGCTTGATAACAAACCAGCCAACTTAGCTTCCAATTTCGTTGGTATAGGAGAAAAAGATATGGTGAAAAGATGGTCCAAAACAGAGAAGAGATTTATAGAAGTCGAGAGGCCTGAAATTGTAAAAAAGTACAATCACGCCATGGGAGGGGTAGATCTCCTTGATCAACTTATGAGTTATTATAGAACGTTTATAAAGTCAAAGAAGTGGCCTTTGCGTATGATATTCCACGCATCAGATTTGGCAGTTGTTCAAGCCTACCGCGAGTATGATATGGATTGTGACTTGCTTGGGATACCAAAAGCAAAACGGCTCGCACTTCTTCACTTTCGTCGACGCTTAGCTGAAAGTTTAGTTCTTCGAAACAAAATATCAGGTGCTAAAAGGGGTCGTCCAAGTAGTTTGAGCAGTCCTTTACCAGTAGTTGTTCCTAGAAGACCAGGAGAAGTACGTCCGTCAACTGAAATTGCTCGAGATGGTATTGGTCACTTTCCAGCTCATGACGATGGTTGTGGAACGCGCTGTAAGTTAACGGGGTGTAAAGGGAAATCCCGCATCAAATGCATAAAGTGCAAAGTGCACTTATGTCCGACTAAAGACAAAAATTGCTTCCTAAGTTTTCATACCTAAGTAACTAAAGTTCCTACTATTTTGTTTTCTTTTTAGAAGATTTTTTATGTTGTTTTATTTTGTAAGAAGATTTATTTTTGTTTTGAAGATGTTTAATTATTTTTAGTTTGAATTTCATACTTTTGTAATAATAAAAATGGCCAAAATCAAGCTATTTGTTATTTGTTCAATTATACCCATACATCAGTTATTATAATCACTTAGGCCGAATGTCCACATTTGATCACATAAAGAAAACATCAATTTTCTCGGAAAATAATCTAATAATCAATTTTTTTTTGTTTTTCCATGCTCAATAGGTGAATATCTAACTGAAATAAAATCGGCTCAAACAAATTCTAAAAAATAAAAAATCAGGTCTGAAAGGGTTAACATATAAAATAGACAGGATAGATAACATGTAGCAGGTGAGGTTGAAAGAGTATTACTTGTGAGACATTGTTTATGGATGACGTCAAAACTACCCCATAAGTTTAGTGGTTTTAATCAAGAACTGAGAATGAAAATTTGTTTAATAATAAATTGTCTTATGCCTCATTTTGACATCCTCTAGTAGTATGCAATTTTAAAGTGTTATTTTGAAAATGTAATGAAATTTAAAATCCCATCTTACTTAAAATTAGTTGTTATAAGTGTTATTTTACAATGTAAGTAATTTAAACTACCATGTTATTATTAAGACATTTAGTTGCTTCAATTTAGGTATTTTAATTAATATCAAGTAGATTTACAATACACTTTAATATGTAACAAAAACAAATTTGATTCATTCATTTCATTTAATTCTTTTGAATGTTTTATAGTTTAGGTCAACAAGTCCGTTTTGTTAGTGAATGTTATTTTTGTAGCTTGTAAAACCAAAAGAAATGTAAATAATAAATAACCTTAGATTTCGTATTTTAGTCTTCTCCCTAATTTGATAAAGTAGCTTATTAGAACTCACTGTTAAATCACTCATTGAATATCTAATGTGTTTAATGTCAATACAAATAAGATAAACATTTTGATAAACCTGCAATTGTTGTGTTTTCGTTTCATTATTCCAGTTTTACGGTAAAATAAAACAACGGCATCCAGGGCGAAATTTATTCAAAGTATCCAAATTTACACATAAGGTCTATTTCGCTTCTTATAAAAAGACGTCATTCTCAGTTAAAAAGAAATAAATTAATAATGCAGCACCAAAACACATACATCATATATAATGATAATCCCTACTTATATTTACTCATCCCGACCGTATTCATTAATATCCCACAAGCCACAAGAAATCAACCTGCTAATCTTCATGCATCCACTATAATAAAAGCTATAGTTAGATGCTTATTCCGTGCTAGATACATTTTAGAAAATCCAGTCTTCAAATCATGGGACATTAAAATATTTGTAAATAAACCCAGTAATTATTACTAACTACTAACATACAGACCGCGGCCGCCGGCCCGCGCGCGCTCCGCCCTGCTCTAACAGTAGGTCGTGTACCCGCAATTCGATCGCTACATGTCACTAGCTACATCGATCTATATCTATAATACATTTTGGTGCGCCATGGCACTGTTCGTGTGACTAAGGTATTTATCATATTTCAAATAACTACTAATCGTGATCGTACGCGGTCAGAGTCAAATTAATTAAATATTGGATTTGTAGTTATATGAAATAGGTCTTCAAGAATGACTTCAAATTTAAAATAATCAAAATAAATGTACAATTAAAATTAATATTATAAAGAAAATATTGACTTTTAAAATCATAATATGAAAATATATAAATTGTTAGTTAATTACTGTGGTAACTTCCGAAAGACATTAAATAGACATTACAAAATAAATAACGAATCTCTCGAGAAAATACTGCTTCGGAGATCGCGAGTGGTCGTCTACGTTCGCAACCAACTATCACATTACATGGAGATAATTTTGAGCAAATACTTTACACGGACATTCCTCCTTAACATTTTAATCAATCGAGAAACTTGTTTTGTTATAAGACATCTACGTCTGGCGGTTTTTGACAAATATAAATTCGATTTGCTTTACATATGGCAAGTAATTAGAACAAGATAACTATTAATTTTATAAGTAATCGCGAAACGTCGCGTCGGCAAGCTTAAATAAAGGATCTAGACATTAGAAGCTATACAAACAATACCAACATACATAACCAATAAATAGTCTAAGTTATTTAAAACATAATGCACATACTAATAATATTTATAATCATTAAATATAATTTACAATTTTATCGTTTATTCAGTAGTATAATACTCCAAATTAATGAATGTATAACTAAAATAAATAACAATTAATTTATTATTGTGGAGGGTATAGAACTTTTTACTGTTACATAGATGAATTTTACATAAAAATGACTCAAAAGCGATAATTACGCTTACATTTAGTTAGTTACTAGTTCATACACAATACAGTTATCAGAAAACCTCAGTAATTATAAATGCTGTTATTTTTATTTATAATTTAAATGTCAAAATTGAATTAATGAAAAGAGCTAGGGCCACTTGAAGTTATTACAGATTTCATTTAGTAAAAACGTTATACAAAATTATGCCTATTCGGTTCATTCCCTTACAAACCTTCAGCTGATGTCATTAAAAAAAAGTCAATGATCCAAAATCAACTTTAAAATGGAAGGATATGTTAAAATGCTTTGTATTGATAATCAAATGTGATGTAACGCCAAACATCTTACATAATGTCATATCAACATATATTCTTTGACGAGGTCTTCGGAGTCAAAGAGTAGATTACTTTGTCACAACAGATTGCCAGTCGTACTTCCCTAGTGCAGCGCTCTGTCAGTTCTGTCACAGGTCCTTGAGGAGTGCAGACTTGGCGTTCTTGAGTTTGTCGAGTCGTTTCGTTAAATGGCTATTCTCCGTTTCCAACTCTTCAACTCTATTTAGCGCTTCTCGTGCCTGGAAGTGACGTTCGAAATTAAAATGGAGATATACAATTATATTTTTACATAAAGTTGGTCTGTTAATATTTACTTCAATGTAAGTTTATTAAAATACGTAGATGCTAAAAAACACAGGTACCAAGTTAATGACGTTTTTGAGCAATTAATAAATTAAGAAGGGACTAAAGAAACCTAAAAGGAGTTTAAAATATGGTTAATATTGTTTCTGGTATTTACAGTCTTTTATTGAAACGTTTAAAGAGTTAAGACTGGGGCCACACTCTTTACATGGGGGGAGGGAAAATCAAAGTAACTGTACCATTAACTATTGCCATTATTTATAACTGCCCAGAAATCGAGCACTTCCTGTAAAAAATATTAATACATTCATATATTTCTAAAATTGCAATCAAAGGAACCGGATGATATCAATAATAAAACTTAAGTCTTGTAATAAGAAACAAACAAACTTTCATAAACAAAAGGTATCCACGATGTTGCGATGGCTACCTACTTCTCTTCAAAGCCGCGCATCCAGTCTGAGGTTTTGGACGTAAGAGGGTTGACGAAATCATAGACCGGCTCACCTCCCGCTGTAGCTTCCGTCGCTCCTGTTTGAGCAGTTCCTCGTGTTCGTCCTGCTGGTCCTGGCGCGCCCGCAGCCGCGCAACCTGCGCCTCGAGCCGCGCCGCGCCCGCCGCCTGCAGCGCCGCCTCCGCCTCCGCACGAGACGCGCGGGCCTTCGCCTCCGAGAGGGACTTGCGGAGCGACTCCACTGGAATTTGACGATAGAAGTCAGTCGCGCATGCCGATTCAAGACAAAAAAGTAACTGTAAAGTAATCTTCGATTATATGGTTCCCTCTAATTAAATTTTTCATACCACAAGTATTAAAAAAAAAAAAAAAAATGTTATCCTTGACTCACGCTCGGTGTCGATGCCTCTCTCGTGGTGGTCCGCGACGCCGTTCTGCCTGGCGGCGCGTTCCTCGCACAGCTGCAGCTTGAGGCGCCGCACCTCGCCCTCCAGAGACGAGCGCGCCTCCGCCAGCCGGGACAGCCGCACGTCTGCCGGGGAGACACGGTTCGATTATCTTATTATTATTTTTTACTCGATGACCTATTGATGGTGGGCGTTGGAGAGTTTCGGATCAGGTACCAGACTAAATTATTAGCATTTTAACAAATATCAATATCAACGAAATTTATATTGTCGCTCGAGTGCGACACGAATACGCGATCCACCGACAGTTTTAAGTCAGTATAATAAATTATGATTTAAAATGTTCGTTTGATGGAGTAGTAGTACTGATAGAGTAGGTAACCGACCGAGCGTTCCCTCGCCCGCGTCCTCTAGAAGGCGGCTGGAGGCGTGCGAGACGAGAGCGAGCGGCGGCACGGCGCCGCAGGGCTCCCCGGCCGGAGCGCCGGGCGCCGCGGCCGCCTCCACGAACACGCGGTCCGCCGCCGCCGCCGCCGCGTCGCGCGCCCGCACGGCGTCCCGCGCGCAGCTCACCTCGCGCTCCAGCGACGCGTGCTCGCGCTTCAGTCGCTCGTGGCTCGAACACTTCTCGCGGTGCTCGCGCTACGAATGACAGTGACATTATTGAATATATTATTAAGATAACGATCACGATGTGAATATTAAAATTATGTATTGGATGAAAAATAGCATACAAGTATTTCCGTAAATGGGGATATGCGTGCATGCTTGTATTCGTATGTTGTACCTGTAACTGCGCGTACTCCTCGTGCAGCTCCTCGATCCTATCCTTCAGCAGCTCGAGCTGGTACCCGAGCGCCGCCTTGTCGTTGTCGAGCTGCGCGTTCAGAATCATCGCCTTGCGGAACTTCTCCTCGACTTCCTTTAGCTCGTGCTGCAATTTGGTCACACTTTTATTATTTTTCTAGCCGTGTTTCGATGACATTTTGCATGCGGCGACATATAAGGGAAAATATTATTTTTCTTGCAACTTTTCCACCCCTTCGGGAACGATTTTTCAAAGGAAGGATTGAATTTAGACTATGTTCCGGTTCGGACAGTGTAGTATCTGTCGATGAGTATTAGTTTTGTTAGGTTGATGTGAGCTACTCACTCTAAGGTCCTTGACGCTGAGCACGTCCTCGGAGTCTTCGGAGCTGCGCCGCGGCGAGTGTACGGCGGGACTCAACGTTGCCAGGCGGCTGCCACCACGACGACCCACTGTCTCTATAATCATATATATTCAATATTATTTATAATAAATAAATGATAAAATATTGGGGTATATAAATCAATTATGTGACATAACTATGAGCTAAGTTAGAGGTTTATAAGACCAAAAAAAGATGGTCCAGAAAACTTTCGATTTAATTATTGTATAAAGGATGATATTATGGGTGTAAATGTAATGTAATGTAGTACCATTGTGGGTGGTAAGTATGGTATAATTGTGGGTGGTAGGTATGGTATAATTGTGGGTGGTAGGTATGATATAATTACTAATAGAGATTTATGAATGAAGAGAACATGCTGCCTTTTGAGCGAGTTCGTATAAAGTAATATTTATTCCTCTTATCTCTTAAATTGAAATTAATAAAATTTACGTATATACTGACAACATTTGTTTATACTGCAAAGATACTTGCGAAGTAGTGTACACCACAATTAGTGTTATATATGGTTGTTTTGAAATGCATTCATGGCACGCACCTGCATACATGTCATAGGCTTTGTCTGCGTGGTCCTCCTGCTCACGTTGCTGTCGTTCCAGCTCTCGCATGCGTATCTCCCGCGCCTCCGCACGCGCAGCGCGACGCGCCGCCAGACGCTGCTCCGCCTGTATTTAATGAAATCATCGTCACATATATTACATTAAATAAATATTTTGAAATATATATTTCTTCAATTTATAGACTAAGGGCTACTAAATCAATGTAAGAGACAAAACATAAACAAGAAATATTTAATTAAGAGCGCCACAATTTAATTAAAGTTTTCTTACAATGTTTGTAAACTGAATGCAATTTTAAAAACAAACATCTTTGAAGTTGTAAAGGCGTCATTTTAAACATTTGGTACTTTTCCTCTACGTAAACATTGTATCTATTATTGTTCGTATACAGAAGCACAGAGCTTTCAGCACCAAAGGGGTCCGCCCAGTCTAGACGACACATGAGGTTGATTGGTTACACTGTAATCGTTACAGTGTGACAATGTACAATATTTGTACTGAAACAGTGTTTTTCGATAAAGAGAGATCAAACCAATACTATTATTTACTGATGAAATAATTGAGGACCAAATAATTCCTTTACACATTAAAAATTATATACTTTAAATCAATATAAAGGTGTTTTATTTAAATTATTTAAGTTACCTCTAATTTTTCATTAACTGACGGTATTCACGACAACTTCTTGGTTGCCTAACGATTATATTAGTACTTACCATACAAATAATAAGAAACCATTGCATTACTTAACCGGATGGTATAATATTGACTCAAGGAAATTATTTCTAAAACAGGACAAATCCGTGTACTGACATTGGTATTTATTAGTTTTATTTATCTAGTGAACCGTTATCTAATAGAAAACACGACAGTTTAATCGGTATGATTATATTTTTTCACAAATGAAATATACTTTTATTGTCATAGAAAATAGTATGTAGGTACAGCACTTATGTGTTCGAAAACTATTTATTTATATATAACATCGTTAAGCGGGTTAATGTGCAATGCGATTAACCGATAAGTACTTCAACGAATGTGATAAGGAACGAATAATAATTGTTCATTTGTTGCTGTTACTAATTCTTTTATATTTTAAAGATAAAATGGTACAAAATAGAAACAGTCCTTGAGTCCTGAAGAATGAGGCATGATTTATTTTACTTAAGAAAGAGAAGTAGAAAGAAGAGAAAAGGCAAAAAAAAAAAAGTATATAGTCTTGAAATTGTGTACTAGATGTTGCCAACGGTTTTCTCCTCCACTATTCAACTGAAACTATAAGCCAATTTATAGCAATCCATACATTTTTAGTTATATTGTAATTATAGCTTAAACCAAATTTGTGTTTAAGGAAAAAAAATGTATAAGAATTTACGGAGTGATAAGTATCGTATGTGTTGTCTTAGGGCGACTGATTGTCAAGCGAGTGAGTCAGTCAGTGGTCAGAAATGAAATGGCCTAATTTCAAATTTTTCCATAAAAAAAAATTAAAATGGTCTCACTCCTCAATGGATCTTACTGCTCGACTAATGTAACCAATAACGCGCGCCAGCTAAACTACACCGCACTAGAACGCACAGCAATCTATGAAAAAAAAAATTCAAATCGGTGCAGTCATTACAGAGTTCGATATAGAATGTATGTGACACAACAACACAGAGCATACCTACTCACTCAAAGTAAGCTTAACTAAAACAACACACAATTCCTTAGAAGTGTGTCGAGTAGTTGTATGGTATTGTAATTTTAACCCAAACCATATTGTGTAACTCGTGAAAATAAGATAGTTATTTGAAAACAAAAAGTATCCTATAAGTGAACCAGGTTTATAGTTTTTAAACCACAACAAGAATCATAAAATTCTGTTATCATATCATATAATAATTCTGTTTTATTATATATAGTAGTAGTGCCATATAAACTACTTTTTATCTTTCTTTAAGGCCTTTTTGGATAATAATAATGGTACTATATGTGTTTGTTAGACTATTCTTGAGTTTTCCAGTTCTACAGAACACTTTTCATGTCTAGAAACCAGACTAGTTCGAAGTTAATTCGTCCAGATTTCTTACTCACAGGACATTGTAAGTTAATTAATATATTTTAAGCATTTTATATATTTTTTTTAAATATTCTATATTTATTTTTTTTTATTTATTTATATCTTTTCCACTCAGAATCATAATCAGTGATCACTTGTGTACGTCAACATGGAAATGTCAGGAGGGCCTATTACGATACTAGATTTATCGTAATAAGCCCTTCCGAAAAAGCACTTTCCATCTTAATGTTAAAGCTATGAGGGTTCCAAACGCGTCCTGGTCTGAGAAGAACCACACAACAAACTCAGCCGGATATATTTTTTGTTATTGTGATCACTGTTTCACAAACGTCAAACTTAAATGCAAATTTGGAACAACTAGAACCTTCGCAATCAATCGGAAAAGAAGAATAATGATTTCAGGCAACGAAAATTAAATAATAACAACAGAAAAAATATATCTTAATATATATAAATTACGTGTCACGTTGTTTGTCCGCGATGGACTCCTAAACTACATAACCGATTTTAATCAAATTTGCACACCGTGTGTACTTTGATCCAACTTGAAACATAGGATAACTTACATCTTAATTTTAAGTCACAATATTATTTTATATCAAAATATTGTTATTTCGTTATTGGCCTTGATAAATTTACTTGCATTTTAAATTTTTTTCTTTACTTAGAGTTCGGGGGTTTTTTTAATTTTAATTTTATTTTTTCTAATACCGTAACTTCTTAAATAGTTTACTACAATGTAATAGGTATATCCAAAACCTTAGCAACCACAGCAACGCGTGGCCGAGTCTGCTAGTATATATATAAATCTTCGGCCTGCCACACAACCAGTCACCGCAAGCAGCACCCGTTCACGAGCATAACACAAGAGCCAGCCATCACCCCCTCGCACATATTTGAGGGAGGGAGGCAACCCGACTCCCGATGCTACCGCAAGTAGTGACTTCTAAGGAATCGGTGTGATGCAGAAGGTCGATAAAGCAAAATTAATTTACAACAAAAAACAAATTGCGGAGATTACTAGCTATTCGCAATACAATACAGATTCATTCCCAGGCCATACCGTCGTCGATGTAATCCTTTACACTATAGTAGGATTTTTTTATTAAATTATTTTTAACATATAATTTAAATTTATTTAATGAGAGGCTTAAGGCTTCATTTGGGAGCTTATTATAAAAACGTATACAATTACCCTTAAAGGATTTACCTATTTTATGGAGCCTAGTGCCGGGCATAGCGAGTTTATTTTTATTTCTTGTATTATTTTATGTATATCACAATTTTTCTTGAACTTTGAAATATTTTTATGAACGTAAATTAAGTTTTCATAAATATATTGATTATAAACAGTCATAATTTTAAATTCTTTAAATTTGTTTCTTAAAGAGTCTCTTGGTCTCATATTATAAATTGCGCGAACAGCTCTCTTCTGCAATGTAAATATGGTATCAATGTCGGTCGCATTGTCCCATAAGAGTATACCGTATGACATTAAGCTATGAAAATAACTAAAGTAAACTAATCGAGCAGTTTCCATATTTGTTAATAGACGTATTTTTTTAACCGCGTATGCAGCAGAACTTAGTCTGCTTGACAAATCAAATATATGAGGACCCCATTGCAATTTTTCATCTAAAGTAATGCCCAAGAAAGTAGTAGATTTGACCAAGTCCAAATCCTCATTATTTAATTGTACATTGGTTCTAACATTTTTAACATTTGGTAAACTAAATTTGACACATTTCGTCTTTTTTTTATTGAGCAACAAATTATTGGCGTTAAACCATTGTACAACATCTGAGAGAGCATTGTTTACATCGTCAATAACAGATTGCCGTCTATTAACTTTAAAAGTAAGAGAAGTATCATCAGCAAACAACACTATCCCATGTTTTTCCCTCACTAGGTGAGGTAAGTCATTTATGTAAATGAGAAACAAGAAAGGCCCTAAGATAGAGCCCTGTGGCACACCTATTTTTACCAAAGAACCAGGGGAACGTTTTCCATTTACATCAACTTTTTGAATTCTATCATTAAGATATGAACTAATTAAATCTAGGGACTTATTTTTAACTCCATAATGTTCTAACTTTTTTATAAGGATTTCATGTTGAACGCAGTCAAACGCCTTAGATAGATCACAGAAAATGCCAAGTGCATCCTGTGATCCTTCCCAGGCTTCAAATATGTTTAGTAATAGCTCAACACCAGCATCTGTTGTAGAGCGACCGGCACTGAAACCAAACTGGTTTTTGTGTAAGAGATTGTTTTTACTGAAATATGCTACAAGTTGATTAAGAATTATTTTCTCAAAAATCTTACTAAAAGTGGGTAAGACTGAAATAGGTCTATAGTTACTAGGATCTAATGAACAGCCGGATTTGAATAATGGAGTTATTTTACTTTGTTTCATTAGATCAGGAAATATACCATATTCTAAACAATTATTAAATATTAATGCTAAGTCTGGCGCTACAATGTCAATTATGGACTTAAGTATGTCAACAGAAAACCCCCAAAGATCACTAGTCTTTTTAACGCAAATTGATCTAAATACTTTGATTACTTCTTGAGCATTAACTTTTTCAAACTTAAAACTACTAACACATTGATCTACATTCTCTCTAAGTAAACCCATAGCTGCAGCGGTAGAAGAATTTAAAGATAACGTTGTAATCACTGGAATATTAGTAAAAAAGGTTTCAAAAGCAGTAGCAACCTCGAGGTCAGACGTGACATATTTATTATCTATATTTAATTTAAAGTCGATCCTCTGGGATTTAGCTCTTCCAGTTTCCTCATTAATTATTTTCCAAGTTGTTTTTATTTTATTAATGCTATTTCCTATTTTATTTTGAATATGTTGATTTTTTGCTATTTTACATTGTTTTTTAAAAGATTTGGAAAATAATTTTACCTCATCCCTAAACTCATTACTAGTATTAAACATCAATTCCGCATACATATTATATAATTTTTCTCTATTTTTGTGTAACAAATATATTCAAAGATAACAGAAATAAATAAAAAATAAAGAGGAACAAAATATAATACCCATGTGTGAATCTTTAGGTTTATACAAGAAAAACGAAATTAATTAAGTCAGTAGGAGAAGGTAGAGTGTTAGATAATTTCATTGATGCCTGCGATTCTAATGCTAGTTTTAATATTTAGAATAGTTTAGAGATGACTGACTTGATTTTAACGAAATATAACTAACAATTGTCTCGAAAGATAAGTCACTCAGGTCAATTGAAGCTTTATTTAGTTTTTGACTTTTGCTTATATAGTTACAATACAGAAATAATAATAAGATGAATAAATAGAAAGAATACTACAAAATTATTAATTATCATAATTTAATATTGAGGGTGTGTAGATTTGTTGCGTTTGCTTTAATGGTAAGTAATTTTATGCAATTTTAGAAATATATTTAGTAAAATTTAGCGATGACTTAAAAACATATCCGGTGTGACATAGACGTGGACTCCACATATGGCAAGCAAACGACAATATGGCGTCTGGAGGGTACGATGACATCATCCTAAGTGATTACAATATCAAGGTCGTACAGGCCATTAACCTATTGAAAACATTTTTAAAGACATATCCACTCGTTAGTGAAAGTAATAGTGAAAAATGTGATTTAAAGTAGGTATAACATTCTCAAAATTACAATTATTACAAATAGAGCAGTTTATCTCTAAATATCACATTCGTATTAAAATGAAACATGTTTTTGCATAGCTCACGATAATACAGAATACCTACTTAATAAATTAACATAAATAACTTGATTAACGATTATATACTTTATTGAAATAGAATAGGATTGAAATTTGTATAGTAATATGGACAGCTGAAATCGGTTAACAAGGTCGAATAGTTTACAACCTCAGACCAAAGAATAACATAGGTCAGAAGAAGAATAATTTGCTTAAATTATTTTTAAAATTTACATAAAATAAATCGGTAATGAGACTAAAATAGTAGTTGCTATTGGATATATACATATAATAGATATACATTATACAAATTGTATAACAATAGTTTCTAATTTGTTGTCTGTATGTTTTTTCTCGCGTCAATAATCACGCTATAACCATTCGACGGATAGCTAGGTATTCTACTAGTTTTGCTGTGGAGAAACTAAATAGGTATACCGTTTGATTAGTTTTTCTATATGATAAGAGTTGGCTCATTGCTTGTGGTGGAAAAGCTAATAAATGAGATCGCAAATAACTAAAAAAATATGCAAGTTAAAAAAACAAGCTCATTAAATATTTTTTTACTTTTAATATAGATTGATTAAATTAATTAGAGATTTATTAAACTAATTATTAAAAAATATATTGATTATTTATTTACTGAAATAACAAAATAAAATGAAAACTAAATCAAATACTTCTATCTTGCATTAAAAAATTCATGGATTTGTTTTATGTATTTAATTATTGTTTAATATAATATTATTTACTTGGATATATTTAATCTTCCCTGATTTATTTTCACTTTTTTGTCCCACTAAGTAATCAATTAGTTATATACCTACATAGTTGGATGGTTTCGAAAACTATTAACATTTTACACATCACGTCTTTACAATTAAGTTGTTTCTAAGAAACCGTGACGAGACTGTCTTCAAACATTTATAAAATACCATATATTCAGAGATATGTTACACTAAACATGTAAGTTATCTCAATGTATATAGTTATAAATATTTAGAATATTACAAATTTTACCCGATAGTGGATATTTTTTATAAATATTTTGTAGCAGAGTGATAGTAGGCGGAAAATATGTGGTTAATATCGTAATTATCAAATAAATGAATGCGAGGCCGTCGAGGGTCGTCTGTAATAAAAAATATAAATAGCCAACCTGTGTCCTCCCATAACTCCCATAGTGCCTCATGAAATTTAATAAAACAGCAGTAGACTATCAATTGCAATTTTCAAAAAACGGAGATTACAATAAGTCGTCTCTTTTTTTGTAACGTAAAAAATGTCTTTGAGTAGATTTTGTTTCAAGGTAAACCATTGATAACATATTAAAGGTCAGAAGATAATAACATAAAGAAGTTAACGAAATCTGTAGCATAATTCCTTAGTCACAAAATAATATACATAATTGATGTAGCATCAATGTAAGATCAATCTAAAATTACATTATAACAATGGTTTAAGAATCCAATCTACAATCTTAGGTGGTTTCATATAACCTCATTTAACAGGTTGCGGTTATATGCGCTGATAACTCGATAAACTGATTGCAATTTTAATCTTTTGTAGTAGTGGATGAGAATCGATTAACCAATCGAATATAAACTATTATGTTTAGAAATCAGATATTAGTACTTATATAGATAGTTACTGATTTCTTAATACATACTTCATTACAAAAAGTAAGTACTTGATTGAGCGTGCAAATTTGAGACTATAGACTTTTATAGTGTGCGTGTATTATATGTGTGTACAGTAGTACACTACTTAGCACAGTGATATCTGCTTCAACTTTGTAAGTGTTTATACAACCTAAAGTAAGAAGTAAGGGTATAACATGTAGCTGATAATGATGAATAATCAAGATAACACGCTGATTCTAATGTTAGAAAATGTAGTCTAGGAAATGAAATCGTTAGCGTATTGGAAATAATGTAAACTGACTCTACCGAACATCTCCATTTTTCTTGAAAGTATTTAGACACGCCAGTAATAAGTTCTATTAAATCATGTTCGTAATAAGGCCACTAATTATGTTAGCACGCCATCAGATACAGTTACACGTGTAATTCAAAGTAAAATGGACCTTAAGGAAACTAAATTACTTACATAAAGTAGAATTAATTTAGCCGTGATGCGAATAATGAAATCCGGGGATGACATAATGACCGCCAAGGTTGCACAAGTGCTACCAGCTGATGCCACAAGCACACTGACACTTGGACAATTGTATATTGTAATAATTCATAATATATATACAATTCACGTAACTTAACAAGTTATATGTCGGATTTATTGGAACGGTGAAGTTATCTAACTTAAATGTTACAAGTGTTTCTATAGATCATAATCGTGACAAATAATATAATCACGAGCTATAAAACCCGGTGAGACACCAGACACCGTACTAGAGACACATTCCTAAACCCATACGTAAACAGTGTCTTAAAAATTGGACACTTATGAATAACTCAAACACCGTTCATATAAGATAATGTCAGACTGGCCTTCGACAGTAAAATTGGTAAATCTCGTGATAAGATAAAAAAAACCTTGCCTAAATTATTTACTATCGGATTTTACAAGATGTAGTTCACCGATATAAAAAAAAAACGTATTTCCTTATGTCTATACATTTCACAATTGTTAGTCATAACATGAGTAAGGGAGAAAATAAGGTTTAACAGTAAATAAAAAATGGTATTTAGAAGAGGTCAGAGCTATTTTAACGCTTTAAAGGAAAAGCCGGTATAGTTTACTTATACGTACATGATTGTGTTGATCTCCGAGAATTCCCACGATTGATCCATTGTTGTCACTTGGATCTTTGCATAAATCCGACAGTCCGAAATTTTCGCCATTTGTCTCATTACACTCATTGAATTTAAAACCATTAATTTCTTCACTATTAGTACCGTTCATATTTTCTATTTGATCGATCACTTCTAAACTATTTTCAATGTCATCACTTGAGAATTTCTTTTCTATAACATTTGTATTCATAGTTTCATTGATATTTGAATTAGAATGGGTGTCACGATCTACCTCATCATCCGTATCACCAAAATCCGCATCTGTAAACTCATCACCGTTCTCATCATCACTATTTTCGGGGGTCACTTGCGCCGATCGCACACCCATGGCTAATCGCATTGTGATTTCCACAATTGTTACTCGTTCTGGGAAACCAATTCAATTCGAATAACCGTGCAGTTTTTTGTCCAATAACATTTGCAATAAATTACACAAGTTTATATAACGTTATAGTCACTTGAATAGAAAGGAAGGACGCAATTTTTGCCTCGCGTTCCTCCAAATGCACTTCGAAACGAATCGCGATAAAAAATTTAATCTTATCGATATTACCTACCCATTCGAGGATTGCCTCTCTACAAGTATTCTTTGTTACAATAAACAATACAATAACAAATAGATAACAAGGCGTCACCCATCTGAAGAGTCACTTTATATTTGTTTGTAAGCATCCTTGTGTTGATAAACACTAGCTATTCATCAAAGTTTTAATCCTCTTTTTCTTACGGTTTGATTTAATAAAAACAAGTCAAATTTAATAGAGAGAGGGGCACGTGCGCCCGCGCCGGTGTCGGTGATAAACTGTCATTTGTAAGCAGTGCGTTACACCGCTACCATCTTTGTGCTATCGCTTTCATAATCACCACGGCAATTCCTTAATCCAAAACCAGTACGGCCAGCGGATATATGGTATTGCGCATGCGCGTAGCTAAGGCGCATGACTTTGAAATCCTAAGAAATGTATAATCATGAAATATTAAGGAACCTCAGCTAAGTAAGTATTCAATTAATTATCCTATTTATTTCAACATACTTTGTTTACGGTACTACAAACTTCGACACAATAAAATATATTAACAAACGGAAATAATATTCATTTCACTCTTGTAATAAGATGTAAAAATCTTTCAATATAAGATAATAAAAAAAAAGGAAGTAATCCATCCATCGGTGTGCACTAAGCCTAATATCCTGAATCTTCTGGTGAATCACAGCACGTCTGCACCCGCACGCTAACTTCCCGCCCGCGACATTCGCTCATGATTAATAGGGCATTGTTTTAATCTGAACTAACCTTTGTGTTCGAGGAAATGCATCATTTGCCACAGTTAAATTGTAAGCTAATAGCTGTATGAATATATGAATTAAATATAATAAGTAGTTTTCATTAGTATATTCTAATTCCGACATTTCATAATAAATCTAATTATGTGGTTTAACAAGTTAATGATGACTACAGCAGCATTAAAATAATTAACTTGCGCAAGAGTAACGAGTATCGTAATCAAAAGTTACGTTGTTTACGGAAACGTGTCTTACTTGTGTTAAACAGAGTTTTCTCTGTTTTTTTTTATGTATTTAATTTTACAAAATAGAAACATGGCACGTATCCGATAAATTTTATTTTAGTATTAACAAATTGTGTCAATGACAAAATAAATATCAAATATGTATATTGAAATACATTTTTATTATTGTACTATATTATGGATCTACTATTTTTTGCCACTACTTTACAAAGTTCTTCTCCAATATCCTTAACCATTTAAAACCGTGATACTAGAGTCTGACGTTTCATGAGTGCAAAATATGTATGTATGTCTGTATCAGGAAACTTTGTTTTTAATCTTTGTATTGGATGAAATTTGATTAATCAATTTTAATTTTATATTTTTAGATTGTTTATATCAGCTTGATTTAAACATATTTATTTACATATTATATTTATTACAATTTAATGCTGAAATTTTGTTTTTATCACACGTCCCAATGATTTAACATTTTGCACATCTATCAATTCGAATTAAAAATAACAAAAAATAATAGGTTATTAAATATGTATTGAGATGCGACCGTAAGTATATCAATTCCTTAAAAGACATTGCTTAGCGAATATCTTAAATTTAAAACGTTTAAATTATAAATAGTCCGCAAAGCTCTTATTTGTAAAATAAATCTAAAATTAATTTCGGCAGCACTGCCCCATAGTAAAATACCGTAAGACCAGACCATAACCGGCACAACAAATCCAGATCATATATACCTATTTATTTTATGATATCGATAAACATAGATGTATATACATATATATAAATTAATTATCATCATGTCATATACAATGGTTTTTTATTGTAATCGATTGTATTATGATATTAACTGTAACTATATAACAATATTTAAAAATCAAAAGGTTTAACACAAACTGAAACACTTAAACTAAATTCATAATTGAAACCATTCAAGGACAAGGATATGTAAATATAAATATAATATTGATTAGCCAAAAAGCACTTTAATGCTTTAGATTAAACACTAAATTACACTGAAGTTTTGAGACGACATAAATAAACAATACAAACGAGTTAAAACTGAACTAATCAGAAGGAAACTGTTAGAACGGATAATTTGTTTAGTTACAATTATATCAGGAACACCACAATACATTTTTAACATTATCATATATATTTATATCCCATATTGTATTAGTAGAGGATACCATATTTATGATAAAATATATATTTTATGTGTTGATTTCTTTTGTGTTTTTTTTTAGTTTTTTTCTCTCATGTATAAATGTTTGGTTTATACACATATTACAATATATTTGATATGACAATTAAAACTAGATGCAGTTCTGTTTAACGTACTATTATGTACAAAAAAGTATGTCTTGGACAGACGCCAATCAAGAAGAGAACGTAAAGAATCACTGACAGCTTATTTATACGTTATATTTGTAATTTATTTGATATAGTAGGTAATAAATATTATGATTTCGACCTTAATAATATAAAATGGGAAATTAATTTCCCACTTATTTTAGTGATTTTTAATGACGGTAAAATATTTAAGATAACGTAATGTAGTTTAGATTTATAGTTTACCATATACATATATTGAATTGATAAATGAGTGCATTCCACAGTGAACTAATAAATCATATATGTAAATAACATATCCTGTACAGAAAATATATTACAGGAAGTTCAATAAGATATAAAACTATACAAATTAAATACTTCGCTGACTTCATAGTCAACGACCAAATTGGAATATACGAATTTAACTGCAACTGGTATATACATATAAATATGTATATATAATAAAAAAGGCTTTAACATTAGCCCTGTTAGCAGATGCATTTTTGATACCTTTAAAGAGTTTTTTTTAATATTGCTCCCCGTGGTTAATGACGTCACAGGGATCCCGACCGGTACAAAACGTAAACCAGTTACGTTCCGAACAGCTGACGGTTTCTCTACTACTCTAACGGTGATGCTTTTAATCATTGCTTTTATATTACATACCTAATAAAATATAGAGAACAATGAAATCTCATTAATTTTGTTTTACAACACTGGTGGCTTCATTTAGTACAACATTTTATAAAATGATAATACTCACAAAATCTTGTGTAACATAATATATTAAAAAAAATACGTAAATCCACAATTAGGTATTTTCAATTAATTCCGTGACGAATATAACAAAACCATGTTGAGATTAGTATAATAACGACACTAGTATAACATAATGTGCTAAGGAATGAACCGGTTTCGTCCAGAGAGTATATCACCGCTCTGAATCACAAACACCACTGTCCGAGTATGAGTAGAGATGTCCCTCTAAAACGCGATCCTAACCACTGGTAACAACCCAGTGATCGAGTACGATTAACTGTGAGATGCAACGGGACCTGCGGCCGGTGTACGTAAATACCGCGACATTTACGCGCACGTGAGATGAAGTTTCGTAAGAGGGTAATGATCGATGTTTGATCTAGATACATACACAATGCATGAGTGCGCTTTGTCCTTATTTGTAATCTACACATTACTGTAGTGCGCGTAATGGCTGATTGTGAGGGTTAGTTTTGTACGCAAAGTATGTAACTGTTGCTTAGATAATAGCCACTATGACAGATGTTCTTTGATAATGTTTGTTGACATGATTGATGATTTTAATGTCATATTACAAAGTTTTTTGTTAATTATTGGCAGCGTCTACATATGACAGATATTGGTCTATTTATATCTGCGTGACAGTCTCCGATACACAATCTCTTCCTATATTTGGAAATCGACAAGCAAGTTTGACAACATTGCTTCGTAGAAATCGTCAGTAATTACAAATTACAAGTATCTACGAATATCTCGCCCCATGTTTCTTTTAAACTATATAAAAAAACTTAAAAAAAAACAACTCGTTTTATATATAAAGCTTTACTTTTATATACTTAGACAGTAGTCTGTACATACAAACAGCTTATTTCATTACATTTACTAACACTAATTTTAAGGTTTCAAGCTATTATACTTGATACCATATATAAATAAAAGCGCTGAAGGATCCGCATCGTAGATTAAGGTAGAGAAGCAGTAAGTACCTATATATTTATTATTAGAAATATATAAAACTGAAATAAATTAAATATGTATAATCCTTATACGTATATAGCTTCTGACACCATACATACATGTTTAAGGATATGTATTTTCAAACATTGATATCATATTAGATTTTTTTACCTCAGCTCCATTTGGATATCAAAATGAACTGGAAAATCTTTGAAAATATGAAAAATGCCCAATTAATATTAATCCTTTATTTTAAGCCGATATTGTTCACCTCATTAAAAAAACCTGATTGATCTTATCTTATTGAAAGTTCAATATTTAATATTTCAGACACAATAAAACTGTATGCATTCTTGGAAAGCCTATCTGTAGTTAAATTACCTTCGTTTGTTTTACTTTTGCGCATCCTGCCCGTACCCATTCACACTTGCATATTACATATTATGTCGCATACTTGCATATGTCACATACTGTCAAGCGGCTTGTTCCCTTAGGCAATTGAAATTCGAGACAAACTGCGTTCCTTGTGAATTATTAATTTTTCTGACAACTCAGGAACTATTTTAAAAAGGTGACAAATGCCATATGACAGACATCTATCTACATCTCTTCTTTCGATGAACATGACTATTTACAAAATATTCGAAACTTCGTATTAAATATAAAATTTCAATCAGAATATATGATTTAAACGCTTTAAAAATAGTTTTATTTCAATGAGTGCCTGTCGTATCTGTACAACTCAAACTCTATCTATATTAATCTCCACGGATAATTTATGTACTCGCATATCTGTCCTATTACTCAAGCTTATAAAATTATCACTTAAATTTAGAATGCGCTGGCGCATGCACTTTAGGCATGCCGAGATTACACTGAATATATATTTTTTAATATTACCAAGGAATATATTAATTATATAATATAAAAAAGCGTACCTATATGGTCGGTTTTATTCATGTGTGTAATTATGGTTAATCCATTTAATACATAATTTTATTTTAATAATATTGGTTTTTTTTTTCAGCGTAACATTAAAATAATTTTAAGACTACAAAATACAGAGAAAAAGTACTTAGTACATTCACGTTCATATACTCATTTAATGTTAAAAATAGTTAATGTATTTACAAATTTAGAATTAATGATTCAAACAGATGCATGACCACTGACCATGGAGTCATGACCTTAAAGGCATCTTATAAAGAAAATAATAATTATTATTTACAATGTATGCATTAAAATGTAGCTCGTATAATTATAGAAGAGCTCGCAACCGGAATTTGTACCTCATTACGCAATTCACGAAATGCAATAGAATAATTCGTTGCCAAACCTAGTTACTGAAAGCTATACAATTATATTCCAACATGCAAACAATGAAACTAACACAGTACGGCTAAATAAGAAATTTTCGTAAGACCTGTAGCTTTTATAGTGGTGTATCGCATCTAAAATACACATTTTAAAGTAGGTACCATAACTAATTATCATTTTACCTTTTAAAAGATAACAGAACCATATTTACGAAGTATGTTAAAAGTAACACTAATTGCTGTACTTTTCGAAAATGTTGATTAATATTATGTGTTAACATAATTGTGAAAAGTAGATTTTCTCAATAGTCTGGCCTCGAGACGACTGCATTTCAATACCGTTAAATATAGGTAGGTACTAAAGCCAGAAGTCATAATAAATTGCAATTAAAATTTGGTCTATACTCTATGCTTAAGTAATGAGAACTCTTCGTTAAAGCACTTAACATATACCTATATCATGGACCTGAATCATTCGTTCTTAACACAAAATTTGAATGTTTTAATCTAAATTTTCTTTTAAAACCAGTTACAAATAAAATACTTTCCTTTAGAAAATTTTGTACAATAATAATAAAATATTACATAACGTAAGCATTACTCGATCTTTACACTCCGGATATCTACAAAGTGACTGTCTGTGTGTAGTGTCGCGTGTTTTGTTATGTAAATTAACTTTCTATGCGATGATTTTGCAAACAGTTAAAGAAGAGTTCAAGGACCTTTAATTAATGCAATAAATAATTTTAATATGTATTTTTTTACTATTTGCTAACTATTCCATTGTTTTCTTATTAACCCCTCATAATATAAGTTTAGACTAGAAGTGTTATACTTATAGCTTAATGATCATTTAGTCTTTATAATTAACTTTCACATAATTAAGTTAATCATATTTAATTAATTTAATAAGATGGGTATTTTTGTAATTTTAACAGAGTTTACACAAGCTGACACGTAATAAAGTAAAAATCTCTATTATTCAAGTCGTAGATACTGTCCTCAAATTGGTATTATCGTGTAAGAAATTCTGTTACGCTAAAGGAATATCGGGCATTTATGCTTCCTACTTACAACTTTAGGCCTCACGTGGCACACTATAGAACGCGACGAGTCTTCATCACTGGAGCTCTCTAAACAGTCAGAGAGGGAAGGTGACCTACGTTGGGGCCATTTCACCGATTTCTCAGAGCAGGGACTCTGTAGGGTCAGCGGTAAAGACAACCAGGGACCTTGCCCTCTCCACCATGACACTAGCGCCGGTGCCACGCCAACAACCATCGCCAACCCCAACTTCACCATTGTAACCAATTTAATACACCAAAAGTTCCATAATTCACAACTCACAGAGCACTATCGCCGGCGGAGCATGGCTCGTAAATAAAAACGCGGCTATTTTCGATCAATGCAGTCCCACACTGTCATTCGTGTCACTGAAACCTGCACGCTAAGGAATATCCATCAACGTGATGCTAAGCACGTGTGAGTTAATAAATCACGCACGAACGGTAATAAACTCAATCTAAGAATTCATAACATTTCCGATGCGACAATTCGTATTAATAACATTTAAAACCCTTTAAAGCAGTGAATAACAGAATAAGGGACTGCAGAGGTATAGCAGAGAACGGTTTCTCTCGCGCTCGCAGACAGTCAAGTGGCGGTCGTTGACGCTGGAACCCCCTCCCGGCTGAGCCCCTCTCCAGCCGCCCGCCCACGGAACCACCCCGCTATGTAATGCTGAAAATTGCTGTAGAATATGTATAAACTGCATTAAATCTATTTATTTTTAGTTTTGTTACCTGATTTCATCTACAACGCAATCTGCTGCTTTATCTAGGTCAAATGAGAACGGAACAGTCGCTTGGATAAACAAACTGTAAACTTTTTATAACGGTTTCTCACAGGGAGTCTGAAATCATGTGGACAGATTTTCGGAGATTATTTAGTAGAAAACCTATAACGAAAGAACGTACGTAGGTAGGAGAGGCCTTTAAGCAAACCTGTTATGAACCGGATTTAATTTCTCTCCATATATTATCGAATTAAAATTAAATACGGACTATCTGATGAGTTTATTATCTTTGCATGTAAATATCAAGTAAGGCGCAGTTGCATCTGGGGGTGAGTGTGGGAGGCTCCCATTCCACAAAGCTTCAAAGTTGCTGACGTCCTTGTACTCTATTGTTAGTTGAACTCTATTCAATAAATATATTGTGTTTTAATTAATTTAAATAAATTATTATTCTTTGATTCCATAAGGTTAACTTCTTTAAATGTATAGATTTGCGAACTAAAAATATACTACATATAACAATTGCATTTCTTTTCTGTAATGACTTAGATCGTTTACAAATTGAGTATAATACAATTTATTTAATATAAAAATAAATGTATTTAAATATAGGTTGCAAAGTTGCATCAGTATTTCAATAGAGGCTGCAAAGTTGCATCAGCCATCTCCCTGCCCACCCCCGGGTGGAACAGACCGATCGATGTCTGACGTCAGAGCCTCGACGAGACACGGACTACCAGTGTTTACTATAGTATTATTTATTTAATATACGTGTAATGGGTTGTGAAAGGCTATTTATAATAAACCAAAGAAATATAACAACCAAAAAAGTGCAAATATATAAAAATATTACTTAAAAATAACATTTTAAGAAGTAATATGTTTTTGTACATTATAAAACACATTATAAAATATATTTCTACAGCATTACTAAACTTTTTAAACTATCTATTCTTGTCCAAAGCCACAATGGTATTCTCTCTTTTTTAGGGTTCCGTACCCAAAGGGTAAAAAACGGAACCCTATTACTAAGACTCCGATGTCCGTCCGTCCGTCCGTCTGTCTGTCACGAGGCTGTATCTCATGAACCGTTATAGCTAGAGAGTTGAAATTTTCACAGATGATGTATTTCTGTTGCCGCTATAACAACAAATACTAAAAACTAGAATAATATAATTATTTAAGGGGGCTCCCATACAACAAACGTGATTTTTTTTTGTTTGTCTATATGTCATGAACTTTTATAGCTATTGTCATAATCATTTTTCACTTAATTTAGCAACATCTTTTTTCTGTTTTTGAGAAACTTTATTTTAAACAGGACTCAAAAACTTTCGCCATTTCATAAATAAACCAGGACTTTTAAAACTGGTTTTTAAATTGGCGTTTGACTTCTGGGTGAGAGAAATAACCCTATAAGTGAACGAAAAGGCTGTTTCTGTTTATATCTAAATCGCATTTTCTTGTTAAGATAATGATTACATAATTATATTTAGTGTACATAATCTTATCTACATTTAAGTAGTTTACTCAGGCCAGATAACAATGTGCTTTTTCTATATATCTTTTAACTTCTTCACAAAATTTACTAAATAATCAGGATGAGTTAAAGATTTTAATTTACTTGATTCATTATATAGCATTTCGAATTGCGCCGAAATATTGTAAATGTAACAAAATAAAAACGTAATCACTATTCCGTAAATAATAATATATTATAGTATTACTGGCATTAGTTGAAAATCTAAGATATTTTTAATATCGTCAACCCATACAAATATACAAGACAATATCAGACTCATTTTTAGGTCAATGTAGTGGGGATTTAACCCTACTTATTGATTGACTCCGGGACGTTCACTCGTTTCGATAAAAAAACTGGAGCATCTCTTCATTATGGTATACGACATTTCTACGCATTTATAATTTGCTTATATTTGGTCTTACATTTCAAAAATATCTAGAGTGTTTAAGATTTGCAAGATTCAAATTAAATTTGTATTCCTAAACATATCATCATAAATTAATCTTTAGTAGGACTTATACAATGAGATGAATCTTAAAATAATAATTATACATACGAATAAAAATCTTTAATCTCTATTTCTTAAGATGTGCTTTCTAAAAATAAGTGATAATTGATCTTTCTTTTAAATAATTGCACATGTAGGGTTGTCACTTGCCAATCATACTTTATAATAAAGTACTATACTTTATTATGGTTAATTATTTACTTAACTATTTAACGTATAAGTTAGGACAGACGATGGAAACGAATTTATAATTGCTGAACGAAATGTATCAAAGATGTCATTCAGTCGGTCACATATTAATGTGAATGTGTCATCACCCGAAATATGTCATAAAATTATCGGTATATTTCACTTTTTATTGATAGGAGCTTAAATTATATGAATAATGGTTTGATTTCAGACTTCTTAACATGTCCTTGATATTAAATTTTAACATTTTGAAATGTTAATAAATTTAATTAGAAACAAATGGTTTATTTATATAAATTTCAATTTTGATTGTCAAACAAGCTTTGGAAAAATAGTAAAAAATATAATAGTAAAAAAATTATCGCTGGTGCTAAAAGCACACAAAAATACATTTTTAGGGCAATGTAAGCATTAATTATTTTTTTTTTCCTACTCAAACATATAAATACCGATAATAAATAATTATTATCGGTAATTGTTAAATTGTTGAGCTACAGTACCTATGTTAATTTATGTTAAGAAACCTTCGCTTACTTTGTTTCGTGTTTAATTTTAAACTCTAAATGTTACTCGAAACATCTTTATAGCATTGAGCCAGTTTAAGTTTAGAAATGTCTACAATAAAACTAATTAATGTTATGGCAAACGATTACCAACAATGCACTAAAACCAACATAATGGTTAGACAGGTATTCGTAAATAACCAAGGGCCGGGATAGCTATTTTGATTTGTCGTTTTGTTGCGAACGGGACTGTGAGCCTGATGGTAACATGCATAAATAGATTAAGAGAGCATCTGCTAAGGTTGTCGATGATTAAGTGTTTATTATTTTTAAAATTAGGGTTGACACAGAACCCAATCATATTGGGGGGCCGTCGCCGGGAACCTCCTCGTGTGCCCGTCTGTTTCCCTTGTTGCTCGGATTCGTCCGGTGGCATCGGAAGCGGTACGGGCCGGTGCTCCCTGGGCAACAACGGTTAATGTGATCCTTCGGGTTTGCATTAGCCGTTGGCTAATACTCGGCGCGGTGGGGGTCGGCCATGGGGGTTTGTGCCCGGTTCATGGCTGGCTGGCGGGCAGGCTGCCTTTCAGGGTGGTCTGTCTGCGGGGGGGCTAGGGCCTCTTTCCATCGTTTGATCACGTTGGAAAGTTGGCCTGGGCGTTGAGGGTGGGAGGGCGCAGGCCCTCTTTGCCGGGGTTGGCTGCGGAATTACTCCTGGTACTTCTCTGATAGCAGAGTGGACTGTGGAGTGGTTCCGCGGCTGTGTGGGGGGGATCCGCGATTAGGGTCTGGACCTCTTTCCACCAAGCACTTTAGAGAGGGTGCTTGGTGGGGAGACGGTCCGAGACGTTGCCTGGATTAATCGTTGCCGAGCGCAACGCCACGGTTGCCCTTGGTGATGGTTGGTCTGGGCGTGGTGGGTTCCCGACTTATGCCTTTTTCTTGCTGGTCTCGGCTGATCACCGTGGCCGGCGGTAAAGGCCTGTCGGGTTCGACGTTGGGCCCCCTACGTGAGCGGACTCACGTTCGACTCCAGTGTGTTGCAGTGAGGCTGTCTGCGCATCACTGGGTCTTATGGGAGTGTGCTCTTCCAGGGGGTCTGACCGGTGGTCTCCTCTCGGGGAGATAACCGGCGGCGGAGCTGGACACGGTCAATGGTCGAGTCGGTCTGTCCAACTGGCTCGATTCTGAGACTGAGTCCAGCTAGAAGGGGGTCCCGGCCCCCTTCAGAGGCAGCAGGCTTGGGTGGGGGGAAGGGGATCCCTCCACGATCTATCAAGCCTGCGAAAAAGGGATGGGTGCTCCTCGTTGCGGGGTGCCCTCTCCGTGGATCACGTCGGGGCATCGCGGTGAGTGCGAAAGCGATCCCGTGGTGTCCCATTATGACGGCGGCGGCAACCGTCAGGTTTAGTGAGTAGGAGTCTCACATAACCACCTCCATCATCCCCTTGATGGAGGTGTGTATCCATGAGGATTCCTGACGTTAAAAAAAAAAAAAAAAAAAAAAAAAAAAAAAAAAAAAAAAAGAACCCAATCATATTATAATTTAATTATTAATGATGTCTTAAAAATATAAGGTGCATTAATATTAAATATAAAAATTATATTATTTGGCATTTCCGTATAATAATAATTGAGACACGTATTATAATCAAGCTACGTACCGGTACCTCAATGTCTCGATGAGGACGCGTGAAGGTGCATGTAGCATGCGGATGTTTATTTCTATCTAGTCTCGTTTCACGTTAATAAGTACATTGCACACTGGTATGACGACTCAACCAAAATATTATTTTAAAATTGTAATTAATTTATTTTATTTTTAATTAAACAAATTAATATATTTTTTTTGCGCCTACGTACAAAACAATTTATATAATCAATTAATATACATATAATAAAAGAATATATATATTTTTTTTTTTTTTGTCCACGATATGCTATTTTGGTTTTAAACCATCTAAAATATGGAGTTTTTACCAAATAAGAGTATGTAACCTTGCGTTGTTTAACTAGTATTCCATATTGAATTGATTACACGTATTTGTAATAAAGATTGGTTTATAATGTTGGAATGACATACTTTTTAAATTAGTAAATAAGTATATAACTAGTAAGTAAGAACAGAATTTAGAAAACTAAATGGGGATAGTTATTAGTTAAAATTGCCTTTTTATAGATTGTTTATAGTGTACGTAATGTAATCTATAAATATAATAAAATAGTCACTGATCCATTTCTGTACATGGAAAATAATAATAAAAACATCATAAGCATTATAAGGGCAAGAGAACCCAAAACAATGGTGTTTCAGTTTGTCTGTATGTCTGTATGTTTGTGCACGCTAATCTCAAAAAAGGCTTAACCAATTTGAATGCAGTTTTCAGGAAGTTATTATCACAGTCTTCACTTAACATTTAGTGTTTATTTTATCTAAATCGGTTAAGAAATAAAAAAGTTATGTCAATTTATGTCAATCACGTAATAGGTACTATGCAAATCTTACTCTATACATGTAATAAACCTGTAGAGGAGTAGTCTTTTGTACATTGAAACTATTTAAAAAAATATACCAGGATGTGAAGTGATAACTAACAGAATCCATTTTCAATACTTTAAAAATCTTTGTCTGTTTACATCAATAAATGTAATTTAATAATATCAATAAATCGAAAATACTAAATTATTATCTACACATTATAATATAATCATTGCACATTTCCTCTGTACATTTTAGATATTTTATGTATGTGTATTTTGAATAAAAAATCGGTACTTATACATTTTTGCTCTTTTTGTTTATCTGGTGTACATCAATAAATGTAATTTAATAATATCAATAGATCGAAAATACTAAATTATTATCTACACAGTATAATATATTCATTGCACATTTCGTCTGTAGGCAGAAAGTGTTATATTTTCCCCGTGTACATTAACAACGCACGTGTATAGCTCATTATAAACTGAATCGACTTGCGGCTCGGAACAGGTGAGTTCTGCTCCTGAGTTTGTCCCCCTTTTGCCCCTTATATAAATAATATTATTTATGTTTGTATTCCATTTTGATTATTTATTTCCTGTGATAGAATAAAGTAAAAATCAGAATCATATGTACCAAATGAAAGTAATAAGTTATTTTATCTATTTTTGTAATTGAAAATCTAGGTCGACCAATGGCAATTTCTCAGAACACAATCTTTTGCAACGTTTATCTTATCATAAATGATAACTTTATATGACTTCAAATGTGATTAAATAATCACAAGTAACATTCTTCTTATAAATTTCATTCAAGTTAGTAAATTTTAAATGTAATTATGTATACAGTTCATTTAAATAATAATGCATTCCTCATAGATCCAATGTAAGTCACAATTATATTTATGTTATATTTTAGTTATTTTCCTGTTTTGTAACCAATCATAATAAGCTTTGTGGAATATATACAATATTTTTGGATTTGTATCATTTTCCTAAATTATTTGCGGCGCCTTTTAAAATGTATGCTTGGTAAAGGATAAAAACAACCCAACTAGTAATTTTTAGCATTCAAATAATTGAGTTTATTTTTCAATTGTTAACTGGGTTACCTCAACCTCGTCACGTATTTTAGTAAATATACCTAAAACCAACCTCTCTGGCTATCTGGTCAAGTGCCTGCTCCTCAGCGGTGGCCTTGGTCTGAGTTCGTTGGCGTCGCGACGGGTCCATCTTGACTGTCGCTGCACTGGCTGTTAAAATTCATACTTATTAAGATCACATTACATATTAATTTGACTCCATATCATAGTTTATGACTCCCTAGTCTGTATAATATGAATACACTGTGATTAGTGGTTTTAAGTAACACACTTTTAAACATTTCAATACCTATTGAAAAATTACATATAAAATGTGAATGAAAAACTAATCCAGACTAATTACTTCATAATAGATGTATTAATATTTTACTTATTTCTTTAAAATTTATATATACAATGTTATACATATATTATTTGTTATCTAAATCTTAACTAATATTATAAAGAGGTAATATTGTTTTGTTTGTTTGTTTGTTTGTAATGAATAGGCTCAATAAATACTGGACCGATTTTAAAAATTCTTTAACCATTATGAATGTACATCTTTCCAAAGTAACATAGGCTATATTTTATTTTGAAAAAAATAAGGATCCTTGCGAAAACTTCAATAACATAAACCACCGTCGATAAAAATCACTATTGAAATACCTTAAATCATGATGATGATGGAGCAAAATAATGTACTACGATTTTGTAGACCACATTTTTATCTACAGAAAAGTCCACAGTATATAATATATCCTATATTTAAGTATTATAGTTGCGCCAATATAAAAACTTTTATAGTTTAACAAACTATTTAAATCAGCAATTGAAAATAAGACGCTATATAAATACATATTTTTTGCACTTGGTTTTATCTGTGATATAACCTAAGTTGTCCAGGGATTACATAATTGCCATAGGAGCTCTTGATCAGTCCGCAGTTTTATTTATACACTTCATAAACACTTTAAAAGATGTCACGAGGCGCAGGTATATAATACATTTAATGTCATTTTTACAGTACATGTGGACGGAGTCGCGGGGGCAACAGCTAGTATTAAATTTAATATATATATATATTTAATATAACCAATAATATATGTATAATATATTTTACATTAATACATGAATGTATTATATTAAAAAATATGATTAAAAATACTTCAAGGATTTTAAAACAACTATGAAATTAAAATGTAATCTTATCATATATTAATAATAGTATAGAAAACATAATTCCTAAAGTTATTATCAAAACAAATAGGATGTTATTAAGATATCTGGCAATTACAAGCATGAGACAAATTTGTAAACTTAATTAACTTTGAACTTACATTAGATAAAACAACCAACCCTGAGCAGAAGCAGAAATAATATGAGTGAAGTTAAATTATGAATATGTGTATTTTAAAATACTATTTTCGTAGGTTATTTTAAAAGCTGACTTCTAGTATTAAAACAAGTAAGCCATAAAATCAATGAAAAGATCATTGGAGTCACATTTAAAAAAACTTGTATGGCATCTCCCATACATAGCCAAGAAGGCTAGTTCACATGCAACCTTAATGCTCAAATAAATACCAACAACTTAACATACAAACAACAATTTGCATACTTATAAGTTAAAACCACTTACAATCACCTTGCATATTTACCATCACTGCAAAAAAGTGTTATTGTTTTGATATCTGATTAAATTAAAAATCTTTTTAACTAACACTGTACAGAACTGGAGATAAACTAATGCTAGTGCTTTCTAATCCTTAGATCTTAAAGACATTAACATATTTATGTGGGACAAGCCATCTACCTAACCTAGAGGGTTCGCTGTGCTTTCCCGCGTGGATGTTTTCATAAAACATTATTAGAATTATAATACTAGTAGAAAACGGGTGGGCACAAAGCCAACATATTTTTAATGGCAGTCACTACAATGACATCATACTTACGGGGACAATTTACAGATGTAAACACATCACTTCTACGGCCACAGCAACTTTTTTTAATTCACTTATTCTAGATACGTACACTTTTTCGGAAATTGAAATAAACAGTAAATTATACTAATAAAAAACGGCGAATTAGGATAATATGGGCACACTAAATCACTGCCTACACGATTTCTATCGGTTGTTGAGTCAATAATCAGTTTCCTTTAGAATATGAGCAGTTTTTTGGCACCACAATTAAAAATTAAATTTGTAAATACTTAATAAATAAGTTTTTATTTGAAATGAAACTATTTGTACTAAAAATTAAATAGACGTTTTATGACAAGCATGCCATTTTTTTCTGCCATTTAAAACCGTTGCGTTCAAGACTTGAATTAGGAATGTCAGTCGTAGTATAGCCCCGTTCGGTTTAAATTATCAAGAAAGTATATTAGTGACTTTCTAATATATATATTACTAGTATAATTTATGGTAGTAAATACAAATTTCTAAATTTGATAATATTTTTTTTTTGTTAGAAATGGATTTTGTTAGTTATCCCTTCACATCCTGGCTATTTAATTTGTAATATTTTCAATGTACAGAGACCACTCCTCTACTGATGTATTATATGTATAGAAGAAGATTTGCTTCGTATCTATAACGTGAATCATTTAAAATGTCATAACTTTTTATTTCTTCACCGATTTAAATAAAATAAACACTAAATGTTAAGTGAAGACTGTTAAAATATATTTCTGAAAACTGCATTCAAAGTAGTTAAGACTTTTCTGAGATTAGCGTGCACAAACATAGAGACATACAGACAAACAGACAAAATTAAAGAGCATTGTTTTGGGTTCTTTCTTTTAAAAAGGCCCCTCATCATGTTTTTTTTAGTATTTTTCATGTACAGAATTGATCAGTGACAATTTTGTTATATGTATAGAATATAGATTAGTATTTGACTATGTTCCGATTTTATTTCAGTATATAGAACAGATTCCGATATATATTTAAAATCCCAAAAAAATCACCACTGTACAAATAATGCTTTCTCTTAAACCAAATCCTGTATCTTAACTTGCCCGCAATACAAAGATTGGAGACTTTTGAAGAAGAAATTATATATTAAACAAAAATATATATAACACAAGGTACAATGAGATGTCATCCGTTTGTGTTAGAGAAAGATCTGGCCGAGCACGTAGTGTTCGTACGATAAAGGTGGTCAAAGCAGTAAGGGAAAGAATTCGAAGAAACCCTGTTCGAAAGCAAAAGATTTTATCTCGGAAAATGAAGATAGCACCTAGAACCATGTCGCGTATTTTAAGAGATGGATTAGGACTTGCAGCCTATAAGAGACGCACTGGTCATTTCTTAACTGATAAATTAAAGATGAATAGGGTGGTAAAATCGAAGCAACTACTTAACTGGTACGCAAGGGAAGGTCACAGAAAAAAATTGTTTACGGATGAGATTTTTTTTACAATTGAGCAACACTTTAACAAACAAAATGACCGTATTTATGCTCAAAGTTCTATGGAAGCTTCCCAATTAGTCGACAGAGTGCAACGTGGGCACTATCCGACTTCAATGATGGTTTGGTGGGGGTGTTAGCTATGAAGAAGTGACTGAGCCATATTTTTGTAAAAAAGGCATTAAAACATCACCACAAGTGTATCAAGATACCATTCTTGAGAAGATAGTTTAGCCCCTTGATAACACCATGTCCAATAACCAAGTATGGTCCTTGCAGCAAGACTCGGCGCCGGGTCATAAAGCTCGGTCCACGCAGTCTTGGTTGGAAGCGAACGCTCGGACTTCATCAGAGCTGAAGACTGGCCGTCGTCTAGTCCCGATCTTAATCCGCTGCATTATGATTTATGGTCAGTTTTAGAGAGTACAGTTTGCTCTAAACGCCATGATAATTTGGAGTCCCTAAAACAATACATACGATTGGCAGTGAAGAATTTCCCCATGGAATGATCGCGTATTTCTATTGATACTTATTAACGTTTAAAGGACACCACTTTTTGTAGCCAATGGACACAACTTCGAATAAGCTTTTTATTTTTTTAATAGTTTTATATTTGTGTATTAAACTAACACACTGTAAAAGTAATAAATGTTATTTGCAATTATTTTTTTTTCTTCGTTACAATATGGCCGGTATACTAGGTATTTATAAAGATACATTTCTGGAGCACTTTAAATACATATATCTTTTGATAGAGTGAAGAGTGTGAAATGAAAGTTAAAAATCAAAGTTACTCAGAGTGACGCTCAATTTCTATGTATAAAAGTTAGTTATATTAGCGTATATGTTTTTCGTGTTGCGTCACTACTAAAAGAGAAACAAATAAACAAAATTTTTACAAATATTGATAAACAATAAAAAAAAAACGAAACAAAAAAATTTTTGCTTCCTCTTTTACTTATTACTATGTATTTTGTAAATACTTAAAAGGTCAACGCCCGGGCGCCATACCGACGCTCAGAGTTAATGCCAGTTCAGACAACAAATAAATTTTGTATGGGAAAATTTAAATTTTAAAAAGTCGTAGAACAAATGTTGTTGGGATTGATGTAGAGAGGTTGCCTGCCAGAGGCGACCAACTAATTACAAATAACCCTGTAGATTGCTTCCTACAATTACTTTGCTTCTTTTTTAAATTGATATAAATATGTTTCAGTTCTATAGTTAATATTTCAAGAATTTGATTAATAGGTTTAGTTTTTATGGTTCCGTACCCAAAGGGTAAAACGGGACCCTATTACTAAGACTCCGCTGTCTGCCTGGCTCCAGGCTGTATCTCCTAAACTGTGATAGCTAGAAAGCTGAAATTTTCACAAATGATGTATTTCCGTTGCCGCTATAACAACAAATACTAATAATTAAATATATATATATATATATATATATATATATATATATATATATATATATACTAAAATGGTCCCTTGGGTGGGTTGGTGGGATATTGTACGTAGTGTACCTTTTAAGTAAATAATTAAAAAACCATAAAGTAAATATTAAAGGGGGGCTCCCGTACAACAAAGGTAATTTTTAAGCAATACTAACTATATGACTATTTTCAATATTTACTTTAAAGCTGGCACGTACTGTGCACTATTTAGTTACCATAGCCCTTTATGGATACAATTTCGAATTGAGCAATAGATTTTACCAAACTACAACAAACGTGATTTTCTATTATAGATGATATTACGGAACCCTTCGTGCGCGAGTCCGACTCACACTTGGTCGGTTTTTTTTTATTTAATATTTCACGTATTTGAAGATGATGAGGTGATAGTTGGTTATGTTATTTTTTTTTCTTGTACCTGTTACGTTTTTAAGTTTGGTATTGTCTTTGTTAGGTAGGAATTCTAAAAAGTAGATAGTATATTTATTTATTTATATTAAGAGTGACTTGTATGAAGTTAATAAAACAAAAATATTGGAAAATGTTTTATTCATATTGACACACATCAATTATCGTGTACACAATAACATTTACATAACTTAAATAAAATAACTGACAAAAGATTTGTGAATACATATTATAATTAACATAGCATGTTTATTCAGTTTTACTCTTAGGTGTATCTTCCTTGTAGTAGAGGAAGACGAATGAGAACAAAAACACGCCAAACATCATGGAGAATGCACTCACATAATATGGATATGCACTGGGAATGAACCTCTCGTATTGTGTGTGTTGAAGTGGACGCACAGATACCTGGAAAGAACACAGTTTAAAAGTTGAGTCTAATAAATACATATTTTATAACATTAGATTATAGTTGCAGGGGTCCAAAAAGAGTAGGCCAATGGACTTTAGAAAAGAGCTTACAAGACACTCTTTGTAGAATATGTAACCATAACATATGTTAATAAATAAATATAAGCCCTTTAATAATATTTTTGTTTTATACAAACAATAATTCATCACCTGTGTAGAATGATATAATCTTGTATATCCAACCCTGTCATAGTCAACTTTAAACTGATACACTCCCCACACATCTGGAACTTTGAAGATGGCCTCATAAACACCATTAGGCTTCTTCTGCAGGTTAGTGCGAATGAAGGGGTCAATGCGGACAAATTCCAACTGGACGTCATTTGCTTCAAATGGCTGCCATTTGCCATTCTTTAGCTCTTCAATTTCAATTCTGTACACCTGTTTTAAATTTGATAGATAACATCAAATTATTGATAAATAAAATGCAATTCTGTTAATTTATTTAAAGACATTGACTTCATACACATGTTAATCAGTGCACACAGTACACACACATACCACAGTGTCGGTAATAGTGTAAGTGTTGGATGACTGCTTTTCTCCCTGGCGCTGATGATTGACGCGGCCGACTCGTAGCTGACCGCGCTCTCCAAATACCCATTGACTGAGGTGCAGAGACAATTGCTTGTTTCCAGATACAGGAGCTTTAATCTTGTCGCCCTATAATCAATCCATTCAGTATATTAAGTGATGATAAAAAAATGTTACACAAACGCAATAGAACCTCACAAATCAAAAGGTGCTGGATTATTGAAATGTTTGAATTACTGGATTGTATAGAAAAAATCATCTATATACAAGTTTATTTGTAATTCGTTGATGTAGAGAGGCTGCCTGCAAGAGGTGGTCGACGTATAAAAAATAACCCTGTATAGTTTAATTTGTTTACAAAATGTTCTGATTTGTCATCTGGTAATCATGAAATGAATATTCTAATTTCTGTTAAAGTATTTTGTTATTATCATTTAATATAAGACACAGTTTCTCTTCATTGTGGCTATATGACGAATTCGTTTTAATTAAACAATACAGAAATGTGTAGCACAACTGAGCGCACGATAATCGATTCTATCGCACGATAATCGATAATAATAATAAATAATTGTTTTCCCAAAAACAATTATTTATTATTATTATCAGATATAATTATTGAAATATACAGGGTAAGCAGAAAAAAATAATTATAAGTGATTTTTAGAAAACCAGTGCTTGCAATACATATTGTAACTATTATTCATACCAAACTCTTTATTTTTATTAATTAGTTATTCACTAGTGTTAAATTGTTGGCCTCTCTTCTAAAATAGTTCATGATTACTTGCACACTTAAAGAAACAACATTATCTTTATTTCCTAGTTTTTTTATATAAATGGAACCTTATAACACAGTTAATTTTAATATTGCAAAAGCAAACCTATTTCAAATTTAAATAAAAATATTGAGGTAACACTTGTTTATAAATAAACAATGACAAAACTTGTCTTTTTAAGTAACAAAGCTAGGCTGAATGCACTTGTTTTGAGGTTAAGTTCAAATTGTAAAACTAAAAACCACATCCAATTTAATAGTTTGGGGAGTGCACAAACAAACTTACCAACAGATAGACAAATACAATTGTAAAGATTATTTTTTTGGCTTAAAATGTCATAATTGTTAATATATTTTTAAATATCTCCTCAAATAAAAAGTAAATATGTAGTAAATCATGTTTACATTATCTGTACAAATATTAAAATAGGTAGAATTCTAATATGTGTATGAAAATAAGCAAGATCAGTGCACACATGTCCCATTCATTGCCCAACAGTGTGACAGCCCTATTTAATTATTGAATATTTGTGACTTAACTTACAATATACTCCAGTGAGAGCTGGAGAGACCTCTCTGAGATGAATGAGAAATAATAACTATGTACTATGCCCATACATACTTCTGTGTGGTTATAGTACATATGTAAGTATGTAAGTATAAGTACCTACTGCCTGATCATCTTCAGTTTTGGTGTAATGCTCCTATTATATTTAATATAGTTATTAATATTTTAATAGACAAAATAATTAGAATTGAAAAAAGTGGGGTCATTGGTTTAAGTTTAACAACAAATACACAGAATCCTTACTAGCTCTGGCAGATGATCTCGCGATAGTGACACGTAATCCAAAACAATGTCAGGTACTTTTAAATGTAGTTGAGGATTTCTGTACATTGATGGGCAGATTGAGGACAAAACCAAGTAAATGCTTAGTCTATGTCTGTGTAGACGGAATACCAAGTTTACCACTTACAATCCGGCTCTTATAATAGGCGGTCAGTAGGTTAGTACGGTTACGGAAGCAGCTCCGTTTAAATTTTTAGGTGAAAAAATCTGTTACCAAGGCCGTACTTCATCGTTGGATGTAATAGTCGATAGCATTTTAAATGATCTAAAAAGGTAGACAACCAACCAATAAGTAACATCTAAAATGCTTGGATATGCAATATTTTTTTTATATCACATCAATTTTAGTCATAGTTTTGAATTTAAGTTGTTTTTAATTTTAAGTATTGTACATCACATCAACTTTAGTCATAGTTTTGAGTTATAATTGTTTTTTTTTCTGTATTGTACCCTGTAGTAGTTTTTAATTCTCTGTATGTTGGTTTGGTTGACTGGTAGATAATACTTTAGCATTAAGTCTGCTTATTGTAAATAATAATGAACTTAAAGAGTTGTATAGAAAAGTAAGGACAATGATAGCATTGACTATACATTTCTATGCAACTCTTTTTCTATACTGTATGGTAAAGACATGTCTAAATATAGTATAATGATATGAAATGGGAAATAACTTACATGAACTTTAACTACTGGAGAGTTGAAAGCCTCATCAGAGAAGAAGAATAAGGAACCACTGAATATGATGCGAGCATTGTTCCTAGCCTGCAGAGCTGCTATCAGAACGGTTTTACGGCCAACTGCATGAGGATATTCTTTTACCTGCGATCAAGAAAAAAAATCCTAAATAGAAAAAGCTTTCATTGTAATACCAATTTTTTATAAAGAACTGTGTATTTTTGTACCTGGCTCTTGGGATTATAGCTGTAAGCTGTACTATCAGCTGTCAGTATTGGCAATACCAAACTATTATCTTTATCCAGGATCAGCCCAGTGCCTTCAAACAAAAGAGGCTGGGTGTTCTGACTACCCACAATGGTAGGGGCTTTGATCAGGTTCTTTGGTGATACTACTATCTTTGTGTGTTCACCATCATCTAAACTGTCATAGTTGAAATGATCAATTACTGCCGCAGATTCTTCATCCATCTAAAAAATAAATCTATATATTGTGCTTTTAATGAACTAAGAACTTTTTTATGTTTCTATAATATGATATTCAGTACCATATAACAGTATAACATGTTTTTCATGGGTAATTTTGTAATAAGACGGATTTCCTTACCTCAAAACCACATTCTGAGGCAATCTCCCGATATTGATCACCAGCGGCTGAGCTTCCAGCCATTAAAACATTGCCTCCATCATCTATGAACTTTGTGATAGTCTCCGTATCAAGCTGGCCCCCAAACTCAATCACGGATGGTGCAAACACAATCAAGTTTTTATACAAGTATTCTCCATACTTTGAAAGAACTAGGTTAGCGTCATCAGCTAGCTTGAAAGATAAGGTGTAGCCGCGTTCTAGACAAGGCAGAAGTAATATTATTAATAGGAGTACACATTTTTTTATAGAAAACAAGGTTTTAACAATTTTTATTTAGAACTTTAATTAAAACCGGCATTTCATGACACGCTAATCGATATCTTACCTTGCAAGGATTTGAAGAATAGAGAGTGAGTTTCTCTAACATTCAAGTTATCTACTAAAACTAAAGTTTCTTGATCAGCATAAGCTATAGAAAGAAAAGCTAAAAAACCGAGAATTATTTGAATTTTCATTTTTATTATTCAATAGACATATATTAAAGTTAAAGATTTGTTTGACACTTTTGACACTAGTTATGGACTCAGACCAGTGACGTGTACATTGAACAACGTTATCTTTGTACTCAGATAACATAATAACTTTTAAATAATAAAAAGTTGAATTTATTAAAATATTAGTGTAATATTAATTTAAATTTGCTTAATTAATAAATATTTTAAAAAAAGAAATAATATGTTTAATTTAAAATGTTATTTTTTTTTATACTCTGGAAATCATTTCGGATTTCTGTAAGAAATTAGAAGTTAAAACTATCATAATTATTTTTATTGACATTTCATAAAATGTTTTATTTTTGTATCGGAGTTAATTATGCCTTGATAAGTAGTTATTCTAGCTAATTAATGTGGTTTAAGCTTGTTAATGGTTAGTTCTTTGCGTTGAGTGACTAAAAAATGATGATATCACGTTCAAAACACCGTTCTTCGGTGGAAGTGTGCTCAGATTGTGGGGCATCGGGTTAGATTACAGTTTCTGTTATAGCTGTTCATTAATTTTGTACAATTTGTAATTACTTTAGTAATGTTGACTTTGTAGATCCATCATGGGCATCTATAAATAGAGGTTTGCTTCTGTGTGCTGAATGTTGCAGTGTTCATAGAAGTATGGGACGACACATATCACATGTTAAATCTCTACGGCAGGGATCTTGGCAACCTTCGCTGTTATCTGTATGTACATAAGATAATGTTGTATTTATTGTTTCATCGACTGTTTCCTTTAATCTATAGCATTTATATGTGATACAGATGGTGCAAGCTCTTACTGCTCAGAATGTTAACAGCATTTGGGAGCATTCTTTACTGGATACTTCAGCTCCTAAACATTTACGAAAGAAACCACAACCCAAAGATCCTCTTCAGTAAGTTAAAATCTTAAATCTTAGTTTTTTATTAAAAATATCTAAAATTGGTGAAATTTTAAAAAAGCTTACTATTAATTGAAGTAATAATTATTTGTAATGATATATTTTTTTTATAGTGTAGTTGTCTACTAATTGTAAGTCTGATAACAGCAAAATATTAGAATAACTTTATGCTGTTATATAAAAAATTTAGAATTAGCCACTGGTTAATATTTTATTTTGGAGGTCTTTGTGTATTATTCATATTTTTTTTATTGCAGTCCATTAAAATCTGAGTTCATACTAGCCAAGCATTTAAGACTAGCATATGTATTAAGAGCAAGGCGAGATGAGCCTCCAAGTGAGTTGGGAAGGCAACTACATAGTGCAGTCAGAAGTTCATCTCTAGACACAGCCATGAGATTACTTGCACAGGGTGCCGATCCAAACTACTATAATCAGGTCTGTGGGTGATATAATATTGTCTAATAAAAAATTTTTTGTTTTGTTATTATGTAAAGGTCCCTCTTTATGAATTTTTGAAAATATTTTTTTTTCGTGTTGTGTGCACAACTAAAGGACAAAATTTATTCTGTTAATACATAACTTTTTTATCTCTTAACCAATTTTGATGAAATAAACACTAATTGTTAAGTGAAGACTGTGATAATATATTCCTGAAAACCATATTCAAATTAGTTAAGCCGTTTCTGTGATTATCGTGCACAAACACAGTACAGACAAACTGAAAAACCATTGTTTTGGGTTTTCTTGCTCTTATAAAGCCCTATGATGTTTTTTTTTAATATTTTCCATGTACAGAAATGGATCAATGACAATTTTATTATATGTATAGGTTCAAGTAATGAAAACTAATTATTTATAGATTAAAAGAAATCACCTATATTTTAGATACACTAACACATTATTTCAATGTCAGTCTTCTTTTTGTTATGTTATTGAATGGGAGCAGACATTAATTATTACTAATCAAAGTAATGAAGTCACATTCTATTAATAAACATGTCCAATTGTTAGATGTTATGTAATAGGTTTGGGTAGCCAATTGAAATAGTTTCTAATTTTGATATTATTTATTATAGTTTTTATTTAAGAAATGGAGCTTAGTCGAAACAAAATGTAATAGATAATATGTCAAATTGTACACAGTGCTCATACATTAATTAATTAATTAATCTTTGGAACTGTGTTGTGTACAGGAGAAGGGCAGTACATGTTTGCATGTAGCATGCCGGGCGGGGCAGCCGGCGCAGGCCGAGCTGCTGGCAGCCTGGGGCGCCGACCCCACTGCTAGAGATAGCGCAGGAAACACGCCCGCTGACAGCGCCAGGTGGGTGTAAACCATCTTGAATGTATACTACAACTAATATTTGAAAATATCTATAATTTGAAATAAATATAGAAAGAAAAAAAGCCCTTCCATTTCAGACGAGATCTATAGTCGCGGAATCGAATCCGTGCCCTTATGGGTTTATGTTGCATTCTGCGATATTTAACATTATGCTTCTATTTTGTGTTACAAATCCATGTACTGCAAAATAATTGATTGTAGCAAATATTTTTTTTTGCTTCTTCCCATTCATTATTAATTAACTTTTTACCAATGTAAAAACATTAACTTCAACATTCAACAACATTATCGTCCGTAGAGCGGGCGGTCACTCGGAGTTGGCGGAGCGCGTGACGGAGCTAGTGTATGAGGCGACGGACCGCCTCATACACTTCCTGACGGGAGAGCGACCCGACCACGCCGCCGGCAGACACTACATCGTGCCGCGCGCACACGACGCACACGAGATGACGGACGTCGCTAAGGCCGCCCGGGGGAAGCTGCAGCTGGTGGGTCTGGATACTTATGTAAAAGCGTAGAACTGTTAAGATATGTTTTTTATTTGCTATTCACGAAAACATATTATAATTTAAAGGATTCTTGAATAGTAACGGACTTACAGTTTGCTTCCCCTTCTTATTCAAAATATGTTTTGAGTTGTGTTTCACATTTATATTTACTGATAACCATGTTTGATATACATACCATATTTCATAAGTGACAGATATAAACGTACATGAACCTAAAGATTAATACCATCAGACAAGAGATTGCTACATATAGTATAAAATAGCAAAAAAGGTTATCAATGCAATGCAAAGGTTATTGAAGGTTAACAAATTGGCAGCACAGCTAGCAGGCTCAGGAGGAGTAAAATTCACCATATTAAGGGGACAAAGTGTCAATGCCTTAGAAAGCAGACTTCAGATCAACTAATAAATGAAGAAAATGCTGCAGGGCACCGTTTCCACTATATTACAACTACCTGATTAGATTTACCCAAAGAGTAGCTCCTTGTTGACAAAACAGATTGCACCGAAGCAGACATCAAAATAGAAATTTATATTTACACCTTGCATACTATGAATTTATTAAATGATATCTACTGCTCTGTTCCTAGCTTCCAAATCATCTATTTGAAGAGCTCGTTATGGATATATATGATGAGATAGACCGTCGCGAAACCGAAGCGAGTAAGTTCTTTACAAACCAACATCATTGTATGATTGATTGATATAATTAGAAGTAAATCTACTAAAAATGTGTTATTTTCTATAAACTTAGTCTGGCAGACCAGCGCGACAGGTCTGGAGCGGTGCGGGGTGGCCTTCCTGCCGGTGAATCCTGCGCTGTCGGCTCCAAGGAACCAGGGACGCCAGAAGCTAGCGCGCCTCTCCGCACCAGAGCTTGCGGCTTTGCTTCGAGATGTGTTGCTGGACGCCACCAGGCGGCAGAGGATAGCCGCGTTGCAACCTAGAGGTAAAGTCAGCTTGTCAGTTAAAAGATGTTTAATTAACTTTAAAAATTTTGGTTCTTGAAACAATTTTTACTGTAAATTATTTCAGGACTCAGTGGTCCTTCGAACCCTCTACTATCCGGTACGCATCTTAAACATTTCTCTCAAATGTCGGACGACGAGCCATTATACGATTCGGTAGCTTCGGATGAAGATTACGCAGCTCTTGCGCCGATCGATCTCGATGTATGTTTTTTATTAAAATTATAAATAATGTAAATTGTAATTAATAATATTTACTATTCCTCAGTTATATAATAACTCTATACAGATGTCCAATCTGGACCCTCGCGCGGGCGAAACGGTGTCTTCCAATTACAATCCCTCGCTTCCCACCGATTTTTCTACGTCTGAATCGACCCGGTCCCATTCTCCCAGTCCCGGACAGAGCGCGCCTAAAAAGAAAACCGAAATCGACAGTCTCAAAAAAGAACTAGACAATCGAGATTCAACAATAACCGAACTTAAGAATCAGCTTAAAAATCTTCAAACAATAGTCGAGCAGCTGACCAAAGAAAACAGCGCATTAAAGACAACGAGCAGCGTCGACGACGACCACAGCATGACATCACAGACGTCCATCAACGAAAGTAATAACACCCTCGACCTGTCTCCTCAAGAGCGTGGCCGGAGCCTAGAGACGGAGCCGCTGACGCTTTCCGAAGACCTGGAGTTGAGGCAAGCGGTGAAGACACGCCCGGTCAGTATGTTTGAGGCTAGGGAGGGACCAAAGAATAACTGGCAGGTTACTAAACACCAGGTACTAATCATTAATTTAACTAATTTTTAATTTATTCAATGATAGTTTTAACAGTTTTTCAAATTATTGGGATACCAATAAATATAACATGGTGATTGTAAAAATTGAGATTAGACCGAATGTCATCTTAATTTGTGAAAGTACATTTACATTCAAGTAGACTAACTATTTAGTTACAAGTGGTGGTAGAAACGGTATTTAGAAACGGATCCGACCTCATGTGTAGAAATGCCATATATTAATAACATAAATATTATTAAAATATTAATTCCTAGAACTAAACAATCAAATGCAATAATTCCACCGATTCTGTTTAACGTCTTCCAATGTGTTAGCTCACAAGCATCCCTGGCCTGGAGCGGTCCCTGACCCAAGGCGCGCTGGAGGGAGCGTCGTGCGCGGGCGCCGCGGGGGCGGCACAGGGGGTGGTCGCGGGGGCGGGGGAGGTGCAACGACGCGCGGAGGCAGTGACGCGCTGCATACAGGAGCTGTGGGCGGCGGCCAGGCTGCGACGAACACAGCTGCCGGAGTGCGCCGATTCCATACGCAGAAGTGTAGCCGACCTGCTGGCGCTGTTCCCCCAAGTATGTCTTTGTTTTGAAACTGTATATAAGTAAAGTGTAGTCTTTATAATTATTGTAAAGTCTGACTGTACTTAATAGACTATAAACCACTCGAAGATTTTCAATAAACTTTCGTTTGCTTCTTCCTTGCTCTTAAATTTGTTCTGCCAACTAAGCCACATACTGTAAATATGCAAGACGTTGACAAGGATTGTGTGTTCGATCACCATAATGCCCCCTGAGTTGCCTTATATAACTATCAATAATTATACCACTCCATGTTCCAGACATGTCCGGACACTAGTCTGCAGCAGGTAATCACGGAGCTGCGCGCGGCTGGCGAGGAGGTGTTCTTGGCGTGCAGCGCGCGGGCGCCGCTGGACCGGGTGCGGGCTGCAGCCTACGACCTGGCCAAGGCCACCAAGCTCCTGGTCACGCTCTTTACACCCTCCTAGCGAAGCGCCTACACCACGCTGTAATGTGCTTAAGCCGTGTAGTGAATTAGTGAGGCTCGCGAATGGTGCCCATTTGAGTAAATAGCGTTGCGTCAGGCGTGGTTAGAAGACTCTGGACTAGTCCCATTCTTCCAGATTTCTCTGTGACAAGTTTTGACAACCCCATAATTTAGATACTGCTCCAGTAACACCTAATGTATTTTTATAGATACATTATATGAGTATAATCTCTTTTTCATGCTTTAGTGCTTACTGCTTGTTCTATTTGTATTATCTAGAAGATCATACTTTGCACAATGGGTACTTTCACTTGTAGGTCACACAATAATACCATATTTTGTATGGTGTTTTGCTTGATATTTAAATTATATTATGATGCCTATAAAGATGTATATTTTATATAACTTTACTTATGCCTACAAGTTCCCTTGGTAATTCCTGGTTGTTATATTTGATACAGTATTGCTGTTGTGGAAAATAATATTAGTAATATATAGGGTTTCACTTGGAGTTAATACAAAAGTAATGGATATGGAATGAAGTAGTATAGAGATGATGACTAGGGTCTCAGTGTCTTATTACTTGCATTATTGTATTCAAGTAGCTAAAAGACATTTGAAATTATACAAAGTGTAAAAATTATTTATAGGTATATTTAATTTTTCAAATTTTTTATAAGAAGAAATTAAGTAGTTGTTTTAAATTTGCTACTGATGATTAGTGATTTTCGATAAATCCTGTAATGGTTGTTAGATTAGCATTTATAATATAATTTCGGTTGTCATTTTAGAAGTAAGATAATGAAAAACCAATCACATTTGTTATATAGAGAATTTCATAAAATATACCACTATCTTTTGCATTTAAATCCCAACATACTTGAAGTATGTTTTTAATCATATTAATAAACACAAAAATTGGTGCCATAATTAGAATATTTAAGTATTAAATCTGTTTTTTAATTTTTCATCACAATATACAGTACAAATAGCTCGAGATTTTAACAATATAAAGAACTTTAGTTCTATAATTTGTTCTCTTAACAATTATTTTTCTTGTAAATAAAGTATAAAATCGTTTGTTATAGGCTTACTGTTATCTAACAATGCTCACTCTGTATTTTATATTTTGTGAGTTATATATATTAATTACAATTTATTAATGTTAAGATAAGTTGTTGGATTGACACATGTGTGTTTATAAAACTGCCTTCAATTAATATAAATATAGTATACTCGAGTGAGGGAAAGTGCTAGTTTTCATTGTTGTCTAGAGGTGCTTTTTATTCTAACTGCCGGTAGTGCAGTCAACAATAAACAATTATGTTGGTAAATTATTGAAATGTATATATATTAAACATGTCACCAGCTGTATATAAATATATATGTACATGATCTATCTACAAGATGCCTTTGCTATGAATTAATTTAAGAAAATTCAAGCAGAGAGGGAATTTGAGATCAGGTACTAGATTAGAAACGCTCCCTTTTGTGTATTAGGTCTTTTTTACCATCCAAATAGATAAGGTGTGTTAGGTAAATAGAGTAGTAGAAATTGATATTCTAAATTTATATAAAAAAAATACACTGGGTTATTTGTAATTAATTGGCAACCCCTTGCAGGCAGCTTCTCTACATCGATCCCAACAACATTTGCTTTACGTTTTTTTTTAATTAATAGTTTTTAAAATTTAATTTAAGATGATTTTTCTCATACAAAATTTATTGGATGCCTCTGAACTGGCATTAACTCTGAGCGTACGTGTGGCACCCGGGTGTTGATATTTTAGGTACTTATAAAATACAGAGTAATAAGTAACCGAGGTGCAAACGTTTTTTTGTTTCATTTTTCTTGTGTTGTTTATGAAGATTTGTAAAAAGCCGTAGAACAAATGTTGTTGGGATTGATGTAGAGAGGCTGCCTGCTGGAGGAGGCTAATTATTTATAAATAACCCTGCACATTCAAAATCATAATCTACCAAATAAACGATTTCATTACAAATATTGTTACCATTTTACAATATCTGTAACATAATCGTGTAGGTTGCATTATCTTTATGTATCATGTAGGATATTTTGAACCAACACTGCCTGCAAGAGTTTACAGAAAGTGTAATTTCACATATACTAGTAAGTAATATACTTTTATATTATTGTGTTGTTGACTGTACTCGAGGTTGTATTGCAATTGTGCCTGAAATGTTAATGTTATTCCTAAATTTTTAGATTACTAGTTATATACTATATTGTATCAGTTGAGTAGATTTTATACTGAGGTTCCAGAGAGTTCATGTTCATATGGTATTATTGTACATGTCTAAAAATATGTATAGATTGTTTGAATGATCTTAGCTCTATCAAGGAACATGCCAATGCAATAATGGCTTAGTATTACAATTGATTAAGTTTTCCCAGCACAGATTACACAAAATTGTATTGATTTTGTAATTAATATAGATATTCAGTGATGTATAAGTTCCTCATCCAGTCTGTAAATGGCATTCAGTTATTTTTTTTTGTATATGTACAGTTTATATTACACTTGATGTATTATGCAGCTCATGATTTCTGTATATACATATATGGTAATGATATATTTTGAAAATGTACTTTTTTTTGTAAACCTTTGGATTTGTGATGTTATTGAAATTCGTACTTTATTTTCGTACATGCTTTAACAATTGTCACTGTGGATTTTTTCATTTTGACCACAACTGAGTTCTATTTACAGAGATCATACCATATGCTTCAAAATATTTAGATTATATACAACAGTTATACGTTCGTATTAAGTGCAATGTGATCACTTCATGTGCCAATATATGTAAAAGACGTATTTTATTAGCACTCCTTTTACTGTCCTGTTTCCTACAACACACACTTAAACCACTAGTAATACATATATAAAACCAACAACATCTTTATGTAAACTTATTGATTAGAATAGTTTTCAGAATACATTTATTGTACAGACGCGAATTAAACTAAATATATTTAAATAGTTAATTCTGGAACTGGTAAATAATTAATAATCATCTATATTTAAATTCTGTTCGAGACTACTCAGATATAAAAATTGTTCTTTAATACGAACCAAATCACAATTTTATTTTAGAATTACCATCTAAATGGTGCACTGTCTGTGGATACAGGTCTTCATTCAAATTATGGAATGGGAGCAGCTCTACCTACAACACTGCAACAGGGTTTAATTTATATATTTTAGTCCTTGTCAAGTATTTTAACGATTTTTTTTACCAAACTTAAACAAATATAAGTCGGCATCCATCACACAAATTATATTTATGTGGCCAAAGATAGAACGCGTCAAATCAAAGTCGATACCTACATCAGACAAATATCCAGTGTTTTTAAAGTACCTAGGTAGGTAGTATAATTATATTAGGTTTTATTTTACACATGCATAAGATCACACTACACATATACTACATACAAAGAAAACAATCTACAATACACCACGAAATTTACATTATAAAAAAGTTGTTTGCAAATTTACTAGGAAACAGGATTAAGTACAATTTAATAATTTTGAAATTTATAATATTTAACATGGTAAATAAATATTGATTTTTAAGTCGTATTTTTATTTTAGATATGATATGAAATGCTTCGTAGTCATGGTCCATTTGATTTTTGTAACGGAAACCCCTGAACTCACTAAAGATTTATAGAAAATTGATAATGATGGTGTCCTTGTCCTACATGCAACTTAGCAACATTGACTTCAACTTTATACTGAATGAATATACTAAAAAGAAAAAAATATAATAAAATGTTTTTGAGTGTTATAGAAACTATACGAGACATCAGACATCCAACAAAATTCATGTTTTTTTTTAAACTAATTTATGTTAATGCATCTCCTGATTGAAATAAAACTATTTTTACGGATTTAACTCGCGTATATTGAATTAAATTTTAAATTTACATTTTTAATCTAACCCGACTTCGAGGAGATGGAGGTGTGTGTCTGTGTGTCCTCCATCTCGTCTTACCGTGAACACGATTGCTGCAAAGCATTCGAAACGTCGGGTTAGATTTAAAATGTAAATTTAAAATTTAATTCAATATCCGAGAGTTAAATCCGTAAAAATAGTTTTATTTCTATGTGCAGTACTCGTGAAAACCTTAGAAAACACTAAATGTATCTCCTTTTTATGATTGCCAGGACCTAATCAGTAATTACTAATTTTTTACTGAAGGGTGTAATCTATTCATTTCAATCTCCATTAAAGTAGTTGAACACTACTAGGTACCTAGGTACCTACTTAAAACTATCGTTGATCAATATTTTTTTTATTCAAGTATAAATGCTCGATTTTTTAAATCACGACATAGCGGTTGGTTATCTCGGTGGGAAGGTGGATTTAACGAACATAAAACCAAATCTTATTGAAATATATTATTTATTTCGATTTACTTGTATACCCATACAAGTAAATATATTAATAAGCAATAAGTTCTACCACAATAGGATTTTTTTCAACAACATTCTTGTTTTTCTGACCTCGTTAATTTTTGTACAATCTTACATAAACAATTATTTTCTATCCGCTGCTTAGATGTTTAAACAAATATTAATAAGAATACAATCCTAAATTTGGTTAGTACACGCAGATTATACAACTATGTTTATATTTACTTGCGTATTGCTATTACAAATAAAATTATTATAGAAAGTACATGACCCACATAACCTTGAATTCAAAGCAATTGAAAAGTGAAAACTCATTGTCACTAGTTATTAATTTCGCGTTCTCAAACAGTAACTGACAATGACGTTCAATAAAATTAACTGTCTGCTTTATTGCAGTTATAATAGTTCAACGCTATTTCGTCCAGCTCCACGTCTTACATGAATACTTATTAAGTATCTAGTAACTACTTTTTAAAAGAACATCTCTATCGGCTTACCCCCACAGGTGACACACTCCGGTGCAGAATTATTCGTTCATTTATAGTGGAATTATTTCATAACAAAGTATTTTGTTTTAATGTTTTGACAATTTATGAATGTATTAGATTTGCCGGAGGTCCTTGCTCGCGCTGTATAGGCAAATGTAAAAAAAAACAGCTTTATAAGTTTCTTTAAAAAAAAAAAGAAACTTGATACTAAAATAAAATTAATATTATAAGTAGGTACAATTAATTTCAATATATTACATACAACACACTTTTAATAAAAGATCAAATTAGCGAAAGACTCTTTGTCTTTGAAATATTACTAAGAAAATAGAGCACGACAATAGAAGCGCAGTACCTATGTACTTACATGATATAAATTATAGAGGTAATGAACTCAGAGTAAGTAGCCTAAAAACCATTACACTAACATAGGCATTTATTTTTTGTTTCTTAATCTCAACTCATTGGATTTACTTTTACTAGATAAGAAACTTTTCAAAAGTAAAAAGAAGATTTCAATTGTACCCAGTCTTTACGTGATGCTGTAACATACAACCAAAAAGGCATTTCATTCTAGTTGCAGCTTTATTTTAAGTATAGATATATAAACATAGACGAGTTCCTATCGCTTACGTTTAATATAGTCTACATCTAAAATTTACATCAAAATACTCTATCACAGGTAACATCGTGGGTTTTAAGAGGTACAAAATATAAGTAGGTCCTGTCGATAAAGACGCCGAAGGTTCCATCTAATGTCCAAATTACATAACTATAGAATATAAGTGTTTGATTTAGTACGACAATTTAGTAAATTTAGTAATTTTTGTACTTGATTAAGTACGACAATTTAGTAATTTTTGTACTTGATTAAGTACGACAATTTAGTAAATTTTGCAATACTTGCAAAGATATCTTAGTCTCTGAAAAATATGATTACAAATATGATTGCCAAAAACGTTACAAAAAACTAATTCCTTAAAGATATAGGTAAGTATGCGTTATTAACATTACAATGACCGTCACGATTCCACGGACAATAGGTATACAAACTTAAGATAATTTACAAGGTAAATTAACTGTTTGGTAATGGTTTCCATCCAGAAGTTTAAGTCGTTGGTCTTTAGTAATTTTTATATTTTCTTTAACTGTTATACTTTTATAGAAACGGCAAATAATGTTATACCTACTAATTTAAATGTACTAAGTCCATGACGTGTGATTATATAACAGAACTAACTACTCTTGAGATTCAAGTATCTAACCCTAAAGCAAAAGGTTCCAAAACCCAATCAAATTATTGTCCAACATGTAAAGTTGTATGTGCCCTGCTTGGTTATTATTATTGTTTATTGTGAATATGGAAGTTAAGTATATAAATATACAACTGTAAATGTATGTCAACATACTTACCAACCTTAGAAAAATAGTTTTAAATATGTATCCACAGACCACGTCTAGTCGTGTTGGTTAATTTAATAAGTTAATTTTATTTGGCATAAAGACATTTCTTTGCAAGATACTATACACATATATAAAGAATATTATTGGCCTTCTATTTTTTACATTGTTATCACTTATTTGATGAAACGATTAATTATAATACTAAATTAAATACAACAGTTTTATATTTGGTTATACAATAAAAGGTACATATCCCTATTATGAACTATATTTGTAATTATGATTATTCCACCTATACTTTATTTATCTTAAAATTTATAACTGTTTGATATATCAAGAATACCTAACATTTTCTGATATTTAAGAAAAATGTCTTTAGTCAATATTTAATTTAGATGGATAAATTCGTTTTAATTTTAATCAATTCAAAGATTAATAAGATTCGGACGGACGCCAACCCTATTAGACAGAATATATAAAAAACACAATCTTTTAAAATAACTGGGTTCTCAGGAGCATTTCCAGATACAGATAGCTTGATTGCCGCCAAAATACATGTAGCAAATGGTTGTGCACTCGTACGTTATTTCAAATCCGTAGCTCTCTCCAACAACCACGTGGAATGCTGGCCCAAATTTTTTGTCCATCGATTCTTTGACCATGCGGGCCGCTAGTTCATTGTTTTGGGAGAATTTTTCGCATGCCGTTACAGATAATTCGACAGCCTCCGTCCGCATTTCCTCCGACATGTCAGTGTGCTGTAACAAAATAAGTAGAATTAAGATGACAATAATTGCCGTTACCGTTCAGAATTGCGACAGACATTTGAAATATTTTACAATACGAGTACATTATTTCCGCCCTGGATTTACATTCTCACTGGCTTTAAAATATGCAATAACTAATTCCCATACCCATCTTATTATTGTTATTCTCAAAAAAATGTAATTCTTAATATGACAACAATATCAAACAAATACCTAACGACAATAATATTTAGTACATATTTAATAATTACACTGATTCTCCGACCTGGATCTGTATGGCTTAAGTAGCTCAAATGAGATAATGTTTTTTTGGAATTTAATTTAATTATTAGTTGAATTTAAATACAAACACAATTTTCATAAAACTTTCGTTAATAAGTTAAAACTTTGTTCTAAATATGACCAAAGACCTTGTTCTAAATATGATTTTTTAAGAAAACATTTGGGGATTGTGCCACTTTATTTTATACCATGTCTGTGATTTTTAAAAGTATGGTGCGTAAATTATAACCGACGCAATGTTTACTTAAAGATCAACCGCTGCAATGCATCCACCTGCCAAAACAAACACTGCCGCTGAAGTGGCGGTTAAAGCATGTAGTAGGTATGTATGTGGTAATATCGCTTTTAAGTATCCAATAGTACCTCATAGGTACTATTTTGTAAATTAATCATATGTAGCTATAACCCTGAGTACCTACAATATAGGTAAATATAAAAGAATAAGTAGGTAATAATTAATATTGGTGTTTCAATTCAGATTTCTACATTTGATGAACTACAAGTAATTAGATACTTTAGACACGGTACACGGTATAAACCGACGCGCAAGAGTGGAGCTCATCTGATCTGGCTTAAGACCTTCACATGTCCGAAATGTTATTGATTGATATGTAGGTTAAATAAAAATGTTTATTGAAATTGTAGAGAAACAATTTAACTTATTTAAGTTAATTAAAAAATATTCTTTTTTGTATTTTTATATTATTTTGTTAATTTTTAATTATATTTTACCAAGTTCATGTCTTACAATGTATCTTTTAGTCGTTTGAAATATAAATTCTATTGGAAATTTAATATTCTAGATTTATAGATGATATATAATTATTTTTATTATTTAAGAAAATCAAAACAACTTCCGAATCAAATTTAATTCACAGACGAAATATATTCTCACCCTTATAAGCGGATAAGTGTGTACTACTTTTTCGACTACTGCTCCAGTAGCGGCTCCTTCTTCCCCCATTCTATTGAAGTCACTTCACTGCAAAATCTTTATAATGTCGCGAATTATAAAAACAGAGTTTTAGACACTCAACCAGACGTGTATCGTTCTACGCGTCGTCTCCCCACTGTTTACGCGTCGCCTTGGAAACCTGAGGTGGGCGGGATGTTGCGATTGATTTTTCTCGGCACTCAAATCTCCCATGTTTAACTGCCAGTTCATATTAATAGTTAAACTGCTCGTCAAGGTCATGATTATCAGCTTTTCCAAATTGCTTAGAACTGTTACTATGGCTCTGAAGTTGGCCCTTTTTTTTATTACCTGATATTATTATTCTATATTGACAGAACACTAATATAAATTAGATAACCCCAGGCGATATAATATACTTCATTTTAGGATTCCGTATCCAAAGAATAAAAACGGAACCCTATTATTAAGACTCCACAGTCCGTGTGTCCGTCCGTCCGTCAGTCTGTATCTCATGAACCGTTAACCGTAGCTAGTTAGTTAAAATTTTCAAAAATTAAGTTTTGTTGTTGCCTCTATAATAACAAATACTAAAAACAAAACAAAATATATATTTAGAGTAGGCTGTTATAAAAAAAAAAACTTTTTTTTGCTTGATCACAGTTGGTAGATTTGTTAACTTATAATTTGGATCGATCATAGTATTTTCTAATACCACTACTGTTTTTCACAATAAGAGAACTTTATTGAAACATTTTTATTACACAACAACCATTTGTTATAATAAAAATGTATTCCATTTTCTATCTGGTAGATTTTTATTTTTTAACTGGTACCCCACAAAATGTCAAAATCATATTCATAATATTGTGGTGTCAAATTAATATTTTGTAATTTTTCAACTGCTCTAGATAATGTTAAGATAATTCCCTTATAAATTAACAAATGAATATTTTACACGCGTCACGGAAATAACAAAAATAAGTGATTATGGCTTCTCGATTTAGTGGTGCGCTTCAATTGACTGATCTTGACGATTTCATAACTCCATCGCAGGTAAACATAACCTATAACATACTGAATAAATATATTTTCTTATAATTTACTTTCTTCTTCCTCTCACTTGAATTATTTATTTTTCTCTTTTATCAACTATAAATTAATATAAAACTGATATTTAGGTTGACATTGAATTTACTTATGTAATTAACGTATTCATTATTCAGTAATCAGATCACAGAATCGAAAGAAAAATATAATTACACGCAATATATTTTCTATATTCATGGAAGACTAAATAATCTCGATTCTATATGACCTCCATGTTTCTTGTTGTAAGATAAAGTGCAGATTTAGATATATAATATTATACCTAATAAGAATTGTGAACCACTTATAACAAAATTTACAGGAATGTATAAAACCAGTAAAAATAGAAAAAAAGAAAACAAAAACTGGGTCTAAAATAAAAATAGGAGAAGATGGGTATTTCGACTTGTCTTCTGGTACAGAACAGAAGCTGCAGAAGGTGGAAATTACACTGGCAGACTGTCTTGCTTGCAGTGGTTGTATCACATCGGCAGAAAGTGTACTGATCACTAAACAAAGCCAGGATGAATTGCTCAGGTATCTTAAAAGATGTTTTATTAATTCATTAAACTTTTATCTATTTATTATAAAGTTATCAGCTATAAACTGATTTATTATTATAATGAAACCTTACTCATTAAAAGAACCACAAAAAATACATATACTAAGTGTGTAGAGTGATGATAGTACATATATATTTAAATAAGCATTACATTTACTTAAATAATCACCCAGACTTAGGGCATATAGTCCAGTGGCAATAGCTACAAAAATGGTCAAAAGTACAAAAAAATAGTAACAGGATGAAACCTTTTGGAAAGCAAGAAAGTATAAAAATAATGAAAGGAAAAATAAATTAAAGACAATCTGAATTCGGAAAAGGGGTGAGGGTGAGCTTTTAAGGGTAAAAAACGGTTTATTGTGATTGCCCGCAAAATACGAGTCTTATAAAAAAAAGTTAAATGGAAAAGTTGTAGGTAATATAATAAGACGTACAACTCGTTTATTTGTAATTTTTTACATAACCTCAAAATTTAGGCAAAAAATGGGAAAAACCTAGTTTTTGGTTTTTTATTTTTATCATTTAAAAAAAATATGAAATTTGGTGAAAACTTACCTTTTTATGTCCAAAGCACGCTGTAATTTTTTAGATTATTCTTTTAAAATATTAATTTATTTTATTTTTTTTTCTATATTTTCTTGCTTTTTCAAAAGGTTTCATCCTGTTACTATTTTTTTCGTTCTAAGAAATTATTGGCACTGGACTAATAGTTATTGAAATATTTATACAGGTATTTATGAGCTTGACACATTCTGAATACTTGGCCATTATAACCTGCACTATTTTAACATATTGGTACATAATATATAGAAAAGTAAATGTTTGGAAGTACTACCCATTTTTAAAAAGTCGCTTATTGATTCTGTATTATCCACGACAGTATGACATTCACCGTATACCACAAATCCAGCTGTGAAATTCCTGATTCCTGATACAGCAAACACCACCGTTTTTAAACCTTTTAAAACCATGTTGTGTTTTTAGAGTATTATCGGAGCGCAAGTACACAGACAGTCGAGGTGTGAGAAGAGATGTGAGTTTGATTGTAATATCAATTTCACCTCAACCACTGTTGTCACTAGCTGTGCGTTATAACCTAAACCCTGAAGATGCTACTAGAAAATTAGTTGGTTAGTACTCTAATATATAATGGATAATTCCTTGGTTTTAATAAACATGTGTTAAAACAAATTAGGATTAGTATACGGTGTTTTGTAATTATGTAAGCCAAGTTCACTTAAGTGCTTATAGTCATATTACATGTCCTATGCGAGTCCCGCTTTTGCGCACGCTAATCTGAAACCCCTTCAGGTGATTCAGAACAGGTTTACACGGTTTGCAACCGGGGCGCCGTGGTTCGTACGCAACATCGATCTCCATAGAGATTTAGACCTTCCGACCATCGCTCAGTACTTGAAGGGGCTTTCCCAAAAGTACTTTGAACGTGCTGAGCGACACCCGAACCCACTGGTGGCTGACGCCGCAGAGTATAGACCACGTAAGACTACTTTAGTCAGAAAAAGAAGACCCAAGTCGGTACTCGTTGACCCCGACGACGCGTTCACAGTAGGTAATAACGTGTACGCGTAGGCATAATTGACACCACAAAACATACAGACACACACCGTCTGTACCGGTATAGACGAGGTCCCAACTGAGTAAGTGCTCCGTTGCTCCGGCGTTCTGCCGTCGCAGGACGCTAGTGTCCAAATTTCCTTAGCTTCCCTCCTGACTAACGACGCCCCGAGCCGAGGTCCGTGTCTCAATCTGAGACGCCCTCGGGCCGTCGTTCCCCATGGGGGCCCATCTGGCCCCCCCTTGTTAAGGGTGGGTCTCCAGACCCACCCGCTCCCCCGGTGACGCTGTAATAGCCAACAGGGACAGCATAGACAAACAAAAAAAAAAAAAAAAAAAAAGTCATATTAGGTAACAAGTTTTAGTTTCTTCAAAATTCTTCTTAGTATTTCGCGAATAAAACATTTACACTCCTTATATTTATGATTTGACTCTAATTACGTTGATAATATTAATTCAAAATATAAAAAAAAATCAATCAACGATTGTTATACTCTAGAACATATTTATTGCACAAATTGCGACATTTCGACCGTCAAGTTCGGTCATTTTCAAGCTACAAAAAAACATTAATACACATTAATGCACAAGTTTCCTTTTTACAATTCATAAATGTTACAAAATAAATTTAAAACAAAAATTATACCTCTAAATATCGCATCGTTCATTTATTTATATAGCCATTCAGTTCTTTTATATTTATATAGCATTAATTACGTCTGTCAAAAACTCCTATTTTGATTTACACTCCTATTGTTTGAAAATATCTTTAAACATGTATAGCCATGTTGAGCTTATTTAAATTTATATAAATATAGAATGAAAAAAACCGATACGGGCAGGGATTCGAACCCGCGACTACTATAAAGTTCGCCTGCCCGTATCGGTTTTTTTTCATTCTATATTTATATAAATTTACACTCCTATTATTTTTATTTTGCACTCCTATTATTTAATAGGTAAATGGATTAGAAATTACTGTCCTTATTTCTATTTTTCCTCCAGGTTACTTCAAAAGTCTGGGTGCAGACCTGGTTCTGGATATGACAATAGCTGAAGACCTGTCCTTGCTAGAGGCTCAGCAGGAATTTGTACAGCGATATCGGGATCAGGCTGATTCAGACACCAAACAGCTGCCGATGTTAGCTAGTGCTTGTCCAGGTACATTGATGTTTTTGTATAAAATACATACATATAATATAATTATACTTTTTAAAATTTTAATTTTCCCATACAAAATGTATTTGTTGTTTCTGAACTGGCATTAACTCTGAGCGTCGGTATGGCGCCCGGGTGTTGACCTTTTAAGTACTTCTTACAAAATACAGAGTAATAAATAAAAGAGGGAGAGCAAAACAATATTTTTTTTAATTACAAATAACCCTGTATATATATAGTTTTAAATATTTTTCATGCCTTCAGTAAGAGCTTCTTTGTCCTTCTTGTTATGTTAAACAAAACACTGGAACTAAAACATTTGCCTAAAATTTTATGCTGTAGTGAATTATAATGTGCTTAAAAAAATCTAGGATAGTGAAACACCAAGCAAAATTTCCAGTTTCCAGGACAATTGGTTGTGATTTCAATTGAAAATGTAGGTACTATGAATATTTATGTGTTTATCATTGTCAGGCTGGGTATGCTACGCAGAGAAGACCCATGGAAGTTACATCCTGCCATACATTTCCACAACCAAGTCCCCTCAGCAGATCATGGGGTCAGTGGTAAAGCAGCACCTATCCTACAAAAGAGAGCTTGTCCCAAGTGAAGTGTACCATGTCACTCTCATGCCCTGCTATGATAAGAAGTTAGAGGCATCTAGAGAAGATTTCTACAGCGAGGTGCTGAACTGCCATGATGTGGACTGTGTTATTACTGCCAGTGTGTTTCTTTTATTTATTTATTATAAAATCAATATTCGTAAATTGTGTCATTGCTTCTTAGGTTTTGGGTTCGTTTTATAGTAATCAATACCAAAATATCAACCAAACAAATAATCATGTAATCTGCTGCAGTTGAGCTAGAACAGATGCTGGATAACGTTGACAAGAGTCTCTCGGACTTCGAGGATTGCGCCCTAGACTGGCCTTGGAGCGCCGACGCAGGGGATGGAGGCCCGGATGAGGCCTCGGGAGGTACCGGGTTGCGGCGGCATGGGGGACTCGCCGGGGGGTCGGGGGGGTACGCAGACGAGGTGTTCTTGTATGCCGCAGAGGAACTGTTCGGAGAGAGCGAAGCGCAGCTCGAATACAAGGACTTGAGGTAGTTCATATTATGATAGTCGATAACTCTATTTTTATAGTAAATAAAAATATTGATTTTATTCGTTTTTTTTCTCGGAAATATCATTAAACTTAAATTGAATTAATTATGTATAACTATTATATAGCTCAATTAGTAAGCGCGGGACAGTGCGTCTTACGACACCCGACCGGACCCGTCTCCACACAATGCGTTCAGTTCAAATCTATTTTTAAAATCGATTGATCTAGAACGCAATACTGACCTTTGCCCACTGATCCACAACACTCCGTAACTTACTTAATTACCCTTTGAATGATCTATTATAAATTATTCATTGGCTTTTGTAACTATGTATTGAAATTTAAAAAAAACAATGCCTTTTATTGTCTTCTCTTGTCTACTTGTTAATTATGTATGATATATTAATGACTAATATGAAATATGTCACTGTGATTTTTTTGTTTACTTTTATATGAGTACTGATTTTTTTTGTTAAATTGAGTACGCTTATTAAAATCCTCTCGATTTTTTTAGAAATCCAGATTTTCGGGAAGTAACCTTAGAGAAGGACGGCAAGGAGGTTCTGAAGTTTGCGATCGTGAACGGTTTCCGCAACATACAGAACTTAGTGCAGAAGCTCAAGCGCGGCAAGTCTCCCTACCACTACGTAGAGGTCATGGCCTGTCCGTCGGGTGAGACGAAAGATGTTATACATACTTACATTACATACACACATCGTTAATCGTAATCGCAGGTCAGGAGGTAATGAAACATAAAAAGACTTTTCGTCCCGGTTCTAAGTACTCACTCCTTTTTAGTGAAATTGGGGTTTAATGATATACGAATGACATAAACGTTCCCATTATTGCCAATCTCCCCACCAGGGTGTCTGAACGGCGGTGCTCAAGTCCGTCCCACGGGCGGGGAGTCCTCTCGCGCGCTACTGTCCCGGCTGCGCGCGCTGCACGCCGCCCTGCCCCCCGCCGCCCCGCCCGGCCGCGCCCGCCCCGCCCGCGCCCTGCACGCCGCCTGGCTGCGCGCCGCCGGCCACGAGCGCGCGCGCGACGCGCTGCACACCTCCTACCACGCACTGCAGCAGGACCAAGGAGCACTCAACACCAAGTGGTGATCGCCACCGCCTTATAGGATGTGGGCCTTAGTTCATTGTATGTTCTTTGTTAATAAAGATGTAACCGGTTCGTTACGAGCCGCACACAATTACACGATATTTTGATTTGTTCTGCCACATCTCGACAGCATTGAAACCGTCGACTAAAGGATATCGTACTGTATCAATATGGTCATTAGCTCACATGTTTAATATTAAATCCCTCGATTAATATGAGCTACATTGAAACGTATGTCGTTTTGTTATTTTTCCCGATGATATTTTTAAAAAATAAAGTTTTTATTGCAACACCAGTGTAAAAGTAAATAAAATTTGACAGCTATTTTATTTGTAAGTTATAAGTTATGTAAGTAGTAGGATGTTTTCAAGTAACTTTATAATTATACCTTAATATTATAAGTATTAATTGCAATTGCGTTTATTCCTATAATGATTATATGTATATCATTTTTATCAGTAGTAGTAGTAGTATAGTGACAGAAGGTCACAAGAAATTGCCGGACTAAATGTAGTGAACCTATAGAACAACATTTCAGATTGCATTTTGCATTGCATTGCCTGATACATACTTAATAAAGTGTTTTTTTGAATTTGGGTTCCATATTTATCTCGTTACCGATTTTGTAATGTTTTATATTCACTGTTACTATATGTTATATTATTATTTATTGTAAATCTTAATAATAATAATCCTATTATTGTGATAAATAATATTTTTTTTTGTTAGAATTAAGTTATAAACTACATGTTTTAACTATAGTGTATTGAATACAATTTAAACTAAGCAAAGGAGTGTGTTGATTTTCTACATATGTGAAAATATTTACTATACCTACAAAGAAATGTAAATATAGAATGCTATTATATCGTTTTTTATTATTGTTTTGTTTTAGTGTGCACGGCGCTAGTAGCAAAGTGCACTTGTGACGTCACAAGCAAGCCAACACTAGTGACTTATGCATCGTCACTAGCAATGCTTTTATGTAGATTTGTAACACGTGTTTATGGCCTTTACTATTGTTGTGGCGACGGCGACTGATAAACGATATTATATAGGTTGCAGTATCTAGATAAAATAATCAATTTTATGGGATTAGTACTGGTAGGGCCATCGAGCAGAAGGCCCACATAATGGGATGTGGTGCCATTAACAAATTTGTAAATGTGTTTAGAAAAAAACCGCTTTGACGCTATATTGGTTTGTGTACTGATTTTAACCCCATTAAATTTCTACTAATTTAATTTCTATTGTCTGTCCTTAGTCTTACTTTTAATCAATTGTTTACACCCTATTGTGTTTTTTTATTCTCAAGTTCACACAAATAGAGTCGTTTTTTTAGATTTTCACGAGTACACATATAAAACTAGCTTTTAGCTAGCCAGCTGCTGTCCGCGACTTCGCGACTTCGACACGTGAACTGTAAAAATAATATTTAGGTATATAGATTATGTACTTACCTACCTGAGACCGGTGAATTCTTTTAATGTATTTTGAAGTGTATGAATAAAGACTGGGGATTGATTGAAATGTGGGTGATGGTGAATATGAAATGTTGCATAAGACAAAATTATATGGCAGCGTAGAGGTAATGAAAAAAAAAGGGGAAAACATTGTGGCGTCCTATAGTATGAATATTGTTAAAAGACTTTTAAAAATGTTGAACAGTTTTCCTAATTTTTACAGACAAACAAAGCATTTTAGTTGATGGCTAAATTAACCAAAGTTTTTTTTTATATTTTTATTTTTGGAAATTCAGTGACCCAAGCTATTAAAAAAAGAGCTCCTGTGACAATAGGGACCATTCACGTATTTTTTTTTGACGTAAATTAATCATATATCTCTCTATATCGTACAAAAAAATATAAATAGGCTTGAAAAGATTCTAGTTTCTTTTCAAAGTGAAAATTAAAACATTGAGTAAATTTGACCCGTTTAAACACCGCCATTTTGCGCGCGTTTTGCGTGACGTCAAATGATACGTCCAGTGAATGTTTACTATGAACTTTTTAGTTATTTCATAGATATTTTAAGTTTTAATTACTTTACAAGTCATGGAAGAAGATAAAAATCATGTTACGAGTATTGTATAGTACCGGAGTGCAAAAATAGTATTAGTAAAACACCCAACAAAGTGTTTTTTGTATTCCAAGAGATGCGAAAATACAAAAACATTGGTGTATGGTAATTAAAAGGGATAATATATGTCCTAAATCGTGTTTATATGGTTGTGAAGATCTATTTAACGTAAGTATACTTTATTTATAATAAGTTTAATCTAATAGTTTAAATTTATAGTAAGTATTAAATATTAGAAAATTTGAGTTTAAAATTAACCTAACCTATCTTACAAATTTCAGTATAACTTTCTATAAAAACCGTAATCTTTTTTTGTATTACGCAATTTTTATGGTCTGTCGATTTATTTCAGGTTAAGGAAGATACAGCAAATTGTATTGAATATAATATGTGTAACGAAACAACAAGGAGAAAGATGTAATCTAAGTTTGAAGAAAGTAGTTGTTCCTTATATATTTTTGTGGCAAAAACACCAGCTGATAGAATGAGAATGTGCATAGTCAAAAGGCAAAGATTGACATCGGTTAATGAAGCCTTTTTAGAGTTAGCTATCAAAAGTAGTGTTTAAAAAAATTGGTGACCTTTACAAAGAAGTGATAGACGTAGTAAGTCCTAGTACTGCCCATACAAATGTCTGTGATATTAATCTGCCAAGACTCAGTACTTCTCCTATTGAATGTGATGATCATAAGGCAGAGCCTTGCTTTTCGCATATTAAAGATAAATTACCAAGTGACTAAGCTGTGCAAGTTAATATTATACCGAAGTAAGGAAGTAAAGGTGTCTATGTAAATATACCTGCTGAAAAACAAAATGTAGCATTGTCACCATTTCCTCATTTAACACACAACATTGTTACACAACAGTTTTGAAAGTAAAACTATCTGTTTTAAAAAGAAAATTGTTTACTGAAAATACAGCTGATAATACTTCTATAGCATCTTATATCTTCTATATCTGCTGATTATCAACCAAGTTATTTATCTGAGTCAAGTGAAGTGAAAAATGATTCAGAGGCAAACATTTTAAAAATGTATTGTGTAGTAGCATGCTAACTGCTATTCAAAAAGAGTTTGTAGGTATATGTTTTGTTAGAGTTATTTGAGTATTATAAAATGTTTTTAAGATTACCTAAACAATTGTATCATTTAAAAAAACCTTTAAGCACGAAAATATAGGTTTAAATTATTTATTTTTCTCAGTCACACTGATACCACAGTATGAACTTAAACGCCGATATATTGAACGGTGTGTCAAATGACGTCACATTTCCTTTCGACCAATGGTGGCGCGTTTTGGAATTTTGAATTTCGCTCCCTAAATTTACACTTTTCATAAATTATTTTATGGCCTTAAATGATTAGAAAATTAAAAAAAATATATTTTATTATAATAAGATGATAAAAAGTAATCGAAAAAAAAATAATTGAGACCATTTAAATTTTTTTGCATGTTCCCTATTACGCTGTCGCGCTACAACTTATATTATGTCAGCGACAAAACCATGTACAAAAGCTAAGATTTCTATAATCTATGTATTATTCTGGTACATAAGTCAGCTTCTCAACTGGTACAAAAGTCAACTTCATCAAAATCTGTTCAGTATATAATTTTAGTGTGATTGAGTAACAAACATCAATCCATCCAAACTTTCGCACATATAATATTAGTAAAGATTCTTAAATCTGGAGAGGTTCAAGTACCTTGGTCACATATTAACTTCAGATATAAGGGATGATGCCGATATTGATCGTCAGCGTAGGGCACTGTCAGTCGTGGGGAACATGATAGCAAGAAGATTTAAAGCTGATGTACAATCTAAAGTGCACTTGTTTCGAACGTATTGTCAAAGTTTCTATACCTGCCAGCTCTGGACTGAATACACGAAGAGGTCTTTGAATGGCATTCGTGTTCAGTATAACAATATATACAGACACCTCATGGGTTTGGCACCATACTGTAGCGCCTCTGGTATGTTTGCAGAGGCAAGACTGAACACGTTTAATGCCATCCAGAGAAGTCGTATCGCTGGGTTCATGGCCCGGGTTGGTAGGTATAGTAACAGTATAATTAGAGAACTTGCTGATAGATTGTGGACTACCTCCACATATAATAAATGGTTGGAGATAGCGGCATAATAATGTATAAGTAAATGTATAATTGAAATATGTTGTGTCTTAGATTATTATTATAATTATAAATAGAAATACAATATAATTTAGTATTAAGTTAAATATGGAATTTATCCGAAATAAAGAATTATTATTAAATCAAATTTATTATCTATTTTTAGTATGGTCTTTATTTTTTTAAACTATTATTTATTTTATTATTTACTAGCTGTGCCTGCGACCTCGTACGCATAGGTTTCGATTTCGATAAAACGTACCGTGTACAAAGGTACGTTTTATGCATAAACTTCAAAGTTTCATCAAACTCCGTCAAGTAGTTTTTACTTGTAGGAGTATTTCTAGTTTAATTTTATATATTTTATTATTTTTAATCAAGGATGTTTTTTTACAGAGTGGAAAGTCCAATTTCATTTTTTTTTATTGGAAAGGATATTATTATATCCTTAGGATTGTTAAATGATCAAAATAAAAAGTACTAAATGTGAAGTGAAGACCATGACAATATATTACCGAAAACTTCATCCAAAGCATGCACAAACATACAGACGAACAGATAAAATGAAAAACTATTTTGGTTTCTCTTGCTTTTATAAAGGTCCCCCATTACGAATTTTCGGAAATATATTCCATGTACACCCACCGATCAATTACAATTTTATTACATGTGTAAAGATAAATTTCTTAAACACTTCAATTACATAATCTTTTGATAGAGTGAAGTGTGTCCAATGAAAGTGAAAAACTAAATGTTATTAAGAGTGACGCTCAATTTCTATGTATTAATATTATTTCTATATATTAATTTAAATAAAAAAAAAATAATTAAAACAAATAGCTAAACAGAACCATTTCAAAAACGTTTTATGGATTCTGTTAATTACGTAATAGTTATTATGTACAGAGACGACTCCTCTAAGATTTATTATTTATTTAAGATGATTTTTGTAAGGTCCCTATTCCGCGATTGACATAAATTCGCTAGTAATAAAAAACCAACTGCATTTATATTTGTTAAGCCGTTTCTGAGATTAGCGTGCACAAACAAACAGACAAATCGAAAACCATTGTCTTACCTTGTCCCCCATTATGTTTCTTTTTAAATATTTTTCATTTTAGGTGGTAGACCATGACATCGGGTCGCCGGCGAAGTTACCTCCCATCGGGCAAAGTCGTGCCGTAAAGCCACTTAGCCGTGTTCCGGCACGTTGCTCGATGAAGCCGTATATGGGAAATGGGTCTAAAAAGCTGCGTTGCGTTGGCGAACTGGTTTGACGTTGAGTTAGTGTTTGTTTTATCGGGGGTCTAATCGAGGAGGGTAGTGGGATCCGAAGAGACGGCTTTCCGCTGGCCGCTGGACACAGGTAACAAGAAAAACCTGTATTCCTGTGTCTATCGTTCGCACAGCAGTGACCAGGAGACAACTCGGCTATTTGAGTATCTCGGTGACGTTGCTGATATGACTCTGCATCAGTACCCTTCAGCGCAGCTCGTCTTTCTCGGGGACTTTAATGCTTGTCATCAGGATGGGCTGTTCCCCTACCAGAAAACCGACCGTGCTGGAAGCGCGGAACTTTGCGTTATCCTTGGACCTCTTTCAGCTGCTGAGGCAAGTGACAGGGGTACCAGATGTGGTAGGCCATACAGCCAATTGCCTGCACCTTCTGCTGATCACTGATCCGGATACGTATAGTGTAAAAGTCACCTCCCCTTTGGGAACCTCCGATCCTGTCTGGTAAAATCTGTATTTACATATTCCCCACCAGCTGACGAACCACATGGAGTTAGGCGAATATGGAAATACAAGTCAGCAGATTGGGATGAGATGCGGCACTTTTTTGCGTCTTATCCTTGGCAGCAGGTCTGCTTCTCTTCTTTGGATCCGTCAAGTTGCGCGGACGCTATAACCAATGTGGTGCAACAGGTAATGGAGTATTTCATTCCATTTGATGACGTACCCATCGGTGGCAAAGCTCGCCCATGGTTTAATGCCGAATGTGGTCGTGCTGAAGACCTTAAAACATTCGGCATACCTCATTTGGGCTGATGCTAGAAGCCGCAAAACTCCGGATGTAAGTTCAAAGAAGAGAGCCTTTAACCAAGCTGCCAAGTCCTATAAAAAGGCCTTGCGGAAGAGGTATGGAGAACATTGTGTCGTTTAGATTTGAATAAAGCCAGTGGTCCTTTTGATATACCAGCCATTCTGCTCAAGACCTGCGCAGCTGAGTCGTTTCCTGTACTGACACGTCTGTACTGTGACGTCTCGAGGGCATTTGACAGGGTCTGGCATGCGAGCCTTGTAAGCAAGCTTTCAGCGTACGGTATATCTCCTGGTCTGATCGGCTGGGTAGCGGACTTTCTGAGCCAGAGGTCTCTTTGAGTAGTTGTCGACGGGTGTTCCTTGGAATCCTTGACAATAAACGCCGGAGTGCCTCAGGGGTTCGTTCTTTTTGCTGCACATTAACGATCTGTTGAAGCCCGGTATCTATGGGTATGCAGACGACAGCACAGTTGTAGAGAGATATGTGCCGAGTACACGGGCTAGTAGAGATCAAGTACAGTCTGAAAGGGAAGCCATGGTGCAACGTTTGACTTACAGACTTATAAGTTCCAGTTCGGCCATGAGAAATTGTAGAAAATCTGTAAAAGAAAATCAAAAAAGAAGAAGCTATTTCAAACGTCTTGAAAGCGATTCAACCAGTTTGCTTAAGACAGATCCTCCGCAGTCATAGTCAAAGTTTTTTTTATTCTAAATAGGCATAGTGGGTAAGCTACACTTACGAAAACTTTAATAATTCTAAAAACACGGTTCCAAAGGATTGTCCTATGGAGACCAGGAACTTTTATTCTTAATTATATAATAAGCTTCGAAAGCAAGAACACTTTAAAAATTGTTATCCAATACATTAAGGCAATTTTTCTATAAAAAAAACTCTACACCTACTCCTGATCATCAGCTATATCAAATGCCATAAGACTTTTGTGTTGAAATGAACGCCCTACTGTAATTTTGAAAAGTTTCCTCCAAGTCCTTCCTCATTCCTTATGGGTGCAACGCATTTGTGAATATGTTTTTTTTTCAAGATCGCCAGGACTGACGGTATTAGTTATAATCAGGTTGACCGTCTAGTCGTTTGCCAACTTATCTCATAAATTAACAGTAATTATATATCTAGTTAGATAATCTAGGTATAAACAGTGTCGTCTCGTTTACGTGTCGCCCGCTATAATTTGACTGAATTTGTAAATTTACATGAATATTCGTTTGGAACATGATTGGGTCAGTGTGAGGAGTGTCCGCAGTTCAAAGCTACGTACGCATTTACAAATACTCAAATTGTTTACAAAACAATATCGTATGATTATTACGTGTAAAATGCTATGGGCGACTTCCGAGTGATGGGAATCAAATTAAACTTTATATTATTGTGCTCCCTTATAAAAACTGTGATCAGTACTGGATTAGGAAAATGTCCAATTTACCCCCAATTCCCAGATTATGACATTAACAGGGTATGTAATTACAAAGTAACAAATAATTTATTTATGCTTTGTGTGTGTAATGTATTGTTTTTAATTACAACTGCAAAATAAGTAAAATATGTTTTTTGTTATTTCTGTAACGTTCATAGATTGCAGACCTTAACCCTGCGTCGTGCCGTGGTATTGAGTTTTTGCATTTTATTTACATAATATCGTTTACAGTTTTAATTGTGTTATTGCTTGTAAAAATGAAATCTAAGTATTGCACTAAGGTTTGCACGGGGATACATCTAAATAAATTATAAGTAGTTCTATGCATTTGGTTGATTGTATAATTTAGTCGCCGTAGAATTGTTAGTCTAGGCTTACTAATACATCATATAAAGATGCGAAATTTGTGAGTTTGTACACTGGAGATAATCTTAGAAACTACAAATAGATTTTAAAATCCATTTACAAAAAAGAAAGGTGTTAAAAATGGTATAGATAATCATATAATATATAAACACATTTGAAAATATGATTATTAATACTGATCAAAATGTTCCGTATTTGAATAATGTATTTTTTGATAATAACAATAGTAGAGAAAATTGGGCGTTTAGAATATTCATAAATCATAATTAATTATTGGTTCAGCGTTACTTTTAGGTATCTACACATGTATGATATAGGTGGCTTATACTTTGAATTTTTAAATAAATTGCTAGACTTAAATATTCCTAGTATTTGCCGTCATGGGAATACTCCCCTGACAGATAGATCTATTTCATAGTTCATTCCTGATAGTTAGATCTATTTCATATTTGTCTAGCCGCCATCTACGACTGGCAACGCTTTTGTCGTTTCCCTGGAATTCCACAAAACACCGTCAAAACAAAACACCACAAAACACCGTCACTTATCATCAGCTGACCCCCATGCTCGATTGCATCGACCTAACAAATAATTAGAAAAATAATAATCTATATGAAATTTGCAGATGACAGGTACGTGGTACGAAGTAGAACGTTCGTTTCACCTCATGGAGATCGCGGCAAGCTGCACGGAGCTTGATGTGGCTCTTAACGAACGAGGGTTCTTGCTTATTACTGTCAATACTGTTAATAGATGGTAAGAAAAATTCATTTCATCAAAGACTAATGTATTTGTAAGTTGATAAGTTTATATGTAGCCTGTAGGTATAATATACCTACCTATGTTTTATAATTGCCTAGAAGATATTACAGAAGAATCTTTTGACCGGTATTTTAGGATTTTTTTATCTATTGTTAAGAGGTTTCTTTCGCAACTTTAACTAGATTAAATTTCAACCGTTTATCCTTGTAATGAAAGCTCGTATCATAACTTGTTCCCTGTCAGGACCAATAGACCGACAACAAGCTTCGGACTGGGCATACCAAGCCATAATGGATCGTCTTCCTTCCGCTACAAACTCAACAATCGCATGCCGTACATCCTCGGACGGCTGCTCCCCGGCGCAGGCCTCTACAATGTACTCTTCACTGACTATGAGCGATTCGCTCTTCTCTGGTCCTGCACAAACTACAGTATTGTACATGCAGGTACTGGAATATTTTGATCCAAATCTAGTTGCAAATAGGTACAGCTCAGAGAAATTTGTAGAGTTTATAAAAAAGCTTGTAAACATTTACACAAATTTAAGAACGTTTATCGCGTTTGCTTCGCCATAATTTTAGGTATTTTAAGTGATTCAAATTCACTCACAAAAACAAGAGTGAATGTATTTTTTTCATTACTTTTAATAGATTCTCTCGTTTATTTCGGAGCTAACTAAAAATATTAGAATGAAAGTTATGTAATAACACATATTTAATTACTTATACGTTTATTTTATTTTAAATGGTCATTGATTTAGAAATAGATTTTTCATAAAATATTTAATATAAGTACCTATATTTAGTTTCCTGTTTACAACTTAAAAATAATCCAATATATGACATTTTCATCCCATAGATATTTGGTCAGAAATATTTCTTATACCTAACAATATATGTACCCATATAAAATGTTTTGGTAAGATACGTGGTTGAAGTGAAAGTAAAAACGCATGAAACACGATAAACGCACTAAATGTTTAACAAAAGTACAGCCTTTTTTAGATAATTTCTTTGCTTTTTCACAGATAGGCTGTGGGTGCTCGGTCGCCACCGCTCACTAGCGGCCAATACTAGGGCAATCGTGTACGCGGTCGTCACCGCGCTCGGTCTAGACCCCGACCGTCTGTTGCTTGCTAAGAACAACAACTGCACCGCAACGGACATACAGACTGACTACGACTGAAATATACCGATGAATTATCAAAACGTATTTTTATTCTAAAACCGTATAAAAGTGAAATCGTCATAAAGTTTACTTACTCGTAGGTAATCTTCATAAAATTGTGATGCACCAATAACAGGGGTATGTAAGTAGTGTCAATACTACAGTCATGGGCGTACCAAGGTTCTGTTCTAGGGGGGGCAAACCAGATTTCTTTTACATATTTTTGTAATTTTGGAACTGTAATTTTAATTTTCTGGGCATGGTTTAAGAGTGAAAGAGCAAACGCTGGTGATTGTTTCTTTGCCGAATCTCGCTTCTAATGAAGATTTTAGAATTAAAGTGTTTGCTAAAAAACTTTAGCTGGACATCGTATATTCCTCTACTACCTTCTATTTTACATTAAAATTGGTATTTTAAATTACAAAATAAAACCAATTTAGTTTTAAAAATTGAAGAAGGTTTAGAAATGCTTTCTCAGGAAGGTTAGTCAGGGACGAGAAAAGTAACTTTTCTGTTGTTATAGATCTATGTATTACAAACAAATACAATTCTCTAGTAAAACTTTTAGCAAACACTTAAAAAGTCTAAAATCTCCATTAAATGCGAGATTCGACAAAGGCAATCACCAGCGTTTGCTTTTTCATTATTAAACCATGCTCAGAAAATTAAAATTACATCTCCAAAATTACAAAAATATATCAATGAAATCTGGTTTGCCCCCTTCAGCACCAGATTCAGCACAGAATCTGGTTACGCCCATGCAGATGCAGATCTATAATAACTGAAAAGCCATTTTTCTCGTCCCCGACTGACCTTCCTGAGAAAGCATTTCTAAACCTTCTTCAATTTTTAACATTATAATACTTTAGAATTAAAAAAATAAATTTAAAATTTAAAAGACCCCTAAAAAGAATAAAAATAATATTACTATGTACTTATTGAAGTCCTTGCGTCTTTAGAGGTCTTTTTGTATCGGGGATTTTTTAAACTTTTAATGATTTTTTTTTCTATTTTTTAAAGTTATGTTACTGGTTTCTTTATTCATTATTGTACTAAACGAGCCTTCGGACACAAAAATTTTCAGTTGTTGAAGGTTTCTATCAATCTATTCTAATATTATAATGGGAAAAGACTTGTTTGTTTGTTTGATTTGAATAAGTTCCGAAACGAATGAAACGACTTAAAAAAATCTTTTACCATTACAATCCTACATTATCCTTGATGAACCTATGCTATATTTTATCACCATCATCATCACTAATATTATAAAGAGAAAAGATTTGATTGTTTGTTTCCTTGAATTGAATAGGCTTCAAAACTACTGGACCGATTAAAAACGTCAATATCTTGGAGACGACTGTTTCTATTTCGGCCAAATATGGATAAAAACCATCTCGACGAACATAGCTTTTGATTAAAAACCATACTAGGGAATTAGGTGTAATTAGGTTTAAATTTAAATTTATTTATACAAAAAATGTTTCAGTAACGAAATTAGTAATTAATAATACTTATAAATTATAATCTAAGCACAATGCCTAATTAATATTTTTTATCAAAAAGAGAAATAATAATAATTTTGATAATTCTCAATAAAACTAATACTTTCCTTTCGAATCTTATTTAAAAAATACATAATTAATTTACAACAATAGAATAACAGACATTAGAAATCGAATACAAAGGTACTTGATCAAGTCGCTACACAGGTAATGTCTCCATGAATAAGAAACGTTTATAAACAAGGGCTTATAGAAGTGATTATATTAACTAATTTTACCTTTATTGCTTTATTATTATTTTATGGTACTGTTTTTTTTATATTTTACTGAATAAATAAGAAATTCTACTACCTACCTATCATAAGTTAATGTAGAAGTAATTTCTTGTAGAAAATTATAAAAAAAAACATACAATACTTGTTATGTGTTTTTATTTGTAGGTCAGATTTGTGCTTTAAAATATAAAATAATGAAACTTCATTATAATAATGTTATCGTAAATCCTATATTTTGGTTGTTATTTGGCGTTATATTGTGTTTGTACATGTGATAATATTATTGGATATAATAAAATATACATATTCCAAGAACAGGTAAAAGTATTTTGGAAAAAAGAATACTAGTCATAAAATTTCAGATGCGTAAGGATATTTTTATAACTATTATTATTTTTCTTTGTTAATACAATACAGCACACAACATCTATAAAAATGTATTTAAAATTGTAACATTTATTATTACCATTTACAAAATAGTAGTAAAATTCTATTAGAAATATATAAACCTTAGTCACTTATTACTAATTTCACATTAGGCCGTGATATTGCTGTCTCGAGTGGAGACGGGAGATAACAACAAAAAGAACAATAATAAAGACAAAACTGAGGTACTAAACACTAAAAAATATATACACTCTAGAAAAAAAACAACAATTGAATAATAAATACTTTGTTAAAATAAGTACATTATACTTCCTATTATATTCACACATTACTCTAATTTTAAAAGTACCCTCCCTTTTAAGGTAAAATAAATAACCTTAAATTTTAAACACACAGGCATATATAAAACTCACCTACAATATTAGGCTTATGAGATGAAGTTGTGATGTTTTTCCTTTTAATCTTTTTATGTACATAAAAAGTCAAGATTACTGATAGACGAAATTTTGTAATTTCAATTTGGGACATGCAAAGTATGTTTCAGTATTGATTATTGAAATGATTTGCGCTCTAAATAATGGTGAATCTTCACATTTTATTACAGAACCTACCAATATCTTCAATAACATTATTCAAACAACAACTGAACACAGAGGTTGCTATACAAGAATTAAGCAGTCAAAAGTTGTCACTATTCACAACACAGTTTTTAACTTCAGTCACCCGAAGGCAATCAGAGTCACAATTTTTATAGGGACTTTGGTCACTATCACAGACTTCTGGTCTCTTGTGATTACCCGACTCCTGCAGGTGATTGGCCGTGTACTGATGCATCCATAGCTGCTTCTCCTCAACTTCTTTACTAACAACCACAAATAATTCCTTCTCTTTGCATTCCAATTGCTCTTTTAAATATGCAATGAGATCACTGCTCTGAAAAACAATTGAGTAAAAATTACATACATTTTGGCCACAATGACGTCACTAATCTAAAACGAAATTAATTTAACAATAAGATACATTATGGTAGCAACCTTATTATAATTCATTAAATAAATTTATGTATTACCCTTCCTATTAGCTGAGGTGAGTCTAATTTTGAGTCGAGATTATAGAAATTGCCTTGAATCTGTCTGATAGTAATCCAGTGCCTTCGGCGGAGAGGTAACATTACAAACCCTAGCTTGTAGTCCGATGGCACATTAAGAATAAAACCGCTTATGTTGGATAGGTCCAAACAGCCTGGATCTCTACAAGAATAGTATACAGCATATATTACTAAACCTAAATCTCTTCTTAATATGTATGAGTCATGCAATATTTTTTTAGAGATCTTGATGAGAAACAATTAACTTTGTATAAGCACAAATTTTATTAATATAGTGCTATGAATTTAAATATGGTGAAAAGAAATACCGTAGGCCAAGAAATTATAGTGAACTTACTTTCTCTTGTCAAACCATACAGCTTCACATCCTTTCTTTTGCAGAGCAGCCATGATAACATTGATGTCATAGTTGCCGAGTCCCAGCATTGAACGGTGAGGATTGATCCACACATTAGGAGACAGCCGGCTACATATTGTATCCAGCTCTGACTTAGAAAATGTGTTTCTTGTCTGTAAATGTATTCGTACATGTAATTATAAAACTGCAAATACAAATGCTTTTAATGACAAAGCATGCATGTGATAGACAATAAATTAGAAAATAATATAAGTATGTGTATATGTGATATGTATAACATATATGTGTATATATATAAAAACGAACGAACGAACGAAAAAACGTTTTTATATATATATATATTATATAAAAACGAACTTATGAATTAATCCATTATCAATATGAATTCTTCAAGTCACTTTTATACAAACAATATTTTAATATTTTTTATAGAAATATTCGTTCAAAACGACACGATAATCAGAAAATAATGACCGTAATAAACCCATGTTTACATTAGGCGGTAACAAGTTTTTGTTTCATGGTCATTTTACTCGTGATTTACATTTGTGAGGATGTTTTCAAAACTCACCTGAAATAAATTATTAAGTGCGTGCAAAGCGCACAGCTCTTTTACTTGCTTTTCATGATATATTTGAGGTTTTGAACCCATTTTGATTACACCTTCACCATGTTTCTTCTTTATACAACAAATGCACGAAACTGAAGTGATAAATTTATAAAATATATGTGTATATATATTTACAGGAGAAATAGGTACACAATAAAATAATTGGTTTTAAAATAAGACTAATTTAATTTTTACTTGACAATTTAACAATATCTAAATGACAGCCGATGGCCGACGTTTGATGCTTTACTTCCTTCTTGAATCTTGACGAACGAGGAAGAGGGACGGAGCTCCGGCCTCCGGGGGTCGGGGGTCGAAGGAGAAGGTAATGATAAATGATATTACATTGCGTTCAATTTTAAAAATATGAATTCTCACATTTAATATGCAGGTGATTGTATAAAATAAATTAATTTAAACACTGATAATTGTTTATAATAAATAGTGCATACTTATAATTCTACCTTTTTATTATTTAATTGTTTAAATGTGTTTTTTATCTGTTGTAACAAAATGAAAGCTTTGGCGCGCTAATTGTTTTAAAATTTTGAAATTTGATGTCAATGTAATAAAAGTTTTACAAAGCAAAGTTGTAAAGTGATAAAAGTTTTAACTAAAAAGGTTCGCATTTTCTCTATGTTCAAAATTGAAAGTATCATAATAATTTTGAAAGTTATATTAACTTGTATGTTAAATATTCTTTAATATGGCTGAGTTACACGATGTAAGTGTTCGATCACATGATGACAAAATTTCTTTAATAAATAAAATTTCCGTTCAAGAATATAAAGAGTCGCTTCTCAAGTAAGTTTTCTACTGAATACTGATTTTAAACATTAGTTGATACATTTATATAAATATAGAATAATAAAAAATAATAATAAACCGATACGGGCAGGGATTCGAACCCGCGACTACTGGGAAACCGTCCCGTCGCTTTACCAACTGAGCTACCGTATCGCTGTCCGCCTCGGTGAATTAAGCATTCTATATGATCGTCTTTATTGGGACGGTGGTGGTGGTGGTGGACCCGTATCGGTTTATTTTTCATTCTATATTTATATAAATTTAAATAAGCTTTACATGGCTTTAAATGTTTAAAGATATTTTCAAACATTAGTTGATACATTTTAACTGTATAAGGATATAAAGCATTATAATTCAAGTAATGCTTTGTAGGCTTTATAATGAATTAAACTACTTACATGGGTCGTCTTACAGATGTTCTAATATATCTTCAAATATTTTATTAAAATACACATGGGAATCAAATGCTATTAATTTCAATGAAGGTAATATTGATTATTTACTGAATTCAAGTAAGGAACTTCTTAAAAACGCAAATTATAATATTGAATCTGATAAATGGAACTGTTCTATAAGGTACGAATTTTCACATATTTTTTTGATTTAATTTTAAACTTCTCTTTTTTTTTACACTTTGTTAACTAAATTTTTTATCATCATATTTTTAATACTTTTTTTATTTTTAAGCAATCTTCCTGATCCATTATTAATATTTGAAAAATCTTTACCACCTTGTCCGAATTGTTCCAATATTGAACTTTACTCAAGATCTAATAATACTTTTATTGGCAAAGATTGTCAATGTAACATTGGAGAATCGTATAATGGAAAAATGACATGCTTCAAAACATTACAATCAGGAAATTCAAATGAAAACTTAAAATCTGTTGAAGAAAGACAACTATTTAAACCAACATTTGGCCGTTCTAGAACCAAAAGGCCCTTACAAGCTACAAGTACTCCATCAACTGTCAGTGTAAATAAAGAATTTGAAATGGATATTGATGTAACCACTGTTTCTAGTGCAGAAGTTATAGAGGATGAAGCAAAGGCTCATAAAAGCCAAGTTGCTAAAGTAACATTTAGAACTGCCAAGGATGCATTTCTTTTATCTAATCCAGCAGCAAGACGAATTTTAGGGGCATCAAGGAAAGCTCAATCTAAGTTCATTTCACCAATGGTTGGAGCTCAGTATGGATATGAACTTCTAAGATCACCGATAAATTTAAATTTTAGAGTACAAATAATAAAAATTATCTTAATTGCAGACAAAAACAAGAAAAAGAAGAAACTGATGAAAGACTCAAACACATTGATCCAAAAATGATTGAACTCATTGAAAGTGAAATCATAGACAAAGGAACTCCTATTGGTAATTGTGCATGGTTGAAAATCAATTATTATAAACGTGATTCTCTCACTTTTTATTTCCTAATCTCACAAAATTAATTATATATTTATAGGCTGGGACGACATTGCAGGCTTACAACTTGCTAAGTCAGTAATACAAGAGGCTGTAGTGTGGCCACTGCTAAGGCCAGACATCTTTACAGGACTCCGGCGACCTCCGCGAGGGATACTCCTGTTTGGTCCTCCGGGGACCGGCAAGACGCTTATTGGTTAGTTCCCTGGGAGTGAGAGCTAAAACCTGTTTGTTTATTTCTGTTACAAAAAGGAAGTCAAATTGCAGACACAAGAAAACCAAGTCTCATTAAGGACTCATTTACAGTTATGCCAAAAAATTTCAAGTGTACATTCAAATTCAATTCATATATATATGTGTTGCTAAAATAATTAATACACTCATGGACATATTTAGGGGAACGCAAAAAAAAGGTCGAATAACGGAAAATATTTTCATATTTTCGTACTGGCCACTATACCAATATTATGTATTAAAAAAAAAGATGATTTTAAAAATAATTTTATTTTAAATTTCATTTGTTTTTTTTGTTTATCTGGTAATTTCTGAGACACGTAGTGTATGGAATTTTCGTCGGCTTTTGTTGTTTTTAACAAAAACTTTATTTCTGTTGTTTTTTTGACGAAAAATTGTCATTATTGAGTGAAGTGAACTTAATTCGATAAATTTAGGCGATAATGCCGGATCTCAGCGTTGCTCTGGTTTCTAAAGCTGTAACTTTAATTGAAAATCGTTACACTTACAATGAAGTGGCTCAAACCTTACATGTTTCCAAGTCTGTGATTTTCCGCAATATTAAACGATACCGGCAGACTGGAGAGTATACCAGGCGTAAAGGACAAGGTCGCAAAAGAGTAACAGGAGAGAGAGACGATAGATTTATTGTCAACAGTGTTCTCTGTACCTTGACTTCTTCTGAGGTACGAAACCAGCTGCAGGAAGTTCGACAAGTGATAATTAGTACCAAAACCGTCAGAAGAAGACTGAAGGCAGCTGGTATAGGGGCGTACTTGCCTGCCAGAGGTCCACAGCTCACCGCAGGTCATCGAGTGGCTCGGGCCAGCTTTGCTCGTTTCCACCTAAATTGGAATAATGACGCTTGGGGAAAAGTTCTTTTTAGTGATGAGTCCAGATTTTGTCTCAAACCAGATGATGGAAGGACCAAAGTATGGCGACGACCCGGAGAAAGATACGCTCAGTGTAACATTATTGGGAGAGAGCCGTATGGTGGAGGGTCAGTAATGGTATGGGGCGGTATTTGCTTAGGAGCACGCACGGAGCTACACATCGTAGAAAACGGCTCCCTGACTGCGGCAAGATACGTAACCGACATTTTAGAGCAGATTGTGATGCCTTTTGCCCCTTTCATTGGAGAAAATTTTCTTCTAATGCATGACAACGCTCGACCTCACATTGCGGCATTAGTTTCGGAATATCTTAATGAGGTCGGAATCCAGGTTTTGGGGTGGCCGGCACGCTCGCCAGACCTAAATCCAATAGAACACGTTTGGGACAAACTGGGAAGACAAATTAAACAAAGAAATCCATCACCTGTCAACGTAAGAGACCTCAAAACCGCTTCGGTTGAAGAATGGAACTCAATGCCGCAAAGTTTTATTGACAATTTAATAGAGAGTATGCCCAGAGGCATGCAGGCAGTTTTAACAGCAAGAGGTGGCAACACTAAATACTGATTGTATCACCCATCGTGAAAAAACCAGTCATTTGGACAATATTAACTTTTCTTTAGTTTTCATTGGGTTAGGTCAAAACTCTTCAGAATTAAGTCACTGACCTTATTGTCTTTAATTTCGTTTCTTTCGCTTTAATTTTGTGATTTTTTATGTTCAAAAATGTTAATTTAATTAATTCAGAATAATAATCAAATGTATTGTATAACAAAAATGTGTTTTCATATGATCTTGCAGTCTGTTTTTTGCGTTCCGCTAAATATGTCCACCGGTTTATAAGGAAACCAATAATTTAAACAGATAGAATGTATCTTTAACTTTGATGTGCGAATGTCTATTTTGAACTTTAATGTCTTGGAATATAATTAAATATTGTAGTTTTATGTGATAGAGGATCTTTGTCGTTTTATGCGACGTCGTTATATCAGGTGAAGTTTTGATACATTATTCTCATATTTCTGAGCAAATATTTAAGAATAAAAAGTACCCTGCTTCAGATGCTATACTCTACTAAAATCAAAAAAATCTAAAATACCATACATAATATCTCGGAATACAAATAAAATTGTTTCACAATTTTTCACGTGCTTTAGTTATACACGATGAGGCTAAGCTAGGCGAAGCTAGTTTTTTTTTCTAGGAGATCTCGTAAGATCCATCTATCAGTGTACCTTCAGGTCACTTCAAAACTGAAGGTGAGGTCTTGTCAAAACTAATAAAACAAACCTAAACACGGTGGATACAACTCATTTTTCAATCAAGTATCAGTCACTGAAGTGTGCATTTTCAGATCATAGCATTAATAATACTAATATATCATATACATCTAATTATATTACTTGTATAATATATACATACGAATTTTACAACACATAAAAATAAATATGAAATATGAAAAAAATATAAATAAATACAAAATTTCGCCCTTGCTTCTGCACATACTACGCCCGTGTGGGTAGTCAAACTTTGCAATGAAGTGATGTGATGTTGATTTGATATCTATTTGTTACTTACTATCTTATTCTTAAAATTACTCTTGGGAGATATATACTAATATTCTTTATAGGAAAATGTATAGCATCCCAATGCAATGCTACATTCTTTAGTATCTCTGCCTCGTCACTAACATCCAAATGGATCGGCGACGGAGAGAAGATGGTGCGAGCTCTTTTTGCAGTCGCACGGTGTCACCAGCCCGCTGTATGTCATATTTCAATTTGTACCAGTTATGATTGATATTGCAGTTGTAATTGATCATTTTAATTAATGTATGGCATCAGGTGGTGTTCATGGACGAGATCGACTCGTTGCTGAGTGCTCGGGGCGACGCCGAGCACGAGGCGTCCCGGCGGATCAAGACAGAGTTCCTGGTGCAATTCGACGGCACCGCCACTGGTACCGCTCCATTGCCTTTCTATGCATATAAAAAAATACCGAATATAATATATCCCTGTGATGCGATTTCGATGCAGGGGAAGAGGAACGCCTGCTGGTGGTGGGCGCCACCAACCGACCGCAGGAGCTCGACGACGCTGCACGACGCAGGCTCGTCAAGCGACTGTACATCCCGTTACCCGATCAGGAGGTGAGGGGAGCCATGACCACCAAGCAGTTTATTGATGCATACAGATTTTTTTTTATATTTAATATCTTGCAATCGACTTTATAAGGCTTTAACAGATTTTTGGTGAAAGAGACTATTGACGGTGGAGAACTGTTTTTCCACTGAAAAAGATAATTCTTATTATGTCAGAAGTTTGTCAAGTGTTGTTGTTGTCAAGTGTCTTGCCTAAGTATGTGGCTGTTTCATACTGAGGTAGCACATCGTTTCCAAGTTGAACTGGTGGCCTGGAACTGGAAACTAATATTTTTTAAGAGTAGATATGATGTGCTTTGCGAGGATCATTGCTATTCATGATTGCTAAATGTAGCAGTGTCATCGGCAAATGTAACTTTTTATTTATTTTATTAATTTATCTATATCTTTTCCACTTTGAATCATAATCGGTGATCACTTGTGTACGTCAACCTGGAAGTGTCAGGAGGCCCTATTTCGATACCAGATTTATCGTAACAAGCCCTTCTGTAAAAGCACTTTCCAACTTAATATTAAAGCTATGTGGTTCCAAACGCGTCCTGGCCTGAGAAGAACCACACAACAAACTCAGGATATACTCTCCTTACTTCGCCTTTCAATTAAGGTAGTGCTTATTGTGGCTATTACAGGTGTGTGGTCGGTCTGAGCTGCTGTTTAGACTAGTCTCCACACTTAAGTAATGGTTTGGCAGTTTTTTGCACACAAAGAAATCCAAATGATCTGGTATCTTGTTAGGATCTGCAGGGCAGTGTGAGGGTTGACCTGTGCTTAACACATAAAGTTTGTTTTTGTCTAAACTCCTTTTTTTTTCTCTGTGTCTGGGTGGATTGAGGCGTTATCTCCAGTACGTGTTTTTAGCATTCCAGTCTCCTTCACATATAACTCTATGACCAAGAATTTTGACGTAGTTTATAAATGTTTCTTCCTTTATCATAGGTTTAGGCGGACAGTATTCTGCTGATAATGCTATCGATCCGTGTTTGTCTCGCACCATTATTGTAGTTGCTTGTATCGATGTCTTGTATTCTTGGAGGAGCTCATGTTCAATATGTGTTTTAACAATTATACCATGGTACCTACATCTGGGTGAGGAGTTAAGTTTATAATACAGTTTTTTAACGTAATGTTGTGGTTTGGCGTTAAATGTGCCTGAGATACAAGAAGAACATCAATATTTTCATTTTCTAGGAACATTTGTACATCATATTTATGTGTAATCAATCCATTAGTGTTTAAGTACAAGTAGCCACTTTTAAGGTGGCCATTTCATTTGACCTGTTTGTTGATTAATGTTGTGAATAAATTAATCTGTGTTGACATTTGGTCCAGAAGGTTGTCTAGCTTTATAGCTTGTCGTGTAGGTAGAGTTTCTAACTTATTATACTTATATGATGTGGGATTCATTTTTATTGCATTTCTGATACCCGACCCAAAAAGAGGGGTGTTGTAAGTTTGACCTCTGTATCTGTGTGTCTGTGGCAACGTAGCAGCCAAACGCGTGAACGGATTTTAATTCCGTTTTTTTTAATGTTAGTTCGTTTAGATGGTTCTTAGCTGTGTTGGGGCGCAATAAAAGCAGTTAAAAGACGTCTACAAGGATAAAAATAATATTACTATGTACTTATTGAAGACGTTGCGTCAGGAGACCGCTAAATAAAGGAATAATTCAAAATGCAAGTAAGTTAGCAAGACAAATAACGAAATAACAATATCAAAAAGTATAGCCTAAGTCCTCATGCATTACTTCCGAAAAAATTGTAAAATAGACACCTTAGTCAACGTACGTACACGGTACAACGGTCCCCCAATGCAACGACTTCAATAACTACATCATTTTTTTTTATTTAATTTTTTATTTGTATGCTTCTCCCTGGTCAACTTATATTTTGTCTTCCACTAGTTTGGGTTGTATATGTTTCCGTGTGACAGTTTGGTGGTCCTGGGTGTTTGTTTTTTTGTGGTGCAGTGGTGTAATATGTAGAAGTATTTGTAGGTCTTTATTTCTCTCTTACTCTAGATAGTATTTCTTTGTACACCTTTATAATTGGCAGGGTGTGCGTATTTACATAATGCACAAGTTGCAGGTGTGTTTCGGTCTTTCTTAGAACAGTCAGATGTTTTGTGATCCAGGGCACGTTTTACACAACGATGTGGTCTCATGCAATAGTTTTTAGAATGCCCGTACTATTGAGACCTGGCTTTTGGTTTTCTTGGGTTCTTCAATTACTACTATTTGATTGTTGATAGATTTTAGAGAACTAGCAGAGTTGGTGTTTGGACCAGCCACAAGATTAGTCTAGGAATAGATGGTAACTCCTAAGAACGGAGTAATATTCACCCCCCAGACGGACGCATACAGATGGCATTTTTTTAAAGTCTTAATCTCCATTATGTCTCAGGCCCGTCAACAGATAATCGGCAACCTGTTATCGCGCGAGCGTCATTCCCTGTCCTTATCAGACATGCTCGTAGTGTCGGAGCAGTGCGCGGGGTACTCGGGCGCGGACGTGCGCTCGCTGTGCGCGGAGGCCGCCATGGGACCCGTGCGCGCGCTCAGAGACATCGCCTCCGTCAGCGCCAGTCAGGTGAGGGATCTAACGCGCTCAGAGAGAACGGACCAACAAATAAAAAAATCAAGAATTGTGGATGCATAACCGTGATTTTAATTATTAATTCTTTTAAGACTGCTGGTAGTCCTTTCGGTGTGAAATTAATACCGATCGTTATAAAATATTGGCTACTAATAACTCAAATTACCATGTTTCTTTAGCTATCAGTATAATAATTGATTACATATCGATTAGTAATAATTCGGCCCTTAATGTACATTAAATTACACGAGGTTTTAAAATATTTCAATGTATGTATTTATAAATTTGAGTTCGGCGAATGGTATTTATAATAAATATTACAATTTTTTAGGTCCGTCCGGTAACCATTGCAGATTTCCAGACTGCACTTCAACGAGTACGACCAAGCGTCTCACAAGATGATCTTGGCCAATATGTCAAATGGAACCATACTTATGGCCACGGCTTTTGATTAAAATATATTATGTTGTAATTCTTTTTTCTTTAATTTACTTCCTTCTACAGAGTATTGATGGGGCTTCTAAATAATTGTTATCTTGTAGGCATTAAAATATAAAGATATGATTTACGCCTTAATTCTGTCCATTGGATTCTTTGGATTTATACAACTTAGTATTTTTTATCACTTTCAACAGTACTTAAAAATGTAATTACTAAGGATCTTTTTAAACATTAGTTTCGAGTCGATCGTGACATCTTTTAAATTGTGTTTTCTATTACTACTAGAGAATACAACGAGGCGAATTGTTCTATTGGCAGAGCCATGGGATTTTATGCCCATGAGTCCTAGTTTCAAGTCCTCCATTTGTTGACGAATTTATCATTTAAAAAAAATATATGTAATAACCTTAATATGGATGAACAGTATAAAAACCTATAAAACTTTTGGCTTGAAGACTTTAAACCTCTGCCTGTTTTTGGCGAATTATAGAAACAACAACGAATATGACATTGACACGATTTATTTAAATAATAATACACTTTATTTTGTGGGTTAAGTATTTGGCGGGTTTTAATATTAAATATGATATATAAAATGAAAATAGACTTAAATAATTAATTTAGTTGTTGTGCAATACCTAAACAGGATTTTAGTTTTATTATAAATTATAATGACTTACTCGTTAAGGTGACCATGGAACGGGAGAATAGGGTAGTAGTTCTGATTGATATGGACTGTTTTTATTGTCAAGTGGAAGAAAAGCTAAATCCTCAATTAAAAGGCAAACCAATTGCAGTAGTGCAATATAACCCATGGAAAGGAGGAGGGTAAGTGAAGTGTTGTATATTCTATAATACAGCCATAAAATATTGCAATTTGCAATGTAGGCCTTAAACATTAACTATTGCAATTATATTGTACTGTTCTTATTATTACTGAATAGCATTATTGCTGTAAACTATGTTGCAAGAGCCAAGGGAGTCACTAGACACATGAGAGGCAATGAGGCTAAGCAGAAGTGTCCAGATATCCATCTTCCATCAGTACCATGTTTTAGAGGCAAAGCTGATATTACAAAGTAAGAATTCATATCAAAATATTATTAAAAATAATTATATAGTTTTTTTTATTTATTAGAACTCTAAGAACTAAAAGTTTCACCAATGACTGAAAGGACTAACCTGAACTGAATGATTCATTCTATTCTTAAAAACACTTAATTGGCACTGCTTACAAACACACTAAACTGTTTACTATTGAATATCTTTACTATCATTGTTATACATACTTTATTATACTAGTTCTGATACACAACTTAGTCTCTGTCTCTCTCTTTACAATAACACACTACCTTCTTTTACCTGGGAGACAATGTATAAATAATGTATTCACTACTTTTATTCAAAGCTGTATCCAATATTACAATTATTTATTTAGTCAATTAAACTTCTATGCAAACATTACATGTTTAGTCAAATAAACAACTGATATCTTTATTTTTTATCAAAACCTACCCTCCAATTATATAAAAGCAAACATATTTGCTTTAATTAATCACCATCAAATGTATTTTAGATACAGAGAAGCAGGCAAAGATGTTGCTAGAGTACTACAAAGATTTACACCATTACTGGAAAGAGCATCCATTGATGAGGCTTACTTAGATATTACAGAAGCTGTATTTATTAATAATATGTTTATTAAATATATTTTTAAGGCACATTTGAATGTGTCTTTAAACAAGATAATAAACTTTGGAATATTGTAGGTGCAAAAAAAACTTCAATGTCTAGACATAAATGGTATAAATAGTTCCATGATGCCCAACACATTTGCACTTGGCTATGAAAGAGTTGATGCATTCATATCTGATGTACAAAACTGTTACTCCTCATCTGTTGAGTTTGACTATGAGCATGCCAAACAACTTCTAGTGGGTGCGCACATTGTTAGTGAGATCAGGGCTGCTGTATATAAAGAGACAGGTGCTTAAAGTTCAGTTAAATTTCCAAATTATATATTTTTTATACATGAAAGATTATGCAGCCATATAAAATGGCAAGTTTGGCAATTCATTCATTCAGACTAATATTGTTTGAATTCCCAGGTTATCAATGCTCTGCTGGTATTGCTCATAATAAGATACTTGCCAAACTAGTGTGTGGTATGAACAAGCCCAATAAGCAAACTGTGCTGCCGAAACATTCTGTTAACATTTTGTATAAGTATGTAACAAGTAGAAATATTTGAATTTTTTGTTTACTGTATATGTTTTTTTTGTCATTTAAACAAAAAAATGATTTTAGAACCTTGGCAGTCAAAAAAGTAAAGCACTTGGGTGGTAAATTTGGAGATTATGTTTGTGAAACACTCAAGATTAACACAATGGGTGACTTGCAACAGTTTTCAGAAAAAGAGCTTCAGGCTAGATTTGATGAAAAAAATGGGTAGGAAAATATCTTTTCTGTGAATATAAGATTAGCTTTTCTACTATAATCACACCTTCGAGCAAGAGTAAAGTATATGTTCTATTTTTTTGCAGAATATGGTTGTACAATATTGCCAGAGGTATTGACTTGGAACCAGTTCAAGCGCGATTTAACCCTAAAAGTATTGGCTGTTGTAAGCAGTTAAGGGGCAAAGCAGCTCTGGTCGATTTAGACAGCCTTAAAAAGTGGCTGAAAGATTTAGGAGATGAAATTGAGAATAGATTAGAACAAGACGCTTTAGAAAACAACAGGACACCCAAGCAAATGGTTGTAAGTTTTTCTTTAAAAACTCCAAATGGAAAGGACTCAAGCAGCTCAAGATCTTACAATTTTAGTCCTGATGATGTATTATGTGGGGAATTATTTTCCAGTAAGGCTTTAGAGTTGGTGATGGATAGTGCTGAAGGTTGTAAACCTAAAGGTAAGTTTTACTGTTTGCTTGATGAATATTTTATTTTTATTTGAAACAATAAAAAGTGTTTTATTTCTTGTAGATGGTGAACTTAACAGACCCTTGAAAGCCACCATTAAGTTTTTAGGTATCAGTGTTGGAAAATTTGATGATAGTAATGAAACTAAGAAAACCAAAAAAATTAAAGACTATTTCAGTGCTGGATCTTCTAAAGAAATATCACAAATTAGGGATAACAATATTAATGAAGTTAGTGAGAAAAATATAAACAATATAATAGGGTCTGACAAAGCATATGTTTTACGTAAATTTTTCCAAGCCGATGACACTAATAATAGTGCCGTAAGTACCCCATCAGATCAGAACAAAGAAATCAAAGTACTCCAATCAAGTTTAGACAAACAAGAATCATTTTTTGCAAAATATTTGAAAGGTGGTCTGAAAACTATGAACGAAAAGCAAAACATTGATGTTAATATAGAAACAAATGCATTTTGTTCAATGAGTCCTACTTGCAATGTAGCAAGTGCTGATGACAGTAATGACACTGCTTATTCAGGTTCTACTATCAATGAGGAAATTAACAAGAGTATAGCGCTTTTTGAGGAAGATGCAGAAGACGTAGCACGGGTTGGTAATATGAGGCAGTTATTAAATAAATCTAAGGAAACATTAGAAGAAGATTTAGAAATGTATAAACCCCAAGCAACAGTACTTAAAGTTATGCCTAGTGCTGAATCCAAGTCTACTGACACAGAAACTATTCCATGTTCAGAGTGTGGAAAGATCTTATCATTATCCATGTTAGAAGAACATTCTGATTATCATTTAGCACTAAGGTTAAGAGACGAGATGAGACGGGAGGTTCGCAAAGAAAATAGAGTAAAAACAATTTTATCAGAAACAAATAAAGATGCTCAGATCAAAAAATCACCGTCAGAAGTAACTTGTAATAAAAATGACAATGCACCTTCCATAGTTAATTTTTTCACTAAACTTGATGGCTCAATTGAAACTAAATTGTGTACAGAATGTGGGAAAAAAATTGCAATTAATATGTTTCCTGAACACCTAGATTTTCATGAAGCTCAAAAATTAAATAGGCAATTAAACCACAGATCACGACTTATAAATGTCACCAGCACTAGTGTAAAAAGAAAAAGAAAGTCTACATCACCTGTTAAAAAACCTAAAGTACCCTGCAAATCGATAGATCTGTTTTTTAGACAATAACTTAATATACTAACTTTTAAACTATCGCGTTTCATTATATATTATTATTTAAGAAATCGGGAATTAACGCGTAAGAATAGGTATCACATACCTTTTATGTGCCTGACGTTTTCGACCAGGTTGCACTGGCCGTGGTCACAGGCTGACCAGTCAGTCTTATGCGTTAATTCCCGATTTCTTAAATAATAATAAATAACTTAATATGTAAATAAAATATGCAAAAAAAAAAAAAAATAAGGCAATAAACAAATCATGGTGGCAAACGGATATTTTATTTTCATTTTGTTAATTTAAATAATTAACAGGCAACGTGGTTAGTGTTAAGCTATATATTTTACAAATCTTGAAAACAACCCAGAAAAACGAAACAAAAATATTTTTGCGCCCTGTTTTACTTATTACTTTGTATTTTATAAGAAGTACTAAAAGATCAACGCCTGGGCGCTATACCTACGCCCAGAGTCAATGTCAGTTCAGAGGCAACAAATAAATTTAGTATGGGAAAACTTAAACTCAAAAATATTTTTTTTTCATATATTTTATGTTTAATTATTACTTCTTTAAATTATTTTTATATTACTGATGATTAGGTATGTACATATCATACATGTGATAAAATTACAGATTATTATTATATATAATATGATATACGTATTAATTATTCTGTGACCTAAAAATAGCTGAATACTTCGGTGGCTGTTACTTGATCTTTTAGACCAAAAAAAGCAAGGCTAGTCGAGTTTAGGCCTGCTGTGTTAATTATAAATAACATAATGGAGGATATTTTAATCAAGCTTTGTCATTAAACCAAGTCCGTGATTGTGTGCGGTGATTTCAATGTAGATATATTACAAGAAACTTCTACTCGCATTAGTTGTATTGATAATATGTTCTGTCGCTGTAACATTAATGAAGAAACAGTAATGACGAATTTTAGTTCAGACCACTGTGGTCTAAAATTTTCTCTATTCATTAATCACGAAAGTGAAAAGCCCCAAAAGTTTACTTGTAGACCAATTACAAAAACCCGGATTTAAGAATATTATATTATATATTTAATTATTACATTTAAGAATACTGTTGAGCAAAAAGTGGGTAAAGTAGACATGACCGATGATAATGCAAAGAATTAATATAACAAAATTTTCGATTTTTTGTAACAAGAATTTAATAATGTTTTAAGCCAAAAACTACCTAAAACGTAAATTTAGTGATTGGGCTACCGTGAGAATATATAAAAGTAGAGATAAGTTATATGATTTATATAGTGAGAGCCAATGGAATCAAGATCCGGTATTCTTGAATAAAGTTAGGAATTTTCTAAAATATTTAAGAACGTTTGCGTACAAGCTAAGTCGATTTATAAAAGAAATAAAATCTTAAACTCAGAAAATAAAATAAAGGCAACTTGAGATGTTTTATATAGTGTTTCTGGGAAAACTAGGGCCCCTAATGGTAGGTCCATTAAGTTAAAAATTGATGATATTTAAATAAATTCAAATTTAAATGTGGCGGCTTTTTTTGAGACTTTTTTTAACGAAATTCCTTTAACAGTCACGCGTAATTTGAATTCTTCACTATGTGATGCAATCGTCTAATTGACGAATAACGTAAGAGTCAGTAATAAATGTTTTGTTTTTATACCTCATCATATAAAATTATTAAAACTTTTAGAAATCTAAATATGAAAAAAACCGGTGATCTTTGAGGTATGTCAGTAAAATTACTAATAACTATTATAAATGATATTGCTCCACAATTATCCTTAATTTTTAACAAATATATTAAAATCGGTACATTCCCACATTTCATGAAAATAGTAAAGTAGTTCCCTAGTTCAAAAGTGGCGATAGACTAGAAATTATAGACCTATATCTATTTTACCTACTTTGAGTATAATCTTCGAAAAAATTTTTCTAAACCAAATGTCAGAATTTGTTTATAGCAATGAAATCATGCATAGTGAATATGGTTTCACCAAAGGCAAATCAACAACTGATGCGGGAGCCGCGCTTCTTAAGCACATTTACGACGCATCGTTCGAAATGAATAATTTGGTATTAAATACTTAGAAAACTAAATGCATGGAATTTACATTTCCGAATGTAAAAAGTCAAAATTGTATTTTATTCCTTAACAGTTAAGTGTTAAAACTGACTGACTCAACCATTTTCTTTAGGTATAACTTTAGATAGGAAGCTCCAGTGGAATCTCTCGACACTCGCAATCAAAACTTAGCTCAGCCGTCTTTGCAATTAAAAAAGTAAGACAATTAACAAACGTTAATACAGCTCGACTCGTTTATTTTAATTATTTTCACAGTATATTGTCTTACGGTATTTTTGTATGGGGCAGCGCTGCCGAAATTAATTCTAAATTTATTTTACAAAACGAGCTATACGGGCTATCTGTAATTTAAAAGCTAGACTCCCTAAGAGATGTTTTTAAAGAAATCGGTATTCTTACGGTCGCTTCTCAATACATTTTTAATAACTTTCTATATATACGTCAAAATTTAAATGACTACAATAAAAACAGTGACAGATACGATAATACAAAAAATAAATAGGCTCGTAACGCCTAAATTTCGACTTCAAAAAGTTAAGAAATCCTTCATGGGCTTGAGTATACGCATATATAATAAAGTTAGACCACTCCCGACACGGCCTCACGCCGTCTGAGGTGATAATAAAATTTTAGAAATATTTGTTAAATAGGATCAACTAAAACAGCACATAAAATGAACCTTATAGAAATACACCAAATGATGTGTCAGATACATGATAAAAATCAAAAATATTTTGATTTATTTTCTGATATATTACGTAACTTATTTAGGGTTGTTTTCTCACACATTTTAAGTTGAGTATGTCTTCTTAGCTAAGATATATCTATGCTTAAATAAATTATAATATTTGCGACAAAAATATACCTAAACTCCTCCCGATTTCGTAAAATACGTGACGGAAAATCGTTCTTTTAATTGTAAAAACTACAATATTATAGTATTTCGTCTGAGGACACTAAAGATTGAGTGAGAAACATTCTATGCGTTGCAATTATTGGTTTAACTACATTAAGTTTGATTTCGTAGCATTATGTTCCTAAAAGTTGATAATTTTGGGCATAACTGTAAACTTGTCCTTAATTTAAAAAAGTCAAGTTACAAATAATCCTGTATATATGTATTAGTTTCTGTAATGGATAAATTCTAAAAACTACTATATTTGTTTTACGTCTATCAGTATACCAGCTGGTCACTGATATATGTAGAACCCAATAAGATCTAGGTTAAGATCATATCAAAACTAACAACACGAGTCTAAATATCTACTACACCGATACCGATATACCGACTTCTTTAAATAAAATCTTTGAAAAAAATATTCTAAATCAAATGACAGAATTTGTTAATAGTAATAAAATCAAGCAGTGAACAATATGCCTGCACTAAAGTTAAATCAGCAACTGATTTGGGTGCTCTTTAAGCAAACTTACGACACATGTGAGTAGTCACAGAGCAAAAAAGGCTCAAAAAGGCCAATTTTAATGTCATAAAAGGCCAATTTTAATGTCATAAAAGGCCAATTTTAATGTCATAAAAGGCCAATTTTAATGTCATAAAAGGCCAATTTTAATGTCATAAAAGGCCAATTTTAATGTCATAAAAGGCCAATTTTAATGTCATAAAAGGCCAATTTTAATGTCATAAAAGGCCAATTTTAATGTCATAAAAGGCCAATTTTAATGTCATAAAAGGCCAATTTTAATGTCATAAAAGGCCAATTTTAATGTCACACAAGGCCAATTTTAATGTCATACAAGGCCAATTTTAATGTCATAAAAGGCCAATTTTAATGACATAAAAGGCCAATTTTCATGTCATAAAAGGCCAATTTTAATTTATGAGTCATAAAAGGCCAATTTTAATTTTAAGGTGTAATTTTAAAGGCTGCAGTGGAAACCAATTAATAAGATTTTTTTGTTATCACCTACGAGACTAGATGATAATTTGATCTACTGATGTACAGTTTTCTTTCTACTGATTTTTACAGATTTCGTGTATATTACACACGCACACAGATTGATACTACACAACAACTTTTTTCAAAACTTAAATATGTTTTTAACTTAACCCGGCGTCAGCACAGTTAAAATATGTTACAACGATAGTAGGGTTGGGTCCAGGAGACCCGTGAAGAAAATCGTCATAATTTCAATAATTACAAGACATTTACTAATATATGGCTGTAATTGGATAAAACGAATATAGTTTAAGAGGTCATGTATGAGTGAAAAGAATTTGAAGTAAAACTTTCTTTTTAATATTTTTTTTATGATAGTGGAGCAAAATATTAACAAAAATAACAACCTTTGTTTTAAAGTCACAAAACTTGAACCAAATATAAACTTTTTTTCTAAAATATTAATAATTAGGATACATGTAAATCACCTTCAGTAAGACTACAAATAAAATTACAAATTAGTTTTAGGAATCAGTCATATCATTGCTTACATATGCGCAGTCTCTACAGTACAATATTGCAAACTCAGTGCAGATATATTTATTTCAGTTCCGTCAAGTTCAATTACTTTTTCAGTCTTTTTTGGCAGGACAGTCTTGCAACCTTTTTCTGACCTTCAGTATCTTTGCAGACGGGTCCCTAACAGGGTTTCCTAAAAAAATCGCGTATTGTTTGGCACATTAGTCTTAGCAACTGCAGGATGCCTTTACGGTCGCGCAAATGCTCGAACAAGAGTAATGCGTAAATTGAGAATTTGCAACACTTTGTAACAATGTTATTATTTATCTTAAGAAATATATGTGCATTTATTGAAGCCATATTTTTATATATATTATAAAATTTTCAACCCTAAATCGAATGTTTAGGCCTAAAGGCATCTAGGCCACTTTATTGTATCTCTTCCAATAAAATTAATAGATTGTACCTGGCTGTCGTAAGTGCTGACAAAATTCTACTGTGATTCTGTTCTGTAATTCAATCAGGGGCTCATTATCACTATTCATTTCACATGCGTTTTCGTCGGTATTACTAGTTTGGCTGCAATGCTCAAATGGACTTCTACATCTTCAGTTTCTGAATTTTCATGATCGGAGTCTGATTTCTCCAAGATACTCAATATTCGCTGTCGTTCGCGTTCTTCGAGAACCGTTATTTCAAAAGTCATGCGAATAAAATAAATAAATATACTTTTTTATAATGGCGCGAAATTACTACACGAAGTGTATGGTTGGGTCAAATTTACCCTTTGTCATGTTTAGAAGCGTTTATAAACCGCTGCGATTACAATACGACTAAATATCGATATTCCGTGGAAAGATACGACCCTTAGCTCCAGCTATTGAGAATTATGGCAATGTGGCACCAAAAACATTAGAAATACGCGCATTTGAAGCACAGCCCGGGTCAAATAGACCCAACTGTGCGAACGCCGGGTTAAATGTTGACACTTTTTTACGAGAAAAATAATTTTCATTTGGCTACACTATTCCAACAAATAACTAAGCATTTATGTAGCCAGAAGTAATAGAATAGATGTGTAAAGTTCTATCTTAATAAATAAAAGTCAAAAATAATATTGAAAGTTTATTTATGCTGAGCACAATTAAACATTATGGATCTCAGTTTGGACCTTTCTCCAGGAGTCGAGTGGTCCATGCTCAGGGCGATACCTCACGTTGCATCCGTCGTTAGCGAGACGACCATCCTCACGCAACTGCTCGAACTCATCACGGTCGTACTTAGTGAAACCCCATTTCTTTGAGATGTAGATCTGGGAATATATATATATATACAGAACTACTTAATAATTTGTTCTAAAATTATGTCTACAAAATATTAAATCACTATAAATCTTATATAAAAATTTTCTAAAAATATAAATATGGACCCACCTTCTGACGTCCTGGGAACTTGAACTTGGCACGACGCAGAGCCTCAATGACCTGCGCCTTCCATCTGTCACTGGAGCGCACAGACATGATAGGTTGTCCAATGCGTACACGGGCTACTGTACCTTGTGGCTTACCGAAGGCTCCTCTCATCCCTGTCTGGAGCCTGCAATATTTATTGATAAGAATAAGCAAACATTTAAGATATTCAATGACCCCATTTCACTGAGATTTTTTTATATTATACTTGATCATTAGAGTAGTAAACATTTCTATAAAGCCTTCAACAACAGCAGTTTAAGCTGTTTTAATACATCAGCCATTTAAGATATAACAAATTTAGAAAGGACTAAATTAAAGTCATATCTACAACATATATAAACATTTAAAGATATACATGTAATGTCATCAGTGATTATTAAGACAAATAAAATGATATAAATAAAATTTTATTCATTTACATCACAATATTGTGAAATTTACTAACTTAATAATGACTCACGTGATTCACTTCAGCATGATTAATTTACTAATGTATTGTTTTGTTGTTTTTCAGTATTTTTGCTTAATCATCATAATTATTTCATTCTTAAGATAAGGACAACTTATTGCATAAACTTTTACAATTCATGAAGACTTCTTTTTCAAGATAATTGTAAAATAAAAAATTATAATCTATATTAATTAAAATATCATAAAAATAAAATATCATAAAAATAAAATAACTGAAAAATGTAAAATAATACTTTAAACTGTTAAATATATTATATGAATATTTTCCATATCAACACTGGTTAAAATTTTTATTTTCTTTCCAATTTCTTTTATATGTTTAAAATTGTATTAATTAGACTAACTATAATTAATGAAATGAGGCATTTATTAGAGCCACAGAACAGTTTCCATGCTCTAGTAATTTGGTAAATTTACCTTTAACCAAAGTCACAAAAGAATTTATAAAAACAGAGAATTAACATAGTATAACACAACTATTATAATACATTAAATTTTATGTATGTGTATATACAGCACATACCTATCAGCTCCAGCGCACGATAACATTTTATTGATGCGGATAACGTGGAATGGATGCAGTCTCATACGGATATGGAACTGATCCTTTCCGCAGTTCTTCACGAGATATTTGTTGCAGCAGATACGGCCCGCCTCGAGAGCCTCAGAGCTAAGCTGTTCATACTCGTCCGACACCAAGTGCACGCACAGTGGGAAGTCGTCTACAGCAGCCTTCTTCTTTCCCAAATCGAAGATCCGAATCTTAGGATCTGGTACACCACGGCAAAACCGTGATTTTGGGTATGGTTTATTTTTACAATACCGATAGCTAAAATGTAATGATTATTGAATAAGTAATAACCTCAAACCACAGAATGAGAACAATTCACCGTAAAACAATATTTACCATCTCGCTGGTCGGCGCCCCATTGTGATCTGAAATAAGGACAAATATACACTTAGAATAGCACTAACACAAAATAAAAATTAATTCACCATAAAATTAAAAGAAATTAAAAAGATGTTTTACGATTAAAATTTTGTAAAACCATAATCACCTTCACAAAGTGACACCTAAAACATGAAAGGAATGTTGACAACCGAAACGTTCAAACTTCAAAAGCCTGACACAGATAAAATATTTTTAGTTTTTGAACTCTATGTTAACAAAGATTTATGTGTTATAACACTTTATTCGTAAAATGAACCAGCAAAATATTATTTTATTTACCAAACATTAAGTAAATAAGAATCAAAAAAGAAATGCAAAGATATTGTTGGAGATTTACCACTACATTTACTAAACATTTAACAAGTCCAAGAAATATGAAACACTGGACATGATGGATGGATAAAATATGAAAAAAGTGAACATTGTCTTCAATTGGACTGAAAGGAGGTGTGAACATCTTATTCACATTTCACCATATAAGATCTGAATGAAAGCCTGCAGAAACCAGAGAAGATATTTATATAATACAAGTGTACGTTTTATATATAAGTATTAATGAGTACTGCTGTACCCCTAGTACGAGTTTTGACGTTACGACAACTATGACAGTTTACTAAATGGTAAATTCGAAACTAATCATTATCAAACACTCTATCCATCAAACTTTATAGAAATAATTATAAAATCTGTTAAAAAATGTATTCTTTAAGATAATATATGAATAATCATAAAAAACTAAAGATAAATATATTAAAAAAAAATATCTTATATGGTATAGACGGTGTGTGTCTGTGTGTTGTGTGGTGTCACTTATGCCTACGCTTACACGTTATAACCTACTGTGAACGCGTCGTCGGGGTCAACGAGTACCGACTTGGGTCTTCTTTTTCTGACTAAAGTAGTCTTACGTGGTCTATACTCTGCGGCGTCAGCCACCAGTGGGTTCGGGTGTCGCTCAGCACGTTCAAAGTACTTCTGGGAAAGCCCCTTGAAGTACTGAGCAATGGTCGGAAGGTCTAAGTCTCTATGGAGATCGATGTTGCGTACGAACCACGGCGCCCCGGTTGCAATCCGTGTAAACCTGTTCTGCATCACCTGAAGGGGTTTCAGATTAGCGTGCGCAAAAGCGGGACTCGCATAGGACATGACGGAACGTATGCAAGCTTTGTAAAGTGTCACCTTATTGCGAAGGGACATTTTACTCCGCTTGCCTAACGGTCCTAATATGCGCAGTGAAAACTAACTTTCTATCTAACGTTACTCCTAGGTATTTCATCAAAGAGTTTGATTCCTATCCTATCAAAGAGTTTGATTCGCGGGAGGATCCTTGGGGGGCCCCGTTCGAAGAGCACCGAAACGCTCTTCTCAGGGTTTACCTCGATCCGCCATTTCTGCAGCCAACTCTCGAGGGAGTCGACTGCGGATTGGAGACGTTGGTATATCTCCCAGTGATCCTTAGAGGACGTGTAAAGCGCGGTATCGTCACCTCATCTAGGTTCGTTTCCTTGATTGGAGGAACGACCGGCGGCTGAAAACACATTATATTGACCGATTTGTCGACTATTTCGACATGATCAACCGATTGAGCAGGCAGACGGCACTGGCTCTCTAGACTGTCGGCTAAGCACTCAGCTTTGTCAAGGTCGTCAAACGCGGTGGCGGAGTTAGGTCCAACCAAGGGAGTCATATCTGAGACAGTGTCCTCCTTTAACGCTCTCTGCAACCGCCAGAGTGTTAATTGCAAGTTGTGTGATAAAACGTACTCGCGCAAAGGCAGGACCACTAGTGCTATGAGAAATCACCTGGAAGCTAAACACAAAAATGAATATGAAGAATTGAAAAAAAGAGAACATTGTACCAAAAGTGACCTTAAGCAAATGTGTTTAAGTGATAGCGTTGAAAAAAATAAAAAGTGGGATAACAACAACACCAAGTCTTTGGTGTTGGATAATTTGATTGGCGAAATGATCGCACTGGAGGACTTACCATTTAGATTTGTGGAATGTCTTGGATTTGTGAGATTGATTAACCAAGTATGCCCTTCATATAATTTAAAAAGTCGGCAATATATTACTTCCTTTATTTGTGAGAAATTATACGGCAAGGTAAAAGATAAAATTCTGGAAATAATGAAATCATTTGAAAAATTGGCATTATAAATGATATCTGGTCTTACTCTTGCTCTGGAGTGTCGCTGATAAGTTTCACTTGTCACGGAATTACCAACAATTTTGAACGAAGAATGATTGTATTGAAAGCAGAAGTATTCAATGATGGGCGACATACAGGAGAAAATATAGCAGCACAGTTAGAAACTATATTGTCATCATGGGAATTCCCAAAGAAAACGTATTATGTATTGTTAGAGATGGTGGCACTAACAAGTAAGTAACACTAACAACTAAGTATTAAAAACATTGATTGTTTATAGAGCGAGGTTTTACCCTTCCACGCGATGTCATCATGTTGACATCGTGTGTTCGTATATCGATTTGATTAGGACGGGGTACAAACACAATCACAACACTGGCTTGCACACAATGGAGGTCGTTATCTTCAACTGGCGCAGGTGTACGAACGGTCGTTGCAGGTGGTCGGCTCACGTGGCTGGGCGGTCAGCGTGATGGCGCAGGTAGGTGGCGCGGGTAGACGAAGGTAAAAGGGATATGTGTCCCGATCGACTGCTCAACTGTGAATGTTTTTATTAATAACTAATGCTTTGCTACTGCCAAGTTCTCTAGTACTTGGTAGCAGTGTTGCCAACCTGGAACGATGTACACCGCATAGAAAAAGGCGCAAAAATTTGGGTGATTCAAAAATTTTACAAAAATAAGTGTCTTTAAAGTTGGTCGGTCAATTATTGCATTTAATAAAAGAATTGAGGTAATAATAAGGTCTGTCATGATAGACTGGGTTTCCTGTGCCATTGTTTCTGCTACTCAAACTTCGACCTGCAATTTTTTTTTTGAAAAAAAATGTTTAATAGAAAATTATAGTACGTTAGGCCGATATTATTGCACACGTACGATAATTATTGTACGGTTGCCAACACTTAAATAATAAGGCCGTGTTCCGAAATACAAACCAGCATACTGGCCAGGGCTAATGACGTCATGACACCGACGCCATATTGCACTGGTGTCGGCCATATTGTACTGGTGAGGTAATTTTATAGTAATCTGTGGCAATATAGGCAAATGCAGAATAATATTCAAACAGTAATTAGAGTTGCCACTTATAAAAAATACGTTAGAGATAAAAGACAACCTAATTATCGTCATTCTAATATTTGAAAAATATATATTCTTTATATTTGTAAGTTTTATAAATTGTTATCACAGTTACAACAACATAAATGCACAGTATCTATACAGTAAATTTAATTTAAGGTAAATAGATGATTCTTTTTTCATTTTCGTTCTTATTAGGTTTAAAGATATTTTATTTCTTTCGTCTCACCATTTACTATAATCATTATTATTATTATCATTAATTAATTATAAATCATTATTATTAATCAATTATAATCATAGTCTTACTAAATAACGTTTGTACTTGTTTAGAATTAAATATCTGATTAACAACACTTTTTGTTGTAATTGCTTTGTAACTCCATTCTCTTGGAACTTTATTATTTTATGTAATAAAATGTGTAACTATATTATATTTTATGTAATAAAATAGACACATAAAAAATAAATATGTAGTCACCGATTAAAAAGAAATTTGTAATACTCTGTCAGTAGTGTCAATTTATGCTGTCAAAGTATTCAGTGGTGGCCATCATATTTCGGAACGATTCTAATAAAGAATGCACGCTTGGCGTCGATTTTTGACGTCATCAGCACTGGCCAGTATACTGGTTTGTATTTCGGAACACGGCCTAAGAGACTTGACAGTTGACAGCAGACAGGTGACTGTTGGAGACATTACTTCGCGTTTTGTTTGGATAATATTTTTAATAATATATCTTGCCTATTTGGTCATTAAAACGTATCTTCCTGTGTAGTGTATATATTAGTTGATCACTAATTTGTATGGGTAAGTGTTAATAATATTATTTATTTAATTTTGTTTGTGTTATATGTACCTAGTCCCTATAACTTTTATCTAACAATATGGAGGCGAATACAGATCCCTCCGATATTAACCATTATACCCAAAATCCTACAGATCATGACTATGTTAAGAGTTAAGTATGATTATATATATATAAAAAAAACCCTAATACTATGGACATAATAGGTTCGAAACGCAAAGCTGTAGATAAAATAGATAAACTTCCAACTATAATTCAAGGGGACTCCTCTCCTGTATCCTCATAACAACATGTTTATACACTACCATCAACAGAGACAAAAAAATTATAACGATGTAGACGAAGATCCATTTATTGTACATGTCAATAATGTTTGTGATGATGTAGTTCCAAACCTTAAATTAACTGCGATTCAATTCGGTAAGGTTCTACATAAGCACAATGTGCAAAATTTAGTAAAAGGTGGCATTAAGAATATAAATAAAAGTCGAGTTTCTATACAATTTACAACAGCTTTAAATGCTAACAATTTTATAAATAGCCCCTTTTTAAATTTAGAAAAGTTAATCGCAGTAATTCCTACATTCTGCGTTACCCGTATGGGAATTATAAGAAATGTCCCAATGGAAAACAGTATGCAGGAGTTCTTAGAATTGGCTGAAGTACCGTCAGGATGTGGTGAGATTGTTAAGGCCCGTTGCTTAAACCCTAAAGTTGTTACTTTTACTGGACAAGTTTTAACTTCACATGTTTATTTTTTTTATACTTCTCTTCCTGTGGAACTCTACCTATATCCAACCATTAAATGCATGAAGTGGTGTAGATTTGGCCACACTATGCACCAATGTAACTCCAAGGCTTGTGTTACAAGTGTCGTCAAGAAAATATGGGAGACCTGTGTACTGCTCAAGACTCAACTTGTAATTTATGCCAAGGAAAGCATTCAGCTAATGACAAAAATTGTACTGAGCACTCTAGGCAAAGACAGATTAAAGTCATAATGTCTCAGGATAATATTTCCTATGCTGAGGCATCCCTTAGGTTCCCTATGATAAGACGGCCTTATACCAAAGTCACTACAGATTGGCTTCCAAATAATCCTCCTCCATCCAAATTACCACAGACTCCCTCTTCCTACAATAAAACTAGTTATGTACCTAAAAAGCAATATAAGCCAGCTTCAGGTCATGGATTTGACCAACCATCTCATAAACAAATTATCAAAGAAAGTAGTTCATCTCTCTCAAATGGTTGTGCTCTTATTAATAAAATTCCTGTTAATCCTAAATCCTTTTATCCTCCCTTCTAAGTCTTTTATCTTTAATCATAACCTCGAGATGACAGGGATGATGGCTATGGTGGTACCCTTCTACTACTATTAATAGACTTCTTACATTTTCCCTTATCTCACACCCACCTTTTAATAATAATATTTTAAATGCAATTGCAGCTAAAGTTGCAAACGTTTTTATACTATCAATATACATCCCTCATCCAAGTCCTATCCCAGAACTTAATCTCATCTTCTCTTCTCTCACTCCTCCTTTCATCATTGTTGGTGATTTTAATTTACACCACACAGTTTGGGGTTCACATAAAATTGATTCCTTTGCCACCATTCTCCTTGATTTATTTGATACATTTAATATATGTGAGCTAAATGATGGATCCCCCACAAGGAGAGTTCCACCGCAACAAAATACAAAAACTGTTGTTGATCTTTCATTATCCTCTCCTTCGTTAGCCTCTATAATAAAGTGGCAAGTACTTCCAAATTCTTTTGGAAGCCATCATTTTTTTTATTATAATTTCTTTACCTGATTCTTTTTGTTGTGTAAAAAATTTTTTCTCCCCTTCAGAATATCAAGTAAAAAAAATGCTAATTGGAATCAATTCGCCAATATTACTAGTGTCAAAATTCAAAATTTACCAAATATTTCTGCCACAAATATTTTAGAATGTTATTCTGCCTTTGTATCTTCTCTTAGATACGCCGCCGATAACTTTTTTCGCTTAAAGAATATCGGCCGAAGTCGGCAGTTATTAAACGGAAAATTGCTGAAATTCCATATCTTGAAGACTCGGACTTTTTAAAATATCAAAACACAGTAGCGACTATTATTATTAAAAAAAAAATAATGGATTAAGTTTTGTGAAAGCTTATCCCCTCGCTCTGATTCTTCGCTTGTCTAGACAAATATAAAAAAGTTTTGTGGTATTTTTTCTTCAAAAATTCTTCGAAAAATCTTGAATCCATCAAGCTACCGACCAATTGCTCTTTCTTCAACTTTAGCAAAAGTCATGGAACATCTTCTTTAAAATCGTTTGTAATTTTATTTAGAAAATAACTTATTACTATCTAGTGCTCAGTTTGGATTTAGAAAAGGTATGAGCACTATTGATAATCTTAATATTTTAGTTGCTGACCCGTATTTTGTTTTTTGACATTTGACTGGTAACATAAAATTAAAATAAAAAATTCAAAAACATCATATTAATTTTGAAGAAGAATGTTATAAGCTAAGGTTAATATGTAAAATTTAAATGATTGTAAAGAATCCACATTTTTCATTTGTTAAATTTGTAGTTTTAGGGGTTTTCGAGATTACTCTTAGGAGGAAAAAAAAATCTGGTGTTGGCAACACTGTCGTCAATCGAATCGATTATTTGTTATTGACACAGCGACAAGGGATGTGACGACATTTTTGTGATTTTCCACTTTATTGCTAAAGTTTGAAATAATACTACTATTAGACTTTCATGCAAAAATGGGTGCATTAGCAAGCAGGCAACATGCAGGGGTCGAAGAAGCCGATGTGGTTTCAAATCATGCCTATAAATATCCACCTAGATCTGGTTAGTGTGAGCTTTTTCTTTAATTAATTGTTTTCATACGCAAACTTTTTTATTTTTTTTATTTTTACTATCATTAAAAAAAAATAAACTAGAACTTCCCTTTTAGGTAACTATTTCGGTAGTCATTTTATAATGGGAGGCGAAAGATTTGATACTCCTCAACCTGAAGCCTATTTATTTGGAGAAAACGCTGACCTAAATTTTCTCGGCAGTAGACCTACACCTGTAAGTTTTCTATATCTTGTTTAAATATTTTATACCAAGCTCTATATACCAAATACCCTGTAAACATAGTGACTATACCTAGTGTAATCTTCATAAATTTAAGATTATTGTTAATGTTTGTTAACATTTGAATTTCAGTTCCCATATCCCCCTCCACAGTCAAATGAACCAACAAAAACGCTGAAAAGTCTAATAAATATTCGCAAGGAATCCCTGAGGTTTGTCCGTTGTCCGGAGCCAGTTGGTAAAATAAGTGAAAATAAAATTAGTGATGGAGTTGTCAAGTCCATGGAGTGTAATGGCAAAGGAACATATTATAACATTGAGTTCACTTTTGACTGTGATGTCAGATGTGCTATTACAGTGTTTTATTTTTGTACTGAAGAAGTTACACCTACTGGCATAGTGTAAGTGAATTTTTGGTAATGGTTGGAATATATGATATTACTTATTTTTTTTAATAAAATAATAAAGATGTTCTTTTGAACATCTTTATCATTTTATAGCCAAGTCCAATCCTGTCAAAGCTGGGTCCAGTAAAAGTGTTGGACAATTCTATAGTATTACCAGACTAGAAGAGGCAGTAGGAGGAAGCTGGCAAATGTTGCAAAATAGGATGACATAAGTGTGTCACATTTATGTCATCCTATACATATACAATGAGACAAAGTTGAAAAGGATTATATAAAATACGTTAAGTTTGTAAAATTGCTAAATTATACTGGTAATAGAGGAACTAGTCTCCCAGAACCTGTGTTTAAATGAAAAAATTAAAATATTGTGGAGAACAATAAATATGCAAATTTTATTTAAAAAAAATAAGAAAGAAAATTATAGAAATGAAAGTATAAGTGAATATTGGAATTAAATGGCAAATTATGTGTGAAAGCAAAAGAGAGGTTTTAGGAAATTAAAGGCCAATTGTAAAATAGGTTCAATTGGTTCTGACTCAGAAGTTCTGTTCTTTTAAGAAATTTTAAAACATTCATCCTCAATGTGGCAGTGAAAGATGTTATTATTGTTATGGTAGTGATTCGATTATAATGAAAGAACAGTTGGCAATTGGACATTAATGTTAAAACATGGTAGCAGCAGTGGAACTCTAATTAGAAAAAACATTCATAAGTGTTTTTTCGCATAATATTTTGCGTAAAAGTATCGCGTTTTGTTTTTTTTTTACTTTAAATACGCCCGACCATCGTTTGAATTGTGCTTGGTAGGCAACTCCGTCAGCCAGACTGACGAGTGAAAAATGGAAGAAACTATTCCAGTTGTTCTTAAAAGTATCAGGGGTCCAAAAGAAGGAAGCTGAAGTTCAAGTGAGCTTGCTCATAAACTTGATCGGAACTGAAGGTTTCGACGTATACTAGACAATTAGTTTTTTAAACGACGCTGAGAAGCCTGTTAAAAAAATACTTCGGGGATAAATCAACGTTACGTTGGCGAGATATACATTCTACACGAGAAACCGGGAAGGCGGTGAGAACATAAACCAGTACGTCACCGCATTAAAACTGATGAGCACGTGTTATGTGATCACGTGTTGAGAACGGAGGATCTCATGCTGGAAAAAGGTATTAAAATATGTGAAGTCGACGAAATATTGGCGGAAAAAAGTCGCGTCCTGATGAAAGCGCGTGGTGTGGACGCAGTGCCAGCACCGGCGCTGGTAACAGTAACTGTTAGATTGATTGATGAAATATATAAGTGAGCGAGCACAAGTGTCAGATCAGGTGCCTAGACCAATGACTTCGGTGTAGCTGTAGATGAACCGAACTACACAGTAGACTGGAAAAGTGTCAGAAAAAGCTATCAGCATTCGGTAGTAAAACCAACAGACCAAGTATTTTTTCCGCTACTCTTGTGATTCTGAGTTTACACCCTGAGTTGCACCTTGAGGTGATCTTAACGTTTCCTTCTAGTCTGCTCTGACTATCGTTGCCTCGGTTCACCGTACCTGTATAGTACCCGGCAATAAATATTGCACATCGACCTCTGGAAAGAGACAATCGGCTAATTTCGGCTTCATAGAGCGTTATCACTGTCGCAAGAAATACAATCATTCCTGTATCTATTAGGAGCTGTTAAAACAAGTATAATTTTCTTCTTTTCTAATTATATTTATTTTATGTATAAAAACATTTTTTTTCTATAAGTGGTTATTTTAATTGGGGAGTAATATAATTTAATAAACATGGTTTTTATTATTTAAACATTTTATTATTTAGGAAAATTATAACTGCACATAATAAAAACCATTATACCCATTCTTAAAATGAGACGTTGTAATACAGTAGCCGGCAATAAATATTACACATCGTCCTTTTGAAAGAGACAATCGGCTGATTTCGACTTCGTAGAGCATTATTTACCACACTACCTATTTCTCAAAATAATAATTAAAGCATAGAAGGGGCTTCATATGTTTAAGGCGTACACTGCAGTAGACAACATTTTTTTTTCTAGTGATGTAACATTGTGTAAACTTATCCGCGATATCGATAGTGATCCTTATCTCTATGGTAGTACCTACTGTTTTTAAAAAGCTGTTTAAGTGCTTTCCATCACTTGCTAGAACGAGATACATCAAAAAGTACTATATCCTAGAGGATTTTGCCGTGTGCGATAACGTTCAGCTATATTCCGTTCTAGAAAATAACTAAGGTAGCATTTAAAAATAATCAATACGACAAATAAACTAGAAAAACAAAATAAAAACATTTATTGAAAGTAAATTAAAAAAAAATGGTCAGGTTAACACATATTTATAATTTTTTATTCGCCACTTTGAGAACGTCTTATAAAAGAAACGACAAATAAATTACAATAAAACTACAGCCTTATTTTACTAAACTATTAAATATTAGTTATTAAAATATTGCGGACTAAAATGGTTCTATTCCCAATTTTTCTGTGCAATCGTGTCGATCCATATCTCTCGTCAGTTAACGTTCACGGGAAATCTAGAATAATAATCTCTAGATATAGCACATAGATGTTGCAGAATTCATTAGAATAATACTGGATTAAATTATCGATAACTGTGCTTTTTACAACACTGTAGCAAAAAAATATGGAATACTTTAAAATACTCAAATATCATAATAAATATTGCATATAGCAGTCCTATAATTTGGTCATAGGATGATTTTCTCTTTATAATTTGTAAACCATTTAAAAAACAAAAATAGATTATTGTAATGAAGAACAACGTAAAAAAAATACCATGTTGGATCACTTACCGATGGAAGGTTACGTTTTGAACTTAATTTTCATTCTGGAAAGAATGGGATTTACAGCCCCTTATAATGTAGGACATTGCTCTTGCTATTAGGTCATATTTTCTTTCAACAAAACGGAGAAAATATGTAAATAACTATATGAATTCGTAAATGAAACTAAACAAGAATAAACCACTGACAGCCGACATCAAACATCGGCGCTGAAGAGTGGAAAAAGGTTTGCGATCATACAATCAAATGTGAAAATGAATTAGAAGCAGAGAAATTATACCATTCTTTTTTAAAATTTTATCCTATATAGCGTAGGAAAACCCTATAAATGAGTAATTTATTCACTAAAAGAAAAAAAATGTTTTTTTTATAGATCACCACGTACACGCAAGTTACACAACTTGAATTAACATCAAAGAAAAAAACAACTACATAAATAAATAAATAACTATAATTGCATAAGTTGATAAAAAATGCTATGCAATAGCTTTACCGCGGCAGTCTCCGAGTGCCACACGTCTTTTTTTTATTATTTTATTTTACCCCAGCTTAAAGCCACCACTTATAGAAAAATTTGTGGCTTTTATACAAAGTATAAAAATAATTATCAATAGAAGCAAATTATACTTGTTTTAACAGCTCCTTATAGTTACCATACTGTTTAAATTTCGTGCGACAGAGATAATGCTCTACGAAGCCGAAATTAGCCGATTGTCTCTTTCCAAAGGTCGATGTGCAATATTTATTGCCGGGCACTATACCTTCGGTTGAGAAATAATGTCAAAATTGATAGGATGTATGGAATAGGATAAATTCAGAATAGATGGATTGGCGGCACGTAATAGCCACTGAATGGGATTGACGAAGGCTCTTCAAATTAAAGAGGTAAATATTTTTGACTATCATAAATATTGCGATGATTAAAGTTCAGAATGTTGGGCGACTGTAGAAGCGGATGAAAGTAAACTTCATGTAGCTGAAATGTGCATGATGTGGAGACAGATGTTATGGGCAATAAAGATGTTTAGAATCACGAATGACTTACATCATATGTGGGCAACAACCGGCCCGCGGGCCGGATCCGGCCCGTTGTATGTTTCGATCCGGCCCGCAAGACATTTTGTACAACCTAATTAAAAAATATATATATATTACACTACTTACTCATACTCACGGAATCAATGGAGCGAGCAAGCCGAGTGGCGGCGATCATCATAATAATATTGTCGTATTATTTCATGTCTGATAGATATTAGCAATAGTGCAAAAAATTATGAACACTACTTGACAACACCACTTTAAAATAAACTACTTTTAAACGCGGCCCGCGAATGTATTTGCACACTAAAGTTTGGCCCACAACTTGTCAAAGGTTGCCCATACATGACTTACATAGTCAGCTTAAAAGTTGCTCCAGAGGTCCGAGAAAGCTTAAAATTTGTTCCTGTGACAGGAAAGTTGAGCAGCAATATGCAGCAGCTTGGGATGGGATGTAATGTTGAAGGTTAACCCGGCGTGAATGAGGTGGGGTATCTCATACCCGTGAAGTTTTAAAACGCAAATTGTTTAATGTTATTGTTGCTATGCAAGTCCCACCGTTGCAGTAGCTGGAGGTAAGGGTGTGTTGGGTGAGATTCGGCATCGAGTTTAGTTATTCACCAATTGCGAATGGAGATATACGATTGCAAACTTCGCCAGGGTATGACATACCCCACCTCGTAGTTGGTGTTACATATTTTGAGTGACAGTAAGTTTATAATTTATTCTTATTTTTAGTATTTTGTGACTTATTTTAAGATTTATCAAGATGTATTATGAAAAAAATAAACACTGGAATAAATACCCGAGACGAAAGTAAGAAGGTTGACAATTTAGCTGCAATATTATGGATAATTTAGTTGACAATATTAGTGACCATTATGTGCCTTCCGAGAACTTTACTATTGATGAAATGTAACTATCGTTTCATGTATAAATTCCTAACGAAACATACCAAAGGTGGACTAAAATTTCAAGCTCAATATGCGAAAAAGTCTTACATTCTCAAACTGGAGCTATACGCAGGGAAATAACCACCTGAGTTATTTGGTATACTCAATATGGCTACTATAAACTATCATAATCTACAGGGAAAATCACTTAAGGGGCCAAAAACGCATTATGCATCGTGATTATATTCGTAATTTAGGTCTGAAGTCTGAACCTAATAAAAGATAGTTTTTGCAACATTCAAACTAAGTTTGTCTGCCAGGGGAAATACGAAAGAAAATTGCCGATCACCTGTGGAGACCTTTACCAGCAGTTCCTAAAAAAATGGTTAGCAAATATGTTAGATATGGTACAGCTGTCCTCAAAAAAGAAATAAAAAGATAAAACATTGCTGTTCTAAATGTATAAAGCCAATATGTATGGAACACGCGAATTTTGTGTGCGGACATTGTGCTGATTTTTAGGTGTAACTTTAGCGATATGTTACATGATCTCATAAGATTGTTCAGTACTTCTTTGAGTTAGAATAGTTAGAAAATAGTCTTATTATGTTGATTTAACAAAGAAGTTATAATTTTGCTAGATTTTTGTGCAAAAAGTTAATTAACCACCGATACTTGTGTTTTTTTCATAGAATATTTATTAACATAGTTATTTTAATAGTCATTAAAACTGGTTGTACTTAAACCTCTTTTCTTTTTTGTAATCTTGTTTGTTTAAAATTGCGTTTTGATTGTTTTATTATGTGTAATGAAAATCAAACGTTTGTATAAAAAAAAATAAGATTAAAGTTTTGGGTATCTCATACCCACCTCATAGTTGGTGTAACAATTAATCACCTCATTCACGCCGGGTTAAAAATATATAACAAAAATTACTCAAAAATAGTGATATCCATTTGGATGGAAAAAAGAAGAGTTAGATCGAAAAAAGGTGTGCTATGCATTGTGTAAAAGTTGATATTTTAGAAAAGGAGTATTGATATGATGAATGTTTGAGGTGAGCGGACAACATTTTTAGTGTTTTTTTTTCAAACTTTTACAGTGTGTTAGTTTAATTCACAAATATAAAACAAAAATATAAAAAGCTTATTCGAAGTAGTGTCCATTGGTTGCAGTACATTCCTTTAAACGTTGAGGCCAGTTATCAATAGAAGCACTTCAATCAAATTCTTCACTGCCAATCGTATGGATTGTTTTATCGACTCCATATTATCATGGCGTTAAGAGCAAGCTGTACTCTATACAACTGACCATAAATCATAATCCAGCGGATTAAGATCGGGACTAGACGACGGCCGTCTTCAGCTCTGATGAAGTCCGAGACGTTCGCTTCCAACCAAGACTGCGTAGACCGAGCTTTATGACCCGGCGCCGGGTCTTGCTGGAAGGACCATACTTGGTTATTAAAGGGTTGGTTATTATGGTGTTATTACAGGGCTTACCTACCTTCTCAAGAATGGTATCTTGATACCTTTGTGCCGTTGTTTTGATACCTTTTTCACAAGAATATGGCTCAGTCACTTCTTCACGTCAGGAATCATCATGGATACACACCTCAATCCAGGGGATGATGGAGGTGGTTATGAAAGACTCCTACTCACTAAACCTGACGGTTGCCGCCGCCGTCATAATGGGATACCACCGGAACACTACGTGGACGGCAAATCTTTCTCTGTCACAAACAGAGGAAGTCTCATTGTACCTATTGATAGCCCGGTACACAAATACCTACCTACTCCTCTATACCTACTTTGTGTAAAGCAATCACAGTGATTCTGTTCTCTTTATCGGTTGATAAATCACTCTATTTTATAATCGCAAAATATTGTACAATATACTGGCGCCAAAAGGAGATAATACAATGAACAATCGTATAAAAATGACAGATTCCAAATTCAAATGTAATATTTTTTATTTTTAATTGTAACAGTATTTATGGTCAGACTAAGTATATATACAGGGTTCATTGTAATTATTGCATCATCTCTCTTCGTCAATCTCAACAACATTTGTTCTACTACTTTATAAAAAAAAAATTGAAATTTAAGTTTTCCAATACAACATTTACTTATTGTGTCTGAACTGGAATTATCTCTGAGCGTAGGTATGGCGCGTATAAATAACCGAGGTATAAAATATATTTTAAAATATTTATCTAGATTTATAAAAGATTGATGTAAAGAGGCTGCCTGCAAGGAGTGATGCGTTAATTTAAATTAACGCTGTATATCTATTTAAAACAGAAAGTTAAAACATGTAAATCATATTACTTGCAATCAATTAAAATTAGTTACATTTATAAAAGTTTCTATTACAAGTATTAAATTCTGTGTTAGTTAAAGACATGTCTATATATCATAGATTAAGATGTGTTATGTTCTTATAGGTACTACCCTCGTGACCCATCAATGACCTCCCAGACCTACTACTACAAGAAGGGCGCCAACCAGCAGTTTTGCCAGATATCTCATGTGTTTGACCCTTCTAAGCACCTTGATGAGGACCTGGTGTACAATGCAGATAGGGAAATCTTTCCCATTGCCATTTATTGTCTAGTTGATGAGGGGCAAGATGGTAGGAGGCGTTTATAACATTTTTAAATAATATTGAATGAAAATTTGTATCAATGTGGGTAGGACTTGAACTACTGCGACACCACGCTTGCCTTGATCAATTTAGCATTATAAATATTTTCTTAGGACGTAGGCGAAATTTATTAGAATTGTTTCGATAGTACTCTAACGTTTATCTGTAGTACAGAACAACATTACAAACACAATCGGTAGACCGACAAATGACAATATACCAGAGGTCGTAGGTTTAAGTCTTTCCCATTCAATGTTGTTTAAAAATGTAAACAAGGTTTACATGACTAACGTAGTTTATAGACAACTTCAAACATTTTATAATATATTTTACTTTTAATATCAGCTTCAATGACAAATATATTCAACTTTTCTATTATTTTTAGTACATTACAATAAAAAGTGTAATTTTTTTTTAGAAATAAGGCAGTCCCACACAACCATAGCAGTGATTGAGAAACACTTAGACGGAACCTATGTATTGAAAGCTCTGAAACAGAAACTGTTTGTAGATGGTTTGTGCTACTTGCTTCAGGAGATATATGGCATTGAAAACAAGAATCTCGATAGCAAGGTAATTAAATTGGTTATAAATATTTATATGGTTATTAATAGGTATTTAATTATATGGGTTTTTTTTTGTGAAGTCAACGTCAGACGAGGAGACTGAGGATGGTGGCTCGGAGTGTGTGATATGTATGTGCGACGTGCGCGACACACTCATCCTGCCATGCCGCCATCTGTGCCTGTGCAATTCCTGTGCAGACTCGCTCCGTTACCAGGCCAACAACTGCCCTATCTGCAGGGCTCCCTTCCGGGCTCTCTTGCAAATACGAGCACTGCAAAGAATCTCCAATCCTGCATTGCCCACAGCTGCCAGCCCACCAGATGTAAGTGTTCTCTCGTATTAATTTCTTTACTTAGTATTATAAAATAATTTTTATTATTTCTTATTTTGCTTCTCCACTTGAGTGCTCGTCTAAACATTTTCCAATGATAGGCTTCTTTTAAATTATAGAAAGACTAGCGGACCTAACAGACGTTGTCTTGTACATGCGTCTTTAATTTAAAAAATTCAAACTTAAAAAAAAATATATATTAAAAAGTTATCACAATATCTAACGTCATTACATGTACATTTATCATAATTCGACCAATCGATACCGTATGAATATGTAAATAAAGATTTTTTTGTTTGAATAAATGAATTTGATGTTCCAATATATTTTTTAAAATTTCACTTTTTCGGTAGCGAAGCACGTATCGGGCCGCTAGTACTAAAATATTTTTCTTATTTCTATGGCAACCCCAACTGTCAGGGCACACTATAATTAATAGAATATTATTTAATATTTGACATTGCCATGGTAACGCAGTCCGTCGGAACCAATGTGAAACATTCCAAAATCACCACCTACTTACACATTAAAAATTAATCAAAAAACCATTTTCCAGTGGACCAAATTGTGAATCTAAACCATTCTCAAGTCCCTTTGAACACACACAAAGAATTTCATAAAAATCGGTCCAGTCGTTTAGGAGGAGTTCAGTGACATACACACGCACACAAGAAATATATATATAAAGATATCCAGCTTGAAGTATCTTATGTGTTTACCTCGTGTCGGTGAATGTGAATTAACATTTTCTCGAGGTTTTTTCTTTCACGGACAACTATCGGATAAACATAGATCTTCATTTTGCAAATATTTTTGTATTGCCGAGGATTAAACTCCGAAGTCTTCAAATCAATAAGTACATCGATTACGACACGCGGGGCATTAGTTTTCAAATAGTCACTTGAATAACATAAAAAACCAGCAGGGCAGCATGGAGAACATCCCCGCGGGCTACGAGCCGGTGTCGCTCATCGAGGCGCTCAACGGACCGGCGGCGCGGCCCCGCCCCCCGCCCGCCGCACCCGCCATCGCCAGCCCCGACACCGACACCGCCTCGCAGGTACGCCCGGCCACACACACAACATATACACGCACATAGACACACTCTGACTCTGACGGTGTGCCAGGCGGCGGAGGCGCTGAATCGCTGCAACCTGGAGCGCAGTTCGTCGACTTCGCTCGGCAGCGGGGGCAGTCGCAAGCCTCCACACCACCACCCGCTCACTCCGGAGGTACACGGCTCGTAGTAATTTTTCAATAATTAGACAATTTTTTGAGGATACCATTCCTTAATATAGTATATAACAAGAGATCATTTTAGGCCTGTATATTTTTTAAATATAGTAAACAAGTGGAGAAGGCAGTTTTTTACTCAATACGTGAAACAGCTGATTGATTTTGCTATGAGGGTGCGGATTCGAAACCTGCCCGTATCGATACATTTATTATCCGATATTTATGTAAACTAATATATTTTTCATATACATATATTTAGTTCCGCATGTCGGTGTTGCTGGCGCGCGATGATGATAAGAGCGCGGACGAACCCAGAATTAACAAACTACATGCGCTCTCCAAGGTACTAATAATAATAATAAATAAATAATAATTAATGAACGTTGTTTTAGAAGTAATAAACAACGTTCGTTAATTTTCTTGAAATTGTTTAATACACAATGCGGTAATCATAAATGTAAATCAATCAATTTTTACTTAACTTTTACTTATACTCGTACTTACATATCATACATTTAAATTACATAATTAATTATTATTATTGTATTATATTAGTATCATTTATACTGCAATCTAAAATTGCACACTTACTTTGTCTCCTAGACGAAAATGCTAGTGTTAAGTATGAAATGATGATATACGTATTACGCTCCGGACAGTGTACCTTACACTTCGGTAGATGCTTATGGACCTCCTAGACTGATGGAAAATTGTTTTTTAACCGTTTTTTTTTCAAAGAATTAAAGATAAAGAAACATTCTACTTGTTTCATTAAACCAAAAACTTGATTGAAACTCGTCCTTGAATAAAAACAAATGGTAAATTTCATTAATTAATTTGCTGTTTGAGCAGCCAAAAGGCTCATACATCGATCGATAAATAAAAAAAATAGTCTACTTATAAAATAGTAAAAACTGTATTGAGACGTTATTAATATATTTGAGTAATGACTATTGTTAAAAAATAATTCAAATAAAATAACTTTGTTTCTATAACTAATAACTTCTTTATCTTTTCAGACTTCTTTGAATTCGGAGCACCGTTCAGAGAGCACCAAGTGCGTGGAGGAGGTCGATAAGGTAAATGGAACCGAAGAGGAGGAGGAGGAGGAGGTAGACTGTGAGGGAGAGGAGGGCGAAGCGGAGCCCGACAGTGATGCCGAGAGGCGTTCGCCGCTACTCACGCATCTCACTAATGGCGTAAGTAGATTTTAGAGATTTTAATGTTATTGACAGCATTGCCTTTATCGTAAAACTTATCATCAGGCAGTCCGTTAGTTGTACATTGTGCTATGTATTTTGTACATTGCATTGTACTTATTAAAATAGATTGGCAAGATGTCTGACAGCGCGGACACTCTGCGCGGGTCGCTGGCGCACATCGACGACACCGACACCGACGAGCCCGAACCCATCGACCGCTCCGAGCTCGACTGCACAGAGCACACCGAGCGAGCTCGCACCGAGCTCGAGCGCGCCGACAAACAGCGCCTTTGTAAGTATTGTGACCGCAGTTTATGATCTGTGTAGTTCTACCGTCAACAACACTGACCTTGATCTCGATTTCGAGGTCTTTTTTTTAATAATTATTTGTAGTTGATGATTAATATACATTTTTAACTATTACTGCCTTGTATGCGTTAAATATTTTGGGCTTATTGTGAGTCTGGTTTCTGTTTAACAAAATTGTTGCTTAGAGTAAATCATAGAAATTATCCAATTCCTTATCTGAATAATAGAGACACGTCCTGACATCGGCTTACATCGAACCTATTGCTTAAAAACATATTTTTTTCAACATAAATAGATAAAAATCTAAATCCCCAACACTGGTATTATAAAATGTTACTAATAAAGTAACCAAGTAGTTAAATAAACTAGTGTAGTATTGGGTTTGCAAGCAGCGGAGGGTGCGGCGGACGACTCGGACTATTACACGCCCGAGGACTCGCACGCGACGGTAGACACGCACGTGAGTTGCAGTGGTAGGGCCACGCGATCGATGTAGTCCGTACATGTATTAAAGATACTCTACTATTTGTCTAATCTGGAATGGTTACACATATATATTTTTTTTTAATATAGATGAAGGTGTTATTATTACTTCATTAGAATTGGTATGACTGCAAACTAGGTGTACACTTCAGTTGACTAGTTTATTAATAAAATTGGCCCTTATGAGCGCTTATCGCGTTTGGTGCCCCTCGATTGTAGGTATTTTGATGCAAAATTAACTGACACAGAGCTTGTTTCTGTAAATTGCAATGGATATGTTCTTCTATGTATATAAATCAAACTTGATGTTTTTAAAAAGGATATGTTGGAAAAAAAGTCTATTTAAAGATTCTTCATTTCTTTTATATTTCCATATAGTTAGGATTATCATATTTAAATTTAAAAAAATAAGAATAAGTAATGTGTATACATTTTTTGTTAAATATTTGAGTAAATTATGGTGACAAAGTGAAATTAGCAGCATCTTATTTACTTATCTGTTCATAACTTAGATATTATATATATATATAAATATTTACCGGGTTATTTTTAATTCTACACTTCTTGTCTTTACTTTACTTCTTCTCTTTACATCAATCCTAACAACATTTGTTCTACGACTTTTCAAAATTAATAGTTTCTATAATTTGTGGTTAACCATACAAAATTTAAGTATTGCCTCTGAATTGACATTAACTCTGAGTGTAGGTATGGCGCCCGAGCGTTGACCTTTTAAGCACTTCTTACAAAATACAGAGTAATAAGCAAACGTTTTTTTTGTTTCGTGTTTATTGTGTTGTTTATCAAGAATTTTAAAAAGTCGTAGAACAAATGTTGTTGGGATTGTTGCAGGCAGCCTCTCTGCAGGTGGTCAACTAATTAAAAATAATCCTGTATATGTGTATGGTTGTGTTTATATATTGTAGATATATAATATTTTAAGTCTACTATGGAGTTGAAAAACCACATAGAAATTATTTATATCTTCGTTTTTCTGTTTTTATGTTTATGTTTTCTTATGTTATTAACATACTAGACCGCATGTCTATTAACAAAAACTCGCTCTATTTCGCCTAAGGGTAACTGGGAGAGATCTCTTAAAGAGATAAGTTAAACCTTTGTACACTTTTTTTTTTCAATGTATATTTTTGTATTGTATTTTTTATTCGTTACATAAATAAATAAATATTGTCCAATAATTATCGTTTTTAGCTGAGAGACATAATGAAGACAGATAGATAGTAATGATTATTTCCTATATTAATTGATCAACTATGTGATGATAAGAAACGTGTTTTTCGCTATATTTACCATTTTTAGCTAAAAACGCATGAAACGCTATAAACGCTCGTATGTCAAATCAACTTGTACAATATTACATTCTCGATAGTCGACTTGTTTGTAATTAAAATATAACAAAGTCTCTTTAATTTAATTGTCTGCTGCAGTGCTTTACATTTGTTCGTGGTTTTCTCATTTTTTATCCATTAAATTAATGATTAGTTTTCTCTGGTTTACCCATACTTCTTCTTTGTTTACGTATGGTATATTTTTACATAGACAATTTGTAAATTATTTTTGGATACATACAATAACTTTGACTACATCGATTGCATAAACGGCTTTGACGTAGGTGTCGCTTCTACCGAGTGTTAAAGATTGTGTTTTTATAAATTAGAAATAATACGTTAGAAGCGACACTATAAGGTCAATTGTTGTGACGTCATCATCATCGCTATCATGTTGTTTTGTGTTAGTTTTATAAATCTGTTGCGTTTGTGCGTTTTTAACCGGCCATGCCATTTGTATTTAATAGTTGTTGTTGATTTCTATAATATTGGAAAATACATGTGTAATGATGAGTTTTGTTGCAGGAAGTAGTTAATGTTGTAGAGGAGTGTGCGCCTCAACGTTGGGCATTGCCGCATCACGTTACTTCTCTTCCTGGTAATATAAATTTGATCTGTTTTTATTTCATAAAGTTTATCTTTGTTTTAAAAGTTCACCATACAAAATTATATTACTAAACATTAAATTTTATTTTCATAAACATGCGCGGAAATTTTGTCATTACTTTTGGAATAAAGAACATGCGAAGTATTATATTTACGTAGACTAGAAATCACTTCCTGACTCATTCTTTGAATTTGGAACGAAGAGCGCGCCGGCAATGTTGTATGAAACGGTGTGCTGTTTGAATTTAAAACTCTTTCATCTATCGTACACATTGCGTTCTCGTGGTTGTACAGTCACAGATGCGTTTACGGTTCGGCACAATCTAAAAAAAAGGCGGTAAAGCGAAGTTTGTTGTTATTTTGTTGCCTCACTTCTTGCCAATTATCAAGACCACAGTCATCCACTTCTAAACAGCAATAAGTTTCCAGCTACCTACCATTGACCAAGTATTAAATTCCCAGCCGCAAACGTCAGGAATACAACAAACGAACATAAATTTGCCTGGAAAATCGATAACATTTCCGTTCAATGATTGTTCTAACATGAGCAATATAACTTAATCTTAGTTAAATTTATTATGTAAAAGGCCCTTTTTTATTTACCTGCCTTTTTTTGTCTGTCTCGTATTATTGTAGTGCTCGCCTGCGGCTCGGCCTTTAAACTCATACTCGGCCTGCAATTGCCTATTTCGCTGCCTTTGCAATTTTGTTCTATTATACCTTCTAAGATTAATAATTGTAGAACATATTATTTGGTCAAGTTACGGCAAATAGCTGCTGAGGCAAAGGTTGTGGGAATATTTTCCTAAATGTGGGTTTATTTTCCTCATTTATAATTTAAATTTTTAGTTTAAAGATTTTTATATCTCTAAAAGAACATAATACTAATTCTAGCATAAAAAAATAATATTAATTAAAAAACAATTGTCTATGAGCTTCAAATCGTTAGACCGTGTATAATAATTTTGCAGGTACGCCCCTGTCCCAAGCGAGCGTGCGTTCATCCGGCGACTCGTACAGCTCTACGTCGTCCACACGGCAGCTACTGGCCGGGGCTCCGCTGGCGGCCGACACGCCTTGTTAGCGCTCCGCCCTTACCCTTTCAGTGATGCCGCACCCCGAGATACACCTGTAGTGTATTTATCGACTTGGTCAGAATTATTATCTGGAGCTGCTTAATGATTGATGATGATGAAAGGGATATGATTGTGTAATGCTTGGTGGCTATGGTATTGGTAATATACGTCTTTAGGATAAGGTCGACTGAGTGATATATAAAAATTCACTTATGGTATGAAAAATATATTTAGTAGTACATTATAACTTACCTGTTTTAGAATTTAAATTAAAAATATGTTTTATTTGTCATGAATCTCACACCGAATTTTTTTATATCCATTGTAAAAGATATTGTATTATAATAATTTAAATATTAAGCATATAAAATACATAAATGTATAAGCTAACAAATATTTATAGTTAAGAGATTATATTTTATTTATTTGTATAGATTTATAGACATCCAATGTATTTGATGTTTGTGTTAGAAAAATATCATGTAAGTCAGTTAAAAATAAATAACTTCTTGGGTTACGGCGTAATAAGTGCATTCAATCCTTAGCTGATGAGCCAGTAATTGAGGAATTCGATTACAAAAACCTTACCGCTATGTTCAGATGAGGATTAATAGATTTAATTTATTTAAAGGGTTTTATCGTCTACATGCAATCCTTTAAACTAAGAAGATTATCTATCAATTTCTTTCGACACAATAAGAACATAAGTGCCACTGTGCGTTGTATTTTATAAAATGATGTCAAGACACGGCTTCCTTAGTGGCGACATTCGGGCTGTGTATGGTAACAAATATTTCACAATAACATCATAGGCTGGATCGGTAGCACAGCAAGAGCAAATAATAAAGTGGTGTTGCAAATAATAATCATGGAATTTGTCTGAGATCGGATCTTAATAAGTTAATGTATATCGTACTTTAAAATAATAAATTTAACCCTTCATAAATTATATATTAAATTGCAAGGTAAGAAAATAAACCTTACACACTATTTAAAAAATAGGAGCTTGTCCACCATTTTAATTGTATGAAACAACTTTTAAAATAGGGTGTATTTGCTAATTTAAGTAAACATAGCAGGAAACGGCGGATTTATATAACAAAAACAATAGTATCTTTATAGGTGTTTTGATTGGCTGAGCCTAAGCGAAGCTCTTAACCGTTTGGGAATCAATTTTTCGAGTCAACATCACAGGAAAACTACTTGACCAATTTTAATCAAAATTGGCACGCATGTCAAGGACGTGACTGGACTTCTACTTCAAAAAACAATAAAAAATTATTGTTTCGTTTTAAAGATATGGTCAAATAACTGAATCTCCCATAGACTTAAGCATAACTGAACCTGCGCGCGCTCGCCAATCGTTACTCTTAACCTTTCTGGTGCCAGCAACTTCATTGGAAGTCCTTGGGCGCGGTATGGGCCAACTTTAGTAACATAAAAAAGGAGGAGGACGCTCCGCTCAACTCCCGCAGTGCATTGTGGCGGATCCTAGTATTTACTATTTAATTAATCTTGAATAATATTACAGCAACTACTGAAAGTACTACCCAATATTATATTTATCATTATAATAGACTGATAAGAACATTCCTTGTAATCCTTAATTAATTCTTAGATATAAATAGACACAGATTTATGGAAATATTTCTGTATTTATTAAATTGTTTATTCAATCGCGTGTTTTAATTTTATTCTATAATTATATATTTATATAGTGTATCTGAATGCTACAACGAAAGATATTAGAATGAAGGGGAAAAAGTGGAAGATATAAGTTTTATTGCTAGTGTGATAGTACAATAGTAAAAAAAGAGATAGGGAATGTTAGTCAATAATAAATGTAGATTTTCGCCACATTGGATGAGACAATAAAGTAATAAATATTTTGAGTGGAGTTTTTATAAGTGAAATGAAGTGATATGTTTTTAATAGTTTAACATTAGATAGTTGTGCTGCTTTTATTACGGTTTAACTTTTATCACTGCCCTAAACCTACTTATATAATATATTAGAAACTTAACACAGACTTTCTGTCACAGGGTACAACTAACAGACAATATCGAGAGGTCGATAAATTAATACTAGCTAGCCTTTACCACCTCAACAATTAAAAACATATTACAAGAACCAAGCAAATTGGGAAAAGACCATAGAAATAGTGAATAATTATAAAATTATAACAGGACGAACTTCGGAACTAAAATTCAAATAAAAAGTAGTTATTAAACTTCACTTTGTAGGCTCTTTATTTAATTGAATAAATCTAGTAATAACATTCTTTACTTTGAACTTTTTTAGGAATAAGACAGACAGACCTTATCAATTATTATGATTTAATTTATCTTAAGGTATAAAAAAAATTAAGAGTTGGCTATAAAAATGTATTTATTATAATGTAGCACACACTAGATTCCTCAGCTGTGGATTTAACTCTAAATGTGCTTAAAATACAAGCATAGATTGTCTCAAACTATATAACCAAGCTGGTGAGTAAATATTATGTACTATAAGTATGCAGAATATAGCCACTTGTTAAAAATACTAGTTGTAATTTCTGTACACTAAAACCTATATATCTAAAAATAAGATTTTCTAATATTATGATTCTCATGATTTAATATACTGTAACTTATCTATTAACTATATTAATACATAATCTAGCTCAGTGAGCTAGGCATGAAATGTGTTGAATTGGATATATTGTAATCCATTTGAGTTGATAAACATTCATGTGAACTTGAGGCAGTTTTCTTCATAGCCTGTCTGCGAAATGCATATGCAGACATTCGTGATAGTCTAGCTTGCCTTTGTTCTGGGGTTTCTGTAGCCAGGCGTTTGGCTGCATAAGCTGACATGCGAGCTAACCTTTTAGCTCGTTGCTCACTGGTTTCCTGAGCTAAACGTTTTGCAGCATACTCTGACATTCGTTTAAGTCGGAACGAGCGTTGCTGGGGGGTCTCATTAGCAAGCCTTTTAGCTGCATATGCAGACATTTTAGCTAATCTTACAGTTCTCTCCTCTGGAGTTTCGGACTTAGACACTGAACTCCTCCTCCGTTGCCTAGTTGGTACAGCATAATTGATGAGAAGCGGATCTATCTCTTGCGTCATCGACTCAGTATGTGACTCTTCTTCTAAGCTGTTACTATCGGCATTAGATGTATCTTTTTCTTTTTTAATATCACCAAATTCATACGGGTCCTCATCTATTGATAAATTAGTAGTATTCATAGTAGTAGGAATCACGTTAAATTCTGATTTCAGTCTGGAAATCCATTTGCTATTCAATTTCGAGATTATTATTTTTTTCTGTTTACCTTCGGACACACTCAGATCACCCATATTGATTATTTAATGACCAAGGTATCCACAAAATCATTGTTAAGAAGTGTAAAGAGGTATTATTAGATTGGCAACTTTTAAATAAAATACTAATTGTGGATCAACAGAGCAAAAGATATATATACTTTAAAATGTAAATATTACAACTCTGCTGTTAGTGCTGTTACCAATTATAGTATTGGTATGTATAAAATTCTATACTAATTTCAAAAGCTGATTTTCTGACATATTTTGTTTTAATTTTTGTCGTAATATGACAGATCACGGAATTGCACAGACGGTATAATAAGATAAGATAGATAGTGATAGTTTCTATAATAGAAACTAATATAATTTTATCAAGTGTAATAAACGATCATATAATAATTGACTTAAATAATTTTAAACATATATTTAATCAATACAGTATTTTCAATATACGTGTTTGATTTTTATTTATAAAAAAGGAACGTTCACCGACATTCGACAGCGCTTAGCTGAGTTGTCAAAAAGTTGGCATATTTTCCATCTGTTTTATTTTGCTGAATTCTATTTTCATAACTTATACGTTCCACAAGTTAAAGGATTTGTGATGTGGAGTTAGTGATCCTAATTATTCCTATTCGTTTTTCTAGAAACAGGATTCCTATTGGAACCTTCAAATATAATTTCCTATTACAATAGTTTTATTACATATGGATTTAAATAAAAAATATTAGTTGTATTGGTTCGTAGTTAAAAAAACGTTTGCTTTTCGGTGTTATTGTGAATATTTTATGTGATGACATGATGGTGTAATTGTTTTGGGACATAAAGTTTTGTGTTGTATAGCGCAATAATGGACAAGAACATGGATTCCCCCAGGATAGAGAGTCCGGTGCCGGAGGTGGAAGAAAAAGAAAGTGAGACCGACTACTCCAGTATTAGAGGAAAAGTTAGTACGAGGCTATATATTTTAACACTTTTACAGCCTACTTTTAGAACTACGCGCGAAATTTTTTTCCTGACATTATGAAACTTCTCTACAAGAAACATAAGTTATTTAATTAAAAAAGAAATAAACCATATAATTATTAAAAACACCTCTTTCCACTTTAAATTATTTACTTAGTAAAATAATAAAATTTTCCTACATAGGTTATATATAATATTATTGTAACAATTTTGTTTGTATTTTAGTATGTATTTTAACACACATATTTGCAGTTTGCATATTTATCCAATTCTCTTAATATTGCATATACAATATTTTCTTTATTATTTTTCTTATTATTTACACTGGTTATAAATGATGATGAAATTATCTACTTAGTATATATTTATTTTTTTGTACAAACACAATAAAGAATAAATGATAATAAAAAACACAAAGTAATAATAATATGAATCCATTAATACAGATTAAGGAAAAGAAATTTGTCATATTAAGTGATTAAGTACAGACTTAATCACTTAATATGTCAAAATTCTTGGCTACAATATTGCATCATAATTATGTAGTCACAAACTTAGGAGCAATCATTATGACATACTCTATAGTTATATGAAATTAATATTTATAACAATGTCGAAATTATTGTAATTAATTTAACTTTTTAAATTAAAAAAAGTTTTTCAAGTCTTTCTTATAATATAATATAATTTATGCTTACCTTTTGGATAAATATCTAAAAAAACTAAATTTAAACAAATAATATGTACAAGAAAATTAATTTGGAACTTTCAAACCTTTTAATTTGTATTTACTTTTACTTATATTAATTATACATAGTTACTAAATAATCAAGTTGGAGTTGATGTTTAGATGATCCTAGTGAGCCCGACAGCTGATGAATATGACTTGCTAAGAAAGCAGCTGCTTGAAAGGCTGGAAACTGGGAATGGGGAAATCATTTACGACATTGGTCATGGTGAAGGTAGGTTTTTATGAGAACTATATAATCACAACTAAATTAAATGTTTAGCTAAAAACTAAATGCGAGAAAGAGAATGAAATTGAAAGAAAAAACTTATAAATAATTTAAATTATAATAATAAATGCTTTCTTTGTGTATTATATATATTATGATATGCAATGATTATTAATTGATAAAGTCAATTTACCTTGTAATGATAAAAAATAAAGTTCATATTATGGATTCAGATAGATAAACAATATATTTTAATGAAGTAAGCAACTATTTTTGGATCAATTAGGTTTTAAACAGTACATTTTTACCAATCTCAAAACTATTCAGTAAAGAAAGTAATGTTAAGTCATTAATTATTTTTGTAGCATTGTCAGTATGTTTTACATTATAATAATTTTTAATTGACTAAAAGGTTCTTCAATTATTTTTATATTTATTTCCTTGATCATTTTATTGAATATGGCCTGCAACTTTGACAATTTAAATAGGTATAGAATGAAAAAAAAAAGGATATAGCTGTCTTTATCCTTTTTTTCCCTGTGGATTCAAACCCTTTACCTCTGTTAAACCGTCGCTCTACCAATTCAACTATCATATTGCTATCAATCTCGATGGATTAAGCATTCTACATATGACTTTGACAATGAAAAAATATTTTATACAGAAACTAAATAATTATACAGGGTTATTTTTAATTAGTTGCCCACCTCTTGCAGGCAGCTTCTCTACATCACTCCTAACAACATTTGTTCTACGACTTTTTCAAATTGATAATTTTACAAACTAAAATGACGCAATTCATGATTAACAATAGATATTTCAGGCCTAATCACCAGAAAGGGTTTTTGCCCGGAATTTCTGGATGCCTGGAACATAATACGTTGATATCGGAAAGCCTTAAAGATGCTAGAACTAGCGAGAGACAAATTACGGTTTGTTGGATAGACTTAGAAAACGCCTTTGGGTCGGTACGACATGAACTAATGATGTTCGCGCTTAAATGGTATAACTTTCCTGTGGTAGTTCGCGACATTATTGCATCATATTATTCAAAATTAAAATTCTCAATAATTTTTAATGAAAACCATTCAAAACCACTTAATTATAACGTTGGTTTATTTCAGGGCTGTTGTATTTCTCCTATTATATTTAATATAGTTATTAATATTTTAATAGACAAATTAATTAGAAATGAAAAAAAGTGGGGCTATCGGTTTAAGTTCAACAACAAATACACAGAATCCATACTAGCTTTTGCAGGTGATCTCGCGATACTGACACGTAATCCGAAACAATGTCAGGTACTTTTAAATGTAGTTGAGGATTTCTGTACGTGGACGGGCGGATTGAGGACAAAACCAAGTAAATGTTTTAGTCTGTGTCTGGGTAGACGGAATACCAAATATACCTCTTACGATCCGGGTCTTATAATAGGCGGTCAGTGCGTTAGTACGGTTACGGAAGCAGCTCCGTTTAAATTTTTAGGTAAAAAAATCGATTACCAAGGCCGTACTCCATCGTTGGATGTAATAGTCGATAGCTTTTTAAACGATCTCAAAAAGGTAGACAACCAACCGATAAGTAACGTCAAAAAAGCTTGGATTTACGATAATTATTTAACATCACGTCTAAATTGGCCTTTCCTCGTGTATGATATAAATAAAACCCTTTTGTCAAAGTTAGATGCAAGCGTCATAAAGACATTGAAGTTATGGCTCGGGTTAGCGCACTCAGCGGACTCTTCAACCTTATTTAGAGACCGTAACAACTTTGGATTAAAATTAAAGAAACCATCGGAGCTCTACAAACATCTAAGAGTTACCAAAAGACATATCATCGGAAAATCTAAAGATGATACTGTAACTTCTCTCCCAAAAGACAAAGTTGCCTCAGAGCTCGAGTCACGACTTCAATTCCATAAAAAGTTTATGATAGGTGCTCAAACAAATAAAGTAGGGCTAGGATCAAGTAGGAAAGTTCAAGACATAGACATAACAAAATCTTTTATTCGACAAGACGAAAACGATAATTACCGACTCCACGCGATGAGCCTAGAAATTCAAAACGAATGGGTGACCATAGGAGATTTTTGTATTCCACTAGCTTTGAAGTGGCGCACCTTAATTTATGATTGGTCCCCAGCATTATTAAAATTCTATCTTAATGCATTCCAAATGACTCTCCCAGGTCAAAGTAATTTAGTAAGATGGGGCAAAGCCACCGAAAAGTCTTGCAACATCTGTGGGGAGGCAATAGGAACCGCGAAACACCTATTAGTAGGGTGTAGGGTACTTCTAGATAAAGGTCAATACTCGCGTCGCCACGACAAGGTATTAGAAATTATACGGGAAGCGGTTAGTCTTTCAGTAGCAAGAGCGCGGAAGGGTATAACAACCACCGAACGATCTATAGAATTCGTAAAAGAAGGCTCCTCCAAAAAATCAAAAGCGAAGCCTTATTCAATATTAGGCGCGGCTCCTGATTGGATTCTCATGATGGACACGTATGAAAAGCATTACAAAATCCCTGGGGATGTTGGTGTTTCGTCATCCAGACCGGACTTATTCCTGTATTCGAAACATCTGAGGCGCGTGATACTTGTGGAGCTTACTGTTCCTTGGGAAACAAACATCCCAAGGGATCACACATTCAAGCTCAATAAGTATTACGAACTAACCAACGAACTGATCAGGAATAAATTTATAGTTAGTTTGTACGCGGTAGAAGTGGGAGCGAGAGGTATAACAGCAAAATCTCTCTATAGCCTACTTAAAGATCTTGGCCTTTCTAGAACAAGCATCGGTTCATTTCTAGAACGTACTTCAAAGGCGGCATTAGTAGGTTCTTTCCAAATTTGGTTAGGTAGGGAGAGGAGTGTGGAGGGTGAAGGTGAGCGTTTTTGCGCATAATAAAGGGGCCCCTTAAACCTACTCCTGGGTCGCAAGTCCCAGGCACTGCTTGCACTCCTCTCCTTGCAACGCGATGGGCCCGGCACCCGCACGGTGAATCCATGGATTGCTAAGAAGCTTCGTCTTTATTTTTTTTTTCCCCATACAAAATTTATTTGTTGCCTCTGAACTGACATTAACTCTGAGCGTAGGTTTGGCGTGCATATAAGGTTTGTTAAGGTTTGGCGTGGTTACAAAATACAGAGTAATAAGTAAAAGAGGGAGCAAATTTTTATTGTTTTATGTGTTGTTTATCAAGTTTTTTAAAGTCGTAGAACAAATGTTGTTAGGCTTGATGCAGAGAGGCTGCCTGCAAAAGGTGGTAAACTAGTTAAAAATAACCCTCTATATGTAATTTAAACTTTGAATATTACAAAAACCAATAACATTATGGAATATAGACGGGAGGGGTCTTTCGGAGGACGAATATAGTGCCTCAGTGGCCACGCTGCAGTCGCTGGTGAGCGGCGAGCGCATCTCATGCGTGGAGCTGAGGCGCTGGGACGGGGGCGGGGGTGCGGGGCGCTCGGGCCAGTACCTATTGCGCACCGAGCTGGACCACAATGACTTCATGGAGATCAGGTATGGACTGGGAATGATATGACATTTATAACTATATTTAGCAATTATCACATTCATAGGAACAAAGGCAGCTATAGTTGATAATGTTATTTTTACACTTTTGACTAGACATTTACTGGGTCTTCATAACATTTGCGTAATATTTTGAGCAACGTAAATGCGGCCGGCATTGCGCAACGCTTGCGTTTTTTTTATATATTACAAAACGTAACGTACGCGTAGGTATACACAAACTTAAATGACTGTTAGCGAATGCGGGTTCGACATATAACTAACTATTTTCTTTGTTTTAATAAAAATGTTTACATAAAAAATAACAGGTATCATAATAATATTTAGAATTGTCTGGAAACATCTTACACAATTTTATTACTGTGATATAAATTTAATATAGAAGAGATTATTTATGAATATTAAACATTTAGGATCATTTTAAAAATATAATGATAATTAACCGTAAGTAAAATATATACATATATATGATATATGAATATTAATATAACAGGTAATTGTGTTACACGTCCCCCCTTCATTAAGTAACAAAATATGAACTTATATTGGTGTATATTGATTACTACAATCGATACTCATTTACATCAATCCTAACAACATTTGTCCTACGACTTTTTAAAATTAAGAGTTTATAAATTTTCCCATACAACATTTTTTTGTTGTCTCTGACCTGGTATTAACTCTGAGGTATGGTATAGAGAGGCTGCCTGCAAGAGGTGGTCAACTAATTAAAAATAATCCTGTATATGATTTTATATTTTAAAATACTATACTGTATACATTGGTTCTACGACTTTTTACAAATCTTGATAAACAACACACAAAAAACAAAACAAAAAGAAATTTGCTCCCTCTTTTACTTATTACTCTGTATTTTGTAATGAACTAATTAAAAGCTCAACGCCTGAGTGCCATACCTACGCTCAGAGTTAATGCCAGATCAGAGGCAACAAATAAATTTTGTATGGGCAAATTAAAGATTTTAAAACTTAATCTTAAAAAGTCGTAAAACAAACGTTGTTTAGATTGATGTAGAGAAACTGCCTGCAAGAGTTGGTCAACTCATTACAAATAACACTGTATATTTACTTAAAGGATATGTAAAAAAATACGACTTCGTAATATATTTCAATCTTTTTATTAGGATTATTTTAAGGTAAATATTTTTTTATAATATAGTTATATGAAAGTTTCAGTTTAAGTAAATTTTAAAATTTACGCAAGTCTTTCCTAAGTGTTTTACGAGACATTTGTGTAGAGTCGCACACGTCATACGTTTCGCTACGCAACTGTGCGGCTAACACGACGTAATCGTAAATTCCGCAACTTAACTTACCTTCCGTAACTTGAGGATATTATGGTATAATGGGCCGCAATCAAAGTATATGTATACTCTTTTTTAAATGATTAGGGGCAAAATATCTAGCGTACCTCATCAAAATGTTATGTACCTATTGCTAAATAAGTACTAAACTACTAAATAAGTACTAAACTACTAAATAAGCACTAAATTACTAAATAAGTACTGAAATTCTAAATAAGTACTAAACTAAATAAGTACTAAACTACTAAATAAGTACTAGATGACTAAATTTAAAAAGTAAACTATAGGTCAGGATCAAGTCAGTGCACAATCCTCCTATTTGATGCTGCAAAACAAAACCTATTTGCATTTCGTAATTCAGGGTGGCGGTAGTGGGTAACGTGGATGCAGGTAAGTCCACTCTACTGGGGGTGCTGACCCACGGGGAGCTGGACAATGGACGAGGGTACGCACGACAGAGGCTCTTCAGACACAAGCATGAAGCGGAGAGCGGCAGGACCAGCTCCGTGGGGAATGACATTCTAGGCTTCGACAGCATGGGTGAGAATCTCGCGGGAGACAAACATTTTAGAACATTTTAGACACAACAGTATATGTACTTACAAATGATATCATCAAACAAATGTAACCTTTATCACTTGGCGTTATTTTTTACTTAAGTATATGTATATTAGTTAAACCATGGAGTATGGACATTGATAAAAAAATAAATTATATTGCTTATATTGGGCAAGCAATGCTTATAAAATGTTGTCATAATAATTAATTACATACAACAATGTAATCACCATAGTAACCATCTTGACCTCCTAGGTAACGTGGTGAATAAGCCGGAGCACGGTGCACTAGACTGGGTGAAGATATGTGAGAAGTCGTCCAAGGTCATCACTTTCATCGACCTGGCGGGCCACGAGCGGTACCTCAAGACCACCGTGTTCGGCATGACAGGTCACGCTCCCGACTTCGGAATGCTGATGGTGGGTGATTTGATTAATCAAGGATTTTTATGTTCTTGGTAAAAACGGACGAGGAATTTTGGAGGACTCCTCTGTCCTCATGTTTTTCCACCTTACGTTATTACCACTTATACATTTTTTTCCCGTAGAAGTAAATAAAAATCAAAAACGGAATTTGGACAATCTAATATTTTTCTTTCGTCTTTAACAACATATGTACATCCATAGATCGGTGCAAATGCTGGTATAGTGGGCATGACGAAGGAGCATCTGGGACTAGCGCTGGCGCTTTCCGTTCCTGTGTTCGTTGTCGTCACCAAGATAGACATGTGCCCGCCTAATGTGCTGCAGGTACACACACAGACACACTCACACTGTCAACAATCACGCTCAAATTCACCACATTTTTTATTAGATGGTATTTTTAATATTCTTCATATCATACAGGATAATTTAAAGCTGTTGATCAGGATTCTAAAGTCCTCAGGGTGCCGTAAGGTACCGGTGATGGTGAAGACCAAGGATGACGTCATCGTCAGTGCTACTAACTTCGTTTCTCAAAGGTATTAAAATAAGTATAATATTACTAAAACCGTGAGCCAAGTGGTCTTTTGAATGAATATTCATTACAATATGTACAATAAAAAATATAAGCAAGAATGGAACTTCTTCTTTGTTACCGTTGCGGAGTATCATTTTACTCAATACAACTAACATTCTACAATCTAAATAACGTTCACAGGCTATGTCCAATATTCCAAGTATCAAATGTGTCGGGCGAAAACCTGGAACTGCTGACGATGTTCCTCAACCTGCTGAAGACGCGCATGCCCTCCCGCGACGACCAGCCCGCGGAGTTCCAGATCGACGACACCTACTCCGTGCCCGTACGACCATTACACACACTCATTACACACATCAACATTCAATTAGGATCTAAATTATATTTTCATCTATATCGATATGCTCGAAATTAAGAAATAAATACTCATTAGCGTCCCATGAACGGAACGATTTAAATAATAGTACCATAAAAAACTATCAGTAATATCTGTTCGTGATATTATATTATTACGCTACAAGGGCGTGGGCACGGTGGTGTCGGGCACCACGTTGGCGGGTGTGATCCGCCTCAACGACACGCTGCTGCTGGGCCCGGACCCGCTGGGTCGCTTCGCGCCCATCACCGTCAAGAGTATACACCGCAAGCGTATGAGCGTGGCCGAGGTGCGAGGAGGACAGACCGCCAGCTTCGCGCTCAAGAAGGTACGCGCGCACACATACACACACACGCACGCACACACGCACGCAAGGCCGCTCACTAGAGCGAAAGAATTCAAATGACAAGTAGAATAATACAAATCTTTACAGTTCTATATATACGGCTTTTTTGTGTGCAACAAAGAACGTCTTCCCAACTACACTCATGGACATATTTAGGGGAACGCAAAAAAAAGGTCGAATAACGGAAAATATTTTCATATTTTCGTACTGGCCACTATACCAATATTATGTATAAAAAAAAAAGATGATTTTAAAAATAATTTTATTTTAAATTTCATTTGTTTTTTTTGTTTATCTGCTAATTTCTGAGACACGTAGTGTATGGAATTTTCGTCGGCTTTTGTTGTTTTTAATAACTTTATTACTGTTGTTTTTTTGACGAAAAATTGTCATTATTGAGTGAAGTGAACTTATTTCGATAAATTTAGACGATAATGCCGGATCCCAGCGTTGCTCTGGTTTCTAAAGCTGTAACTTTAATTGAAAATGGTTACACTTACAATGAAGTGGCTCAAACATTACATGTTTCCAAGTCTGTGATTTTCCGCAATGTTAAACGATACCGGCAGACTGGAGGGTATACCAGGCGTAAAGGACAAGGTCGCAAAAGAGTAACAGGAGAGAGAGACGATAGATTTATTGTCAGCAGTGTTCTCAGAAACCGTACCTTGACTTCTTCTGAGGTACGAAACCAGCTGCAGGAAGTTCGACAAGTGATAATTAGTACCAAAACCGTCAGAAGAAGACTGAAGGCAGCTGGTATAGGGGCGTACTTGCCTGCCAGAGGTCCACAGCTCACCGCAGGTCATCGAGTGGCTCGGGCCAGCTTTGCTCGTTTCCACCTAAATTGGAATAATGACGCTTGGGGAAAAGTTCTTTTTAGTGATGAGTCCAGATTTTGTCTCAAACCAGATGATGGAAGGACCAAAGTATGGCGACGACCCGGAGAAAGATACGCTCAGTGTAACATTATTGGGAGAGAGCCGTATGGTGGAGGGTCAGTAATGGTATGGGGCGATATTTGCTTAGGAGCACGCACGGAGCTACACATCGTAGAAAACGGCTCCCTGACTGCGGCATAATACGTAACCGACATTTTAGAGCAGATTGTGATGCCTTTTGCCCCTTTCATTGGAGACAATTTTCTTCTAATGCATGACAACGCTCGACCTCACATTGCGGCATTAGTTTCGGAATATCTAAATGAGGTCGGAATCCAGGTTTTGGGGTGGCCGGCACGCTCGCCAGACCTAAATCCAATAGAACACGTTTGGGACAAACTGGGAAGATAAATTAAACAAAGAAATCCATCACCTGTCAACGTAAGAGACCTCAAAACCGCATTGGTTGAAGAATGGAACTCAATGCCGCAAAGTTTTATTGACAATTTAATAGAGAGCATGCCCAGACACATGCAGGCAGTTTTTTTGCGTTCCGCTAAATATGTTTATCGGGTTAAATGTCGATAGAAAGGCGTCTTTTCCAACACAGATGGGTATCAAATCAAGACAAAGTTTTCCTACATAATAATTGTATAATTACTTACTTAATGGATTACTGCTGTACGCTCATTTTATGTATGTATGTATGTTTGTATACAGGGTTATTTTTAATTAGTTGAGCACCTTTTGCAGGCAGCCTCTCTACATCAATCCCAACAACATTTGTTCTACGACTTTTAAAAAATCTTGATAAATAACTCAGAATAGACGAAAAAAAAAAAGTTTTGCTCCCTCGACTATTTATTACTCTGTATTTTGTAAGCAGTCTAAAGTATAAGTCGCGGCAGTCTAGCGCTGTACGAAATTTGTAAGGTACCACGCACATAATACTATTATAACTTATTATTATTTTTGTTTTATTTCAAACAGTATGTAATAATTACCCAATCGTCGTATTGTGTATTAAAATTGTTAACAATTAATCAAGGTAGAATCAGATTATTTACAATAATACAATGTGTTATTTACAAAAGGATTCAATATTTACAAATTACCTCTTAAATTTATATCTCGTCGATACCGGTGCAAAATAGTCCCCTTCATATCCAACACAAAGACCACACCTAAAAATCAACTGTTCACCGACTCCTCTTACCACACTTAGCCAGCACTCGCACTATCTTGGTGTACTTGATATTTGTGTTACGGCATCACAGTACTGTTTTCACTAATCGAAATTCGGTTACCGAGTAACGGGAGCTAGCGGGTCGCGCGGCACACGCTTATCCAATTGACCGTGACAAACGACTGGATCAAGTTCAAACGTGCATCGCCGCCGCTGCATCACCCCGCCACCCGCCACCCCGCGCCCCGCTGCTCGTGTCCTTGGCACGTATTTTGCCTACGCAAGGTGCGTGGCCTCTCTTTGCTCAAGGTTGCGAGGTTGTTAAATGCTCGTTCAGAGACAGTAAATAAATTTTGTATGGGAAAAACTAAATTTTTAAAACTATTAATTTTAAAAAGTCGTAGAACAAATGTTGTTAGGATTGATGTAGAGGGGCTGCCTGCAAAAGGTGCTCAACTAATTACAAATAACCCTGTATATGTATGTATGTTTTATATATATGTATGTCTATATATATATATATATATATATATATATATGTATGTATGATTTTTTTAATTTTTATATATGTATATGTTTATGTATGTGTATGATTAAGTATTTTCATTTAATGTTTTTTTTTAATGCATTTATAAATTTAAGTACTATATTTTTCCTTACTGTTTTTAAATTTTTGCACTAATATGACCCGCGATACTACTTTTCTCTCTACCATGGGGTCGACTGGCAGAAATCACTTATAGAGATAAGTTCGCCCTTGCCAACATTTTTAAAAACCATATTTATACCTTCGTATTGTTTTTTTTTTTTAAGTGCAATAAAGAATATAATATATATCCGTATATAGGTGGAAATAATGTATAAAAAAAATAATAATATGTAGTTTAAATTAATATTTTTTTTTATTTATTTCATGTTTTGCGTTTTATGTACATATTATAAACGTGATATAAAAATGAATTATACTTCAACGTGAAAATGCACACTTTAGTGGCAGCTACTTGATTACCGTCGAGCGAAGTCGAACGGAATTGAGTGCCCCGAGTATTAATACAATTTATAAATTATCATTACGTATTTGTAGCATAATTATTTTTTTAAAAAATAACTAACTGTTACGTTAAGATATTTTGTAAATTATAAAGTATCGAGAATGATCTTTTAATAAATACTAAATTTTCCTAGACGTAGAGAATTACGACTTAGCCCGTGATGTACAGGTAAAAAAATAGCCATGATATGTCGGATGGAAAGTTTTTATACTATCTCTCTTGCTTATAGTGCTTTTTTAGAAATTAATTATTCCCTATATATTTTTTTCTGCAACCCGTGTACAAAGTTTCAAGAGGATTGATTAAATAGTTAAGACGTAAAAGCGTGACAACCAAAGAAACTTACATTCTCTTTTATTCATAATATTAGTTAGGTCAAAAGCAGATAAAAATTGGAAAACAATATAAAGTGATTTTAGCCAAACATGCATAAGCAACAGGCATATAAGCCATGTTAATTGTGTTTTCTAAGGCTTTCACGAGTACTACACATTGAAATAAAACTATTTTTACGGATTTAACTAGCGTATAATGAATTAAATAAAAATTTTAATTTACAATTTAAATCTAACCCGACGTTTCGAATGCTTTGCAGCAATCGTGTTCACAGTAAGACGAGATGGAGGTGTCTGTCAGTAAGTCAGTTAATTCGTAAAATATAAAATCCCATGTCTGAGACCGCTCTATAAGACCTCAAGATACTGTTAGTGCGTTTTGTGTGAATCCTGAACTGTATGCCCGGAAACTTCGAAACCGTTGGAGGTAGATGACTAATTAAAGCCATATAAATAATATTTTTACCGTCCACGTGGACGAAGTCGTTGGCAACAGCTAGTATATCAAATAAAAAAGAACCCTTCGTCTAACCCTGCTTTATCAACTATATTTATATCAAAATTCAATACAATCGGTTAAGCTGTTTATATTTTCATACAAAGATTAGATTACTAAACATAAGATTTTGTATCTCCTGTTCCTGACAGGTTGGTTTTTTTTTAAATAGGTAGCCTATGTTTTACCTTGCACAATCAAGTATTTTCAACTACTTTCATTTCGAATTCCATCCAAGTCTTGTAAAACTACAGACACGTGAAAAAAAATAGAAACAATTTAATTTCTTTTCTATATATGTATATGTAAAGGATTTAATTTTGTTTTTCATAAACTTTTAGTTGAGAATATCTTATTTAAAAGAGTATTTTAATTTTTAAAAAGTATATTGTAAGAAATATGAGAAAAATGTTCCGTAACTTCTCCCGATATCGTTGAATATCCGTGAAGAAGTGACGGATAAAATATATTTTTTTAGATATCAAAACCTGCAAAACTTTAAACAAAAATTAAATAAATTAAAGATAAAGAATCGAATTACCTGTTACAATTTTTGGTATTATTAAGTTAAGTTTGATTTTGTAACCATAATATGTTTCAAAAATTTTAGTTAATTTTAGGCATAACTGTAACGCGTCCTCGACAAAGACACTTTAAACATGCACATGGAAAGAAATTTCATTAACTTTTTTATGAGTTTTTGTTTGATTATGTTATTAATAATACATTAAAATAATTTGTTCAGATGTTACTGGACTTACGGTATGTTTAATATCACGTTAAACAATATCACGAATAATTATTACTATAATGAAGATAATTGATTATTACATGTAATGATGTAACACTTACCTCATTAGATTACGGCGCAATACGTTGAGCATGTGAAGTTAACATCTAATAATATTTTTTTGTATAAATATATATAAATAAAGAATAAAAAAGTACTATGAAGAAATATTTTTATATGCTTCTGCAAAAAGGAGCCATATAAAAATATTTCTTCGTTTTTTTTTTGTTTATATTTACATATACTTTTGATAAAAATATTCCTCATTTTTACATACTATTTGTATAACACAAGGATTTGAACCCATGCCTCTCGTGAAGTTCTCCGATTTGGCGGAAGTGCTGTGCATTCCGCCACGGACGCCTTATTGGTAGACGCGAAATAGGGGAAGATCTGAATATATACTTAGATTGTTATTACATATATTATGCATTATTTCATTTATGTAAGTTTTTACGTAACGTAACTTTGACTTCAATGTTCTAATTCCCTAAGTGCATGAATGTCTATAAGATATTAGTTTTAAATATTTTACTGACATATTTTGTAGATAGATATTAATAAAACTAAAAAAAATGCCAATTGGAAATAAAATAACCGTAAAATATAAGTAATAAATTTATGTTATTTTATTATTTTAAATTTTGTTGGAATTAATATGTGCTAATTTGTTTAAAAAGAAAACTTTTTTTTCTATTATATTCTTTTTATTATTTTCGGCATGGGATCGAACCCGGGATCCGTCGAGAGGGAGGTGTAATCTATACATATAATAAAATTGTCACTGATCGAAAACTGTACCTACATGAAAATTAAAAAAAAATCATGATGGGAGCCAAAAGAACCCAAAACTGGTTTTTGCACGCTAATCTTAGGAACGGCTTAACCAATTTGAATACAGTTCAGGAATATATTGTAATATTCTTCACTTAACCTTTAATGTTTATTTCATCTATACCTATCAGTTAAGAAATGTAAAAGTTATGTCAATTTATGTCAATCACGTAATACGTACCATTCAAATCTTATTCTATACATGTAATAAATCTGTAGAGGAGTAGTCTTTGTACATTTTAAATATGAATAAAAATATACCAGGATGTGAAGTGATAACTAACAATCCATTTTCAACATTTTTAAATTTTTTGTCTGTTTATCTTATTGAGCCTCACTCTGAGTAACATTTAGTTTTTAACATTTATTACACTCTCTTCGCTCTATCAAAATTAAATAAAAAAATTAAAAAAAACGATACATAAAGACCGTTGTAGGTACGTACGTTGACGATGGTGTCTATTTTACGAAGTTAATTATTGAGGACTTAGACTATACGATTCGATATCGTAATTTCTTTATTTGCCTTGTTAACTTACTTGTACTTTAATTTCTTCCTTTAATAAACGGTCCCCCGACGAAACGAATTCAATAAGTACATAATAATATTATTATTTTTGTTTTTTTAGAGGTCTTTTTGTATCGGGAGTTATTTAAATTTTAATATATTTTTTCTGCTTTTTAAAGTTATGTTAATGGTTTCTAAATTGCACTAAATGAACCTACAGAGAAAATTTTCAATTGTTTAAATATTTCTTTTAATCTATCCTAATATTATAAACAGAAAAGATTTGTTTGTTTGTTTTAATTGAATGGGCTCCGAAACTAGAGGACCAATTTAAAAAAATCTTTGAGCATTAGAATCCTACGTTATCCCTGATGAACATTGGCTATATTTTAAAATCATCATCATCATCATCACTAATATTATAAACAGGAAAAAATTTGATTGTTTGTTTGAATTGAATAGGTTCCGAAACTACTGGTCCGATTTAGTAAAATATTTTACCTTTAGAATCCTACATTATCACATATATACAAACTCAAAGGTTATATTTAATACGAGAAATATATTTATTATATTGATTAAAATAAGGATCCGCGTGAAAGTTTCGACAATGTAATAAATTATGAATGTATTAAGTAACATGATTCAAGACTTTTTTATATGGGTAGGTAGATAGGTAGGTTTCATATATACGAATAAGTTTGTAAAAACCTTTTGGCCTTCATAACAAGGCTTTTTTTCCTATATAGGCAGGCGTAGCCGCTAGGAACAGCTAATTATTGCATAAAAACCTCTCCTCCGCACGAATAAAACGTCAACATCTTGGAGACGACTATTTCTATTTCGACCAAACATGGATGAGAACATAGCTATCGATTAAAAAAAACCGCATTCAAATCCGTCCACGCGTTTGGCCGCAAATTTGCCACAGACAGATACACAGATCGACAGGTCAAACTTATAACACCCCTCTTTTTAGTCAGGGGTTAAAAAGAAGTATGTATTTAAAGTGAAGTCCAGAAATCTATCTTTATACATATAATAAAACTGTAACTGATCGCTGTCTGTGCATAAAAAATATATAATATGGGACCTCTATATAAGCAACAGAACCCAAAACTATGTGTTTTCCATTTCGTCTGTTCGTCTGTATGTTTATGCACGCTAATCTCAGAAAACGATTATATAGGTTTATAGTTTTTTAATACATTGGTTAATACGAAGGGTACGTTTTATCATAATCGAAATCTACACACGAAGTCGCAGGCATAGCTAGTGTACTATTACAGGAAACATTGCGTAAATATTTGTTATGAGTGCTTTTGTTATTGTTATTGATGAATGTGGAAACTTTTTATTTTGATACGTTGTTAAACTTAATTTACGAATAGCCATACAGAGCACAATAATACGTTTAAGCGTTTAAAAGATTAAGCTATGCCTAGCCTGATCTCTCTGACCTTGAATCTAAAGTGTGTATCTGTGTACAGATCAAGCGCTCCCAGATTCGCAAGGGTATGGTAATGGTGTCTCCGGCGCTGGAGCCGCAGGCCTGTTGGCAGTTCGAGGGAGAGATCCTCGTTCTGCACCATCCCACCACCATCTCCTCGCGTTATCAGGCCATGGGTGAGGACTAGCCTTGGACGAATGTTATATTGTTTTTATTTTTATGCAGAGACGACATATATTTTGTCCTATTAAATAGTATATTGGTTATATTTCTTTCGTTTGTCAATCACAGTGCACTGCGGTAGTATCCGTCAGACGGCGTCCATCCTGTCCATGTCGCGTGACTGCCTCCGCACTGGCGACAAGGCCCTCGTGCGCTTTCGATTCATCAAACATCCCGAATACCTGCGCCCGGGACAGCGGATGGTAACACTGCTTAGTTCTTAAGTACTTAAGTTCTCACCGATTATGTAAAAGATTTCAGCACAATTCAAAAAGATACACCAACATTTGGCGAAGTCGAGTTTTTATTTAATTCGTTACCGGTTCAAAAGTCGTCCGTTCCATAGACGTGATATTGATAATGTTATCATTGTTTAAACTACCCTTCGGCGGCAGTCATAGAATAGAATATCGAGTAAAGTTCCGAGAACACATGAGCATATCGCCTGCAGGTGTTCCGCGAGGGCCGAACCAAGGCGGTGGGCAACGTACTGAGGCCCGAGCCCGCAGCGCGCCCGCCCGCGCGTCTTACGCACCCGCACGCACACGCCGCGCCCACTAGACAGCGCGCCGCCGGGGACGCACGACGCGCGCAGGTGAGACACGACCGGACTGGACCGAACAGACTAATGAACACGGTCGTTGACTTCAAAATACCACATTGTGTTAATTATAATTAATACTTTTTACTGCATTGAAATTATTTAGCAACCTCAAGAGAGCGACGTTACGGCCGCGGATTCTCCGTTCGAGATGCAGACGGACAAGCGCGCGGCCGCTCGCCGCCGTAAGCGACACGACAAGCCGCACCCTCAGCACTCCCAGCACCCTCAACATCCTCAACACCCTCCGCCGGGACAGTCCGCGCTGGCTGCCAACTGAGTCTGCGGCCGTTCATTGATCTATTTCGATATATTCGATACGTATTTCCTTCCACTTATTTGCAATAATTCACAATATATTGTTGTAGTAAAGTTTTATACTTATTCAGTATCTATAGTTATAGAAAATCTATATTTTATTATCTGACTATTTACTAATCTATTTTGTAGGGCAACATTCACACTCTCTCAACGATAGGCGGTTACGCCGTGACTTTCACCTTATTAAATATATACATATATATAAAGAATTGCTCTTTATATGTTCCTGGAACATTATTATAGCAATAGGCTTGAAGTACAATCCTAGTTTAAGAGATTCTTTGGTCTCTGAAAAGCTTGGAAGTAATTAATAATAGCTCTATATTTGAGCTTGAGTTATCCATATTATTATATAATAAGACATATAAGAGTTCTATGAAGTGTGTTTGATGTATTTAGGTTAGTGTCCTTTAATTTATAAATTTGAATTAGGTATTTGTTAAATACAGTGTTTAAGTTCACAGTTTTCAATTGTGAATCGAAAATAGTTGTTAGGTTTTGTTGGTTTAAAACTAAATAAAATTACTGTCTACCCTCACTTGAAACATATCATGGAGGTTGTTTGATTGTTTTTGTTTTAATGAATATTTATTTTAACTTTGTGCTTATATTTAATCATTAATGTCTAGGGTATTGCTAAATACATTGTTTTTACTTCAGTAGTATAATAATATTATCTAATTTACTACATTGATTAAATAATTCAAACAAAAATTAATCAAATATTTGTTGTGTACAACTGGCCCCTATGTAGTATGTCAAACCAGATTCATATTATTGTCAGTATTCATTTCAGTACCATAGTATGTGAATTTGTGATTTTTATAGTTTAAGTAAGAAGATATTTTTATTGATTTAAAAATAAAACTAGCTGGAAGTGTGCATTATTGTTTTACTAATTCAAATTATATTTTAATTTCTTCTAATGTACTTGACTACAATAAATATTATTTTTTTAACTGTCTCTTAGCATCATCAATACCTTCTCTGACATTTTGACTGAATTTTCTTAAGAAAGATACAACATTGCCAACTTTTGGAGTATCAATATATGATATTTTCTCTTTTCCTTTGAAAAATACAGATATAGCTAGCTGTGCAGCTCTTCTCACTGGATAGGACTCCGCAATTTTCTGCACCAAACGCTCATTATTAGCTAAGTATCTGAGTATTGTCCTTAATGGCATTCTGATCACTTGAATGAAGTTTCAAAAGAGCACATATTACGGTACCTCTGTAATAACTCTCTCTTGAGGCGCAGTTGAGTACTGAGAATCTCAAACTGTTTAATTTGATCCTGTTTATTAAACTCAATTCCTGGTAAACGTTTTATCTAAAAAAGTGTATGTTTGGTTATAAAAAAAATACAATACATTTTATTTCAAATGATAATTACAGATATTATACCTGGGAACGTGCGACGTCAAACTTTCTTTGCAATTCGAGTACTTTCAGACTACAGTCTTGGGACTCCCGCACTTTAGCAGAATTGTCGTGGAAGTCACGTTCGACACTACGTTAAAAAGATTTATATTATTACATATAGTTAATCGTCTTTGAAAATTTATCTAAAAATAAAATCTATAAACATTATATACCTTCGTATGATTTCGTACACAATCGGTAAGAAATCTACGTCAACTTCTTGGACAGTGAGAGGACTGAAATTGTTTTGTTCGTGTTCTGTGTTATCCATAGTATAGGAAAAATTCAACTCTTATAAGTTAACAAATAAAAACCACTTGCCTAAAACATTAATAAGTGATATTTTCTAAGGCCTTTTGTAATTTCTCACACAAAATTATAAATGAAGAACAAAAAAGATATGGACAGAAAATCAGGTCACAATATTAGCTGATTTTTATTTAATATATAAACGTCATCGTCAAGCAGATTCTCTGTGATCCATATCTCATAACTCAATCTCATAAGTCATCAGTGTTGCAACATCTGAAATTTTTTCCTCCTAAATATAATCTCGAAAACCCCTAAACTACAAATTTAACAAATAAAATATATGGTTTCTTTACTCTCATTTAAATTTTACAAATAACATTTTTCTTGAAATTAACTTGTTGTTTTTGAAAATTTAATTTTTATTTTCGATATTTAAAAATTGGATGACATTATTATGTCTATTGTCTGCAGAATGCAGTCTGCACTTTGCACATCTGTAGACTGTGCTCTACACTTTGTTGGCCATAAACTAATGGCTGCGACAGGCAGAGTAGAGTTTTTATTTTGCAATTGGATGACTCCTAATTTTGTACATATAATTCCCAAAAGGCAGACAATTGCTCAGAACCGTTAAGCACTGATCTGATTTCAAATAAATAATTAACAACAATGTGTTATCATTAGTTCTTACAGTTAACCGAAACTTACTATTGAATTCTTGTGGGCAAAGACGTTTCAACGATAATAATTGGACAAAAGTTATTATTTACTTTACTTTATTCATCGAGCCCACTGCTTTTTTTGTGATATAATTAATATGAGAATTTAAGATATTAACATTCACGTTATTGATATATAAATATACAGTGCTGGCTGTCGCCCACGACTTCATCTGCATTGACTCTAAAAATAATATTTATTTGGCTTATATACCTACCTGTGTACCATGACTTCTTTAAAAGTATTTTGTAAGTAAAATGTTGAAGTATATACATAAAAACTGTTGACTGATCAAATTGTGGCTTATGCTGACTATGAAATTAACTATAAAAGTTGACAAAAGTCCGTAACAAAATAATATAGCGGCGTGAACTTATTAAAAAAAACGGGCATATTATAACTTTCAATTTCAAAATTCAAATTTTTTTAATACAAAATATGTTATGTCACAGACAAAACCTCATACAAAAAATAGCTTATATGTTATTCTGATGTAAAATCTACACTATTGCTATTAGTAGTTTTTACGTGAAAGAGTAACAAAAATCCAACCATACTTCCAAACTTTCGCGTTTATAATATTAGTAGCATGATTGTCATATTTCAATCATTGAATTCAGATTTTTTTAAATAAAACATATCTTATATCACAGACAATACCACGGGCAAAAATTGTATTTCTAATGCCTATGTATTATTCGTATGTAAAACCTATATACATATATAAATTCAGTAGTTTTTACGTGAAAGAATAACAACCTTTCATCCATACCTACAAACTTTCGCGTTTTTAATATTAGTTGGATAATGTAAGTACCTGTAGTAGCGAGTTGTTGTAAGGGTAGGTTACGTGTAGTTCATACTTTTTCGTATCAAAACCATACGTTCAAAAAACTGTCTTGAAGCAAGTTGATCAATTACAAAGTTTCATAAGGATCGTGTTATGTATAAGCACCGTTCACACAAATAGTTTTGGAAAGAGTAATGTAAAATTCTCGCAGAAGATCGATGAAGTTGATATAATTACTACGCTTAGTATTGTTTGTGAGAGCGACATTCCCAATATGACTCCATGTTTTGGCTCCCGTAGTGGTCGCCTTTTATGCCTTAAATTCATAGAATTAGTATAATGACTCTATGCTTAAATCAGGAACTAAAATATTTAGTACCTGTGCTACAAATTAAAAACAGTCAACTGTCAGCTGTCAGTTAAATGTTAAATGTTAATATGGTTAATGGTAACTGTAAAGTGGGAAATGATATTTTTTTATTCTAAAACATACAAATAATAATTCAACATAACCGTTTTGGATTATTACTATGTTATTAATATAACTATTTGAAACATATAACACGACAAAAATGGATGAAGTATCGAAATTAGAACATCTTTCACTGGTGTCCAAAATATGTACAGAGTTGGACAACCATTTAGGCTTGAATGATAAAGATTTAGGTATGGTATACAGAAATGTTCATATAAATATTTCTTAATTCATTCTTTTCTCTAAAAAAAGCAGTTATATTAAGTTGTTATATTTTGTTTTCTCGTGCATACAATTGTTGCATAGTAAACTTGTTGATGAAGCTGCAAAATATAAACGTACACAACACGATTTTTAAAATAATTTTATGTAATGTCCAAGCTCATGAAGAGATAAAAAGCATAAAATGACAATCAATAAAACAACATGAAATGCTTTTTGCCTTTTGCCTGTTAGTTTTAATATACTAGTTGTAAATATTAGATGTAGCAATACATTATCATTACTACTTTCGATATTTTTCCAGTGTTAGGTCATATGTCAATCTAGTTATGGTTATTATCAATGTCTAAGTACATGTGGTACCTTAAATGTTTCTTTTAAGTTAGAAGTTCATATTCAAAAATACTTAAATCCCGCATTCTTGTAATTATAAAAAAAATCACTCGCACTTAGTAATTCAGTAGTATCCCAATTTTTTAAATTAACTTGGCATATTCCATGTAATCTTAAATAAGGATTCTCAATTTCAAAGTCAAAATACAAGTCAAAAGTAATTCAATTTATTTAATTGCTAATATGTAATGGGTTAAACAATGTAACATAATAAATTACTTATCTATGTAATTTAAATCATTGATTTAAAATAGATTGTTATTTCTCTTAGACATGATTGTATGGGATCTAATTTATTAACTAGATGGGAAAATTGTAAAATGCAAAACCAACATCCATAAAAAACAACGAATTAATTGATTGGACATTTATTAGGAGAATGAAACAATAACAATCACTTTCATAAAAACAAATAAGAATACTCCTTCAGATGCAGGAATAAAATATTATTTTATAGTATTTTAAAATTTGCAATTAGAGCCATTGCTAATGAGTAAAGATAACTAGGTGTTGACAATAGATATTAGAGTAATCAGAATACAATTCTGATTACTCTAATATCTATTGTCATTTGGTAGTGCTTAAATCATAAAATACCATTTTATATTCATAATAACATAAATCTTAATTGTCTGTTTTCAGCTGAATTCATTATTGACTTAGCAGATAAAAACCCCAACTTTGACCATTTTAAAAAAGCACTTATTGAAAATGGTGCCGAATTTTCTGACTCATTTATGACAAACTTGCTTCGTATTATACAACACATGAAACCTGTGGAAAACGAAACTGAAAAACCTGAACATGATGATAATAAAAAGAGTAATCCATTGGCAAACAAATTCCCAGGACTAGCAATTCCTAATGATAGACCTAGCAAGTTCTCATCTGATGATGACAGTGAAGATGATAAAATAAATGATAAGAAAAATGTTAGAATAACATCTAAGGACATATTTAAAGTTGAATCGAAAGTAATAATATCTAGTGATGAGGTTGTAGATGACGCCATGGCTGCATTGGAGGCTCTAGCACCATCAAATATTAGTAAAAGTAAAGATGAGTTTAAGAACGAAGATATAAAAAACAAAGATCATAGTAAAGATCATTCTGATAGTCGTAGAAACAGAGAAAGATCAAAGGAACGAAAAAGAAGCAGAAGTAAAGATAGAAGTCGTAGTAGGGAGAGAAGAAATCGTAGTAAAGATAGAGATAGAAGAAGTCGCAGTAGAAATAGGAGGAGCCGCAGTAGGAATAGAAGAAGTCGTAGTAGAAATAGGAGAAGCCGTAGCCGAGACAGAAGAAATCGAAGTAGAGATAGAAGAAGTAGAAGTAGAGATAGAGATAGAAAAAGAAGATCAAGGAGTCAACATCGTCGTAAATCCAGATCAAGGGATAGGCAAAGAAGATCTAGATCTACAAACAGAAGATCTAGGTCCCATTCTCATGAGAGACAAGAAAAAAGATACAAGGATAATGATCATGGAAGAGGTCAAAGAAAAAAGAGTCCTGAAGTGGAGATGAGTGATGATCCTGAGCCTGGCAAAGTAAATAAGCATATATGCGATGTTTATTTTTTTATCATTAAAACAAAATTTTCATTTTGTTGGTTTATTTCAGATATACAATGGGCGGGTAGCAAACATAGTGCCATTTGGGTGTTTTGTTCAAATGGAGGGGTTGAGGAAAAGGTGGGAAGGACTTGTACACATTTCACAGCTGCGGGCCGAGGGGAGAGTCACTAACGTTTCTGATGTCGTCTCTAGGGGGGATAAAGTCAAGGTACCACTTAGTTTTTATTGCACAACATTGTGAATGTCACATAAAAATTATGACTAATACAACATTGACATCATTGCTGTTTACAATATTATTCATATATGCTCAATAACAATTTCATTTTTAGATTAAAGTGCTGTCAGTTACGGGACAAAAAGTATCGTTAACCATGAAGGATGTGTGTCAGGAAACAGGCAAGGATTTGAATCCAACTTCACATGCACATTTGGAGGTATGAAAATTAATCATTTCAATTATACTTTATGCTTTTGTAACATTGTTGTTTTAAATTCATTAAAATATATTGCAAAAACTTACACCATATAGATTACAGTCATAGATTGGCAGCCATAAAATTTAAATGCTTATATTAAAAACAGCGACAGACATACGATCAATAAAAGTAATAAAAATAGGCTAAAGGCCTTAAATTCGAATTTAAAAAGTTATCAAATCCTTCATGGGCTTGAGTGTATGCATATATAATACAGTTCCACAAGATATCTTAGATTCTTTTCTAAGCTTTAAATCTAAAATTAACAAGTATATTATTAAATAAATCTTACTATAATATTCAATGATCGAAATGTGTGGAACTTGGGTCATTGACTCATTTGGAGGGTTGATGTTATAATGTTTATGTCAAACATTGTTAAGTTTTATTTTAGAAGAATAACAGTTGAGATACTGGTCAGCTCTTCTCAGCAGAACAGAACTCCAAACTAGTGGTAGCTTACAGACTGACTATACTGTAATTTAATGTAATTGACAATTCAAAAGTGGGTGTGAATGCCTACTTGTATAAAAATATTTTGAAATTGAATTAGAACAAAATATATTGTTTAAAAAATATGTAAAAATTCTAATAAGAAATGATACAATAATGTTTAACAATCTTAAAATTATTCGCTATTTAGTAACTTTTTATTTCATTTTAACATTTTCCATAGTGTTCATATGTTATACTATAATATAACAGTGTAAAATCGAAATAATTTAAATCATAAAACATTAGCAAATCTTTTTGTTGAAGTACTTTTTGGTAAAATTAAACTTCTCATTGTTTTTAGTCCTCTTCACATAAGTAAGTTCGATACATTTAAAAACCTTTTTAAAAAGAATGTCTCCTTTGCCAATTACACCATTATAATAGGAGTCTTTAATGCATGTTTTCTGAAGACTGCTTCAGTTCAAAAATTATTGTTATCACTGAGTTATACACTTTTTTAGAATTACTTTCTCGTTCTCTGGACTTGTAACTCATGGCCAATTTCCTGCTAAAGTTTTCTCTTAACATTTCTCTTTAACTTAATATTTCTCGTACAACGTTCGCTCACCCAAAATAATGTCGTCTATTGTTTTGCGACACTGCTTTAAAAATCAAACCTACTTCTTAAAGAATCTTGACAGTATCAATTGGAACTCCATATTAAGCGCACCATCGATGATGACGTGTCCGTATATAATCGACTTTTTGGACATACACCCCTCCTCCGATAAAACTAAAACATTTACCTAACAGATGACCTACGAAAACATATGACACATCGAGATGCTGCTAAGAGTAAATACAAGTTAAGACCTACGAAAGGTAATTGCATCAAGAGCCTGTATGCGCGACATAAGTATTTTAAAAAGAGTAATTAGTTTGTAATTAGTGTCTGCATGTTAACTTTCAGGTTTATTAATAATATATTATTAATCTGCCCAGGCGGAGCGCTCGGGCCGCAACCCGGACCGTCCCCCGGCGGTGCTGGCCGGCTTGCAGCTCGACCCTGATGAAGACTCCAGCCGGAAGAGGGTCACCAGAATCTCCAGCCCCGAGAGGTGGGAGATTAAGCAGGTATGATCCTTGATTGAATTTCACAACAAATTAATTTGATAGCTAATGATCTTTTATTGCGGTAAAATTTTATTTGATTTTACATAATATACTTCATCTTTCTTGTTTTATACAGATGATATCGTCAGGCGTTATAGACAAGAGTGAACTCCCAGATTTTGATGAAGAAACTGGTTTGCTGCCCAAGGAAGAAGATGGAGAGGCAGACATAGAAATAGAACTGGTCGAAGAGGAACCGCCCTTTCTTCAAGGCCATGGCCGAGCTCTCCACGATTTATCTCCAGTTCGCATAGTAAAAAATCCAGATGGGTCATTAGCCCAAGCTGCTATGATGCAGTCGGCGTTAGCTAAAGAAAGAAGAGAACAGAAGATGATTCAAAGAGAACAAGAAATGGAGAGTTTGCCTACAGGTTTGAATAAAAACTGGATAGATCCGTTACCAGAATCTGACGCCAGAACATTAGCTGCCAATATGCGAGGTACAGGAATAACTCCACAGGACTTACCGGAGTGGAAGAAGCATGTGATAGGTGGAAAAAAATCTTCATTTGGAAAGAAAACTAATCTGTCGCTGTTGGAGCAGAGACAATCTCTGCCTATTTATAAGCTGAGAGATGAATTGACAAAGGTAAGTGTTTTTTAAAATAATTCTTTGTGTAAAATAGTGATTTCGTAATATTTTTTTTATTTTATATTATTTTATACAGAATTTAAACAAACAAAATACTGAAAGGAAATTGATGTGATTTGATTATAGCTTTATGTTCGAGCTAACTTAATAAGTAAAGGATACTTTATTCAAAAATAAACTTATTCCTACAAACACAAAAATCTTAAAAATTCGTTAGTCTATAATTATAAATATATATATATATCAGACTGCTAAGTAGAAACTTACCTACTACTGTTGGTCACCGCTCATTTGAAATGCGAATAAAATAAGTTTGTTTTAAATGAAATATATATTTATATAAATAATATATATATAATATATAAATGTGATCATTACAATCTCAACACGTCGCCTCGGGTCTTAATTTTTTTCGATGAAGTGACAGTAATGTTAATATTCCCGGTGCATATGATCATAGAATCCAATACATCACAAATTTAAAAAATATTAATATTCCAGGCTATATCCGACAACCGCATCCTGATTGTGATCGGTGAGACGGGGTCGGGCAAGACCACGCAGATCACGCAGTATGTGTGCGAGTGCGGCGTGGCGCGGCGCGGGCGCGTGGCGTGCACGCAGCCGCGGCGTGTGGCAGCCATGGCCGTCGCGAAGCGCGTGGCCGAGGAGTATGGCTGCCGCCTGGGCCAGGAGGTCGGATACACCATTCGCTTCGAAGACTGCACCGGCCCGGAGACCGTCATCAAGTGGGTACTTTGATCTATTTGAGACTGGTCAGATTTCATCACAATTTAAAATTTGCATTCATTAATAATAATAATAATAATATCACAGGACAAATTACACAAATTGATCTAACCCCTAAGTAAGCAAATTATTTGCTTGTGTTAAGGGTGTTAGACAACGATACGAATACATAGAAATACACATATAAATACTGAAAATATATTTAATAAACGACCAAACCCAGAAATAAAGACATCTATGTTCATCACATATATGCCTGTCCCTGTCGGGGATCGAACCCGAGCCCGACTGTGTCGCTATACGTTAGGCGTCTGCGCTAACCACTCGACCAACGGGGCGGTCATTGACTAATACTTATTAATAAATTTACAATTATTAAAAAGAGAGTTATAAACTTATATTTGATTTAAGGTTTAATCAAGGACAGACGGACAAACAGACGTTCTGATACACGTATGTTATATTCTGAAATTATGTTAATTTCTTAAACTAACATTTAAAAATAAATTTTGCAGGTACATGACAGACGGTATGTTGCTTCGTGAGTGTCTCATGGATCTGGATCTGAAGAGTTATTCGGTTATTATGTTGGACGAGGCGCACGAGCGCACCATACACACGGATGTTCTTTTTGGTCTTCTCAAGCAAGCGGTCCAGAAGCGCCCCGAATTGAAACTCATAGTTACATCGGCTACGTTAGATGCGGTGAAGTTCTCTCAATATTTTTTCGAGGCTCCCATCTTCACGATACCCGGTCGCACATTCCCCGTCGAAGTGCTATACACGAAAGAACCGGAAACGGACTATCTAGACGCTTCCTTGATAACTGTCATGCAAATACATCTACGGGAACCGCCTGGAGACATTCTTTTGTTCTTGACCGGTCAAGAGGAAATCGATACGGCATGTGAGATATTATACGAAAGGATGAAGTCATTGGGACCTGATGTACCGGAACTGATAATCCTGCCGGTGTACTCTGCTCTACCATCGGAGATGCAGACGAGGATCTTTGAGCCCGCGCCCCCAGGTTCTAGGAAGGTTGTGATAGCAACCAACATCGCGGAGACGTCTCTAACTATAGACGGAATTTACTATGTAGTCGATCCCGGCTTTGTGAAGCAAAAGGTATATAACTCTAAGACCGGCATGGACTCGCTGGTTGTCACTCCAATATCACAGGTAAGCTCATGTTTAATACAGTTTTAGTACAGTAATCATTTCATATAACAAATAGTAACAATTTCAAACCTATACCCATATTTTTTTAGAAACTGAGAATATATAAACATTATTCACTAGATAGAGTAAGCAGTAATTAGTTGCTCTATGAGACTTTAATAAAAAAATTCATGGTGTCCTATTTTCTTGAAACAAATTGTATTCATTTAATATGCAATGGTATTTCAGCACTGAAAGTACTGAAGTACCATTATTGTGAGTGTTCTATATTACATCCCTTCAATTTTTGTTGAATAGCAAGTGGTTAAGTTGAATAGCAAATTGTTTTTAATTAATAATAATATAGCCTTTTGTTTTCGAACTATAATATTTCAATTTAAAAAAAATTTTGCTTCATAATATGTATCTCAGCTTAGTGTTCCTTTCGACAAAGTCCTCCTCAAACTTCTTCCATTGTTTTCGATCTGTTGCCACTCTAGACCAAGGTCAATTTTAGGTTTTTAATTGTATATGCTAAATGTAGTGTGATGTATCAGGCGGCGGCCAAGCAGCGGGCGGGTCGCGCCGGCCGCACGGGGCCCGGCAAGTGCTACCGGCTTTACACCGAGCGAGCCTACCGGGACGAGATGCTGCCAACACCGGTGCCGGAGATACAACGCACCAACCTCGCCACCACCGTGAGTGTCACTACCCACTTGTATTAATTGGCTAATTCATGACCGTTCTATTGCAAAGTTAGGTTAAAAAGTAGACCAGAAATTCTGGACTTAAGGACCTGCATAAAACATATTATTGTTTTGGAAGTATTATTGGTGAGATAATTGGATTAATGGATTTACTATTGTTCAGGTGTTACAACTGAAGACGATGGGTATAAACGATCTGCTGCACTTTGACTTCATGGATGCCCCGCCCGTAGAGTCCCTCATCATGGCGTTAGAACAGTTGCACTCGTTATCCGCTCTTGACGCCGAAGGGCTGCTCACTAGGCTCGGAAGACGGGTATGTTTGGTTAAGTTAATATCATTTGTTAATAAAGAAATAGTTTTAATGATATAATTTTTTTACAGATGGCTGAATTCCCACTGGAACCCAATCTCTCAAAAATTCTTATCATGTCAGTTGCGTTGCAATGTTCCGACGAGATTCTGACAGTAGTCTCTATGTTGAGTGTACAGAATGTTTTCTACCGACCGAAAGATAAACAAGCCTTGGCTGACCAAAAGAAAGCGAAGTTCAATCAGGCAGAGGGTGACCATCTCACACTGTTAGCTGTGTACAATAGCTGGAAAAATAACAAATTTTCTAATGCTTGGTGTTATGAGAACTTTGTGCAAATTCGTACATTGAAACGGGCCCAAGATGTTAGGAAGCAGTTACTTGGTATTATGGATAGGTAAGTCTTTTAATAAAATAATAATGTATTGTTATATATATGTATAAATAATAAAATCTCATTTTTTTTACAGACATAAATTAGACGTCGTATCAGCGGGTAAGAACACAGTGCGCATTCAAAAGACGGTGTGTTCAGGTTTTTTCAGAAATGCGGCCAAGAAAGATCCTCAAGAAGGATACAGAACCCTGGTAGACAGCCAGGTGGTGTACATACATCCTTCCAGTGCGCTTTTTAATAGACAGCCGGAATGGTATGTGATTTTTACATTATTGATTTGTTGATTACCGAAGTAAGTCTTTGTATTATACCATGTGCAACTAAAAATTATTCTTTATTTCCAGGGTTATCTATCACGAGTTAGTGCAAACTACTAAAGAGTATATGCGAGAAGTGACAACTATTGATCCTAAATGGCTAGTAGAGTTCGCGCCGGCTTTCTTCAAGTTCTCAGATCCAACAAAACTGTCTAAATTTAAGAAGAACCAACGATTGGAGCCTTTGTATAACAAATACGAAGAACCTAATGCTTGGCGTATATCTCGTGTTAGAAGACGAAGAAATTAATTACAATTTGAAAATGTCTGTAACAAAACTGTCATATAAAAATAAACAATTTGGTTTTAACTTTTATTTTATTCCTTGCTTTATTACACATAAGATTAACCGGAAAACCACCCTAAGAACGTTCTTCTTTATTTTGAAATGACCTTTATAGTAGTCTGTGATTGCGCCTAAGAACGTTACGAAATAACAATTTGACATTATTCGACAGCTGTTGACACTTAACAGATGTCAGTTTCTAATTTGTATTTTCGGAAAAGGTTATGGAATTAAATGTAAATTAAGTGTTGGATAATTCTCAAAATTATTTTATTATATAGATCTTAATGATTGCGAAAACTAAATTTGCATTGGGATACAATGGATTTCCTTTCCGAAATTATCGGTGAAACAGTCATACTTGGAATAGATTCCTTAATTTTAGCATTTTGTGTTAAACAATTAAGCAAATGTAAACATATTCTAGACTCATTGCAGGTATTCCATGAAATCTATTTTTAGTTGTGTTGTGTAACAATGAATACACTTTTAATAATTAAGAACATGTTTTGTATAGTTTAATCTTTGGCAATTTTATTTTGTTCATATTTTACCTTTTTAATCATTTTACATATTTTGAACTGTTTTAGTCAGCCCCAGTGTTAGACATAGACTCGACCCTAACTAAGGAAATTAAAAAGTACCCAAACCATGTTATCCCATATGTTGTGATCCGAGGCCTGGTAAAGCCTCTTGGCAATCCTATCACTAGCAACTATAACCAGTTAGTTACAGGAGTTATTCAAAGGTAAATTGTTCATTTTAGGAAGAAATTAATATATTGAAGATCTAGTATATATCTGAATTTTAAAGTTAAAAACATGAAATAAATATATATGTATGAATGTTTTTGGGCTTACGATTTTATGATTAATATATTGCTTAGGTTAACAATAAAAGAGCATGTAATTGCAAGAACTTCAGCAGGCTTCTGGTCTGATCAGACCCGCACCATACATGAGGCTTGCAACTCCACACCATTTGTTTTAAGCAATGGCAAATACAGTATTGAAGTAGTGGATGCATTGACTGCAGAGCTCTTAGGTAGTGTTGGAAAAATTATTATTGTTCTAATTACAAACGTTATTCTTTTTTTTGTACTATATTATGTCATTGATGTCATGTTATTCAACAGATTTAGATGTTATATCAGACAAGTTTGAACCCATGTCCCCTGGTGTCATTGACCATGTATGGGGTTTCTTCTCTGGGGTGCGTCAAAGGGGTCTCCAGACCATGGAGGAGATGTTAAGAGATGGTTCCTACATAACTGCAATTGGTGAACTGAGTAAAACAAGTTCAGGTTTGAAAATTCAGCCTCCAAGGGATGGACTGCCGCTATACTTAACTACTTCTACTAAGTCCAGCTTGTTGAAACGACTTGCCAGTTCTAGAGACTTTTTAAGGTAAATGTCTGTTTTACTATAAGTAGAATAAAAATTTAAGAACAAAAAAAATGTTAATTGTTAAAATTAAATATTTTTGCATTTTTTTTTGAAAACTTGAATACACAAGTCAAGGTTACAGTGCTTTGGAAAGCTAATGCAAGCTATAAAAAGCAGAACATCAGTATCTAGCATACCTAACAATAGATTATGATTGGTAATAAATTCAAGTGACCTATGAATTGAAAATGTCAATGAATTCTGAATTTCCATTGGTGCTTTATTTAAAATGTGTATTCCTGTGTTTTCATTTGTGCCATGTTTGTTACTACTATGTAAGTTAAAGTGAAACGTTTTCCTATACTGAATGTTTAATACTAGTTGTTGCCTTGCTCCTTTATTTTGTGTTTTGCTCCTTTTATTTTGTATTTTGCTCCTTTTATTTTGTGTTTTGCTTTTTAATTTTGTCCTATGTTCAGATTAATGAAGCTTAAATTACTGACATATATAGAAATTATTCAAAGGTGGGCAGCAGAAATTATTTGTATACAAATAAAGCAAATAATAGTTGTTTTGTTAAATTAGCAGAGTACATATATTTTTTATTGAATTTCACATTTAAAATAAGAAATAATAGGAATGCTCTTCATTAATTGAGAATTTAGAGAGGAATAAAAGTAAAAGTAAAAAGTTTCATTCTTGTGAAAGAGAAACTCTTTGAATTCCAGAATCTTGCTAATCCTGTTTGGGTCAGTGGCAGCCGTAGCATCAGGACGGGTACTGTACAAATACATGAAGCGTCGTCGTCGTCGCCTGGCGGAGGAGCTGCTGAAGAAGCAGTTGGCGGCGGGAAGGAGGGAGAGGAGGGCGCATACAAGGGATAAGGAACTGTCTGAAGTGCAGCTGTGCGTCGTGTGCACTGAGAATCCTAAAGAGGTAGATCATTCAAAAAACATCAAGTGCCAAAAAACTGATGCAGTAACTATAGTGCATTTTGGTTCATGATGTTATGTAGTGTTCTTTTTGTATTTATCATTAAAGCTAAATTATAATAAGTGCAAAAAAAAACAATTAAATTAAAGTTTGTTACTGAATTACCAGAATGAGGTTGGATTGCTATGATTATATGATGATGTTTGATTGCTATGATGATATGATGATGTTTGATAAATGATATTTATTTCTGGTAATTGTCTGGTCAATTAAAAAAAAAATGTAATTTGTTGTAATTCAGATAATCCTGTTGCCGTGCGGTCACGTGTGTTTGTGTGAGGAGTGCTCGGAGCGCATCAACGACACGTGTCCCGTGTGTCGGGCGCGGATACAGTCGCGTGCGCCCGCCTTCATCACTTAGCACGCCTAGGCGTCCTCAAGAAGCTCTTAAACTATGTGACATTGAAGTGATGCTTTGTTATTAATAACACCTTGAATAGTCGTAATTAGATTCATTATAGTGGTATATTAGAAGACTCTGTCAAATCTATTGCGTAATTTTTTGGTTGCGATACAATTGTTACCAATTATGAATATTATGCCTTATGTCAATAATAATATTCAGCTATCTCTAGTCACATAGGTGCCTTTTAAGCTCAATTTGTTTATTATGTATATAACAATAGTAATCCACAGGACATTTGTCACAGTTTAGTCTTGTAAATAACTGTTAGAATCTTTAAAGTTTAAGTATTATTGTTACTGAGTACCTACATTAGAAATGACTGTTTTTAATAAAATAAAGCATTCTAAATAAATATATATCTATTATTAACATTATGAGACTGTCAAAAACCTATATGCAATGAATCAGTCTTGCTGCATGCACCTGCACATGTATCAATCTGTTCATTGGTATCCTCATTATGTAAATCTACTTCAAAATGGTCAGTTTTGATATCTTCTTGCATTAAAATTATGTTACCATCTTTATACCCCTTCTCTGGTATACCATAATCTTGAAGTAGTATATTTATATTAGAATTTGTTGCACATAAATCTTCATTTTTTTGTTTATGTGTACCATTACAACATTTTTCTGAGATTTCATTGTTTTTGCCACAATTCCCTTGAGGAGAGACAGCCTTTGTACTTGTATCGAACTTGCAGATCTTGCCTCTAGAAACACAGTTATCTTTCTTGCAGTCGTCATTTATACCGTTAATGACTTGAATGTTGTTTTGTTTTGCATTATATTCCTCCAACATTTTTTTTGCTTTAGAACTTTTGCCAATACCCAGTTTTGGTAAACCTTTATTTAAGCCTTCCAGAAGGACGCAAGCTTTACAAACTTCTTGTGATGATACAAAATTGCATCTTGTGCATATCCTTTGAGAGGGTAAAGAGACTTCTTCTTTCACTGCCATTGTTTCACCTGTTAATCAATATTACAATATCTGAAAATTAGGTTATTGTATATGGATAATTATATATTATCATATATAATTATCATATATTATTATATGGATAATGATATATTATAGTTTCATAATGTAATTTTTATTACCTGAATAGATAATATCCATAATGCAGGTAGGTCTGATCTTCTCCAAGTCCTTCAGTAGAGCCCGTGCATGCCCTCTGTAGGCATTTGGTGCAAACACACATTCAGTTGAAAAGTAGACCAGCTTCTTATAGTGAGCATACATTACTATCTCTTTCTCATAAGTGTATTTCAATGGTTTTACTCTAGGAATTGTACCTTCACTACCCTGTATGATGAAATACTAAGTTTGAAAATACAAAGTAAAAGTATAATAACAGAAATACCAATACTTTAATTATGAGTTTAGATGTTTCCAAAACTAAGTCAGTATACCAAATAGTAAAATAGAAACATAGAAATACTATACAATCTTTGCAAAATTTATTGCAATATTTCAGATTAAAATTATATTTTTGTTGTTATTTATTATTTAGATTATTTAGGATACTATATAAATAAATTATCCTAAATAATAAAATTTCAATATATTTTATTCATAGAGTGTATAATAATTATGTTTTGAAATTATGAAAATATAAAATTCTTATGCAATGATTAATAAGCTGAGGAATTTAATATCTAAAATAGCTAATAAAGCTACTTACAGTAGATATAGCAGTACATCTCTTTAGCCTAGCTATGTCTCCTCTGAGCACATTCATGAGGACAGTTTCTGCAATGTCATCAGCATTGTGTCCAGTTGCAATGCATTTTACATTGAGTAGAGCTGCCCCTCTGTCCAGAGCCTGTCGTCGGAAGACACCACAGAATGTGCAATTATTCTTTCTCCCTATTTGAGCTACTATTTCATCCATTGTCCAGCCATACAAATCTTTGTATGACAATATTTTGAGTAGCATTTCATAGTCATCTCTGTTTCGTTTAACTGTCTCCAGACTGTCATCTCGGTATCCAGTGATTCCTTCATCTATAGATAGCAACATGAGGTTTAGCCCATAGTTATATCTAGTATTTAAGGTTTTGAGCACATGCGCTAATACAGTTGAATCTTTACCGCCCGATGCGGCTATGGCAACTGAATCGCCTTTGTTAAATAATTCTCCCTTTGTTATTGTAAAGTGTACTTCTGTCTCAAAAGCTCGGAAAAAACATTCTTTACACAAAGTATCTCCAGTTTTCGGACGCTACAAATGTATTAAATTATATTTATATAGATGCAACTGTTAATATTACTAATAATTATTTATAAAAACTATTTCTTTACCTTAAGCATGGCATTTTTTCCACAAGCACCTTTACATTTTACAGGCATTTTATACTATCACAGTAACTCAGCGTTCCTATTTCTAAGGAAGGAAGATAAATTACGTTCAATTTATAAAAACGAATTCTTTTGACACGCTTTTTTATTATAATATTTGCATTCTATGCTTCTAACCTCTATCAATGTTCCAGCATTATTTAGTTCTATAATTTACTTCTATAATCTATACGTTAATTGAATTTAAGTCTTACATCTATGATATTAGGTATATTTCATATTTGTTTTAGGTATTCATATTGACGGTTGTAATGTCAATGATTTAATGACACATGGACCATGGTCCATGCTAGCTGGCATGCGCTGTCTATGTCCACAGCTGATGCAATAATGATGTCATACTATTTTGTAGTGTGAAATTATAGTTTTTAAACACTTATAATTTAAATAAATCAAGAAAAATATAATCTCATAGTCATTCATATTTGAAATTAAATTATGCCCATAAACTATTTTAAGATTATTACTTGCTTATTGGAATATACGGTCATGAAGTCAGAAGTTCATTGAACTTTGTTTGACGTTTGGACAACGACAGGACAAGTCGACCAATTCCTTCTTACCTATTTTCTGATCAATCATTATAGTGTTTATCGGAAGCAAAATTGAGTATTTTTTTTATTTTAGTAAAATTAGAAAGTGCGTCAGTACGACCTCTTTTAGCAATATGGAAGCAGTGCAGTGGTTATTAATTGTATGTAGAAAAAGCTTTCGTGTAGATGTGTCGAGTAAGCTGTAAGTTGTTTATTGGGGAAATATCCACTGAATTTCTGAAGTAGCGTTGTTGTTGAGGCAGCAATATGCACGAATTGCTGAAGCACGTACTAACGGAGCGGGATTTGACTCGTGCTGGAGATATCTTCTCTATTCCTGACTCTGATATTGTCAATGATTTGAATGAAGTGGTAAGTTGAGGGAATTGTTTACTATTTTACCACTACGGTTGGTCTAAACTAGTAAATACAATCCCTAGTTTACAATACTCCATCAATACATATCAAAATTAGTAAAAAAAAAAATGTTTTTGGTATTTAGTGTTGCACAAAAAAAATGTATAATAGTTTTTAATGTGGTTGTAGGGGATTCTGATTATATTCTTTTTTTAATTTATAAATTATCATCTGATATAGCATGTTTTTTATTAGATCAAAATCTAATTAATATGTATGAGCATTTTAAGAAAGTAACTTAAAGACACTATTTTTACCTGCTGTTAATGTAATTCATTTCTTAATGTCTCTACATTGTCCATGTACATACATCAACTTTATTTTTATTACTATACATATATAATTATTAACTATAATATTTACAGCTAAACCAAATAACGGACATATCATCACGGACAGATTACATTAGGAATGATCGTGACCAAGCATTAATAGAAATATGTGTTACTCGAGTTACATCATGTATCAAAGAAACGGGAACTCTAGAGAAGTACTGTGGTTCCCTTGTAGCATTGTTGGAATCCTGTCTTCATCACAACCTGATGCCAGTTGGACATCTACGAGATGATGATCCACCTCATGCTAAAATTGCATCTGATGTTATAGCATGTATTGTCTTGGTATGGTTACTTTTAATATACATATATTGATATTTAAGCCAAGCCTGATACTGGAACAGTATATATTACAATTACATAATATTGGATATTGAATTTCCAGTAGTGTATTAAATATACATTACATCACTCAACAGTCTATACTTGTAGGTATCATTTCCCCTACAAGCGGACAAGGAAGCCAGTAGCAATGAAGAAGTAATGGAGTTGTTTCTACCAGTTGCTGTCCAGTTCCTGCACAAGGGTAACCGCGAGATATCCCGACATATGGCTAGATATCTATCGTTGGCTGCAGTTCATCATGCTATGCTTTTGAAACCTCATGTGCAAACAATTATGGACTCTATTATGTCAGGTATGTTATGATTTTGTATTAACTTACAGAAAAAAAAGTAAAAAAATAATATTTACCTAATATATAATTTAATTACAGGAAATTATCCACTATGTCGTATTTTAACCAATTTATACGAAGTGTGTCCAGAACCGCTAGAAGGGCACGTAACAGCTCTCGTATCTCTCCTACCGCATGCCGAACCCATCGAAAAGAGTTCGTTATTCGGGTTGTTCGAGCAAATAGCCGCCAGACGACCAGAGGCGCTAAAAACTGCTATTCCTCAGTTACTATCATATTTGTGTCCCAACACCGCCAGCCAGAAGGACCCTGGTTGCATGTGCATAGATGTTTTCCAGGTAAGGTTTTCGGATAAAAATAATTCTCGAGAGACAAGTCTTTGTCACTTAATTATATTATCATAAAAAAATTCTTCAAGAGGTGTCTTTTTTTAAGCTATGCCAAAATTTGACAAGTTTTCCTACATACTGCTACCAAATGAAACGTAATATGAAATAATGAAATCAATTATTGACACACATAGAACTTCTTAGTTTTCTTCCTAATTTTAATACCTTGAAAAAAAAAACCATGTAAAAAAAACGATTTTCAGTAACGAACGTTCTTCACACATTTAAAACGATATCGGGTTGAGTTTCAGATATATTGTTCTCGTAATTTCTTTTTCATTTCATAATAATAAAAAAATACCCTGGCCAAGATGATATAGGCCAAGCTAGCTGTTTGATAAAAAAATATGATGGGAAAAAGTAAAACATCAATGATAATTACCTTAAATATGATGGTCAATATTCAACCCTACTTGTGGAAACAACATGACCATAAAACCTAATAATACACAAATGAATAAAACACCCCAGGGGGGTATCAGTTTTGCTGAAAAATGTCTCCCAGAGCAAAGCTCGGACTGCCGCAAAGGTTCTAAGACGGACAAAACATTATCAAGTCAAGAAAACATAGAGATTGAGAAAAAGAAAACTCTGACACAGCATGCCTGTGAAACATACCTGCAAGGAATAATTTCCATGCAGGCATGTTTCACAGGCCAAGATCTTCATCGACCAGTGCCTTTCGGGCAGAACTCCAACAAACTACCAAAATAGAGAAATATTGGGTTCAAGTTACAAATAAAAACGGCAGCTGACCAGCCCTGAATTTAAAAAGATTTTAGAAACAAAGTAAACTTGACTATATACTAAACTTGACTGTATACTGGTTTTATCAACCCCCAAAAACACATGTGTCAAACAGCTTTGTCAGTTTGGAAGACGAAGGGCCACAACAACTCAATACGGATAATGCCACTAAAATTGAGAAAACAAGTAAACCACCTCCGATTTTCGTTGACAGATTAAGCAACACTTATAAACTTATTGGAAGACCACTGACAGACTTATTGGAAGCGCATGCACTTCATAAATATGAAATAAAGATTCTTCGGAATGAACAGGTAAAACGTCAGAAATGAACACCACAATTGTTGTAGAGTTGGGAACAAAAAGAACTGAATTTTATACATATAAACCAAAACAAGATAGGAGTTTCAGAGTAGTTTTAAACCATGTGCACCCTTTCGCAAACATCGGTGAAATAAAAGAACTATTAGCCGAACTAAATCATCTATGCACCAAGATCTGGAACATAAAACAATATGCCACTAATGAAGCACTACTAATGTGTATAGTGGAAATAAAACATGGAAAAATTAATAATACTATTCACGATACAAAATAACTTCGACACTTTTAAGTGGTATTCAAACCAAAGAGAGAAATTTCTCAATGCGGAAAATGTCTTTAATATGAACATACAAAAGCTTACTGCAAAAAAGTCCAAAATGCATAAAGTGTGCAGATGAACACTTGTCAGCTGACGGTCACCGAAAATATAGATCTGACAAAGTAAAATGTATATGGTGTGAAGGTCACCATCCAGTCAATTATGAGGACTGCCAAATCTATATATCTATAACTAAAATCGCATCTGATAAATAACAAGAATAACTTAAGAATAAAAATAGTAATTGTTAGGACATAATAAGACACACAAGTTCTAATAACTTTAACCTCAGTTTATTTATAAAAATGTACACGAACAGATTTTACGCAGCTAGCGACTATGTTTATATTTCTCAACTGACTTGCATACACGTACTACAACTACACCGTTACAACACATATATGCGCCCTGACAAACACTCACAGATCTTCGTATCCCTCAATAGTAATGACAGTAACAATGACATGAGGGTTTAATAAAACAAATTGTGCAACTACTGACAACAATTACAAATCATCTTAATCTCACGTCCAAATTGATTCTAAACAGGACTCCATAAAAATATCCCTTTGGAATGCAAATAGACTGTCAAAACATACCCTTGAGGTTAAAAACTGGGGGCTGCTAAAATAGAGATAGAAGACTGGTCTGGGCCAGTGACCATATCAGCTGTTTACAGTCCACCAAAACATAATGTAAAACAAGGGGACTATAAGGAGTACTTCGCAACCTTGGGGACAAGGTTTTTGCAGGTGGTGATTTTAATGTTAAACCTAAACACACGTACTGGGGTTCTCGGATAGTCTTTCCCAAGAGACGACAATTATTATCGACCATTAAAAAAACGCCGTCTTTTCGTTGTTTCTACTGATCAGCCAACATATTGGCAAACTGACACAGAAAAAACCAGACCTAATTGACTTTTGTGTCACTAAAGGTATTAACAGCACATACTTAATCTGCAGTCTCCTCTTTTCTTATCAATCGTTGGTTGAGATAAAACTGAGTCGCCCAATTCTGAGAAGGCAAAAACCATGCAGACTTTATACCCTTAAAATCCTCCTGAGTTAGACAAGAACATAACACAGGCAGTGGAATACATCAATAATATTATCCAGGACGCTGCGTGATAATCAACACCTCCGCTTCCTGCCATCACACATGATGGTCTTCATTGTTCTCTATCAAAGAACTGTTAAGTGATGATCGTAACCAAATCCTTACTGAGTATTTACAAGAGCTTGATAGTAAACCCTCCACTGATTACTCATTATGGAAAGCTACCAAATATCTCAAACGCTCTATAAGTCATTAACTGTCCCTGCGCAAAGCAAATAACTCCTGGTCTATTAATGACGCAGAAAAAGCTCAAGTACTTATGGAATATCTATAAGAAGTTTTCAAGCCAAATGCAGATGTCAGTTCCACTAAAATCCAAATGGTTTCAGAATTTCTGGAAAGAATGCACCAACTAGAGCTACCAATAGAAAAATTCGACAAGGCTGAAATCAAATCAGTAATTCGACGAGTAGACGTGAAAAGAGCACCAGAGTTTGCCCAAATAACAGCGACTATTCCAAAGGAATTGCCAGATGAGGTTATAAGGGTCATAACTCGACTGTATAACGCCATTATAAGAAGAGAATTTGTGCCAGCACAATGGAAAGTGGCAAAAATTCCAGACCCAGGTAAAAGTCCGGAATATGCCAAATCATACAGACACATAAGTTTACTCCCAATTCTCTCCCAAAGTTATGGAGATCTGATTCCTAAAAAGGCTTTATCCTATAATCAAAGAGTGCAACTTGATATCTGAATATCAGTTCGGCTCAGGCTAACGTAACAAAATCAGTTCAGGTCACATTTACCACTCGCAGACAAACATGCCCGCCAGTAACTCTAGACGATATACCGATCCCATAAGCAGAAGAAGCGAAGTACCTTGGAATGTATCTAGACCGTCGTTTGACCTGTAGAAAACACATTTTTACTAAACGCCTTGCAATGGGTCAATAAGTACGCAAACTGTACTGGTTAATTAATAAATCTAATATGGACGTATTTTATATAGCTGTGGGGCACAATTGCCAATTCATACTTGGAAATTCTACAAAAGGTTTCAATCAAAAATATTAAGAATAAGAATTATAGTTAATGCACTATGGTATGTGACAAACTAAAGACTTCACCGCGACCTTGGCATAATATCTGTGAAGAATGAAGCAAGGGACATAATTAAAACTTATATAAAAATAATTTAAAATTTTAAAAACCCCCGCTACAAAAAGAGCTCTAAAAAGAATAAAAATAATATTATTAAGTACTTATTGAAGTCGTTGCGTCGGGGGACCGTTGTACGTACGTTGGCGATGGTGTCTATTTTACGAAGTTACGAGAGGTTAGACTTACAATTCGATATCATAATTTATTTATATGCGTTAGTAACTTACTTGCATTTTAAATTCTTCCTTTATTAAGCAATGACTTCAATAAGTACATGATAGTATTATGTTTATTCTTTTTACAGGACTTTTTGTATGGGGGTATTTAGACATTTTTAGTTTATTTATTTTCTGCTTTTTAAAGTTAAGTTACTGGTTTCATTACTGTACTTAATGAACTTACGGATACACAAATTATCACTTGCTTAAGTATTTCTATCAATATTGCATAAAACTTTTTACCCGCACAAATAAAATCTCAATATCTTGGAGACGACTATTTCTATTTCGATCAAACATAACTAAGAACCATCTCGACGAACCAGGCTTTCGATTAAAAAAACCGCAATCAAATCCGTCCACGCGTTTGGCTGCTACATTGCCACAGGCAGACACACAGTTACACAGATCGACAGGTCAAACTTATAGCACCCCTCTTTTTGAGTCGGAGGTTAAAAAATGAATAAAAAGGTACAAGAGTAAATGTTTTGTCAGGTGATCGGCAGCGTGTCGCGGTCGCGCGCGTCTTTGGTGGCGGAGCAAAGCGCGTGTGTGCGTCTGGCGCGGCCTCCGCTCATCTCGCCGCGTGCATCCGCCGGTATTGGCCGGGTCAGTCCATACACTATGATACAAACGGTGAAGGTTATCTATAAGTTGAGATTGATTTATTTCCATTATTATTCATTTATATTATTTATATTATTATTTATTTCCATAATTTATATTATTTATTTATATTATTTATTCCCATTATTTTTTACATTATAGGTAAACAAAAATACTCTCGACACCGGTTAATTTGTGTTCTAAAATGTATTTTTTACCAATCATAACTTTTATTGTTAAGGATAATCATATATATATATATATATATATATATATATATATATATATATATATATATATATATATATATATATTTGGTAATGCCATTATTTTATATCATATGCCTCTTTCCAGTCAAAGACGCTTTTTTATATTTAATGCGTACCTTCTAAATGCGGTACAAGGAATTATGATTAATGACCTTAGTCTGCTTGTTTTCACATGATCTGGTTTTTTGTTTAGACACTCATTATCAACATAAAATTGTTTATTAACATACTTAAGGCCTTAAATTTAAATGACAAAATTTTAACAAAGATAAGTTACTTTCACTCGTCACTCATTGGTCAAATCAAATAGCCTTCTTTGCCTGTCTTCCTGTTAAAAAAAAAGTTTTAATGACCTATACCGACGTAACCCACGACGAAAATTTTTTTAAGCCCGTTTTTCGTTTTTCGGTCACTGAAAAACCAGTAATGTAATTTTTTCAAAACCCTCTAAATTAATAAAATTTAATCAAAAATACTTTATTTAAACAACATATAACGCAACGAAAAAATATACATGTACATAACAAAAAAAATACATAAAAACAATAAAACAAAAATGTATAACTTATAAGCTACAATCTTTCTATAATCAGCCACCTTTTAAACAAAAGAAAAAATTATATTAGTAAAATATCCATTTAAGTAGTTCAAAAAGGGTGACCACTCTGCTTTTATTGAAGACATAAAACTGTTCTCAAAGCTGGTAATTATGAGGTTGCCATTATCAGAATCGCGCCGCGAGTAAATCAGCGGCGACGAAAAATAAATGATTTTTAAAGATAATCTAAAATATCTATTTTAATAATGTATTATTTTATTTGCAAATTATGTCTTATATTAAATGTTTGTTCTAATTCCGGAAGGAAAAAATGGAAGAACAAGAACAGATTTTTTTTCTTCGTCCTTCTCGCTCTTTTATCTTTTTTTCTTTTTTTCCCCTTTTTGTTATGCCTTCCTTTTAATTAGGCTATCACTTCAGAAATTGCTACTAACGTAGAAGGTTGATAAAGAAGTAAAATAAAATAGAGACAAAAAACATTAATAATAAAAATATTAAAAATAGTTAAAAAAAATATAAAAATAAAACAATAGCCATAACAAAACAATAAATAAATAAAATAAATTGACAAACAAAGTTCGACTTACCTATGAAGTTTGTAGTTGTAATGCCAATAGGAATGATTTATATTGAATTTTTGAAGAATCTATTGATTATTAGTCTTCCTAAAATGAAGAAATAAACTATTATATAAGCCAAATGGAACCACCATCATTATTCATTTAGACTGCTGGTTACAGGAGCGAGCTCAAGAAGCCCTAAATTTCGTAGTAGAGCGCCTGTCGACGGCTGAGGGCCCGGAACAAGCGGAACTGCTGAGAGAGGCCACTGCGCTGTGCAGTGCCTACCCCGCACTCTTCACGGACAGGTTGCTGGCCGCACTTAGAGCTAACAACAGGTAGGACAGGTGGCAAATTTTATAGTGACGCCATGGTTGAGTCAGTAAAGCGCCGGTGCGGTACATAGGGTATCGCAGTTTCGATTTCTGTTTGATAGTTCAATATTATCTTTGGATAATATTGAACTATCAAACAGACTTTTGTCACACAGTTTGCTGTGTGACAAAAGTATCTAATTTAACTATATTTTATCAGCAACCGTCCAAAATCAACGCATAGCGAAGTAAACCGAACTTCCACCGGGGTGACAATAGTTAAATTGGGAGGTCAGACGCCAGTGCCAAGTACGACGACGGTGACCCCAGGAGCTACGGCGGCCATTGTGGGGTACACGAGACGAGCCAAGCTGGGAGACTCCAGGAGCACGGGACGGTTGCATCCCGGACCCAACTCACATAGGAGCATGACAAGGTTGAATGTTGCCGGTGAGTACTGTTATTTGGTAGCATTTAAGTTTTAATTCGAATCTGTAATTAAATTATGAGTGGTTTGTTTATTTCCAGGCGGGTCCGTGGGGGGTTTACATAAGAGTATGACGCGATTGTCATCGTCCCAACAAATTAACTCACAAAATCCTCCACAGAGTAAGCACGTCTTGAATACTTAATGAGAATAGAATATATTTTCAGTATATAACGTCTAAATTTAGCTCATAGTGAATAATATATCTTATTTATTTTTTATATTTCTCAGTAGTGGGTAACAAACCAGTGGGTAAGGCGGGCGTCGTATCCAGTGGGGGCAGTGCGGGAGGCGGGGGCGTGACTGTGAGTGTGTCTCCCCCGCTCGCCCCTCGACCGAGGCATCTGCATCATAACATACTGATCGGCCCTCCCACGGTACGTGTGTGCGTGTATGTGTAGTGTTGATACGTATGTATGTATGAAATAAATAAAGGTGTGTCTGCGGTCTTTTTAGATATACTTTATACATATAACACTGAGAGATTAATGTTGTCATTAACAGCATTAAGTTTATTTAAAAAACTTTCAGGCAGCGTCAGGCCCCACGATAATTTCAGGATCATCACAGCCGGCTCAATCTATATCAGTGAATCCTTTGAACACCGGCAAATCATCCGACGCGTTGGTGCCTACATCGGTGGCCATACAGAATTCCGCGTTAGGTCAAGTGTCCGTCATAACGACAGCCGCCGGACCGATATTGACCCAGACTTGCTCCATCTCCGGCACAAACTCGATCCCGATAGGTCCCGTGACCGTGACGTCACGTCGCGCCAACAACACCAGTGTCACGATGATCAACTCCAGCAACTCCAACTCGAATCATAGGATAAGCGTGTTCGAGCCATATCCCATGAGAGACACGGTGCAGCACTTCTGCGAGAAACACTTGGATAAGATAAAAGCGTATATGGACAACGTCTCGCTGAGGATACCTCCACCCGCCAAGTGTACGATAGAAGGTACGTCTCAAACATTTATAAAAAATTTGGTCTTCGCAGAGTCCTAGTATAATACTATAATCTCATAATACGGACGTTTATCTTCTTCGAATTGGACTGTGCCCTCTCCTAGGGTTAAAGCACCCTCCACAATCTATAAAATTGTTTAAAAATTATTTTAGTGACCGTTAAAACATCAGCAATCTACTGTCTATACTCATATCCATGTGTATCCGTACTCACCATCTCACTCATAACTCGAGCCCGTCCGCAGAGCGTCGTTCCAAGAAGCAGGCTCGCCTGTCATTCGCGTGCGGGTCTCGCGGGCCGCACTGCCTGTACGCCAGCGCCGCCTTCACACTGCGCACGCGCCTCCCGCGCACGTGGATACACCTCATGTTCCTGGCGCTGCAGGCGCGCCACGCGGCCGCGCTGTCCTCGCGCGACCCCACCGTGGCCAGCCTCAAGCACTGCTGGGACATCCTCGACTGCGAGAATCGCACCTTCCTCACGTTGGTCACGGGCGCCTTCCCGGCGCTCAAGGAGCGGGAGCTACTCGTGCACGAGTTGCGCGCGGCCGGCTTTTTCGACGTGTTCGAGGTGAGCGCGCGCGCCACGTGGGGCTGCTTCCTGTGCCATCACCCGGAGCGCGCGGGCGGCTTCCTGGGGGACGGAGCGCCCGTCATCGAGGGACAGCTGCGGGAGAAGAAGGGCCGCTGGAGGCTCTTTCGTCGCTGGCGCACGCGATACTTCACCCTATCCGGGGCGCACCTGTCGTGCAAGGGATCGGTGAGTGGAGTCTCCGTTTTTCCTTCCATAATTGTAATTCAATCGATTGTCCGATGTAATTCAAAATTCAAACTGATAACCGTCATTGTCGTTTCCAGAGCGGCGGCGAGAGCATAGACATCAACCAGATCCGATCGGTCAAAGTATCCCGGGGGGCGAGGAACATCCCGAAGGCTTTCGAGATCTTCACGGGGGACCAGACCCTGATCTTGAAGCCTAAGGACGGCAAGAACGCGGAGCAGTGGGCTCAGTGCCTCAGCATCGCGGTGGCACACTCGCACGCCCGCGACGCGCCCGCCAAGGCCAACAGTCTGCCCGCACGGGGACTCACGCTCAAGAGTTTCTGATAACGAAATAAGTTGATAACGAAAACTTTTTAACCTAAATGACCATTCATTATTGCGCACTGACCGATAGGAAATGTAATATTTATAATACCGGATATTTGTAATGAGACTTTGTCGTGAAGAGAGCCAAGTTTTAAATTTAACGATAACGATAAATTTTTTCACGGTCCCAGAATTATTATTAGACTGATCTTTAAAGGTTCGTTTTATTAGATATGAAAGATTTTAATAAATTGTATAATAATGACATGTTTGCTTTGGAGCCCTCATTTCAATTTAATGAAAGCCCTAAATTGCCTAAATATGTACTCATTGACTGCTGCCAAGCTCAATTATTAGATAATAAGTAACTTATAATAGTCATTGCAGTACTTAAGTGCCTTTAAACTTTTTAATACTTTAATTAATGACGACGGGGATTATTTTTAGGTTCTATAAAAAAAATCTTTATTTAAATGAAGTTAACATCGTTTTTAAATGTGTTCAAAGATGTTGGATGTTGAATATAATATTGTTATGAATTAAGATTTTCATTTAGCTGCAATAAAGTGTGTATAAATAATCTAAAAGACATTAAACCATGTAATGAAGTACAAGATTTATATAAATTGTTCTAGCTTAAGCAAATCAATTTATAAAATTGACAGTTGTTTATTGTATAATAAATATTTTATGTATATAAATGATTTTATAAACGATTTTATTGATATTAAGATGTTTTAAGGTCGAAGACTGAGTGCTGGTCATAGTTGTACTTAAAATAATGATGTTGGAACATTGTTTATACAGCATGTTTATTTTTTATACCAGTAAAGGTTAATAACAGCTGGCATTCATTCTCAATTCTATACAGATAAGTTTTGAAAATATATTAGCAAATTATATGCTGAATATACCACACAAAAAAAAATCTCAACACATTTTTGGAAATTTATAATTCATATACATACTACATTAATTTTAAATTTACAAGACTTTAAAATTATATAAGTCTGAGTGATTTAACAATCTAAATACTTTAAGAAATATAACTTTTACTAACACCACAATTTTCAAGAAATATTTTTGCAGACTGTGTCTTACAATTTATCCTGAAAGTCATGTCTCATCTTCAGATATGTATGTATCTATTGTGAAACAAACTATATTTTTGTATAACTCATGGTTTGGACATACTGCTTAGTCTTCGAATTAAATTAACAATATTTAAATTAAAATAATTAGTGATTTAAAAGTTGACATTCCGGTTTAAAGAAATTATATGGTCTCAAATTGTTAATGGTTGTTATAAAAATATGTAATCATTAAATTCTATCATTTATTTCTATAAGCCCTTGATATATTATATAAAGGATAATGTATACATAATTTGTTAATGTTGTAATCCAAACACTTTACTTTTAACAGTAAGTGTTGTTGAAAATATTTTTAACAAACTTACCATGTATTTATGCTACTTGTTAAAAGTAGAAGTCAATTAATATCATATATATAATGTTGTTCTATGAAATGATAATAAATTTGTTAAAAATGACAAATAGATGTAGGTGATTAAGATCCGAAACCAATGCCAAGTTAAAAAAATGTAACAAAGGCGAAAATCTATTCTTCAATTCTAACTAGAACAAACGTGTAAGGCATGTTATTGCCCTTTTTTTTTTTTATAAATCAAGGTTTTTATACTAAATTGACTCCCGCCATTCTCTTTAATTTTTTAAACGTAATCCCACCGCAATGTGTGTTCGCCTTTGTCGTGAAAGTAAACTTGGTAGTATTATAATATTTATGACAGTTGGTGCTACTTACAATACTGTACCTTGAGCCCTCGCTTGAAGTAAAATGACGTTTACAATTGACGGCCGTACTTAATGCCTTATTTATTAGAATAAAGTTATGTTTTGAAATTTATATTTCCGTTTTATTTCGTTTTTTTTTTAAACCTAGTTTAATATAGTCCATCCCGAAATTGGTCTTACATGTATTTAAAACCAACTTCAAAGTTGGAGTTTCTCAATTCGTCAGATTTTTGAGCATAAATTTGGAGTTCGATAATTATAAATAAAATACAGAGCAAGTAAATTTATTACACAAAACTTAGTTTAAATTCTTAAAGACAAATGCATTAGAACTATTTATAATAAAGTTTACTAAGATTACAGTAAAAAACAACTATCATATTAAAAATAAGAGTTCAATTTAATATAAATTATTTTATAACAATTTGTACTAGGTAGGTATACAAAATTCAAATCAAAGTACCAAGCGTCATACTTTGCAGTTGTTTTTTAAACCCATCATTGGGCTGAACTGCTGGTCTTTTCTGCTTAACAAAATCGTAAGCATCGTTGAAGCTCATTTCTTTATAATGCATTAAATAAGCAATAGTTACCATAGCCGTTCGAGACACGCCTGCATTACAATGAACTAACAGATTTTCTTTGATATCTACTGCGTTTCGAATATACGGCAAACATTCAATTAACACTGATTTTATATCAGATTCTGGCAAATCCAGAACAGGAACATATTTTTGATTTATATTTGGTAAATCTACATTTACTCCTAAACTAAGAATATGTTTTATTGCATACTTTTCAACTACACTGGTTACAGCACAGTCCTGGGAGCCTATGTACAAATAATCTACAATCATTATAGGTATATCGTCTGGTTTCGTATCCACTACAAAGCCATATACCTTTTGGGCCAGTACACTTCCAGAGCCTTCAATATATTTGACGCCATCTACACGAGTTACCACTGTTTTTGTGTCTTTGAGTCTACTTTTTTGCTTTCTTAATTCACTCAAAAAACTCATTATTGTACTCTGTTAACAGTTATCACTTTATTTGGATTAAATATGAGGTCTTCTGGGTTATATTCAACATTGGACAGGTACAAGCCATCAGGAGGACAGGTCTGTATCAACGAATGCCAGGAGTTCTTAGAAGGAACTTGCAGCATAACCTGTATATCATCAGGCTTTAATTTTCCAATGGCCACTGCAATCAAAGTACCTATCATTCGGCGTATCTGTAAGGAAAATGTGAAAAAGATGTTTTAAAAAAAAAAAAAATGTTAATTATCACGGCACATATTAAAACAAAAACAATCTAAAATTAAAATAAATTATTATGAAAATTTTAATCATATGATTATCATTATAACTTTTTATTTCTTGACTTAATTTGTATCTTAATTAAATATAAAAAAAAAAACCTGATTATGAACAAAGGATCTTCCGTGTATTTCAATATCCCAATAATTAAAGTAACTATCCTTATTGCTAGTGTAACTCAAAACACAAGGTGTCCCAGGCCTTATAACTATGTTTTTTATTTCACGCCTATTGTGTTTATATTCATACAGGTTATCAAATTTTTTAAATGTAGTGAAATCATGGTAGCCCACTAAATATCTAGCACCTTCTTTAAACCGTTCAATATCAAACTGTTTTGCTCTGTAATAATGAAAAAAAATGTTAATGTAGTTAAAATATTGAAATAAAACTATTTTTACAGATTTAACTTGCATGTAATGAGTAAAATTTTAAATTTAACTCTTGTAAACTTAAAAATTAATTCATTATATGCTAGTTAAATCCGTAAAAATAGTTTTATTTCAATGTGTAGTATTCATGAGAGCCTTAGAACACTCTAATGGCATATAGTCAAAAAACAAGTTTGTTAGTCAAAGGCTACATTACTTTATGAAGTGGCACCTCCTCCATTCTTCAATAGGAATGAGAGACGATAATATGAAGTTATTTTCTAAATCTAATTCTGGTTTTGTTACTGCTAGCCTGAAATATGTCAGTATTTTTGAAGAAACAAATTTTATTTTTTATAAAAAATAATGCATTTTGTTTTGTACTGTGTAGAGCATATATGTGGATATTTGAATGCAGGTAGTAAAAAAGCTATCTAAACTTAAGTGATATACCCTCTCAGAGTAATTGTTTTTGATAAGAGAGATTGAAAGAGCTGTATGGATAAATCACTTTTTTTCACTATGTTTTTCTAGCCTCCTGCATTCTACACATTCCACAAAGGTGTTAAAATATTATTTTCTCAGATGTCCATGGCCAGTAGGACCCCTATCAATGGACAGATAAACTTCTTACTTGTTGGCCACCCAGTTATATAAAATAATTATTACAAATAGCCATAAAAATGTATACCTATACAGATATGTTCTGGATAAAGCTTTAAATCTAGAATGAAAATCATCATTGACTCTTAGGCATTTTCTAATGTATATGCTTGTTCCATTTTTAAAGAAAAACTTGTTCATTTCATATGTAAGGTTATATTGGTCATATACTCCTTTCCCATATTTATCTAAGTCAAAATGTGCACATGAGTTCAGTGCGTGGACCCCTCCATCAGTGCTAAAAATACCATATGGGATTAAATAATATTTCATGGAATTAAAATGATCTAACAATAAAATTTTTAAAATAAAGTATAAGAAGTTTGTTTTTTTTGATTATCAAGAAATATTTGATTTTGGAATCTCTAAGTTACCGGCTCGACAGCCAGACGTTAGGATAATTCACAGGGTTTATTTTAAGCAAAGAAAGTTCCATTAAACCTTGCACACTCTCTGGATCTGGATAGTTTCGTGCTTCTTTATGCCATATTTTTTCTGAGGACCTGTAAGTTTAACATATTACTTGTGTTTTTTCTTTAAATTTGGTATAAAGTATGCTCTCATAAGTAAGTAGCCCTCTGGCTAAACTAACCTAAATTTTGTCCCAATATATGAAAAGAATGTTAAAAATCTAGCCTTCATAACGATATTACCATATATTATAAGAGATGTGACTTTTTAACTAATACCATGTACCAAAAGATACTTATAAAACTAAATACTATAATTTGACTTATGATTTATTTTGCTTGTGTTAATCATTCCAATTAAATTTAAAAAGCTCAACCTTCCAAGTGCAAACTACAAACACAGCTGATTTAAATGTCAGAACACTCAGAAGTCAGAACTCAGAAGCAGACAGCGGTACTTTATAACTCATAAAGTCATAAGTAGAGGTTTGATAAACGGCTTTATCGGAACAACGAGTTTAAGTTTAATGCTTTAGATTTTAAGTAGGCTTTTTAAAAAGCTTATATTTCTTAAACGGTTTTAATATTTTTTTAAATTTTAATTAACAAATGTTAAAGGGTGAATTTCCATTTTGTGATTTTATATGTAAATTTTTGGGAGATTTTTTTTCCGACTTCAATAATTAAGCAAAATCAACTAAATAACGATGGTTATGGAAAACTAAGCCTTTCTGTATATGTGGCCCATCATTAAAATATCACGTTAATGAGAAAATCCATAAAATAGTAATTTCATTGTTGACGTGAATGATACTGTGTAGATTCAAATTCAAATTCAAATTCAAAATATCTTTATTCAAGTAGGCATTTACACGCACTTTTGAATCGTCAATTACATTAAATTGGTCAGTATAGTCAGTCTGTGAGTAAGCTACCACCAGCTCGGAATGCTGTTCTGCTGAGAAGAGCTGGCCAGAAACTCAACAGTTGCTCTTTTTAAATAAAATTTAAAAATGTTTGACTTATAAATTATAACATCAACCCTGCAAATGAGTCAATTTTATTTATTTTATAAACTTAAATGCAATTTTGGAACAACTAGAACCGTCGCAATCAATCGGAAAAGAAGCCCAATGATTTCAGGCAACGAAAATTAAATAATAATAACAGTAAATATACATATATACATATATATATACATATATATATATATATATACATATATATATATATATATATATATATATATATATATATATATATATATATATATATATATATACATATAAATCCTCGGCCTGCCACACAACCAGTCACCGCAAGCAGCACCCGTTCACGAGCATAACACAAGATGTTAATGATATTACTGGTTCGGGCAATGATAAGGTGTTGAGGTTAATGATGCTTAATAATAATTACACGGTTATTATCAAAATAATTTTATGTTTATATAAAGCAATCGTGTTTTAATCAAATATAATATAGTTATCACAAAAATAAACTTAAAATGTAAATCTTAAAATCTTATGAATTGAACTTAAAATAGTCAACGTATCCTAAAATGTAAATCACAAAATCTTTGATTCGATAAATTAACTAACTTAAAATTTAAATCACAAAATCTTTGATTTGTTAAACTAACTTAGAATTTAAAACACAAAATCTTTGATTTCTTTAAATATGTTGTACAAATTTTAATCTTAAAAATGCAAATAATCAAATTTAACTAAATAATTTTAAATCTTGGCAACCATGTTTCGTCGATTTAATTAACATAGGAGGGCATTAATTAATCATTCACTTAAAAAAATATCTGTTGGTTTAGATGAAGACGGTTGATTCAAATATTTCCACAAATTTTCAATACTTTTCAATGTTATATCCGATAGTACATTAATTTTGTTGCTTCCCACACTCCTTTTACGTGAAGTTGAGCTTAACATCGTTACATTTTCTGATTCATTGTCATCATCTTTTGCGTTATTATTTTGTTCCGTTTCATAGAACCCAAGATTTTTACCGTGCATGCAACGCTCATCAATATCACATAAAAAATAACTTACTTTTCTAAGAGTAAGTTTATTAGATAACACGTCCCATAGAACCTGGTGAACAGAGAGGGTACCCCTGAAAGCTTTAAGATTTTTTGGAAGTAGATCCTCTTTTTCTTTTATACTGTCTTCAGTTACTACCCTGATAATTATATTATCCACGTTCTCTTTTAACAGTTCACAAAATGAATCAAAATCGCCGATGTCTCGACCAAAACCTACTATTCTATCGGCAGTTCTCTTCAAAACGGCACCTACACCATCAGGGGCTCCCTTTCCATGTCCCGTCTCTGAATAATTCCAAGAAATTCTAGAAATATTACTAAAATCATTACGAATCTGTGATATTATATAAAATATAGATTTGTTTCGGTACTGAGATATTGGTGAGTCGGATAAGAAATGTAATGTCGTTATAAAGGGATTGATTTCCAAAGCTTCCTTTATTAGGGGAATTAAATGGGCCCAAACAGCTGCTGCATCATGACGAACACATCTACTAATGGTGCATACCGATTTTGGTCGAATAGTCCCTATAGAAAAATCATGCGTAAATCATCAGTGTAAACGACTGCGGTATGCAAACTAACATGTTGTCTACTTCCTCCAAAATGAAATTCCTGGATTTCTTCAGAATACTTAAGGGAATAATTTTCTGAAAAATCAACGTGAAAAACAACTTCTGATACTGCTAAATTTTCTTTTAGTTGTCTCATGGTAAAATACTGGGCTTCAATATTATACACATGTAAGAAAAAGGGTTTTATCAATATTTCTAGTTCCTTTATTGCCGTTAATGGTTGTGTAATGATTGTATCCTTTACTATAATTATTTGTTTTTTTTTTAGCCCATTCTTTGTCACTACCTCTTTAACTTTTTTATTCCATTTTAAGGCAGTTAAATTCGAGTCATTTGAAAATTCTTTGTAGTTCAACCTTTTATCTTTACAGCTACTACATTGTCTTAGTAAACATCTTTGGGTTCTGGGTTCGCAGCATAAATTTGTAACTATTTCATTCGAGTTCTTTTCGCCAATAATCGCTTTTTTAAATAAAGCCTTAATTAATTAATTGATGTTGGTATGCTGAGCACATAAGCACGTTTCCCTGTTGGTCGGCTTCGGAAAAAGTACCCAAAATGGACGAAGTTTCGTAAAAAATGAATAACTTACTTTCATATCAGTCTCTGCCAATAATCTTTTATGTAAAACATTCAGAGGAGCTATAAGATATCTTTTTTGCATTTTTATCTTATTTTTAGTAAAGAATTCTTTCTTACCAGCAGAAATAGTGCTAACGGCATCATCATTATAAAATTTACTGATAAAGTCTATCAACTGTCGCCGAAGTTTGCGGAAGTTTCTATCCTTTCTAGATCTCAAATTGAATGATCTAAAAGTACTGTTCTCTTGCTTTTTATGTTGAATTAGAACTTGCCTATAATCCTCAACTTGAGATGTGTTATTCTTATTGATAATTAATTTCAATTTCGTTATTATAGTTTTTTGATTCTGATTAACTTTCTTTAGATTTTTTATAATGCTTGTTTCAATCGTATTATTTTTTTCAATGCTTGATACCGTATCTGCCTTTCAGCCTTTTTAAAATCTTGTTTAGTAAATAAACATATAGGATCTTCAACAGGATTGTTAATTTCTTCAGAAATTGATTCCGCTTGCACATTTATTACATTGTGAAAAATTGATTGTCTGTCTGTCTTCTGTAATGTCTGGTCGTTTTTGCGCTGTCTATATTTTTTCGAATTTTCTTTCCACTGCTTACGCAACTTTCTCTGCTCACGAGGCGATTTTTCGGCTATAGATGTTTGTTTGTTTTGTATTTTACGTTTAAGATATTTGGTCCTTTGTTTTTCTTTTTCAATAGCATATAATTCTGGGTCATTTTTTATTTCTAAATATTTTTTTCTTTTGCAAAACCTTTGTTGGACTGAACGCTCTGCTTTGGTTTTAGCCATTTCGTCACCTGGCATAAAATATTAATTTAATAAAAAATGTACCAAATAAAATTTTAATAGCTCTTAATATAATAGGGCAATAGATACCTATAAAGTAGAGGATTGCGGATTTAATTATGATAAATCACTTTTTAATTTATATTAATACCAATTTATTACATCGAAATCATTAACCTCTTCTGCAAATCATTAAACGCAAGCGAAATATCATTTTCCTCAAAACAAATCATTCATCTCATGTAAAATCATACGGTGAATGATGTTGAGATAAATGACGAATTAATACAAAACACGTTGTAACCTGAATATTTATTAGATATTAATTGAATTACACTTTTGTTTGATAAATACAAAATTATTTTTGTTTATATACGTTTATAATTTAAAAAAGAAAATAGACTTACCAAAAATATGACGAGATATTGTGACAAACTTAATACTTTTGATATAATTAACGTTATTTTACCAGTAATACGTGCAGCTTCGTCCAATTTTCGATCGCTAATGGGTTGTGCAAGGGAAGTCCCTCGAAATTGGTTCATATACTTGAATGTATTGTCAAATTCGTTAAACAAATTTTATGAAACAAAAGTTGCAGAAGGTGATGACAAAAATCTTATGATTTTTTTTTAAATAGTCGAATAACAATATCGGAGATACATTTTTGTTTATGAAAAATAATGGTTATTCGGTAAAACTTTCAATTATTACAACCAAAATAAATCCAAGCAAAATTTAGGGAGATATTTAGAAATATTGTACAATTAACGATTAAAAGTGTAAAATTCACCAGTGCGGTGAATGATTTTAAGCGCATTTTTTTTTCACTATAATGTTTTGTCATATTGTTTTATAGTTTTATTCTATACAACTTATAACTTAACACATAAAAATTACATTGGTAATACAATTTGGCTCAAATAGACGAATCCCCAGCCATGAAATAGATTAACACTCATTATGTGCACTTTTGAAAATTCACCCTAAACAATAAACCCATGAGTTATTGTCGCGCCACCTAGTGGTGCCACGCTGTACTGAGATATTTAACAGATGTAGTTATGTTTTCGTTAAGGTAAAAATAAATGGCGTTGTTATAAATTGCATATAAAAACGTTACGAGTACATTCGGTCACAAAATTTTATTACTTTTATCTTTATACTATCTTATTTGAAAGTCTCATATTTCTATTTAAGGAACGATACATTTTTAATTTTTATGGTATTAATGAAAGCTTATAATATGCTTATAATTACTGATAAAATCAATATCAATATTAAAATGTGCCTTACAGTCATAGTCAGAATGATAAACTTTCATCGTAATAATAAAAGCTAATATGCTTATGATTATTGATTATATAAATAAAATTATTAAATTGAGTCTTTTTTGTAAAAGCAGAAAGGTAAATTATCATCGTATTAACAAAAACTAATATGCTCATACTTGTCGCTAAAATCAATGAAAATATAAAAATCAGTCTTATGGTTTCATTTTGTCTTTAAATCATTATCCTTAGGAGATCTGAAGAGAAATAGGTAGATTTAAACAACTTCTTATGAAATAAATCTTTTTTAACACATTATAAAATACTTCGTCTTCTTTTTTTTGAAATGCCTTTTGGATATTATATAATACTAATATATCTTTTAATATGTGTATGACAAATATAAAAAAAACTGTCAATTTCTTACTTGTGAGAACTGCGACTATAGCATAGAGATATTATACATAATTTTATGGACTATAATGGCAAGGAATAGTTTCTTTTTTAATCATAATGTATTTGTCATTTTATAGACTCAATAAAAAAACTATAAATTATAATTATAGTATATAATTTTGTATAACTTTTAGCCAAATTTGATCTCACACGTTGAAATATTAGCTTAGCTTTCAGCATGTTAGTAAAAAGGACAATTGGACACTCAATTGCTACGAATTACGCCCGAGACGACGACGACAAAGCACAAGATTTCATAAAAAATAGAAACAGATAGGGATTTTCAATCTACTTATCTCTTTTTAAGTTCGATGGTCACATTTTAGGCTGGCCTCTCTACTCTATGTATAATACGTCTATGGACAACACGCACGTCATTCTTATCACTTGTTTGTTTCTTGTCAGGCGTAAGTCTGACAGAACATCAATTAGTGTCAGACGTCAACCGTCAGTAAAAAGTTTGTAAAAATGGCTCGAAAGACGTGGCATCTGTTTATTGTCATTACTTTAATATTTACAATTTTATCACATGCCGGCGAGTCTTCTTCGACACCAGCGGCACCATGGTACGAAAACTTACCTGCAGTGACTATGGACTATAAAGTACACATCGACGCTGGCAAAGAAGACTGTTATTTCCAGTACGTGCAGCCCGGCGCAACATTTTACGCTAGCTACCAAGTAATACGCCTTTCTCTTTCAATTGGTACATATTTGATGAATAAAACTATAATTTTAAATTATTTGGAGTTTGAACATTAATTTATTTGGTATTTTCTTTTATTGACTATACTATTTTAATTATTTGTAGGTGTTAAAAGGTGGTGATGGCATGTGTGGGTTCGCCGTTCGGCATCCTAAAGGTCAGATAGTACACCCATATGAATGGCGACAGAGCGCCGAATACGCGGACCAGTCCAGTTCGGGTGGTTATTATGCAGTGTGTATAGATAACCAGTTTTCCAGGTTTGCAGGGAAACTAGTCAACTTGTACCTTTCTGTTATTAGATATGATAAATGGGAACAATATGCAAAGGAAGTGGAGGAACTTGATATGAATATCAAAAATTTTACAGTAAGTTATTGTTATTATGATTTTTAACATGAGTTTAGATTTTAAAGGCATTTTCTATTGTTAAAACTCTACTAATTAATGATAACAAAAAATACACATTTTCTGCTATCATATTTATATAGTTAAAATTTTGTATGAGGATAGAAATACAATCTGATTTTTGTAGAATCTCCCATGTAAGGAGCTTCTTTTAATGAATAAGGATAAGAAGTACAATTCAATTGCTTCACAAGTGGGATGTTAGTAATCTAAATACTTAAAAAATATACTCTTAGTGAGTACCTCGTACCATTACTGTGTATTGATTTTTATTAAAGATTCTATAATTAATTCAAGACCAAAATTGTTCAAGACAGCATCAGAATTGTAAAGAAGTAATAATTTAATTTTCAGAGCTCCATTCAGTTTGTGGAACGTAATGTCAATGACATCTTGCAGTATCAGTACCATTCAAGAGCTCGGGAGTCCAGAGATTATAATTTATTGGTAGACAATAATGCTTATGTTTTTAGGTAATTTTTTTTATTATTTTATATTTGTTTGTATAAATAAAATGAGACTTTTCTTAGCTGATAGCTCTTAGAGATTTATAAACTTACTTAAACCTCTGAGGCTTGAACATTTAAATTTATTAGGTCCCTTGAACAATGCAGGCACCCACAAAGACGGAGCTTTTTTAAATTAGGTCTTTAAGAGGGTGAAATTTATCAAAGTAACAAATTTGTCTTGACTGACTTCAAGCACAAGCTATTAATGTCCTAGAGAGGTTATTTGTTATATTGTTGAGAAGGATATTTTTATTTTCTATAAAATGATCGTAAAATATATTTAATTTAGTAAATAATTTTCTAATAACTACATTACACTATAGGACCTGTGATTAAAAAACATTAAAATAATTACTAACCTGTTACATTTTCAGATGGTCTATTATCCAAGTTTTAGCAATAGCAGCTACAGGAACATTGCAAGTATTTTTTTTAAGAAAACTATTTGAGGTAAAGGATAACTCTTCAAAAACTAGAATTTGATTATTCAGATTCTATAATAAACTCTTGACTGAACTCATTCCTTGTTAAAGTTAATATTGTCATCTATGATTCTGATCTCCTTTTTACTTTATGTATAACCTTTTTATTTTTTCTAGTAATCTTGTAATAAGTACAATCACTCGTACTAAGTACATTTAGGTTATTAAAATCAGCTTATAAGTAATTTATATTTTATTAAAATTGTTTCTGTTATTGGCGTTTTTGTTTATATTTTATTTTTAAAAACATGTTATAAAAGTACAGACATAAGATTGAAATATATTTTGTATGCAATTTTAATATTAAGATGTTTTTTGTGAATGTAAGAATTTTTCATGTTCCATAGTTTATAGAAGAACGAAATGCCTTAGAATGACGTAATATTAAAGTTCATAATCAAACACACAATGGTTTTATTTTTCATTATCATGCTGCTGTGGATAATCAATGTTAATGGTAAACACGGTGAATATGTAATGAATAATTAATTCAATCTGAATTCAATTGCATTGATAAATCCTGAAACATGTCTTGTTAGATATTGATTTTAATAGATTTAATCACCGATTAAATCGTCGATTAGAACTGAGTGAGAGTTTATAATGACTCCGTAGCAACTGATATCCACAAACACATGGGTTATAATCATAATGTAGTAAGGACTTTTTAAAAATAATTTAAACTGTTTTATAATGAAAAATTATATTTGATGGTATGTAATTACTGTTTGAATAATCTTAATATGTTTAGGTTTTAAAATAATAGTATAAACATAGCTTTTGTAATATGCAAGTGCTGTTTATCGATACTTATATTATAATTAACGTTCTATACACTTAAATACTTTTAAAACTGATTCATTATGCACAAAACGGAATGTTTGAATAAATATTGGTCATATTTTGAATAAAATGTTCACTAATCCGCTAATTGACTAGTAATTTTTTTAAAAAGCAAACAAAGAATACTAATAGACACGTAACATACTAATATATATAAGCTGTCGATTCGTAGCCAATTATATAAGATTCGTTTAACATAAATAGTTTAATAATTTCTACTTAACATAACATTTGCCACAAACATTTTCTCTGTACATTAAATTTATATGAATCTCATACGTAACTGTACACTTCACAAACTTACGATACTATAGCTACTCTTGAAGAGAAAAAGCCATACATATTATAGACACTAATAATAGAAAGCACCGGTCAATAATTCCCAGGGAGGTGCATTTTCTAAAGAAATCCACAACTAGAGATTAATGTAAAATGGTCCAAAGATATCTTACAATTAACGAAGGCAGTGTCTGGACGGACAATTTCTTAACTAACAGCGATTCGATCCCGTCTCTATATCATCGAGGTATTTACAATTTCAGTCGATGCCGAGGTGAAGTAAAGGAGACGTTTTCTCGTGATGTTCGTCGTTACGGGTTGTCTTCACGTGAGAGGTTTCTTCCTCTGTCCGAGGTAGGTGGCGGAGAGCGCCAGCAGCCTGTACCGCTGTCGCAGGTTGCGCGCGCGCACGTGCGGGGACGCCACCTCCGCGCAGTACGCGCCCGGGAACCAGCCCGCCTCGCCGTCGCGCGTGCGCTCGCCGTAGTACCAGCCTGCGGGGATACCGGTTCACTTACTTCTATACATCTTTATTCTAAATATATTGCGACAGACTCAGAAGAACCGGCAAGAAGCTTCATTATCTTTTAATTGATTCATAAAAGTATTTTCTTTTACAGTATTAATATTTGAGGTTTGACAAATAATCAAAAATGTATGACGAAGAGTTTGATTTTTGAGTTTTGTTTTTAGATTCTTTGTGATTTTTTTTTAAAGGTTATGGTAACTTAAGTCGACGATTTATATCATCGCTCACCCTCGCTAGTCTTCCTAGTGACGTTAATAATGTCCCCCTCCGCCAGCGCCAGTTCGTCAGGTTGGTGCGGCGTGTACTGGTAGACGGCGGCCACCTGCGGGCAGTCCCAGCCCGCGTACAGCGTCTCTCCGACGTCGGCGGGCGGAGGCGCCAGGGCTTCGGACCAGCGGTGGACGTCCGTCTCGCTCGCACACGACATCAACTGCGGAAGAGATAATGAATATTAATAACTACAATCATCAGGTTTTCCGTTCTTCCTTCTTGGGAGTACCTACCATCTCGAGAGTCCTTCCGTCATGGTTTTCTAGCAGAGTGAGCAGTAGTGCGTGCTTGGTGCCGGCCGCCTCGCTGGAGCACACCTCCACCAGCGAGCGCGGGCAGTGCGCCACCACCGAGAACGACTCCTCGCTGCGGACGGGGATGACGGTTTAATGCTTCATTCTGTATATTGCTATATATTTCGAATGTATAGACATATCATAGGAATGGTCGTGGTTTAGTTGAGTTTATTTAGTTTCTACCGAGTCAACAGAATATAAATATATTTTTAAACCGACCATTAAAGGAAATGGGTTATAAATTTTCTAAGTTAACTAATCATCTCTCACCCCTTTTTCTTGGTGATAACGAGGTGGTCGTTAAATAGGAACAGGTGCAGCGGCACCTTGTGGAATTTCTTCCCGAAGGTAAGCTTGAGCTCATCCGTTTTCCAGACGAGCTGCGTCATCTCGCCCGAGCGCACCAACCACCTCACTGGCCTGCGATGACGTGTTTGGTTAGAGTAATGATTATTATATTTAATTCTTGAAGTAATTGTTGAACTGATAGTGGAAATCACGTAAATCACAAATCACGAAACCCTTTTCCCTCCCTACGGTATGTACCCTCACCTGCGGTCCCTCCGCGAGAGCGCCGGTCCCAGGTCCGGGAGGCGGCCGACGTGTCCCGGCACGTGTATGACGTGCGCCACGCGCCACATCTCCTCCACGCGCTCCGTGTTGCGTGTTCCCTCGTTGCACTGAGACACGAACTGTAAGTAATTGATGTACAATACATTATACACTGCTACTTTAACGAACGCATCCCATCGTCCGGAGTGTTCTCTCACGTCACTGAGCGTGGCGAGCGCGTGTCGGCAGCCCTCGTACTCTCCGTCGTCAGCGTGCAGGTGCCGCAGCACTGCGTCCAGCAGCAGCGGCAGCCGCGTCACGCGCTGCATCGGCAGCAGCAGGAACGAGTGCAGCGACAGCGACTGGCACGCCGGGTGGCTCTCCTGTCTACGAGGAGATATATTGTGTCAGCCGTATTTTGTCAAGTAAAAGGTGGCACTGTTCAGTCGTTCCGTTTGTCGTCACATCGAAATTGTTAAATAAGTGCATGATAAAACACGATATGGCATATAGAAATAAAATAACGACATACTAAATCTTTTAGCAAAGCAGTAAATGGTAGGCACGGTACCTCCTGAGCGCATTGACGAAGGCGGGACGATCCTTCATCCGCTGCAGCGCTTTGACCATGAGCGGTTGGTTCTCGCAGTACTTGACGTAGGCCTTGAAACGAGCGCGCGCGTGGCGCTGCACGATGTCACAGATACCCTGCAGCAGGATGTTCTCCTGCCAGCAGCGCTCCAGGTCCGCCATGAGGAGTTGGGAACACTTGCGTACTGGAATATTAAGAAATAATTAGTGCCTTGGAAATCTATTGTTTTATGAATAGGTCTTGAGAAATTAATATCTCTCACAGGATATTTAAGATGCATTATGTTTTTTGTTTAATTGTACGGTATATCTGTACCGTATAATATATATTATTTGCAATTTATGTATATCGTCTAAAAAAATAATTTAATTAATATAATAATACCAGTTGTTTATATGTGCTCGTGGGTTTCCTACCTGGCATTATGGCAGCGAACAGCGTGTCCCACTCGTGCGGCGGCAGTACTTGCGGGTCCCTGAAGGCGGGGTGCGACACGAAGTGCGTCTCCAACACGGTTAGAGAGTTCAGATACGAGGCTTCCGATGTCAACAGCTCAAACTTGGCTTCTTGGAGACGCTTCTGCGCCGGTGCCAGGGAGCCTAAAGTTACAAATTTTGTAATAAAATTGTAATTTATTCCGGTACCAAAAATATTTTACATGTGGGAAGTTATATTATTAATTATTAGGTCCATTTTATTGGAAGATAAGTAGTTCATAGCCCTCCTGGTAGTGAGTTGTCAACATTATCTATGGACATTTGAAATAAAAGAAGAGTTACAGGTGCGTCATCAAACAGTGAAGTGAATGAGGACAGGTTACGATTTTCTTTGACGGGGTTGTACTACCTAGATACAAAAGTTGGTAGTTCTAATCTTCTCAGTTAGGCCAGTAAAGAGCAGTTGAAGTCAGCGGTACTACTTCTGACTACAGACCGTTCCTACTTCTTCTGTTTGTATGTATGTACTCACTGAGAACGGCGGAGCTGAGCACTTCTGGCACCTCGCACCACAGGGTGCGCGCGGGCCCGGGCGCCACCAACGCCATGGCGGAAGGGCGCGCCCCGCCCGGAGATTCGTAGGCCTCTGAATCAGAGTCACCCGTCTCACGACACGCGGACTGGAGAGAGGGTTGCATTATTGATATATATGTGAAAGTATTGAACAAGTAATAGTTACTTGTCAAAATTAATTAAGGTTTTTTTATACTGGTGATTATTTTAACTTTATTGCTTATTGAAATTTTATGAGGTGACCCGTGACACCTCGATGTACCTACCTATAGGGGATATAACAATTAAAAATATAAACGAACAAAATCGAGAACTCTTTTTGAAAGTTGGTTTAGTTACACGAATGTTTTCCTTTTACAGAGATCAGTAAATAATAAGCAATACGACAATAAAATCAATTTATCGCTTGAATGAGTATGTATTGAGCTGTCACAGAATTAGAAACCGAGTACATTACTAAGCCAGAATTATATCAGTTAAAGTGAAGATAATTAAAACTGTATTATTGTATTATATATCGGATCCTAACATTTGGTAGTTTGATAATAATATTGAACCGCATTATTTTAAAATTAATCCAAAATGAATAGTTTAAAAAATGAACCTTGGCACTAACACGTAACTCCATTCAATAACCTTGGTTCTTATTTTGCTTTATCTGATGGTCACAAATATCAATTGACTTTGGACCAATAAAAATCTTAATAGCTCTAGTTTACAAATATGGGAATGAATTTAGACGCCGAAGGTCATTTTTATTATCGGGTGCAATTAGTCGTCTAATTAACTAACAGAGATAAAACTGTATGTTTGTCTAAATAAACTCAATTATAATGTTTTGCAAATTTATAAATAGACTTCCTCTGTAGTTGCCTCACAATTTAGTTGGCTGTAAATATTCTTTATGATATTAAATATTCTTTCATTTAATGCCAAGGAAACCAGACCAAGCAGTTCGAGGAACAATATTTAAACAGAAATACCGCAAAGTGTAACATAAGCCAAGGCATACATATTAAGGTTTTATATCAGTATATCGTCATAAGTAGCGGAAATTAGATGAAGTCACTAGTGACTTATTAAAGTGTTGTTTCTTAAATAAAGCAGGGTTCTGGGAAATAGGGTATGTTTGTTTGTCTGTCTATTGATCGAATTTAATAAGCAATTGTGATCCAATTTTGTAACCAAATATTGAAACCACAATCTGTTTCTTTAATTATATTCAGTTTTTTAAAATCCCGAATTGATCTCAATCTCAAATTGTAGATTGATAATCAACCAAACGAATCAAAACGAAAATCTTCTAAATGCTATAGTCTAGAGGGAAAAGGAGACGATGTTAACCCAATTTCTAAACATTCCTGGTATAAATAATAAAACTATTTGGCACAGCCCTGTCACATGGGTACACTGACCTCAACTTTAGCAGCGTTGTAGAACTGGTAGAGCGGCTCGTGCGTGAACAGCGAGTGCGGCAGCGGGGAGGCGGGGTGCGAGCCCGACGACGCGCCTGATGACGTTGAGATGTTGCCGGCTTGATACAGGCCAGCTTCCGAGTACCTGGATTGACATAATTTTCAAAAGTTGGATCCTATTCGATCTACATATGTCTAACTGCTGATTTTGTAAAATATTTTGCTTTATTTTATCTACAGGTGACCGTATTCTAGGAATCCGGATTATTGAGTATTGAGATGACTGCCATATGTTGGTCCGTATTCGAGGTAAATTTCGGATTGTAAAATGTATATTACTAACCTATATTAATAAGATCCAAATTGGATTATAATGAAATAATCGGAGATGAGATGATAAGCGATCTTTCTTTTTGATATTATTATGAGACACCTATATACTTTTTAAATTTAAATTACGATATTTAAAGTATAAAACACATTTTTCGTGCAATTAAATGACATATATTTTTCGTGTAGTAAACACAGCAGCGGTTACGAAATAATGATAGGAAAATTATTCCTATCGGAATGTTATCGCTTTCTTAATATACATATATATTATCTATATACATATCTTATTTTTTCTCACTCCAGTTATACACTAATCTTTGTCTGTTATGAAAATATAAACATCTTCATGTAAAACATTTACAAAAACTAAAAAACATTACATTAAATATATTATGTATAACCACTTACAATCTCTATTGAAATAATAATTCCATACGTAGACACAATAACTATAATATAACATTAATTTTAAAATAAAATTATTAGTTTTATAACAATCAAAACGTCACATTCTCGTGGTGTATCGTCTGGTAAATATTTCGCGAACGAAATCGTTCCTCCGCCAGAACAGGTTTTAACGTATACATTTTAAAAGACACTGTCAAACTTACCATATAATTCGAAATTGATAACCGTATACATTTATACACATAAGAATCCATAAGTGAAAATAAGAAAGTTATAAGTGTGACATAAATCCATGAATACACAAGTAAAAGGTTAAAAAAACAATGAACTTTATGACACTTTCAGACAAAAAATATTTTGACAACTCAAAGCACTAGTCCTACTTTATGTTCCATTGACCGCAGATGCCAGATTCGTTATAGTCCATATAAGAATATAGTCCAAAGAGAGCAAATAGTCCGTAACCAAACATTACCGCGGCAAAACGTCTAAACGACTAACACTGCATTTGTAACCGTGTGATGACCACAACATATACAATATACGTAAATGCACGGCAAATTACACATTGTTACAAGTTATGAGAGATCAGCCAAAAAATTTGTAATATAATTTTGGTTGAGGGATCAAAACTATGTTATCCAGTATGATAAAGTTTTTATCCAGGTTATCAGGTTATGTTCCAAGATATAATTCACGTCAATTATTTTATTCCTTTTATTAAAATACAAAAGCATTTTTTAATAATCAATCTACTCTGAACATATCTTTTTAACCAATAAGTTATATTTCACTACGCTTCCGCCTTCCCACCCGCTGGCGTCTATAACATACAACCATCGCTATGAGAACAGGCTCGTGAGTCATAAACATCGTAATGCGATGGCGATCGTTCTGTTCCCAGATAACAATTTAAGAATCATATCCTTATATTTGTCATACGATTGTCTTGACTTTTATATCATCGTGAGGGTTTCTAGTGGATACCCACCTTTATAAAGGCGATACTTAGTAAAATATATTAAAGTTATTAATTTATAATACATCGACATCACGTAAACATATATAACTTTTTTGTAACAAAACAATTAAAAAATAAAAAAGTAGATGACACAATTTAGTACTACTGCACTTTTCTTGAAATAAAAATAAATATACTTAATTATTGGAATTAAATGAACGTCACAACCTTCAAATATATTTCAATAACAAAACATACTACTAATACAAGTTCAGAAAACTCTAAATTCATTAAATAATGTAAACCTTCTTAGGGTAAACGCACACTGACTACTAAAAGAAGCAGTTTCATAGGCTACCTTCCTGTCGATTATATTTTTTTAGCTACTGTTATGTTTATCGAATATATTAACATTTCAGCAACTATTGATATGGTAAGTTAACAACTTTTTAATAGATTAATAAATATCATTTTTGTTATCAAATTAGTTATTAGATATTTTTCTATCGCAAAACTACATTGAAATGATATCGGCCCAGAATCTAAATTCGCGGCATATACAATGCGACAGTAGCCAATGAATGTACGAATGTAGGACTAATTGAATGGACTCACCAGGAGGAGGCGTGCCCGGTCCCGCACTCCGCGTACCACGAGGTGCGCGCGCGCGGACCGCGCTCCTTTCGCGACAGCGTTGGCAGCAGACGTTTCAGCTCTGCGGGGAGAGCAGCGTGAGTACGTGGTATGGGGTAGTTGAAGAAAAATGGATATATGACCTACTTTTCATTTGATAAAAGAGATGTTCATTGTTCACAAGATCCATGCTTCGGTGCAGATTGCGTCATTGAACGCATAACGTGCATCTAATTACGCTATTATATCACATGCCTTATACCACATGATGTCACTAAATGGGACGTAGTGTTAGGAGTATTAACAAAATGAAAACTCACATCCCATTTAGTAGAAAATCACAAGTACGGTGCGCAAAAACAATTTCAAAATGTATTTACTAATAAGAGAACGTGTATCGCGTGCAAATCATGATTTTATACTGAACAATAAATAATCTTACGTCGTCCCACACGATCGTCAGAAGGTTGAAAAGTGATGCAGTCTAAGGTCGTTCGTGTAATTAAATAGCGCGGAAAATGGTTATTTTATACTTAATAGCAAAATTACTTCAGTTTGCTGTCACAATAAATAATTGAGCAAAATGAAAAACACGACAATGTTATATAACATTGATAGGTTCATGTCTCTAAACATGTACATAATATTATGTTCTCAAGTACATTATAACATAAGAAAATAATACTTATTTAAATTAGCTTTAACTTCTTTTATCTTAACCTTATTACTAAATCAATCTAAGAAATAATTGTATTAATATATAAGATTTTATTTTTTATTTTTTGTTGATGTTATAGATTGGCATGATGTGTCGCTAAAGATATTAATTAATTACTGGGTAGAGTTAATAGGTATTTTTACATTAATCCACACCCATAGAAAAAGTTACATCTACAAAAAGTGTAATAATAAGACATGGATTGTGTAAAATATAGACACAAAAATATAATAATTAGACATATACTGTGTAACGTCCAGTTAAAGTGTAACATTCAGATAAAGTGTAACATTCAGATAAAGTGTAACATTCAGATAAAGTGTAACATTCAGTTAAAGTGTAACATTTAGACAAAGACAGTGCAAAACATTACAAAGCGGTTGGGAGGTGACACCCACAACCCTTACCTCTGCTGTCTGTAAATAACTAATTTAATATTAATGTCAAAGTCAGATAAAAGCTGTTTACAGACAGACAGAGATACTGACCTCTGCTTAGCGCTGTCTTCAGTACGATTTCAAATATAAATTGAATTCTGTAACTAATAGACAATAACCCATTGTATGATGTATTTAAATGTTTATGTAAAATGCGTTTAAAATATTGTATTTCAATTGTATTGTCTTGATATATGTTGCAAATCGGTTTTCAAACTAACGTCAAACGAAATAACTCAAACGTTTTTAATGCGAGGATAGAACTACAGTCTAAGTACTTATTTATATACATGAGAAGTATATAAAGACAAATAGTTTTTTGTTGTATTCAGTGAAATATTATTCGGTAGAAATTGCAATGAAACAGAAATGAATAGACAAACATTTCATCGCTAAAGTCTTCCAAATTGCCTAGAAATAAAAACATACCTGGTATCTAGGTACCTGTAATAAAATCCCTAAAAACAATTTTGGGAAGATTATAACCCTATTTTTATTAAAAATATATTCAATGATAGCAATTTTCAATGAGAACTGATTATCCAATTCAAATAAACTCTAAACAGTATCCGAAGTTAGAAGTCTAGACTAGTTTATGACTACACCTTCATTGACAGCGCTAAGGTCAGTGTTGTTGGCGGGGGGGTGCGCGGGGGGAGGCGGCGGGGGGAGGGAGGGCCTCTCCAGCGCCAGGCAGGGGGAGGACTCGGCGCGCATACCCTCGCGACGGTCGCTCTCGCTGCTGCAACAATCAAGGTATCAGTGTGGAGGAGTCCTATTTAAGGATCTCTTGTGCTCAGGATGTAGGCGTTATATTTTCATTGCCATCTCAATCTTTATACTTTAGCTCATATTCGTGGGTGTTGGTTTGGAACATTAAAAAACTTAACATATAAATTAATTTATTAAGCGAAAATATTATTCATTTTAAATCATTTTTGCATTGAATGTAATTATATAAATTACAAATAAGTAATTTATTCTCACATACCAGTTGCTGAAGCCGGAATCCCCGTCGATGGAGTCGGTCAAGTAGAATGTTGAATTAGTGATCTTCAATGCACTAGGAACATCTGAATTAATATCTATCGCCATTGACGTGGCACGTCTAAATCTAGACTTAAATGAAAAGTAGGCTTTTCGAGACAGAGTACCGCTGTTTTTAGTATCGCTCGTGGGAGTGGTGGGCTTTTCTGGTGGTGGTTTATCAGGTAATGGAGGGGGGATGTCTCCGTTACTAATCCTCTTTTCGGCAGTCTTAAATGTTGCCTTTTCATACACTCCTCTATTAGGACAAGATGCATTTTTGTTTTTCTCATACGTTCCGGTTTTTGTTGTAACCTTTTCAGCTATTACAGTCTTCAACTCTTCTTTAAAAGTTCCGCTGATTTTCGTTATAGGATTTTCAGTCTTTTGGAGAACATTCTTAGTGTCGTTAAAGCTCACATTTGTATATACGGGTTGCGTCTCAGGCTTTTCGTAGTTGGCGTAAATTGGTGACGTAGCTTTAGTTATATTTTTTGGTGTGTCATATGTCCCGTTTTGGTTGTTTAATGATTTCATAAACGGTCTGCCATCCATCGCAACTGTAAAGAACAAAAAACATAAATTTTATCACAGTAATACTTTTTCAACTTATATTTGAAGGTTATATTACTATTTATAGATATAGTTTGGCTATTTTAATTATATCTCGCATGTTTTATAGTAGTATAGTTATTCCAACAGTATTTCTATATCCGATATGGTCTAGTGGCTAGGATACCTGGCTCTCACCCAGGAGGCTCGGGTTCGATTCCCGGTATCGGAATATTATTTTATGTTTTTGTTATTACTGTTTCTGTTTTTTTTAATAATAACTGATAGCCTAAGAGCCCGTGAACCCCAGACCTTCCTTATTTTATAAAAGCTGAAAGTTTGTCAGCGCACACTACCAATACAGGTAAGAACGATGGCGCATTATGAAGTTCAGACTATAGTGGCTTCAGCAGGTAATCAGTGCTGAAGGTGAAAAAATTACTACTTTACTTTCGTCATATTATAAAGGCTGATTTTTTGGTAATACCTTAAGAATATTATTAAAAATCACGTCATTCATTGCCAGACACTTTACACAGTGGCAACCCCTTGCCAGACACCCTTAAAGTTATGAAAATTTTAACCTTACTTACGTTATAGTATAAAAGCTGATTTTTAAATATAATAATTATATAATAATTAGATGATGTTTTCTCATCAGCCAGACACTTTTCATAGTTCTAACCCCTTGCCAGACAATAAAATAGGGTAGCTGTAAGAAGGAACGCGAGGTACTGCACACGTATAGGTGCGAGTGAGATGACGAGTTACGTCTATTACCATCATACCATATAGATAGTTCAATTCACGAAGACGCGCGAATTTTTAAGAAAATTCAAACTCGTCACGAAATATGCTCTACTTTATATTTTGAGAAAATCAAGATGTCTGGTTCAATATTTGTCAGCAGGTCGAAAAAAAGAAGAAGAATACATGAGATATTTTGACATTGATTTTAGTTTTGTTATAAATGTCGGTGAAACATCAGACTCGGAATCAGATATTTCTAAAACGAGTGATTAACGATTTTCTTTTCTCAATATAGATGAATATAACTTTTTCACGTATTTCATTTATGTTTATTGTTACCCCTACTCCCCCGGTGACGCTGTAATAGGCAACAGAGCTAACAGTATAGACAAACAAAACAAAACAAAAAATGTTACCCCCAATGCTAATATTATCGTGTATTAACTAATAATCCACACCAAAAAATAAAAAAATACATAGCCCTATCCTTTCAGTCGGGTAAAAAATATTAAATTGAAGAAGAGCATCTTTCACTGTGACAATGACGCTCTCTCCTGATTAGTCTATTCATTGTAGTGTGCGTGTGCACTCATAGGTAATTAGTGTGTACCGATAACTCTCAACATTGACAAAACATATCACACATATAATGCACGAACAATAATAGTAAACTTATTATATACTAGCTTTGCCCGAGGCTTCGCACGCCTTAAATTCGTAGTAAAACGATTCCCTTTTTCCTTGTTTTTTGTATTGGCTTCTATATGACTTGTTTTAAGTGATTCAATCAAAATTCCGACATCGGCAGACTTCGCTCACTGCCAAGAATCTATTTAAAGTTTTTAATAAGGATACAATATTAGGTAGGTACTGTATTTTTTTATACCTCTCTAGTTTTTACCTAAACAACCAATAAAATACTTTTTAAACAGAGTACTTAATAACCATTCTAACCATATATCACACTTATAGATTTTCTTCTCTTAGAGATAAACATATACCATCGCGGATTTTCTTGTAGAACTTTTTAAGGTATACAATAATTACCACCTTATTCTGATCTATCTCGTAGAGATCAGCCAGCGTTTGCAATGTAAGCGCAAATCAATGTATTAAGTATGTTATTATACATACAAACCTTTTTCTTGCATCACTCTATCTATTAAAATAACTGCATCAAAATCCGTTGTGTAGTTTTGAAGATCTAAGCATACATAGAAACATAGGGACAGACGCGGGAAGCGACTTTGCTTTATACTATGTATGTATTTATAATCCACTAATGATAATGAATGTACTTTACAGTCTGCACAGATTTAAAATATGTCATGTTATTCGTTAATAATTAATATTTACTTAATATCGAATATAAAATAAATTACAATTAGAGATAGCATAAACAATTATTTTAGCCGTTGTAAATATGTACTAACTATCAATATGCGCAGTACAAATAACAATTGCGCAGTGGGGATGACAATAGGCCTAACTCGCCATCTCACTCGCACTTATACGTGTGCAGTACCTCGCGCTCCTTCTTACAGCTACCCTATTTTATTGTCTGGCAAGGGGTTAGAACTATGAAAAGTGTCTGGCTGATGAGAAAACATCATCTAATTATTATATAATTATTATATTTAAAAATCAGCTTTTATACTATAACGTAAGTAAGGTTAAAATTTTCATAACTTTAAGGGTGTCTGGCAAGGGGTTGCCACTGTGTAAAGTGTCTGGCAATGAATGACGTGATTTTTAATAATATTCTTAAGGTATTACCAAAAAATCAGCCTTTATAATATGACGAAAGTAAAGTAGTAATTTTTTCACCTTCAGCACTGATTACCTGCTGAAGCCACTAAAGTCTGAACTTCATAATGCGCCATCGTTCTTACCTGTATTGGTAGTGTGCGCTGACAAACTTTCAGCTTTTATAAAATAAGGAAGGTCTGGGGTTCACGGGCTCTTAGTATATGAATAAATGAATATATATAATTCTACTTATCTTTTATATATACATACTTTTAAATTATTAACATATAAAATACTTACCAGAATATCGTTTCGTGAGATTCCGTTTAATTTGTCTCATTTTCTTCTGAGCTGCGTTTGCAATCTTGGTGAGTGTGTAGGGTCCTCCATGAGGTGGCGTAGGCAGCCGGGACGCAGGTAGAGTTGGAGGGAGTGCGGGTGGGGTCTGAAATATAAACGGTACATTATAAAACTTTTTCTTGAAACATGATTGGCGCCTAAAATTGTGTGTACGATTGCTGAAATGAAATTGTTACCAGTAACTTTGCAACAACACTAGACCTCAGAGGGCTCCATCCATCTAAGTGTCTATGTTTCAAACATATTTACTGAAATATTACCTTTATTACTATTATACTAATAATATTTACCTTTTCATGATCATCAGTATCAGTGTCACTGTCGAAGGAGTCGAAGTCATCTTCTGGTGGTAACTGTACGGGTAGGGGTAGAGGCGGCGGTGGTTCCAGCGACTCGTACACGTGTCCAGAGTCACTGCTGTCGCAATCTGAAAGTATAAAGTGTTGTTAGTTATATTAGTTACGAAGAATGTCACTTTAAAAACATTTGAGACAACATTAGGTACAACTAGACTTACTAAAAACCGTGCTAGAGATTAAGTGAAATTAGAAACTGACCTATTTAACTCGAAACATAAAAAATAATCATAACAGTTAAAAGAATCCATTACAAAGATTGAATGGGTAGTTCTTATGTAACTTCTTTTTTTTTATTATTTAACATAAAACTTATAATGAGACGCACATATTTTTTATAAAATATTATAAAAAAAAACACAAAAATTGAGAAAAAAAAATTAATAAAATCTCTAATAACACAGCGAGTGATAAAATAAATTCATAGCAACGTGAAATCTATTATTCCTTCAATTTTATAATCGATTTTTTAAATCGCGAATAAATGATACCCATTTCAATCGACATCCGTGTTAAAAACTGAGAAAAACGACCTGCAGGCATTGAATCGAGATGACAAGCGGCTTTGTTGGTTGGTTACGTAAATCGTGTGTTTTCGTTAACCAGTCCGAACGACTTCATTGTTGGAAGTCAGGTTGTGAAATAACAAGACGTGCGTGATTGTTACATGCAGGTTATATAACCGACGAGGGCCTTGACATTTTGTTGCGTTTTGTGCAACGATTTATGCACACTTGTTATTACCAAGATAAGACATCGCATCTTGGTGTAATTTTTCTTTAGGTGTGATAGCCGTCAATTTCTCTTTAGACTCCAATTCACTCAATTTTATCACATTTTGAAATACATATGTAGATGAGATGCGAGCAGGAACATAGGTACTTGTTTTGTGCGATGCATAGAGAAGTCACAAGATTAACATGTCGTCGACGTTTTAAAAACTGGTTTTTATTGCTTTGTTAGTAATCATAACTCCGGTATCATGTCTTCCAAATTTATAGTTAATTAAAAACTAATTACATTTATAGTTTATTTTAATGATAATGAGGAAACAATTCTAACAAGCAATAAAATACTATTATGAATTCCCGGTAATAGATTGGCAATGTATATTTTATTAGCATGAAATTAAATATTATATCAAATATATAAATTGCTAAATGATTTCTTTACTTTTATAACTTGATAAACAGGTGTCTGGAAAACATACCAAAGCGAGTGCATGACGAATTCAGTGAAAGTAATCCTATACCGGCCCATAAAAAACACAATGAGATATGGTTGCATTTCAATAACAGGTTATAGAACGTACATAACAATGTACCATAATACATAGTTTTAACTTCCAACAGCCGCATCAAATAAACTTTGCTAATACCATAATATCTGAATAAATGTGTGTTACCCAAATGCATACCTATAAATGCGATCAGATCCTGTATTTCAAACTCTCCATCCCTCAACACCGTCCTCACACTCAACCACCAAGTCTGTTCCAGAGCATCGATAAATTTCACTTTATCCTCCACATCCTGACACACCTTGGAAGCTTCGTCATTTTGGCTATAGTATGTACATTTGGCACTCGTTTTCATATACACTTTGGTTGGTGAACTCACGAATACTAAAACCAGTCAAGGTGATGTAGGTATTGATTCCGCTTTGATTTTGCACAATTCTGACATTTAAGGCTGATTGTGAAGGGGCAACGAATCTTTAGAAGGCATTGAAATACAAAAGCTAATTTTGGATATTAGAGATAGCATTCCTGTTAAATAGGTTGAATTTCCAAATATTCACATAGTTGAGGATATTAGCACTGCCGATTGGCAAGTGAAATTTAACAACTGTTTTAGTGTCACAATAACTGACTCACAGGAGTTTACAGATCGCGTCATGCTCGCCTTATATGTGAAAAGTATAATTAATATCAACAAAGCCAAATCAATACTACAACACCTTGGTCACCACAGTTCCTTCGCAAGGTCCTCATCCGCGGCGGACCACCGTTCATTGGAGACCGCTCCGACACCATTTTTACACATTTTTATACTTTAGTTCATCAAATTTCCATTAGCGCTGGAAATTGTCAGTGTTTATTACTTAATGTAAATCAAAATGACCGAACAGCCTGCGGTCGTTACAAATACTACTTCAAGTTGGGAAAAATCGACAAGGCAGCTGTTGCCCGCTTCAGGGTCAACCGGTGTCGGTCGACTCAAGATCGAGAGCTATTTTTTAAGCTTTAATATAATGTATATTGTTAACCCACAAATTAGCAACCTGCTATTATTATTTACAATAGTCTACATTACATAGCAGCCGACGTAGTTGAATGGTCTTTTTATCACGACTATGTCATATCGAAATTAATGTGAAAATATATAAATAGTACAGCACATTTAAATTACTTTAAGTTTAGTTGGAATTAATCCTCTTATATATTTTGTAATATATATGAATGGCCCCAGTTTCATATTACCTACTGTAGTTGTGCTCCATGAGAGGTGTTATGCTTCACTTATTTTTCAAGATCATAAACGTACTATGTTCTATTCTTTATTGGTTTTGTTACGAAACTTGTCCTCTACAAGAAATCAGTGAAAGGATAATGTTATAGTTATCATTAAATATTTTAAGAAACTTATTACAATAATTACTAATAACTTTAGAAATCGACTGTTATATGGATATCTGTACTAAAGCAAACTTACGACATTAAATCCCAAGTCAATTCTTCCATCTAGTATTCTGTGCTATACTAACTACATAACAGCGCTGTGCAATCAGAGCATTGCATTGCTAAAGTGCTCGTGATAAACCTGTTTCATGCGACTGCTTCATCTATTTGCTGAACGATTTATTAATTGTAAATTTGTCTTTTACAATGAATGAATAAATATTATCAGTAAAATAGTGTTACATGGAATTATATATATATTTTTATATAAACACTCAAAGACTTCGAGCTGTTTTTCTTTTACCGTATCTAGCGTTCGACACGCAATTGACTTTCTATGTGGATAGAAAATGCTGACAATACCGGCTTTGTCCGATGCCGTTAAAGGTAAATCTTAGAACAAATTATACTATTTGTGTGTTCATATAGGAGAAAATAAGTAGGTAAATACCACAGTTAACGTAATGAGAGACGACATTTTCTAAACAATTAATAATGTGATGTAATAATTACGAACAATTACGATGTTTAGATCGATGCATTTTCTTTCACTTTCTTTTAAATTACCGACTTACATAATTTGTTTCTGAAGGAACAAGTCAACAACAACAAGGAGGTATTATAAACTTTATCGCAATATCAGCGTTCCGGCAAGTTGGGTCATAGTGGGCCGAGACCACTGCCGGATACAAAAGACTCCGCCTCGTCGTCTCTTGGATAAGTTCCTGCATTGTTTATGTAAATATACATTTGATTTCGAATAACTTTTGAAGATTGATCACTGTATCATTAATCAAAATTTTGTTTGAAATAATTTAAAAGATTTGCTTCACCGCTGACCGCTCTCCTAAGACGTGAAATTATTTAAACTTAGATTAAAACTAATGATATATTCATATTTGAATCAATCCAATTATAATAAACATATTAAAACGCCGTTTCTATAAGCTAGGATGTTCTCCGAATATTTTAGTAGAACGTTCATCTATTGCATAGTTCTATCTCGTATCTTAAGTCTAACAAACACATGTAAAGAACTTAATTTTAAACTTTCCATTTTCATTTTGGGGCTCAAAACTTTATACTATTCATATTGTTATTATAAAAGGTCTCACAGCTTTTATTATTTGAGTTTAAAATACCACGGTATATTCACGTGTGCATCGAAGTAACTTCTAAATTAAGTTTTGGAATACAATGTACCCATTACCTAAGTATTAATAATAGTCTTTTGTTAATACAGTACTAATTTCCTAATGAATAAATTATTAGTCTAGACTCTAGAGTAAGAAGGTTTAATGTGTAAATAAAAAGATCAAGATAAAACAATCTTGAGCAAGCACAAACATTGTAACTTTAATGGACCGAAGCGAAGCGTGACTGTCGGTAATGCGCAAGTTTACGATAAACACTTAAAAATAAGTTTCTACATCATCGAATTGTAATAAGTACAATGCACAAAAATTAATTTATAACTTTAAGATTTTCTTCTCTCGATCTTGACTCGACTCTAGACTTGACTTTTTGTAGTCAAAAAATATTAGAAACAAACACTGACATCTTCATAAAAAATATATGTATTGTTTAAGTAAATTTTCACAGAGCACGATATTTCAACACTTTCACTACACGAACGATAGACGCGTGCGTCGCATGCGCAGGCGCAGGGCTAACTCGCGCGCTCCCCCCCACGACGTGGGCGCACCTGAATCGCCATTTACGTAGCACCCCTTCAATAAAACTTGTTTCATATTTATACCGGAATGCATGGACAAATGGCACTTGACTACGTCATCACCCTCACCTTCTTTGGTAACTAGGTAATTTACTACCAATTATTTTATGAGATATTTAAGCATAATTGGTTGAACTAGTCTACAATCATGTTAGTCATGTCATGTTACGATTGCTTAATTTTTTAATAATATTAAAGCATTGTTTACTTGTTTTTAAATGCCTTTTGTTTGTGCTCATATGTTATAGATATTGTTTTCTAAACATTTTGTAGCGAACGTGTTGTAGATAATTCAACAACTTTAATCATTATTTATGTACAAGAGCTAGAAAGCAGGTATCAAAATCACATAAACGTAGCTTACAATGATAAATAGAATTCTAGTAACAATCCAAGATAACGCTTTCTATGAGTATTAATCCCAAAATATATTTGAATGGTGTTGCATTCTGTACTGGTTCTTGACTCAATCTGGGGCAATTCGCGCAATATATTTACGTTTCGACAGTGGATAGAACTCTGTAAATGCGATTGTCGGAATAATTAGTTTTGATACGCGATTTCTATATCTATTATTGGAATTATCATTAATTCTGTTCTGTTTTGGAATTTATATACATAAGGTAAGTACCTTCACTTAATACTTAATCATAAAATTATGTTTTGATGTTTTGTGTCGTAAGTATTCTAGGTGTAACTGTTATTACTAAAATGTAAGTAGTTATAGTTCAATGGAGACTTACTCTTTATTTTATAACTAGATTATTTAAATAAATGATTCTTTAAATTTATAAAGCTTTAAGCTATCAGAAATGTAATATACAATGTAAATGATTTTATAAAAACTTTTTTACAATTGCAAGATTCAATCAGCTAAAGAAAAAACTTCAGATACGGAACAGTCTTGATACAAGAGAACATTAGATATAGATGAAATAGTAAATAGAAACTTACACAAGCACTAATGTTGCTATTAGTTTCAATTCAAGTAAGAAGTAGGAATTTATGACATAACTAATAAGAACAGATTTGATCCCACGCTTATAATAGATATTTGATGTCAATACAGCTATAACTATAGACTCGATACCCGTTACTAGATGATTGATTAATATGTATTATTGAAACGTTCAGAAATTGATCAACTATTATAAAGTTTAACGAACATTGGCATTAAAGTTTTATTGTGAAGTAAGAAATAAAACTGATTATGTAGGTATTTCGTACTTCCCTTAGATTTTAAATTATGGAGGTTCTACTGTATAATTACCAACTATTTCGCGATATAATATTTTTTAAATGGTAAGAGTAAACAATACTTTCATTTTTAAAAAAGATTAATATCTATCTGTGGTCTGACTCGCTTAAAATTATTTATATTTATTGATACAAACATTTATAACCAAACCAACATAACCTAAAATATTTATTGATACAAACTTTTTTAACACTTTCTAAATCAGGTTTATAAATCATAAGATTAGTGTTAACATACCGTCATTCATTCAGGTCATTGAATTCAGCTTGAAAAAAGATGGATTCATAATGATCATAGATTTAGATTTCTTGAATCCTTTCTTGAATGCACTAGTATACAGTGGAAAAAATTATGTAGTGTGGGTGGCATTTGAATATAAACACTTTGTATCTCAAAAATACATACATAATCAATATGTGTACAAATGAAGCGACTTATCCTACCTGGATGTTATATCTAAATACCCAACTTAAAAGTTAACTGTAGTTTTAACCTGTAAATAAGTTATGATAAAATTTATGAGCGCACAAAAATTAATTTCTAGTTTTTCTTTCCTTTTCAATTGGTCTAGAATATGTTGTATTCACTACTTACATATTTATACACCTACTAACATTATTTAGTTTCCAAAAAAACGTGAAAAAAAAACCTCATTAACCAATAGACAATAGTATATAGATACATAATACCTAGATAGAATTTTTGATGTAAATGATCTATTGTTAACACTACATACATACCCACGGCTGTTGTTTCAACTCTTGAAATTATTCAGTGAAAGTATTCTATTATAAAAGGATTCAATGGACAAAATATATTTAAAACTTAATAGATTAAAAAAAATAATTAAACGAGCAGAATAACATTTAATGTTTAAATAAAAAAAAAATTACTTTCGATTGAATATTTTAATTTATAGATAGAATGTTGACAGTCGTTTTCCCGCCATAAATGTCACATTACGTTTTTTGTCAACCTATTGTTAATTCTTCGAGAACTCTATTGTAACAGTTAGTGTCTCAATATTGGTAAAATTATGTATTTTTCTGTACAAAACGAACAAAAGATAAATAAAAAAATCACACCTAAAAGACCTCGATTTTATAAAAAAGAGGTGTATTACCTATCAGATGTTTATAATTTCTCAGTAAGTTTTGGAAACCGGCGTAATAAAAAAAATACTGGTATGTATCTTTTTTATTTATTAGTTAGGTTTTAGATTTTTTACACAAATACCGACAAATACATTGGAAAAAAAATGTATGAATCGTGGAAAATATGAAAGTGGGAAAATCAGTGACAATAAATAGATTCGACTTTCATTTCATTATTACTAACAAGTCATTAAACAGGAATGTTTGTCCAATTAAGATATGAATTTACATTCGGTTTGAATATCCTAGCTTTAGGTAGCTTCATGGATACATATATTCTAAACATTTGTTTAGTTTAGGGGATATTAAATACATAATATGATTCAGCTTATGTACCAGTAATTGAAATATTTTTTTAACTTTAGAAAACACCACCAAGGGAACGGTTCTATTGATGGTAGTAGTTTAGGGTTGCCAACCATACTTTATAATAAAGTATTATACTTTATTTTTGGTAATTATACTTTTGCATACAAATAAAGTATGTGAAAATATTTTATTTCCAACCTTTACTTCGATGCACAGAACAAAACACTCATCATGGGATTTACGGGTTAACTATTTAACATATTAGTTAGAACAGATGATGGAAAGTATTTATAATTACTGAACGAAATGTAACTAACATTCTATTCAGTCAGTCAGATGTTAATGTGCCATCACCCGAAATATTTAATAAAGTTATCAGTAATTTTGCACTTTTTATTGATAGGAGCTAAAATTATATGACAAAATGTTTTACTTGAGCTAAGAAAACTAACTGGCTTTCCAAACTTCCTAACATGTCTTTGATGTATTTGATGTCTTTGATGTGTTTGCTGTTTCAATTTTCACTTATATCTGTTTATGAATCTGCAAATTGGAGGTAAAATTTAAACATTTTAAAATGGTAACAAAATTTGATTAGAAACGAACTGTTTAATTATTTAAATTTACATGTTTATTGTCAAATATCCTTTAAAAATAGTAAAAAATGTTATATTCTGCTAACAGCACACAAAAATACGTTTTTAAGGCACTAAAAGCATTAAATTTTAAAAATACTTTTTTTTCTTGCTATTTTTTTTGTCCTATCCAAATCATTTTATACTTTTTTTCGTCAAAACAAGTTGGCAACCCTATAGGTATTGTCCAATATGTAAAAAAACACTTCAACAGGCTATTCAAGTAATTAATTTCCCAAGATGTTGCAAAGATATTGCAAATCAGGTATGATGCGAGATACGCATCAGACATTAGTATTTGGCATACCATTACGAAATTAAACAACAGTTGTTCAGAGAATGTTCAAATCATGTCGAATTACACACATCATTGCGTGAGGTAGTCATCAAAATCACCACTCTACTTAGAACTCTATTGGCAATGGTCTCTCTCTGTTTTTTTTATGCTAACAATATATAGAGAGATCATACAATATTGGTGGAATGCTTATGAGTGCTTGGCCATAATATTTTTACGGTCAAGGATGAGTAACAAGAATTACGTGAGAATATACCTATTTGTTTTGATTTGAATGACAGCGATTATGTTTGTGTTCCTTTGTTGAAGAATGTCGCATTGGCCTTCAGAAGGCGGATGAAATGAGGTAAAGACTGAAGGTGGAGGTATCACTTAGTTGTTGTCACTGATTATGCCTCCGAACTTTGTTGTATAAATTATAACAAAAGGATGTAGATATTAGTTAATAGTGAAGATACATTAGCCTTTGGTGGCTGATGGGATGATATCGCAAGTTATGATAGGATGTCTATCTTACGATCATCCGGCCAAGATAAAACCAAGATTTGACATGAAACAAGTTTTTCTGTTTAGTCAGCGAGTATACGTAAAATTTAACAAATTATTACCCCAAGTACACAGTATTAATCTAAATAGGTCAGTTGTTATCGTGTCTGCCATGGTCGTACCCTGCAGGCTGTAGCCTACATTTAGAAAAATCAATAGAGGGTTTATGTGACGTTGTGTGATAACTGTAGAACAATAAAAATACAAGAAATAACCAAGTAATTTAATAGGTGGCCATCTGTTTTATATCTGTGTGTTTTTATCTGCCATATATTTGTTATAAATAATAAAAAGATATACGTTAAACGTATTATATATATTAGAATCTTACTTATAATTTTAGGTAAGATAAATGAAGTATCTGCGTCTATACAATAAATGCAAGTTATTGTCAAATTAAACAGTGCCTACACAGTAGCGGATTTAGGCTTAGGCCCGTGAGGCCCGGGCCTAGGGCGGCAAATTTTGAGGGGCGCCAAAATTTTTAAGATGACTAAAATTTAAAATCGATTGGGTTTTCTGTAAACTGCAAGACCAAATTTTAAAGTTTATTTGATTGCGCTCTTACTATCGAAACATAGTACCATTTTGAGGGTAGAATTTCTTTGTTAAAATAATTAATCAGGCAAGTCCTAAAATTTGAAATATCTAACAAAAAGATTTAATTTTTTTTTAATGCTAGCATATTATTTATTTACGAATTTAGATTTTTTCATTCAAAATTTAGTTATAACTTTTGTTTGCGCTTTATTATAAACCGAAACATTATTTCACCATGATAAATTATACAAGTGTCAGTTGACTCATGCATAATTTTTTTATTTTTAAATTTTTCGTAAAAATTTTATAGTTTTACGTAATGTGAAGCCCCTAACGATAAGTTGTTAATAAATGTTTAATTTATACCTGAATTAGATTTCTTATTATTATTGTTATTATTTTAATTATTTTATACACACACACATATATGTACATATATGTTTATATATATATATATGTTTATATATATATATATATATATATATATATATATATATATATATATATATATATATATATATACTGTTACAAAAGATAAAGGGCGCCATATCGTCTCGGGCCTAGGGCGTCCTCAAACCTAAATCCGCTACTGTGCCTACAAGAACATAGTCTGAGGCCTAGATCATGTTCCAGATAGCGGGTGCGTCGGCGCAAGAATCCGGCAACAATTACATTAACTCCCACTACTAATGGCGGCGTGTGCGTTCATAAAATAAATTTGGTAAGTTCGTGAACTTGTCTCCAAACTTTGATATGTATTATTACATAGTTTAAAATATACAAATCAACAAATACTTTATATTTGGAGTAGGTAGGTATATAAATATTTCGTTGCTATAATAGTATGAAACAGTGAAAACAGATAGGTAATTATTAAAAGTAATTCCTATTATGTAAGTGTGTTATGAGATCGTACGTAATTATAATTACCTACTTTAATCGCGAATAAAATAAAAATAAAATAGCCCGGAAAGAAACTCTTGATCTAAACAATTGACGGTCAGAAGTCAGAAATCAGACGCAATGTAATACACACTTTAATTTGGAGTTTGAAGTGATTTCTAAATAGAATATGACTTACTTTGTTATTATAATTAAATAAAATTAATAAAAAATAAAATAAATATAATATTTTAGAATTTGGTTCATATTACTTTTATTTATAGTATTTCCGATCTTTTAAAATGTAATTGCTAGCGCCATCTAGCTAATAATTTGAGAAAGCATATTGAATGAAGTTGTAGAAATCTGAACACAGATGGCATTTCTAGACTCAAACATTGAATGTGTTGTTGAAACAATGTTGTTGGCGCTTGATAATTTACAATTCCTTTTTTAAATATTTTATTAGTTATACCCATAGTTGCTTTACAACAGTTTTACAATGTTGTGTATTAAAATATTTATAATTTGATATTATTTTCATGGTATTAATCATAAGTAATTTGTTGTTTATGAAAGTAATATAAAATAGTGTACCTTTGTCTTGACTCTGCTTCGGTGAATGTTGGAATTGATCCCGAACCTTCTGCGACCAGCTCACAGGACTCTTTCTGCGTTCTCGAACTCTGCATATTAGGAGATCCATTAAAAAAATATTTAAACATCATGTGATCCAACACATTTCCCTACTTTTTCCACACTGCGAGACAAAAACACCGTGGAAATATCGATATTAGATAACGTTGTTTACTTAGCACTACTGTAACTTATGTGATATCCAATGTTAGTTTTATAGGTCACCAAATTAAGCGCTAGATAGTGAACTATCTGTTATCAATACCGCAATATCATTAATATTGCATAAAATATTACATAATCTGAATTGTAGAACTATGTAACCAATATGATATCTATTATTTTAATAACATGTGGAACACAGTTTGACTAATTATTAAGATTGTTCATTTATTTCGATACTTACATAATGATTTTTTTTTCTTCTGACTTCTCCTCATCGGAAACATCAACCCAGTCGTCGCTCCTGTCACTTCTGTCGCTGACGCTGGTCTCGCTGCTAGGCACCTGAAACGCTATCTCCTGTCCATTGTAACTTAACACCGATCTTTGGCCATAGATGCTGTTTGTCCTCTGTTCACTGGAGATCGTTGAGTGGCTGATATTTGAAACATTGTCGAACGACAAACGCTTTTGCACTGCGGAAGCTAGCTGTTTCTTTAAGTTATTTCTGAGCTTTACCATACTTGGACTATTCGGTATACTTTCATAACAATGAGATAGCGATGCCCCGTCACCATGCTTGATAGTGTCATATATATTCTCACTGTCATTGTAGCCCGCGTAATCAGAGACGAATGAATGTCTGCTACTGATATTAGGGCTGGTATCTTTGGATTTCGGAGGACGAGGAGGAATTTTTTCATAAATCCTATCGCAACCGATCTTTTCGTAACTAACTGTGGAGGTTCCACTCACTGACTTAGTTATTGTGTAGTTTTTATTATTATTATCGGATGTATGCGGGTTGTAATTTTCAGCTATCTGAATACCTGAACTGGATGTGTGACAGAAGGGTTTTACAGGTGATTTACAATACTCATACCCATCATCGCTGTCACCGTCTCCTCTCGTTCGCTCTTCTAATTGCTCTCCACACTGCTCATAATTATGAAGACTACTCTCGTCTCCTTCGGGATGAGATCTCATTTCTAAAAGGCACTGGTAAATATTCTCATCCTTGTTTTCAAGAGTTTCTTTAACTACTTTAGGTATATCAGGTAACGGACAATTTATTTTTGAACTCCTATCACTTTTTATAGATATCACAACGACATTTTCAGCATCTCGTGGTTCAAGTGGTTCATAGTCATCTTCAACTTCTTGTTCTTGTTTTACTTTCGAAGTATATCCAATAAGAACCTCTTTATTGCAAGCTTCTATCAAATTACTTTCAAAATCGGAATTATTTTCACTATCGCTATCAATTTTTTTAGAAGATTGTTGAGATTCAGTTTTTTCTTGAGATTCAGTATTTTCTTGAGATTGCTCTTTCTGAGTTGAATTATTATCGTCACTACAGCTAATAGTACTTTCATTCATTATCACAGACACAAAACCGTAGGCACTATCAGATCCAGACTTTTCGTGATCGGAATATATTTGTGAGCTTTTTCGTCGCCACAAAAAAGAATCATTCGGAGTAATTGGAGCGTTTAACTCTTGGTAAGAGTTGTCATCATCGAGTGAATTGTTAGTTGAAGAAATAGTTGTAACGTTTTCTGATACCTCTGATATATTTGTAGCATTACTTTCATTGGCATCTTCTTGGATAATTTCAACCAGGTGTAACGGTAATTTATCTGAATGTATGTAATTTGTTTTAAACTTTCTTTTATCATATAAAGGCTCCTTCTTTTTTGGACTTTCTATTTTATCAACAGTAGGTTTCTTTGGCTTTAGGGGTGTTTCTCCAATAATAGGTTTAATCATTTTAATTTTAGGGACGCCATCCTTTAAAACGAGGTTTTTGGTTAAAACTAGTGACGATTTTTTTACAGGTACTTTCGGTTTTTCATTTAAAGGTACTTTAATACTGGGTTCTTGGTTGATTGCTTTTTTTATAACGTTATTATTGGCTTGGGATCTTATTTCGCATTCAAACTTCTTAATGACATTTTTTACAACATTCTTCTCAGGTTGTATTTCTGTAACTTCTGTGTTTGGGGAATCTGGAGTTTTTTCTTTTATTGGTGTTCCGTCTACACAATCAGAACCGCTTTGATGTTCGCTGGAGTCTTGATATTTTAAACGTTTTTTCGATAATTTAGGTATTCTCGTACCATCTGACTTCGATCGAATAACTCGAATCTTCTCTGGAGATCCATGTGTCACTATGAGCTTATCAATAGAATTAACACTTGAACATCTCATTTTGTTTCCACGTTTTTTAGAACTCCTTTTATGGCGTAAAAATATTTTTATGTTTGGACTTGAGCTAAGAGTAGATGAAGGCGTGGAACTGTTACTGGCCGAGTATCGGGATACTGTTTGCAAACTTTCTATAGTCTTAGCTAATTTTGATTGTTTTATTGGTACATTATTACCTTCGTGCAATAAATTATTAAATTTTTTTGTCAATTCTGAAACTTTACTGCTCGTCATAGTCATTGTAGTTTTGGTAACTATTGGTGGCCGTCGGTATGAAGCGGTTGCATTTTTAGTTTTAAAGCTCACTTTTCTTAGCTGTTGATCGACTTTTTTTCTCGGATGAGATGAAATGTCTATTGGCAGGGTATTAGTTTTATGTTTAATCCTCTCTGTCAATTTCCCTTTATACCCTCCTCCAGTACTTCTAGTATCGTCGCTATCTGTTACTGTCGCAATTTGAGCATAATGTAAAATGGGTTCTTTCTTAGGATCTTTTAGAGGAAAAGTTGACGATTTTATTGTAGCATTTAAAAAAGCTTTTTTTGCATCATTTACAGTATTCGTTCTTTCACTTGCCGATGGCGGTAACGGTTTTATGGGTATTGAATAAACACATTTCTCATTATGGGTTTGCTTTTGTTTTATTGCCATGTTGTCTTCCGCAATTATTAGATTTTTTAAAAGTGATTTTATAGTTCCGTGCTCTTTTTCTATCGTGTTAATTTTTTTAATTGACGATATCAAATTTTTCGTTGTTATTGAGTCCCCGTCCATTAGATTGTTTACTAGCATTTGTGTTAGATATCTCAAACCGATTTTCTACGCCATCTGAAACAATTAAAGAAATTAGTTGAGTTTTACGCATAATACCTAACCGTGAAACGCGAGAATATCGTAAAATTAATAACTGTTAAGTCTGTTTATAAATAGTTTTCAGATATAGTTCTGAGGTAATAGTTTAATAATAATAATCGAGATAAATGAGAAACATCTGTAACTGAGTATTCATATATAAAACAGACACAATTAAGATTGACAAACATATTTAAGGTGTGATCAACTAAATTACGAACATGAAAAATTTAAATATGAAATAAAAAATGGCCTTTTCCTGTCTGGCTTTCTAAATAATCTTGTAAAAGCCATCTCATGAATTGTTTCAATGTGCTTAAAAATGGTATAACCAAAATTAAATTGCAGAATAGAGCATAGGATAAAACGTGGAGTATTTACAATAAAATGTATTTGGTAAAATGTATTTTTTATTTATTATAAATTGAAAACAAATATTATTTGTTTATGTTTTTTAATTTAATATTTATATACGTGTTACATACTACCGGTCATAAGAATCAAGTTCATATAATGGTATCAGCGTGTATTGGTGACGCTGCCAAAGTATGGGAATTAATTTTATAATCATTTAATTCATTCGGATTGCGCAGACCGGCGCAGTCTTAGAATCATATAGAATGTAATTAAATTATAAAATAAATTAATTTTAAGTATGTCTTGTTTTCTTTTGCACCTTCCGCTGCGATCACATATAATTTACACTTATTTAATCGCTCCGCATAAATTTATTATTTTTTTTAATATAGAACTACATAATCAAAATAAAGAAATACGGAAAGCAATTTAATTTGTAGCTAATATAGTTTCTCCTGACAAAATAATATAATATGATCATCATGAAGAAGTGTCCGCAAAAGGGATTTATTCGCAATACCCAAAAGTAGAACAAGCTACACCGCAAATAGCTTCATACGACCTGCATGCAAATTGTATAATAATAGATTAAGTGATATCGATACGTTTGGTTCAAGCTTAAACCAAGTTTAAAAAAGATGCTACGAGAACACAAAATGAATGAATACTTTCTTCTACTTTAATAACTAAGTAGTATTTTTTTCGAGATTTATATTTTTAAATTGTTAAATTCCGGGAACTATAGGTTTACATGTTAATATGTATTTTTTCTCTATTTGTATACAACTGTTTTGTTTCTCAAAAAATAATAAAAAAAATAAGTTAATCTCTAGAGTCGTTTTTTTTAAGAAATTGCCATATCTTTGTTCAGTTAATATTTTCCCAAGCCATTAGCTCCATGAGCTCTAACTTTGATTCATTTCTCTAATCATTATTTCGAATATAAAATTAAGGAACAAGTTTATCGAATTTAGCAAGAGTATATTTGATCACGCCTACTATGTTTCTTAAATATGGTTTTGTGGTCATTTTGTACTAAAACAGTAAAGTTCATTGAACTCGTTAACTGCGTTTTGTTTCAAGTTCACGAAATTAAAGAGTAAAATATATTTATGGCCAGTTGGTTTTGTCGTTAGTGACCCTGACTGGTCCTATGCCACCTATGCCAAGTCATTGGTTCTATTTCCACATAGGACAATTCTTTGTGCGATCCACCGATTGTTCTTACGAGTTTGTACTTTTTGTTTATTATTTAATTTTGTAAAGCCCTCTGCGATCCAGGGAATACTATATATGTATGAAAAATTGTGTATGTGTGTGTGTGTGTGTGAAATGTACCTATCCAACCCACAGCGAAGAAGACTGGTGTGTACATGTCTAACATGTCTATGTGTCCATAGTAAAAAGGTAGATATTGGCATACATTACTGCTAGGTATATGTAGTATTAGAATGTACTTAATAAGTTTTATAAGTAGTTTTAAGTCGAAAACAGAAGTGGCATACTGGCATATTTTAATAATTCAAATTTCCTAGATTTGTCAGCACACCATTAAAAATCGTTTACCGACATCTATTATATCCTAATATTCTTAGCGATGATTTCACGGTGAATTTGAATAACAATGACTGGTATAAACAAAGGCACACTGTTGCCAATAAGATATAACTATCGTTTGCTAAATAGCGTGCAGTGAAAACAGTCTTAAAAGGAGGTTAAATTAGCAGATTTCAAGCTACCGTTTCTATGTAGCGCGTCCTTAATATTTAGTTTATTTCTAGGACAAGTGTGTTTGAAAATTTACACAGACTTTGCTTGATGAAGCGTTTTAATTTATGTACTTAACTGTAATTGTAAGAAATTAATATAATAATTTATTAAGTGTCAGTTTGTTATCGACACATTTTGTACGGTTATTATTATTTCCGTAATTACCAGAGGTTTAAAAATACATTTTATACATTTAATATTTAAAAAAAACATATATTGTTTATCAATTTTGTAATTCGTTTGTTGATACAGAAAGTAGCAGACTTTTGTAACGAAACATATTATTTATTGCTTTGATTATTGTCTTGTTATTCTTGTTTACTAAGCAAACATATATTTATTACGATAATATGTTATATTGAATAAAAAAACATACTTAATAATTTTATTTTATATGGTTTAGAGCGTTTTCAGAAGTTCAACTAATCTTGCAACTGGAAAACCTATTTTCTGCATACAGTATAAATTGGCAAAATCTCGTATAAAGTTAAATCGTCAAAACTGTAAGACGTCAAAATTTGATTGATATAGAGCATTAAATAATATTAAACGTCAAACTAAGGTCATTAACTCCGCCCGCTCACGTCTCAGTTCACTTGTTTCAAGTGCTCTGACACAGGGGTCAGGCGCTTTCACCGTTCTGGGAAAACTTCGATTACCTCTTGTTATAGACTATATCTGTTGCAAACTTACTCCATTCAGTAGTCATTGATTTGTACTTTGTAAGCATTTGAAAGTTGTACCCGGATAGTAATATTCTCATGTTCCTAACAATCTTAGATGTTAATATTACATTCTAATTGAAGCTCTTACTCAAATTAACTTTACGAATCAGAAACTTGTTTGATGTTGTATTTACAAAATAAAATAATACAAGTCTCTTAAAAAGAAAAGTTAATAAATAAAGAACTTTAATATTATACGCTTGTTACTTAGAAATTTCATTTCTGTAGGTATCTAAATATTTATAGTTTTAATATTAGCGATTTCTTATTATCTGTCTTATTCAGGTGTAATTTAGTAATCATTATTAAGGGTAGGATATCGTAAATATTATTTGAAAGTTTTTGTTTTGCAGCCAACGTTTTTTTATTGTTATGTTTATTGAAATAACAATTTGTTATATATTTAATAATTACACTTGTTTCTTCCCTTAGATAATTAGTGCATTGTTATAAAATTATTTAAATATTGGTCTTCTTTCGATTATTGTCAATTTTACCCACATTTCGTTTAACGCGGCGTGAGCATAGCAACATTGTTTGCTTATTATGCAAATTTTGATTATAAAATTCAATGTCGTGACATTTAGAGCCTTTTCTTTCGGAAACACTTCCGAATCCAATACCTTATTAGTCATCGGTGAGTGTTTTAGTTATTTGTGATCTTATTAACGCATTTGAAGCGTTGTTTCTTAAATTCATTAGAGTGTTTAATTGCAGGACTACACTTCCCGGGCAGTTTCAAAGTTTGTTGGAAAAATATTTCGTAAGTAATTTGAATCTATACTCTAAATTAGGTGGTTTTTCATAGGTTTTGATACTTAATTAATGTTATTACGTGGTAATATTTCAGTATTTATCCTGATTCGACCCTCGGAGTCGACATAAGATAATAATATTGTTTGCGAGGCCTTTTTCCGCTAGAAAGTATTATAACTTATTTTTCTTTGAATAGATCAATGTGAAATTAGTGTGATTATGTAGTTTAACCTGTAATTTATTCATAACAGGATTTTTTTTTGTATACCCTAGAAGATAAGGGTGTATTTATAATTTGTTTGCGGATAGACGTGAATCTTCGGAGCGTCGTCTTGTTTGACCTGTATCCTGCTTCCTACCTAGCCGAGTTTAAAAAGCTCGTCTATATTGTAATTCCGATAATATGGTGATGTACAAAATTTATTTATACTATTAGTCAATACTTCCATTATAAAAATTTTATAAAGAACAAGTGTTCAACAAACAAGCAAGAGGATCATGCATATGTCTTCGCTTATAATTGGTCAGTGGCGCCAAGGATTTCTTTTATAGTAATATTTATATATAATTTAAAATTAAAGTGTTATCTCAAATAACCCACCACTGAATCTAGCTGGGATAATTTTAGACATTTTCCTTATTTTGTTTAACTTTAGTAATTATTAGGGGTCAATGTTTTTTATACAAAATTAATAAATTATTAAAACCACAAAGTTTGTATTTTTTTTTACTCGAGCACGCTATAAACACCTGTCGCGATAATGTAATAACGACAATACTATCCTCAGGAAGTATGAATGGAGCGATCTCTAACGAGTTGCACAACCACACGTGTCGCCAATTACTAATTTAACATGCGCACGCGCCTAAAGCTCATAGAAAGTTAAGACGTGATAGAAACTGATATGCCCATTACTACTAAGTGTTATACAATTGCATATTATAGCTATTGTTGACACGACAAGTAATTTAACAGCGTTTATTCAATTAGATAATTGTGTAGACTCTTTAGATATGGCGATAGATGGACAGACGGAAAGACCTCTATCAATTGTTAATTAGTGATATCTAGAAAGTACGATTTATTTTTTTATGTATTCGCAAAATAAAAGGGATTGTATTATTTACATAATATTTAAATAAAAGTAACCGTTGTTTGTAATGTTGAAATTTGGAACAACGCTTTGTTTAGTAATAAGTAGGTGTGTGGGTGTGTAGTACACACATACATATAAACACAACTATTAAAGATACTCAAAAACTAGATCTACTATCCGATTAATTTAGTTTCCGCGCAAGATTACTTTAATCGTTCATTACTTGAGGTGATGATTGTTGGGTAGCCAGTACCTACTAATGTTTACGAGAATGGCGAAAAAATATATATTTTTTATAAATTTGAATATATGGTTGAAAGAATGCCTTATTAATATTATCTGAGATATTTTTCAATTGTAATCAAAAGTGATTCAATTTCAATTCAATTTTAATAAAAGTTGATCCATTGATTTTGCGATTCTTTTTTGACATCCGTGTTATTACTGTCATCGGAGGCTGTGTCAGCTATAGGTACATGCTGTGCTATCTGACATCTAGTAGGAAGTATAAAAGCAGATAGTTTGTCACTAGCCTAAATGGATGTACAAAAATGCCACCTCCGTAACAAATAAAATACTTTAAAAACTTTCAAAGCGTCAAGTTTTAAAATAACTAATCTGCTATCTGCGGAATTGTTTCCCAAAGATCCACATCTCCTCGCAGAGTTGATGAATTTTATTATTATGAATATTGTAATTTTAAAAAATAATTAGGCATTGTCTGACTAACTTCAATTGAATAGATATTTTGAATTTTTATTGAAGGATAATATAGAGTTGCAATTAATAAAAATAGTAAGGCAGATAATACCAAAAATTAAAAACACTTTAAAAATATACCTTATGTCAGTTTTTAGTTGTTGTGTAATAAAAGATAATTCTCGACTTTTGATAGGATTAAAACAAAGTTGTTAAACAGCTGAAAACCGTTAAAAATAACGGTTTTTGTGCTCCATGACTTTGAAATAACCTAATAATTTTTTAAATTAATTAATTTTCGTTCAATAACAACTAAATAGGAAAAACAACATAAAATAATAAAAAGTTTATTTAATGACATACATAAAATTTTGTTCGAGAAGTTTCAGAACGAAGAATTGTGTAATAAATATGGTATGTATGTATTAAAATAAACCTATGCCATGCTCTGATAAGTAATCCACTAAGCCGCCTAATTATTGCGGCCGTTACCTTGAACAACGTAATGCAAATAAACGGAAACTACAGGTGTAGTGCTTGGAGTTTCCGTTTAATTGTGAATTCATCTATTGTATAAATAAACCGTTAAGTTGGATTCAAGCATTTGGCTCAAGGGTATTAAGAAGAATGAATCAAGAAGTCAATCAAACAAACATAAGAAAATGTTTTATAAATATGGCAAATAGATCAAATGCAATCAGTCCATTCTTACGATTTCTATAGCATCGCAAGGAATACAAAAAAGTAATTTTATTCCATCAAGGAAAGACACACAGACGAAAGACAATTAGTGGCACCTATGCAAAGAGAAAAATACGAATATATTTTTAAGAGGTTAGAAATTTTAATTAATTAAAAAAAATGTATATTCCTGTTCAAAAATATATATAATGAAATTATTCCAACTAACAGACATTCGACCACATTTATATAGCAAACGAAACGAGGGGACAGATTAAAACAAACGATGTTACTTACCATCACTAACGACAGCTGACGCCATTTTATTTACATAATATAATAACGCATTGTCTTTTCAATATGGTCAGGCAAATATTAACTGGATATTTGGTACTGATATGTTGATAAACATCCTTATTTGTCATTTACCAATTACAATTTATATCACGAATTTGGATCATATAAATGAGACAAGAAAGATGTTCCGGAATCTGTTATTATCTCCAAAATAGCTTAAGTGTCGAGTCGTTATAGTTTTTATTTCAAGGCAAACCATACATACATACATACATACATACATACATACATACCATCAAACTGCTTGGTTCAAAAGGTCCGTGATGATACTAGCAAGAAACGCAATTAATATTTATTTAACTTATATATTAATTTTAATTTGTTTGTACAGTATTGTTCATTAAATCACAGTCCTAATTGATCTAGGAGAACGAATTAGAATTCAAGTAGAGCGGAGTACCAAATGAAGACAGGAATATCTAACCACGCCTAGTAATTCTATGATGCTCTCACATTTACAAGGTCTTAAGGTATTATAAATAATAATATCTATAAGACCCTCTTAATAATAATAATATTATTGCTTTCCTAACCCTTCCATAACTTATTGCATAAAGAAAATCTAACATATAATCGTCAAGGTCACCGTTTGTTTTAATAACCATTGTACTCGAAACAATACACAGACAGTTTATAATTTAATGTACATAAAGACGAATTACATTTATAATTACCAGGAATTAATTGCCCCTAAATGGTTATAAGAATTTTAGCCAAAGTGACCTAATTAATTAGGTATAGGCTAAATTAATGCATTCAAATTTAATTACTTGATTTGATAAACTGTAATCAGGTAATATATTTCTTGGTAGTACATTACTTTTTGAGCTAATTTGAATGGAACAATACAATCAATTGTATTGTTACAATTATTTTAAACTTTATTTTATATAAACTTTATTTTTACAATTATTTTATCTACTCCTACTACTCCATCCTACTTAATTTTATTTTTCATATAGCTCTTAGGTCTTATTTGATAGCGAACAACTTATAATATATTTTTTGAACCACAAATTTAACTGGTTTGGATGACCCAGTAAGTAACAGCAGATTGAATGGTTGTGCAGCGGGCCCCACGAACCGGTTAAGCGAGCCCTTGCTACGAAAACACAAATTAAGATCTCAGAATCTAGATTAATCGATTGAATTAACAAACTTAATTAAGAGAGCTGGAGTGAGGAATATAAGGTATTGAAGAGAAGATTAAGATTCAAGGGCGGCTTGCAGTTAAATGATTTAAATAGATTGCAGATGTGTTCAAGGTAGTACCTAGCTGTAGTCAAAGATATTGCACCGATTGAAGCACACATTACTTCACAATGCTTAGCTAACCACGGGCAGTCGCGTGCAACGGTGACCCACTTGCGTTTTTACATGAAGAGGAATTCCGACAGCAAAGGAAAGTAAGATTCAAACTTGATCTCTGATTAAATTGGATCATTGGATATCAGAGCAATTGTTCTTATCAAGATTTTTTTTGAGATTTTTATACTTGTCTACAATTGCGGAGTAACGACTTTTATCTAGTGCTACGAAGGTAGACATCAATAGATTTATTTTTGAACAAAACAATAACATTAGAATTCAGAACATATATGATATATAGATAAAATATTGTACGTTATTAATGAATTTTAGTTAAGCATGGATAGTAATGAAGCTAAAATTGTTCATATTTTATTATGAACCACCACTTTGTTCCGCGCACGCTCACGTGTGAAGATGACCTTATAGTGTTCTGATAAAAACTAGTTTTCATACGTCTCATTAGAATACATCAGCAGTATTCTATATACGTTTCTAATTGACCAAAACCGAGAGCACCTAGGTGGAATTTTTGATTTTAATATCTTAACAAAATTTTTAAATAATTGTTTTTTTTTTATTGAAGACTTAAATCATTAAAAACAGACTTACACACTTTCACATTTTTATATCTACAATTAAACCCATAGTGGTAAAATTGACAAAAAGGCTTATTTGAGGATGTTTAAGTTCACGATGCTTTTGTTAAGATGGTTTAAATCAGATCTACGCTCCACATGACAGCTTTCTAGACTACAGTAGTTTTATCTCTGAGTTGATACAGTCACGACAAACGATTTTATAAATACATAGCACATATCATCTAAAGTATAGTCATAAACTGAACACTAACTATAATAAATAATAATCAATACTTTAATTATTGTTAAGAAACCTATCTATAAAACTTTCACTAACAAATCAAAATACAATCTATTAGTGTTCCACCACTATTATGCAAAACGAAAGCAAAATAACGTTTATGCACAGAATTGGTTATTTATTCCATATTAGATTTATTTGATAAAGTTATATTTGAAGAACATATAATATATTTAAATGTAATTAATTTAGAAATAATATTGATCTTCCAATTATCCTAACGTTCTTTACTATATTATTATAACTGGCGAATGAAATAAAAGCATATCTTTTGTAGCACTGGTGATAAACTAGAAGTTCTGCCTGAATGTAAGTGATGATTTGCAAATATAAGAATGTGAAAACCTATTTTTTTCTGGTAGTACTTATTATTAATTTTACAATTTATTGCTACTATTGTCTGTTTATAATACATTTTAATATCTCTTATTCAACCCAATGATTCCTACGCCGTGTCCAGCAGAGTTTATAATCAATACAAGACTGTGTTTTCTAAGGTTTCTTTCTTAGAGACGAATCCATATAATTTATAGAAGCGACTTTTTTGTACCCTATTTTTATGTTTTTAATAAAACTTTAGCCCTGACTGTATTGTGACTGATAGCCAACATGCAGCAGAAACTATAGGACCTAAGGGTCTATTTTTGAATCCTTGACTACCTACGTATGTAAAGAGTTAATTAAAGAGGAGTTTATTTAAAATGTTATTCCTTAACGTTAAAAAGGAATTGTTTTTGTAGACTTTTAAAATGTTTGTGATGTTTCTAAAATGATAGTCGAAAATTGGGAGGTTAGTTAACAAATTAATAGCCCTAGTAATTAATTAAAGAAAATGTAAAGTGAAAAACTCTTACAAGAAGAACAAATGAACTAATTGTAAAATAATAAGCTATTGTAATATTTAAAATGATTTGGATGAGCGGGTTGTTGAATTAGGTTCATATAAACATGTAACATGAGATACGGTTGGTGTGAATATTATTGTAATTAAACACTTATAATATTCACATAAACACCAACACATTATTACGCAAACTACATTGGAAAATATTTATTATATAGATAGCTATATAATGTTTAAACTTTGTTTATTAGTTTAAATCTTATTTATTATAGATAAGTGAATAAAAAAAAATAACCTTTCCAATGTTGAAATATTCGTAACAGCAATAAAGTTATACGAGGACAAATCCAACACAGTCACTGCACAGCACATTACTATCGTGATGTTATAAATAGCTGTCTCTGCGGGAGTGCAACGCGAATTCGAAACACATGTTTAATTAATCCGAGCAAGCGATCAACGCACGTCCGTTCACCAACGTGTCACAGTCGGAACTGGGTGAAACCACGGTTGACGGTACCACCTGCCAAGTGGCAAGTACTAATTCTTTAAAGCCTACCGCTATCGAACCTTTAGTGTATGACAAAACACAAAAACTTCTGTTTGCAAGAACTATGGGAGCCTTGCATGATCTAAAGAAGTTAAGTCGAATAGAAAACAATAGCCTTCTGGCAATAAAGGGATTAAGGATAATAGAGTTTCGCAAAAATGTAGCGCATTGTTACAAACAGTTAGATCATTAGACGAACGAAAGTTCTCTATTATACGTAATAAGGTTATTGTTAGAATAAGTGATCCCATGGGAACTGTTGAAATACTAATTTTAGTAAACTGTGTAACAGATTTTGTTTGCTTGCTCGTTGGTTAATTATAAAACCTCTAATAGATCTTTTATAATTAAGACACTGAACAGAGTGGCTCTATTTCAGATATAAATATTTTAAAGTATGACTTAGGTCATAATTATCAGCTATTTTCTAGGAATAGTCTATAGATAATCTTAATCGTTCCAACTAAAAAGGCAGACTCATAGTGTGGAGCGGATGGACCACAGTGTAATTATCTTCGGTATGCGTGCTACTACTCCACTGGATACCAACATGTAATTTATCCATGGATGATTCTTTGAAAAAGTTTCTTTATTTTTTACACGTATAATTGATTTATTAGTGCAAAAAGCCTCTATGACAAGACTTCTTCACTTATGGCATAAAGAAAAGGTTATGATACTATCAGAATCGAGAGCAAATAATACTATGTTTTTATCAATTTACGTAATGTTAACTTAACAGAATATACTATTCTAGGAAATATTCTTACAAATGTAATATTTAACTAAATAAATAAAGAAGAATAAACCGATATGGGCAGGGATTTGAACCTCTGGGAAACCGTCCCGTCGGTTTACCAATTGAGCTACTGTATCTTATCGCTTGTTACAATAGTTTGATGAAATATTATAAAAATGATAGACTACTAAAACAATAACACGCAAGCAATGTCGCCGGGAGTATCTGGTCTACTATATAATAATATTATAAGGAAAAGGCATATCATTGACATAATATCGAGAACTTCAGTCAATACAGCGTTAGGTTACACGCCATCTTCTCTAACTAGTAACTGGTTTCAGCTAAAGTCGGAAGCGCTAGGGTTTCCTTCCTACAATTGTGTAATGGAATCATCTCGATTAGGTTTCGAATGAATAATTTATTAACCGGTATGTTATAACTTTCTGTTCGCAAATATAAAATAGAAAGCCCTTCTATGTGTATTAAATTGCACGTATCATGCATCAGACATTTTACTTTATCGATATCAAAAAAAGAAGTTCTCAATCGAGCTATAATGGAAAAAATATAAACTTTTTTAATTGAGAAGAATCTGGTATATCAAAAAAGACTTATGTATTAACTTACCTGTTTTTAAGACTATTTTGAGGAACACTAATTACTTTCAGGATGTTGAAATATCTTCACTCAAAATCATAAAAAGCAATTGTATTTCTCGGTTCAAGTAACAAATAAATTTGTTCAAAGTTTTTTTATGCATGGTAACGTACTCAGTATTCAGGAAACATACTTTGATATTTATCAACACTTATGATGATTTAATAATGTTATAAAGATTATATATTAGATCATACGATCTGAGGTTAAACGAGCTAATAAATGATCGGATATGGATGTTTTGATTGAAGTTTACTGGTTATTTAGGTGATGTGGCCTAGTTTTGATATTAATATCGATGGTTGAATTACTTCCAAAAGCTATTACTTAAAATTAGTCATTAATAATTTAAATTTATATGAAATTATTATATAATAGGATATGCGTAATTTAAAACACATAGTACTGAGATTAGTCAATTCTCGAGTTAGAATATTCGTCGATTTTATTCAAATGCCTGCATGATGTTATAGAAAGACCGGGCGACCTCGGTAATGACTGGCTGAGGAATTTTTCATCTCACCTGTGAACTCGGGTAGTGATGTAATTGTTATATTACATTCAATATTAGGTTCGTTTTGAGACCGATATTAATAACAGGGTTTTATTTATGCGGATCTTATACAAAAACAGTTTTTTAGCTTTAAATTAATTGTGTTATGTACGATTTTAATACCGCATACCACGTGTTCATAAAAATACTTAAGTATATCTGAAGTTGTGAAAGATTACTGCTGTCATCACGGTAGATTCGAAGTGAACCCGATGTTCCATGGCAATGAAGATGACCGTTGAGTTTTAGTTAGTAAGCATAAAAGGTGTCGGGTATTTTGCCAAGAGTTCCAGGAGAGGAGAGACGGTTATCACGCCGATTGAAAAGATGGGACTGCCACCAATGTGCTACCTTGGCGGGGTGCAAAGGTTGGACCGACCGTGGTGGGCAGCGGAATGCCCTTGCCGGACTTTGTTCACGCAAAGATCGATAGTGAGAGGTGCTGGCGTCTCAATGGCCTCCTTCTGGGAGCAAGTGATTGCCGCAAAAAAGACTTCGGAGCGGCACAAAGACTCAGCCTCGCCTGCTGACCCGCTCCTTTGAGAGAGGGTGCGTAAAATGAAGAGGAAGTGTGCTCGACTCTATCTATTGCAGCTGTATAGTACCTTGGTGTGAAAGGCGGTGAATAGGTGACAACTCTCTCCTGTTCAAGGTCCTCTTAAGTTATTTGCGGCACCCTCATTTTTAAGGTTCGACATGGGCATCAAGCAAAAAAAAAGGCAAGCTCTTATTGCAGGCTTGGCTACATTATTATATTATAGGGCCTTTGCTCTACCCTGGACCGGAGGTATATATGTATGTATGTATGTATACAAAGTGTGCGCACTAATAATTTAAATCCTTTTGTTTTCCCCATTGTCCTAAAGCATATGGACTAAACAATACATACGTAAAGAAGTGTCATAATACAAGTACATCGTAATGCAAATAGTTAGATTTCAGTGTACATTGACCTCTATAACGTTTCTATTAGCGCAACACTTGATAGGTTTTGCTTTAGAATTACAAAACATTGCTATTATAATACTATAACGAGACATAATTGTGCCGTGTGATTTCATATCGTTAGTTCATTTATATTTATTTCATATTATAACAGCTCATAATTAGATTCAAGTAAAAGTTTTGCTTATAAAACAAAAACATCGACTTATTAAAATCTAGCCTTATAAAACTTTGGCTACTATAATTAGAACTGGTACATACCGATCTTAATTGATTTTTTCTTCTTAACAGCTGTCAAATTCTATAGGTCAGAAATATCAGTTAATACACAAATGATTTTACTTTAACCTTCCCTGTTTTGTCAAAAAATATGTATTATTTTAATTATTTAAATATATATTATTTATCTTTAGTCATTTTGCATATGTTCTGGTATAATAATTAGTATTGAAATTGTACATTAACGGGCTATTTAGACTGCAATCCATCGTTGCATGTGATCGCAAGGAATTTATTACAAAATGTACATAAAAACGATCGCAAACTATATCTGTCGCAAATGACTAATCGAATATTCAGTTAACAGTTTTTTAAATATTTAGACAGTCTTCGTCACAACTCTATTTTTTATAAGCAAGTATGCTAGGATTGCCTCGGACTAAATATGTATCTTTTAAATATTCCTTTAGCTATGACGTGTATTTTAAAAGTTAAACGAAAGAAATAATATCTACTTTTAAAATATAATTCAATTTTGTTAATGAGGTATTGAAAACCAATAAAAAAAAAATACTAAGTAGATGGCAACAATTCACGTCAAAAACAAACGAAACCAGTCATGAAAAGCCTCACCTAAAGGCAAGTCAGGAAGAGGGAAAGTCGGGTCAACGAACTCATTCAAAACCACTCTCCTTTTCATAAACTCCCGATTGAGCATGAAAGTTTATAAAAACTGAGACGGAATGCTATAAATAAATTTCTTCTTTTGTTTTATAAATGAATGCTACAGTTTAATAATTAGTATCTGACTTTCAATAATCGTATTACATGTTCTTAAAATTCTAATATTGACCGACTGACGGAACATAAGGCTCCCTAAGGGCCTAAATATGTGAGCCTGACAATTTGGAGGAAATAACTAGAATACTCTACCTAAAAAACCTGGCAAGTGCGAGCCGGACTCGAGCGTACAGAGTACGAGCCTCCCTCAAATATTTATTTTATTTTGCTTTATTTAAAAGTGAATATGTAATTAAATATTGTGTACATATTTCAAGCATTTACTGGTTGCCGTTATTAGATCAAGCAAAAAAGTTTATTTTTTATAGAAGTTTGTTGTTGTGGGGGTGCCCCCCCACAACAACAAACTTCTTAACTAACAACTAACTTCTTAACACCCTTAAATTTAATTTATTTTGTTTTTAGTTTTTGTTGTTATGGCTTCAACAGAAATACATTTGACGGACATAGGGATAGCGAAGTCTTAGTAATAGGGTTCCGTTTTTACTCTTTGGACACAGACCCCTAAAGGGAAATTTGTTTCTGATATTATTTATTTGTATATCTGATTAAGAAAATAGAGTAATTAATTACTAGGTATATAATTAAAAGATCATATCATCTTAAGAGGATATTAAAAGAATTTAAGTAATCTTTGTGTAAGAGTGACTCATTGGCAAAATTCACTATTTTTTACATGATTTTCCCGGATCGGTAATATATAAGATGACAGGATCAAGAAATAAGAAAGATCACCGATGATTCATATGAATAATGTCGTAAAGGATTGTTATTATTATTTTTTAAACATATCTTCAAAGATATAAACGAAAACATCAGATAAACTAGAGTTCTAAATTAATCAGCTACCTGTCGAAAGGAAAGTTTCCTTTATTGACGTGAGATGATAAAATCATAGAAATGGGATACACAAACTTAATAATAGGGTTTCTTTATTTTGACCGGAAAACAAACTGGAATCTGTATCTGCACTGGCCTTGATTTATGGTAGTGCTCTTAATTCAACTAATTCCATTTAAAAACATATGTAATCATGAACAAAATATTAAAACATATGTATATAAATATTGTAAAACTTTGTGGTTATCGCGTACCTATACAACCTGCAATTATTTTTGACATTTCGGTTTTTATAAAACGAAACGAGTGAGTAATGATGGAGTATTGTCGGCAAGTTTCAATATGTATTCGGTACATAGGTACTTAAGTTTCCAATTCGATTATCGCGAGAAAAGAAAATTGCATTTACAATTTAGTTGATTTTTTAAATTATTTACATTTAAGCATTAACTTTAAATCAACTTCAATATCATTTACAAGGCACTACTTATTGTCTTAAAAATTTTAATATTTTCTTATTTCATTTGAAATTAATAATAAAAAATGTTTATCATTCACTAATCGACTAGACTATTGTGACAATGTAAAACGGTTTTTTAAAAATGAAGAACAAGTTTATCTGGTTTGAAAAACCTTGAGGAATAAATCTCTTAACTAAGAAACAAATATATGTAGATGTGTTTAAATATTTGAAGTATGCAAAGGAGATCATGGTCCTAACTCGTCTACTGGCTAGGTCATTTTTAATTTGTGAGTTTCTAGAAGTGACGCAAAACTGTCAGTATAAATTAAATATGAAATTAATGTTACTTATACACCACAAGAATAAATTTTTGATTAGGTACCTACTACACAGCAAAGATAGATTTGCTCAAATATCATATATCAATCACAAATTATCCTATTCTGAATAAGTATTAGTCTTCTTTCCTTGATCATTGTTCGATTCGATTGGTTATTTATAATTATTAGTGTTTTCTGCCAGCTTTCTAAAATTATGTTAAGCTAATATTAACTTAGCCGTCTAAAATTAATCATGTTGTGCATTTTTTTAATGTGTATAATTGTAATATCGGCAACGGTTATAATACGGCGTGTTTTAAAAATAAATAAATTTCAAATATAACTCCATGGCTATACCAAATATAATAATGTGGTTAAGTAAATGGTCAAAGTTCAACTTAAGCACGTACCAGATGCGGGAAATGCGCGGGCGCAAGATTCTGAAACAATAACGGGATTATTAGCAAGTGTTACATACAATGTTTCACACGACACTCATTACGTCAATTACTTTTAGTTTTATATTAGTTATAATACAATTGAGTGTGTAACATAGGAAATATATCGTTCTATATTTGTAGATTTGTGTGTGAGAGAGATTTAGATATATTACGAAAGATTTGGTTTTCGGATATTCGTGTTAGACATTTATAATAAAATTAATACCTAATTATCAGTGACTTGCGATCAATCTAGCAGTCTATCTAAGAATTGGGAAAGATACAAAATCGTATCGGGAGTTTTTTTTACTTATACTTAGCTCTATGGAAATAAAGTAAAGGTAATATTTAAATTTAAGTTCTGTATAATATTAGCTTTAACTTTCTCAGATGTTAAACGTTCTTTAGAATTAAATATGTTTGAGGAACTAGTTTGAATAAAAGAACAATTATAGTTATAGGAAACACAAGCGGATGTTATGAACAAATGGTTCAATGCTTCTTTGGTAGGAAGTGCTGTTGACATCCATTGTGAGGTGTTCTTCTTTGGAAAGAAATGTTAATATAATCTATTGAATGTTTGATTTATTAACAACTGTGTGGGCCATTGTGTGAAACAGTTGTGGTTTTAATCAACATTGAAATCAATTATATGAGTGACAAGAGTTTCACTTATATTTGTTCATAGAGTTTTTTTTAAGGTTATTAAGCAGGTATATAAAAATTGGACTGCTAACTTAAGAAACAACACTTTCATCAGTAAAAAGATTTACATTTTCTAGCCGCCATTAAATTAAGTATTAATAATCAAAAATTAAGTATTATTATAGCATTTTTTATTTATATTTCATTTATATATAAAATCTATTCTAAAGCGATTTTAAAAAATATTTTTTTACCATCTGTCGAAAGCTATATTATCAGCATTTAACACATGCTACTTTTATCCCAATATGCGAGCAATAAGCAATGTGCGAGCTTCACGCTCATTCTTTCCACGCACATGCAAACTATGGAATGATCTTCCTCCAGAGGTTTTCCCTGAGAGCTATAATTTGGAGGTATTTAAACGTCGAGTATATAGACATCTTTTCCCTAAAGGCCGGCAACGCACCCGCAACTCCCCTTGTGTTGCAGTTGTCCATGGGCGACGGTAGTCATTTAACATCAGATGGCTTCGTCTGCTCGTTTGCCCGCAATATTATATAAAAAAAAAAAAAAAAAAAAAAAATATTCCTATAAGATTGGGACCTATGCGTTTCACACGCATAAGTTCCGATCGGATTAAATCGGACAAAAAAGAAGCGCTACCGAGTTTATTTATGCGGTTGCGATTTGGTTAACTATTCTGACAAAAAAAATTGTTGTCAGTAGATCTAAATAACATATACCTAGATAGAATTTAGATCTACTGATCACTTTTCAGAGATGTAAACAGTGATCTGGTGCCTAGCGATGTGGACACGGGTCAGTATATGTACACAAAGATAATGGTGAACTGAATTGACGCAGGCTAAATTAATTCATCAGATCCAAATTAAGAGGTCGCAAATGGTTTCCATTGTCCTGTATTTAGTTCCCTTTGTTGCTTATTAACAATATCAAAGTAGTATTTTTAGAGACAGGCAGCTGTGTACACTGAACTGATTACTCACTGTTTTCAATGATTTAACGAATAATAAACTCACAATTATATCAGTATTCATAAATATAATAATGTTTGTCATTTATATATAATTAATTGCCCTAAATATCTATTTTAAGAGTCATAACAGTTAACATGCATCTTTCACTGTTGATAAGAGTAGATTAAACACAAAACGGTGAACAAAAGGAAACAAATCTGTTGGAAAGTTACATAATAAGTCATTTAGTCTGTGGACTGTGGAGTGGCTCCTATCTTATTATAATAGTTTGGTAAATAGAATATTATCTCAGTTTCCAGACATAAGCCGATTTACAAAACTAAGACTTTTGCCGACCTCTTGCCGGGGTACCAAAAAATATTGACATACTTAATAGTAGCCAGTTCGGATAAATGTCATTTTAACCGACAACATTATAGTTAATGTATAAATTATATGATATTGTTTATTATGCATAAATATAGTGTAAAAAGACAGTCAGACGGTTTTATTGCTAATCAATAATCTCTTAGAAACCTTTGGTTGAGGAACTATTAGATTATTTTTGTTAGTATGGACTTAAGTACATTAACGAATAAAATTATAATACATTAAAATAACATATGGATATTATGTGTATGAAAAAACAAATGAGAAGAATTTTTTATAAAATTCTTTCTATAAAAACATTTAGGTATTTGACAGCAGTTTAGGATTTAGTTTTGATATAAAAGCATCTTATATTTCGTTCAGTGCATTATATGAAACCAATATGTGAGTATAGTTAGTTAAAATACCAGATGTCTTAGAAAACTACTTCAGTTACAAAAAATACATATTATATTCCAGATGTATCCGCTGCAGTGACGTACTTCACGGACCTCTCCTCATGTGCTCATGCGCATGCTATCTATATTCATGTAAAACGATAGTGTTTTATTATATGAAGGTGTCAATCTTTATAACAACTAGATATTTTAATTATATTTATTAATTACTAGATATATGAATTATTTATGTATTTCATAGGTAATTTATTGAATCACTTGTACGTTACATAATTCTTACAGCTAATATTAGAAAGTGTTTTTGTAAAAAAATATAAAGTGATTTTTATAAAAATATTGCAAATACCAATAATGCTGTTTCTTTCACGGTTACGGCCGGTAGGTTTGAAGATATATTATATAGATTACAATCTTCTGTAGATGAGGAAAGCTTCAAATTATGAGACAATGAGTTGATTTGACAAATCTTCATTCACCAACCATTAAACAAAATCCTTCATTAAAGATATTCCTTACATGTATGCAGCCACAAATAATTATAGTAATATCTATATAAAAGCGCCTTTTAATTACACAGTGATTCATTATTATCTTCCAAAACCATGCCATTGATAACATTTATTTAAAATTAAATCGTATAACGTTAAAAAGAAGATCAATTTGCACTGAGACATCTTACGAGACTTTCTTTCATTTTTGTGCTGTAACCATGAATCATTAGATTTCTTGCAAAAGCAAGATTGTAGGTCAATGTACAAAGTCGACATCCGTCAGTATTATTAGTGAATTGACATTGAATATTTCAGATAAGTGAAATTTACATGATATTTGATTAATAAGGACATACTGAGTTCTTCAGTTTTAAATACGTACATACCTATAATTGAGCTGGGAGTTGAGCCCCTCCCTTCTTTAAAACTAAAATGTCGTAAATTTAGCAAAAATGTCGTATTTAACGTAGGAACTCTTATAGACAAGTTTCTTTTTGTTTCAACTTTTTTTCTAGTTGATATTTTTAAGTTTTTTTTTACGAATCATCTCCAGTTCTAAGTTACTCCCTGGTGAAAAACATACACATCTGTTTTATTTATTTATACACTTAATTGTATACCACATAAAAATACATATTACAGTTACAAATGAAATTTAAAAACAAAAAAAACGCACATGGGAAATACAAAGGGCGGTCTTATCGCCTAAAGGCGATTTCTTCCAGACAACCATCTTGTTAGGAGTTTAAAACAGCTAGTGCATATAGATAGGTGGCAAAAAGTTATAAGCACCGTAATCATGCAAACGAATAAAATTACACATTAATACATAAACATAATCTGTTCAGAGTGTTTCGAAGCTAGCGTGGTCGTAAAACAGCGAAATAAACGGTTAAGAGCTTCGCTTACGCTCAGCTCAATTAATTAAGTTTTTGTTCATATTCTTTCCTAAAAAACCTTACTAATCAAGTAGTCCATACTTCTAGTTTTGTAGGTCAGAAGGCGTCTATGACAAACTGATAACATTACATAATTATATTATAAGTACATTACATTCTACATTCTAGAAAATATAATAAAGACACCTTAATGTTACCTGAAAATCCTTAAGTAGAATTACTAATTTATACCAGCTTAAAAGAAAATATGTAACATATCATTTAATTCAATACTAAAAGTATTAAGGGTCAGTTAATTTCTTTCAATCTCTTTTGTCATAGGTACGTCAGTGGTGCCTTCTTTTTCCATATTTTTAACATAATATAAACAAATCAAATATCTTAAACATTTGTATTAAAAAAATATTTTTGTTTCTTACATTATTTTTTAAACAATAGTACAAAACATGTATTTATAGTAATTAATGAACGAATTGTCAAATAAATTATTCAAGTCGGTTAATCGCTTCACATAGAATAGATGTTATCTGCGCGGGCGCACGTTTTCATCGATCATAACAATGATTTCGTAACTAGGAAAGTGAATGTGCTTCCGTGAAATAAAAAAAAACATTTATAAAAAATGATTGGAGAAATTGTTTGTATTGTAGACATTAAGGCACTGTCTGCTTTAAGAAGTAAATTATACAATTGATTGTTTAAAGTTTGTTATTAGGAGTTATTTTTTTTTCTTTAAACGTCAATCTACTATGTTTTTAAACAAGGATATACATTTTGTAATATAATAAAAAATAATGAGAATATATTTTGTTGTTTTAAAAAAATATATTGATGTGAAGACTAAGTTTAGATGGTACAAAGGTGTCTTTCGACAGCTACCAACTGAAGCTATTGACAATTTTCTTATAAACGAATGTGGATAAAAATCTACAAGGAATGAAGTAAAATATCTGCTGTACACGTGCAATGTTCTTGCAAGTTCATCCACCCCCCCCCCCCCCCACTCGTGACTGGAATGAACATTCTACTCATTCACTCACTTTAAAAAATATTCCAATCACTGAGGTAGGTATTGTTAAGAGGTAAAAGTTTCTTATTAATCTTATAGAAGCAAAATTCTTCTTCATTCGTGCTTTAAGTTATAAAATATATCATTATTTGGTCAACATCTCTTATAGATGCATTAATTGTGGGTAGGTCGATAAAATACGTAATTAGGGATTTAAATGAAAGTAGAAGTGAAATTAATTAAAGTAAACAAAGCTTTTTGTATAAATAAAATAAAGCATCTTGGAATAATACAACCTTTTCTAAAATAAATCATTTTATGTTGCAATATAAAAACTTTATTAATCTTTGACACAAACTTACTAGATTTTGTTTTTGTTAGAATAGTATGGATGCGATAAACATATCTTCACGTAGTACGTATCCAGGTTAAAATCTACGTCTTGAATTTTAATTAAAATCATTTAACTTTGCGATTAAGCCACAAACTGTCGAGTATTTAGGTAATTGTTTTCGGAAGTCGATTTTTTCGACGAACTTCGTTTAAAGGGTTTTATGTAACTTTAATGGTTTAATTGTGTAATGTGTGATAGTTGATTTGTCTATCGGTTATGTATTTATTAATGGTCGTTCAATTATTAGCTATAAAACCGTCCGCAGCCACTATAATTACAATTTTTGTCGGTCATAAGAACTTTTTAATATAGACTAGCAATAAATATTAGATACAATCTTTGGTTACATATCAAGTTTTAACTGTCAGATTATTATGTAGTTAATATTGATATTTCGTATCTAACTTGTCGGTTTTATATTTAGGAAAGTTAAGAAAAATATCATCATTGTTATTATGAGGAGACATTTGACTACTCTCTACATATATTATATAACTAAGTTGTCTGTGATCACATTAAATATCAACTAAGCGATGTTAATAGTAAAACTCAAAAGATTAATAAAATGTGCAGCAATTTTTCAACTTCCAACGTTGGTATGAGTTCTAAAAGTAAAGAATGCAGGATATACGAGAACATGTCGTTTAAAATGTAGTAGCCATTTTATCTACTTATCTACTAATACAAGAGGAACCAGACAAAATCTTTTGGATTTTATAAAAAAAAGCAGTTTCCGTTCAACACATGTAAGAACTCAAAACCATAGTTTTTTGTATATTTGATTTGTCGCGCACCACGAAAAAAGTACGTACCTACTAGTAGAACTTTTAAGAAAATTTGGGATGGTCGTTAGTTATTTCTCTGGTGTTGACCAGAATATTGAAGGTACTTTGTTCTTAGTTTAAAAATATTTTCATGACAAAACTCAGAAACTGATTAGAGCAGTAATTATAATACCACAAAACTACAACAAATTTTAATGAAATTGGATGATGTTGGCTTATTACTCAAGTTAATACAAAAGACACTTTTCTCCGGAAATTTGTTTAATTTTCACAGGTACACACCAAAATTGGTCAAACCGGATATATATAGATATATATTAAGATATGTATACACATTTTAAATGATGATAAATGGCTTATAATTAAACTCAGAAGGCAGTTGAAGTTGCTGACAATAGCTATCCAATAATTATTGTATTCTATAATCATTAGATTGGGTTGTAACTGTTCTTTATGCTACAAAATTCGAGACATTCTATCCGGCTTATTTCGCCATCATGATTTAATATAATACGAATCATTTATTACCCGTCATTATACTCATATATTAAATTACCTCAATAGTACGAGAAAGTATCTAAATTCAATATTACAGTGCATATTTCGCCTCAAAGAATTTGACACCGGATCGCTGGAGACCGCGAACAAAACAGAAATTGTTTAAACAGAGTCAGCACACAATTTCCATTTTAACCTTAAGTTAACAAAATAAAAAAAAATAGAAATCATGTACTAACATCTTACTTATGTATTGTGTATACCTGGAAAAAGTATTGTTTTATGTTATTAAAAGTCTATATCTAAAAGATATAAGATATATAAAAGTAGATTGTAAGATAAGGTTCCTAATTGCAAATCGGCACGTATATCATATTGAACACACAAACATACAGACTGAGATAAATCAGGTTTTTTGATAAGTCAACGTCGATTTTCATTATTAAATTACATTGCATTTTTGAAATATCAGACTTTTTTGTAGGGTGCCGTGTCTATGGTAGATCTCTTTAGTATAATTATCAGTCAAATTAATAATTAATTATCAATATAATTTCCTGTCCAGAAATGAACCAAAACATTATTTTAAATAAGTAACATAAATACAAACCTATTTTTATTAATTATAATGAATGATTCTTGATTTACTTGATATTTAAAAAAGTATTATGTATATGTAATCAGTTCAACGGTGAAGATACCTCCTTTTTTAAAGTTGGTTATTAATACCTATAGACTTAACCATCTACATACGAATATTATCGAGACCTAAAATAAAGACAGCTGTATAAACATTATATAGCACATTCTTTTATCATTACAAAAAATATATTATTACAATACATTTTACAAATGTCTGTCCGTCTTCGGAGGTAAGAGTATAATATTAATTTTTAACAATACACAAATTTGTAGGTACGTCTAGGAAATACATTTGCTTTTATGAATGAAGAGTGTAATAAAAACAAAATAAAATGACCTAAATAAAGAGTTGGTTTTTTAAATCAATAATTATTTAATAATTAAACAAATATTTTGTATAAAAGAACCCACAGAGGTTATATTTATAAAAGTATTAATATTTTTATTTGTTCATATTTCTGAACAAATAAACCTACATTATTTCTCAACATGACAACATGTCATCAAATTTATTTTAAACAAGGGTACAAAAATGGTCGTGCAATTGTTCTTTTGTTATTAGCATATTACACAGAGTTGTCAACACTGCAACTCTGATTTATAAACCATTCTTACAACAAGACTGTTCAAAAAGATCCCTCTTTATAACTGAGTTCACGGCTTCACTTCTTTATTTTTATCTCAGTTTACCTAAGACGAGTATAAGTTGGGGAGTTTAATGTTTGATATAACTCTTTAGTCACATTTATTCATACTAGTTTTTAAACTGAATACAACATATAATGCTCGAGACATGTTATATAACAACTAATTGATATTCGAAATAATCTAAATTATATATATATGCACTTCAAATTTCTCTTACTGAATATGATAATTAATAGATGATTGATATTGAAAAGTATGCAAATTTAACAAAACTTGTTATATGCATAATACTAGATAAGTATTATTTTGTTTCTTGTCCCCTGGTATTTTACTGTTAAAGTAAATATATTTTCTTAAATATTTTATCAGTGACATAAGTTTAATTAGCGAATATCTATGTAAAAACAATTTATATAATAAATGGTTTAAATTAACTGATTATTATGATTTATGACGAATTGTCCCATATACGCCCATGGATGCGGTTGACCCTTGATCACCGAGTATGAACGATTTTATAATTAGTCAACTATAGCCAATGCTGGGTTTATCCCAAGACTGCACAAACTATGAAATGTCCACAAACATAATGGAAGACCATTACGATAATAATAGAAAAAGTAGAATGTAGCGGACGGAGGCAAAGTCAACTTCGTGAGCTCGTAAACGCGATAGTTGTGAACATTTAAAATTCTACAAATATGTAAAACTGCACTTTTATCGTAATCTCAGTGTCTACCATAAAACATTGAACATATATGAAATAAATGAGTAATAAAACCACATAAATAAATTGACGTAATTGAGCTAGCAAACAACAGGTGGAACCTGATTTGAAACGCTCGAATATAACGGACGAATTATGTTCATAGAATATATAGAACTCACCAGAAAAATGATTGAAATATCCAAACACATTAAAACCATCAATCCCTCTATAGTGTTATAAAGGGTTGATAGAACACACACAATAACAATTCACTATAAATTCACCAGTTAAAGAATGCGCTTGCGCGTGTGCGCCTGCGCACAGACCGAGGCAAACTGAGAGGCTTCAGAGGCGATTCTCAGGATGATTTGCGTAACTCAGAAATGTAATTACCTGATAATGATTTAAATATCATAAATGCTTTATGAACTCCAGATGGTTATTGATTCTGAAAAAGTAATCAATGAAAGGCGTGTTCAGAGACCCGGGAACAATGTTTAGTGTCGTCAGTTTAAGTAATACTTTTTCAATGACCTCCACATCGTCACATATAGTGAGAAGCAGTTTAATATATTATTGACGCGACAGAGGAAAATAAGAAGGTGTGACCAGGATTTTAACCACGTTAGTTAAAATAGGGTATCTCTATACTAGCTTCAATAATAATAAAGTATAGGACGATTATGAAACTATTGCTCGTTATAAATGATTTTAATTGTGCGTTCTAGACACAACTGAGATTTTTCAAGGATGCTAAAGTAGTTAGCGGTTTATCAGCCGCTGCACAAATGAGAACAATAAACATTCCTCAGCAAGGACAACCTTATGGGTTTTATTTATTAGATAATTGTATGTTGTAGGCTGTTGCACTAAATGTAAATAAAGAAGAGAAGATTTTCAAAAATAGCTGTCTGTATATATGCCTCTAAATAACATAGAATGGTAGTAGATTTTTCGTTGGCGCCGTTCAGAGCTACGGGAAAAAATCAATCAAAATATAGAATTACCAAATTATATTCACAAATAAATATTATACCTTCAAGTACCACACGCTTCGAACAGTTCATTGGCTGAAGGTTTATTTTTAGATTTGTAAACAAATTGAGTCTTCGAACTTCGTTTATATGTGAATTGCTTCATTAGATTTGAAGGTTTTTAACATCACAATGCAAAGATATCAAGGGCAACACAATTGTTGTACCAACTTTTTGTTAGAAATTTGCTATATTAGTCTGAAAGTAACGGAGTAATGATGTTAGGGTCGTTGCTTTAACAAATACTAAAAAGAGAAAGTCCGTATTTGCACAACCCAAGGTGTAAAGGCGAATGTTAATGGGAGAGCGTTTAATCGCTTTTAAGGACGTGAACTATTTACTGAGTTACTATTTGAATTCTATAGCTGTAAAATATGACATAAGTTTAACATAAGGGCCTTTGATGAGTCGGTTTTGCACAATATCGTGTTAATACAGGAAGAATATTTTATTATTGTGTCATAACATTAATTAATTTACGTATGACTGACTTACTTACATGATAGATATTTGCCTATATGCCTTTGCCTAAATGATGCGTCTGGTTTTATTAATTTAAAAAATAATAATTAACAACATGGTATGAAATTAATATAATTTACACATATAAATAACAACAATACCAATCTAGCCGACTTGAATGGTCCTCTATACCTACGTATACATATTCCCAAAACCTACATCGAAAATAATCACGGAAGTCAACCTTTGTAGTTTCATCGAAATAATGAAAGTTGGACGACTCAAAAAAATGTGATTTATACAATTACTAGAAAACTTGCAACTCAAATTTCGAATCATTAAGATTCGTTAAGAACTCCCAATCATAATCTGTCATGTCGTGTATATTATATCGTTACGTAAAATAAAATATTACCTACATATATAAGTGACATAAAATATAAATTATTATGTAAGTTTACAATTTTAACATAAACCGTAAACTGTTTTACTAATTACTTTCTTTTATAAGTAATAACAATATTAAAGATCTAGATAACGTTTAGAAACAATGGTATATCGATAAGCACTATAGGATATGCAATCATAGTTATCCAAAAAAAATATTTAAGCAAATATAAAATTTAAGTTCTTTAAATATACTACTTACGCTGACAATAGCTTCAGCAGGTGATAGCTTACTAATAGGTTTCATATTAATAGACGGACAATAGAAAAGAATTACGTATTACCAACGAGGGAAAATCAAAAAGAAATGTTCCCAGGCGCTGTGACAAACAAATTGTTATCTAATTTCGGTAGTAATGAACAATGAGATAGCGTAATAATTATGTAAGCAGTAACAGCTCTTAGAAACAGATGGGATGCGGAAATGAGAGCGGAAGACGCAGAACATGTGCTTTAACTAAATAGTAAAAAGCTTAAGTTATGTTGTAGCTTGCTGTCTGGTTGAATTCGACATAAATCAACCGGTCATTATCGTCATTCGATAGAAATACAAGTAGGATCTGTAAGTCGTATGAGTCGCAAGAATGCTATAAATGACTCTGAAATCTCTCAAATTACAACTCCCACGTTCCTAGTACTACTCTTTATGATTTCTTGCAGTTATCATGCAAAATATTAGTAATTATTATCATTTGCCCTTCATCCACATTAGATGACCAGACACTACAGAGAGACAAAATGCAACGTACTTGTAGTAAGTTTTAAAATGTTACCTCTTGTAACATAAAATATCATTTTGAAATGCACTACTACAGTAGTAGTAGCAGGAAGTGGAGATACTGAAACATTTTTTGAAAATTTTCGTGTTTCTTACGGTTCACTAAGAGTTTTTTTTTGTTATATCCTTGGTGGAATTTCTTGAAAATAGAATGTAATAAAGTATATATGTTATGTGAACAATTATTATATTTAATATTTTTCAAAGTTGCGGGATCCCTACGTGGCACACGCTTTGTTAATATAGGAACTGAATTGAAAATATATATTTTAAATTATTAGATGGGTTAAAAACATACTTGATTTATATTTAATATTTAAATATAAAGATACTGCATTACAAGAATGCAAGCTTTATGTAACGTTTATAAACGAGTAGCGCAAAAAAGTAGACACTAAACAAGTTCTAGACTAGAACGAGGTTCATATGATACAAATATAAATGTCATGATAGCTTTGAGGTATGAGAGTCATAGAGTTATTAATGTTATATATAGAGTAGGAGAGCCAGCCTAAAATATGACCATCGAAAAAAAAGAGAAAGAATATGAGGCTACCTATGGCAATCGGTCTGCCTTTCTTGCATGTGTGATTAGACAAAGATAATTATCGGTCTTTCATCTTGCCTCTTTTATTATTCACTGACACTCATAACAATGTCTATGACTCCCCTATTCTACGTATAATAAATAATCCTATGATAAAAAGTATATATTTTTATACTACAATAAGACATAACAAATAACATGTTTAAACATGCTGTGCCTAAATACCATTACATTCCATATATATGAGTGTATGTAGTGATTATGTACTAGGATCATGCACACGTTTGGTCTGACGACGCCATGACACGTTTATTTATCTGTCTTCCTGTATTAAGAGTAGCCATTAACCTGATTGACAGTCGCTTTTACTTAAACTAAGGCACCTAGATATATCTTTAATGTTAGATCTTGCTTATATTTTTAATGCTAATATGAATATAATATGAATATTATTGTATTTTAACGGAGTGCCTTTTAATGAATACCTAAGTAATGTTTTAAATCGGAAACTAACTATTTGAAGTATTTATTTATTAGTTCTTTGAACTCAAGATGTGAAAAAGTATAAGTAAAGTATACTAGATAGTTTATCAATATAGTATATGTTGGTGTCATGGTACTGATCATGAACTACGATATTTGGCAGCTGCTCATAACATTTATATTCCTAACAGAATTTATTGGACAAAGTTTCCTCCAAATTCACTTCCTATCTGGAGACTTTAGAGGAAAAACTAATCAAAGGCGCAACAGAAGGAGGTTTCATCTCTCCGTTGAAAGTTACTATGACTGTTTTCAAAATTACATTATAAATATAATTTATCGAAGAATTGATTTTTTGTAGAGTAGTTGTGAAAAATCAGTCAAAGTGTCATCGATATCTTAGTATAACTTCCTTATTCTTTGTTACTAGATTACTGGGTCTTTATTATCATTCTGACCCCATGTGAAGGAATCCTCATTTTTTGCATCTTCTCACGTGAGTGGATTGCTAAATCGGCTTAGCATCACTCATTTCAAGAACGGGTGATGCTTGCGGCGACTGGTCATATCTCTCTGCTGTCCTCGGGTTGTGTGCAATAATAAAATATAAATGATATCATAAAATATAAATGATATCATTAGGTCTTCCTATCGAAATTTTATCAATCTCGAATTTGTTAGGAAACTTAATTATTTATAATTGTGAACTCCGAGGAAAACGAGGTATTATCATGGGTTCATCATGGGTGTCTCTTACTTTTGATGTCGGACTATTGCGCCATTGCTCCTAAACGGAAGAACAGATTTGCATGAGTTATTTTAATAGCAAACCTTGTCTGTCAAAATGGCTCTTTGATATGTTTGGTTGAATTAATAGCACTCGTCTTCAAAATATAGATGGCTCTTATTGTGACTAAATTTCAGACCTTAATTTCCTTTCCTCAATAGGTTTTCTGTAATACTATGAGGGGTATATAAAATATTTTATACCTTCATATAGACAGAACAAAAAGATTAAAACAAGATAAGAAAAAAAGTATTACGCAGTAGCTTTCACTATCCAACCCTTAGACTTTCGGACGTCAAAATATAAATATTGGAAAGTGATGGTATCGAGGCGCAAAGATACCGAAATATCGAAAGGTGGTAATTAATATAATATTCATAATTTCAAACGTTTCTCACGATGTACCGCTCACTGGTGTGGATGACATTCAGAATATTATAGCTGAGATATATTAACTTACTTTATCACTTTTACTCTTAACATATATTTTTATGATATATTTATAATCATAAAAATATATAAAAAAAATTATTAATACTATTTACATCAATTAATTGTCGTAGTATCTTATCAATATTCTAAATTTCGTGACGAATTTTGGCGTAAAGTTTGATCAAACAATATTTTAATATTAATATTGTTTGTAGGTATAGTAATTAATAAATGTTTCTAATGCTCAAATGTTTAACAGCTGTTGTACGTTCGATTGTATTATTTACAACCAAGGTCCGTTGATCGGACGCGTTCGGAATCACAAAATGTCTCCAAATGTCCTTGCGCGGGCGTCGAAAGCTAATGTTTAGGATCGTTTTGCAAGCAGTCAGTACTTACAACGTTAGGCGAATAATGATGACAGCCTCATGTCACCAAGTTGTCACGTCTTGACATATTAACTTTTTCAACACTACACTTATCAGTATTAGGTACTCGGTATTTTGTAATTTATAATGTGACGTCAAGTGTTTTAAATTTTAGGGTAATTTATACAAAGTAAAGCTATAACAAATTAATCTTATATAACAATAATAAATAAATAATAATACAAATATAAGTATAAAATACGTCATCCCTGATCCCACCATTGCAAAATCGAATAGATCTCTCTTCATCACACTTTTAAATGTATGTTTTATTTATAAACGGCTACGTGTCAACCCTGTCAAGTCAACAAACCTTCGTTCTTTAACCGCAGCACACCTCAGACTAGCATGTTTTGGTCTTGGGGCCTCAGTGCAGGCGCAAATATTTACAATCATTATTGTATCATCAATCACTTTTGCTGATTTTAATTAAAACTTACGTCAAAATATATTCCAAATCCTTATATTTCAACGTGATATTTACTTTATTCTACATTTATTTTCAAAACAATCGTCGCTGCTAACAGTAAACAAACAGATGAGGTCGTTGAACCACAGAACGATTTAGCTTCATTAGGTTCAGAGAGATTGTTTTTAATTGTTTGAGCTATAAATAACTAGCCTGTGGTGGGCCTACTTAAGATGTAATAACTGTTTGTTGCATTAACATAAGTTATATTTACTTTGTTGTTGACTTCACGACATTAATTAATTATATCTCTGACATGTTTTTAAAGACAATATGATTCTGAGTTGTAAGTTTTGTTGGAACGATAATGATATGTTACAAGTTTTAACCTAAGAGTTAAATAATAAAGATAAAGTAACTGACTGATATAGTTTAACAATATTTAGATAACGTCATACTGATTGTCAACTATGAATCGATTTCGTTCAATATATCTTAGCTTGTAAGAGACATAACTGAGGTATTGCTAGGATAATAAATTTTGCAATAAATTAATGATCTATCAGTTCCGTCGAATTTGTACATTAGATGTAAAGATGCCGTGCAGACATCCGGCGCAGGCGCAGCCAATTTAATGCACGATTGCCAGTGATTATCCATGTATTGAAGGTTCCCCCATTTATTATGTCGTGATTGCAAATTTCGAATCTGATGGTGTAAGAATAATTTACACTAACAAAACAAGCGATTTACCTAAAAACAGATTTTAATTAATCTTCAAGATTTGGTTATTTACACACGAAATTCTTGTAAATACATGTATTGTTAGTCCAGAAACAGAGCAGTCTGGAACAATATTGCACTGTTTTCAAATTATCAACAAGGCGGATGCAAGCACGGATGTTAGGCGATAACTGAAAAATGAAAACACAGAATGGCATAAAACAGTGCTTAATATGTATGTTCTAGATAAAATATTTATCACTAACATGAAGTGTATATGAATAAGAGTTTAGTATTTAAAAATTAAAACCTCAACTATTGAACGGATTTCAAAAAGATATAGAACGAAAAATTTATTCGTCTGTTCTGTCCGTATTAAAAAAAAAAACATTTTATATTTCTTTCAAAATCTAAATTAGCACAATATGGCTTATATTGTTCACAAAAAATCTCAATTTACTTAGAAAAAAATAATTTGGGTACATGGAATATCCATTTTAATACATATAGTAACGGTTTTAAACTATTCATACAACTGTTTCAATAACATACGAGTGATATATGTAACTGTAGCTTGCGGGACACAATCATAGATAGTTTGATAGTCGTCATTTACCTGATACAGGTATCGAAGTTCTATCTTTATTAACTGATTGAAAATAGCTGTCAATATAAATGAATACCTTATATTTTTATATCTTATAGTTATAAAGAAAAATATTAGATGATGAAGTAAGCTCAGATCACCTTAATGAATATTTAAACGGAAGAAACGTGATAAGTAATCGGACACTGATCTAACAATCGTTAATGCGGCCAAGGATCGTATGATACATAACATTATACTTATATTGTTACGATTGTTTCTGATTCAAGCTAGAGAGATGAAGTCTATATTAATATATAAAAGAGTATTTATTTAGGAAACAGCAGTCCAATCTAGAAGTCAGCAGTCCAATCTAACAGTCAGCAGTCACAATCTAAGAGTCAGCAGTCCAATCTAACAGTCACCAGTTCAATCTAACAGTCAGCAGTTTAATCTAGCAGTCAGATTTGCATAACATATTATGTATATAGGCATCTGATAAGCCATTTATTGACGAATGTACACTACACTTGACGCTACATATAGGCAATAGTCAACTATAATAATACACTCATAAATATTTGGTTAGATTTTAATGGTGTTCTTACTTTTGAATAGTTTTATTTTTAAATCATGAGATTTCTTTAAATTTAATTAAAGGATACAAACTGTATAAGTTTACGATTATAATGAGATAAAAGTGGTTTTTCGTATAAAATTATCGAATAAATGAAAGTCTTTGGTTTAAAAAAAACTATATCTATATCGACGTTAAATAATTTAACAATTCCAAAATTAAGAATAACAGGGTTCTGGTTCTACATTATTCCTCGTGGTTTAAAAGTTGAAAGTAATTGTTGTATAACCAGAGAATTTGGCAAAATTCCATAAATTATGTAACTTTGCGGAAACAAGTCTTAATTATTTTAATTTAAAAAGGATATATTTTAAATGCCTGCCTATTTATAGAAATGAAAGGGAGTTAAGAATCGCAATTGTCGACAACAGTATAAAGTTATTTAGCGTACAGTTTCATTGATTGTCGGACCAAATGATCGCATCGGTCTCGGCAACCGTTTCCAATCTGCAAAGAACGCGGTCTGAGACTGATGGTAACTGCACTTGAATATTAAAACGTTGTTTTAACGTTCAATAACATTCCTGCCATTTTATAATAAAAAAAACATAAGACTCATATAACTGTAAACATTCATTAACAATAAGTTTAAAATGGTCGCTTACAAAACCGTAAATAATGATATTTATTTACCAAGTAGGTATTTTATTTTTAATCAACTTCCTTTTACTTTATTATACTTATGTCACTTTAGTAAGAGATCATGGCGATAGTACCGATTCCGTGTACCAATTTTAGTATCGAAAATTACAAAACTATTTATAAACTATATCTGGTTGTTTTTTTTAAAGGTTTGAATATTGTCACAGAATTATAATTAACGTCTTTAAATATAACTCACCGCAGTTTTAATTGGTTTGCGATCAAATAGTTGGTATTTATTTTTTCCAATCGAAAAGAAAACAGGTTTATGACTCAAAACCGTAATCATTTCCTCTACGTTGAGAGGAACAAATAAAATAAACCAAACTTGTCTACGGCTACTAACTAGCCTTTCCACTGGTGACTCATCACGAAAGCATTGTGATATTGTGCATAACATATTTGTAAATATTTTTTATAATATCTTCCTTAACTAAATGTAATGCCTATTAAAACTTAATTTATTAATGAATATTCATTTCTTAAAACTCAGCTACGCAACATTTTTAAACTCTGAGACGATTTCTGCAAACATAATTATTTAAGTTGTGATTGGCTGTCAAGCCATTAACCAATCAAAAAGGTTATTAAAGAATCTGAGTTTGAGCATTTGAGAGATCAGGTATAAATCACATATATTATATTTTTTATTTACTCAATGTTTTAATTTATTAACGGCAACCGAATATTCAGTAAGTATTCGCTATTCGGTGTATTCGGCATCTTTTTCACTATTCGTATTCAGCGTACTTTTTCAATTATTCGGTTTTGGTACCGAATATATCAGGTTGGAGTATTTCTATTTTTTTTGGCTACAACAACACTAAGATATAGAAGTAAAAGAATACTTACTAATAAGTCATATTAGAAGTAAAAGAATACTTATAAATAATGTGTTGAATATAGCTTAATATTATAAAGCGATTTAGCTTCAAATCAACATGTAGGTATTTCGAAATATTGAGATTTGAAGATAGTCAACATATTTATTTTATTATTCCTAACCTTTTATTAGTATTTAGTTTAGTTAACATTTATTTTGAAATAAAAATCAGAATTTATTTTTAAGCCTCAAAACAATATTTTTAACTCACAAATCAACATATTTATTCAAATAGCCAGCAGCCACACGTAACGTATCTGATAGAACCTGTTTATGAAAAACAAATAATAAAATGGTAAACCGAATGTTTCGGCCGAATATTCGGTTCAGTAAAGGTTAAGCCGAATAGTATTCGGTATTTGTTTATTCGGTGAAACCACTTTTCAGTGCATCTCTAATATTAATTATATATACATATAATTAAATTACAAACGTCATTTGACGATTTGGCGATTTGACATTAGGAAATCTAAAACTACAAAGTTGTTACGAATTGTGTTTTTCTAGGTAAATTAAAATACTAATATAATAATATAAATAATTGATAAATATTACATAGATGTTAAATGTTATTTAAATATTGTGTTTTTGGTCTAATATTGGTGAAAAAACTGGTAAGTGACTCTCACACAAAAAAAAATATAGAAAAAAACTATGCGTTCGAGCTGAAAATAGTATTAAAAGAAAGGGGAGACCGACCCCTTTAAAAAAAAAACATTTTCAAACCAAAATTCCAACGACAAGAATAAAAAGCCAACCTGAAAGATATACTACGCTTATATTGATACAACTCACAAGGACATGCAGATGATGATGCACAAAACAATATTTTCTTCATATATTCGATTATCCAAATGACTAATGGAGACAATTCTGACAGAGACAGTCAAAGACAAGTAACAAAGACAGACCTGGTTAATCGGGTTTCTACTGAAATGTGGGATTTACCTCTAATAAATTTTAGTTTTTGGATGTACAATTAATACTGCACATCATATTGTATTAATAATATAAATAGTTTCTTTTATTTGTTGTTGCAAAAGAAGTACAAATCGTTTGAAACACATACAGCCTCCGATCCAAACTGAGTCAGTAAAAATCAGAATACACAATTCTAATGATTTAATTAATAAAACATCCCAACTTGCAACCTATTTTTGTAGGCAAATATTTATATATATTTTGGAGAATAATGAAGATATGTTTCTTGTATAATCACTTATAATATATATTTGGCAGTTGCCCCATTTGTTACTGTGGTTGTTTTTTAGTGCAAAAGAGTATGTAGTTATGAGTCCGACAAGAAATTATTGGCTGCAAAAAAATATGTTTTGTTGATTCATTCAAAAAGCAAATTCTAAATAACATCTTTTAGAAATGCATGTAAAGCTATAATTTAATTCAGTGTAATTTTGAAAATAACCATATAAATTTTAAAATCATCTCTAACTTTCTTCTAAGAATAATCTTTAAATAATTTTACATTTAAAATACACTTGACAGTAGCATTATCTATACCAAATGATATATAATACCAAAACAAGATATTAGCATAATTTAATAGTTTAGTAGAGTTTAATAGTACAAAACACTTATATATATTTTTGAATAATAAAACAATAAGCCATTTTTATAATAAAAAGATTAATTTACTTTACTAATCAGATTTCAAGGCTCTATCTTAAGTATGAAATCATTAAGCTTTAGGAATCTCCTAAAATAAATAATATTAACTGTTCATGAAACTCATTATTTATCTCCAAATATTAATCTATATACGAATCCAAACTATATACGAATAATTTATAAAAAACCTAACTTTTTTAATAACAATGTAATATTTTTCAAATCTCCATCATAACTTTTAACTAAATAGAAAAATGTACAGAACAAGAGTTAATGTTTTAGCTGCAGTTATTAAAAAAATATATATGAATCATGGAGTTACATTCCTTGTGTATAAAGTATCTTGTTGTATGTGTAAAATTGTATCAGAACTTACCTAGTAAACAATCGTCCGTTGAATACGAAAATGAACTTTGTAAAATACCATCGTTTCTACTTCTAAATAATATAATATAAAAGATAATGACCAAGAACGGTAAGACCACATGAAATAAATGCAAAAAAACAGTAAAACTATCACTGTATTATTGTTTGAAATAAAAATAATAACAATACACAACAGTTCCACTTAATCCAAATGTATGATGACATTGACAATTGACTTTTATCCGTTAACATAAAGTTGACATAACACTTTTTAAATTTTATCTTATGCTAAAGAATCGAGGTTTTTAAACTAATAAGCAAAATTAATAATTTTGATAATTATTACATAAAAAGATGGATCATTAGATTAACAAATTTAATATGTTCATTAAGTTCCAGTTTTATTGTGGGTGTGTTTGGTCATTAACATCCGAATTAAATGTCAACTTGTTGCTATAGTAACCATGAAAAGATGTAAACAATCTTATCTATAAAATATAAATTGAGTTAAAATTAGGTGAATTTTTAAAATGGGAAGCATGAGTAGATGGCTAGATGTAGAAGTAGGCGCCGACGATATAAATATAAATACGTTGCCTTCAAATATTACTTTCTCGGATTTGCAAAGTGATAATGAAGTTAAACTTATTGTAGGAGATTTTGGAAGAGGGGAAGATGGACCTAGGCTGAAGGTTTGGCGATAATATCTAATATTTTTTGTACCATACAATAATAATAAGCATTTCTTTAAATGCATATTAACTTTCTTAAAAAGTAATATACTTTTCTTAATACATTTATGAGTCCTTAAGGTTTGTATATGTAAGTTATTTTTCGACCTAACATGATATTAAATTTATAGGTATTCAAAGGAGCAATGCAGATTTCAGACCTGGCTCTACCAGATTTGCCACTTGGCATTGTTAGTTTCTATACAAGTGATACTACTCCTCGACCGCAACCACTAATTGCTGTGGCATTTTCCTCGTGTGTATATTTCTATAGGAATCTTAAGCTGTTTTATAAATATTACCTTCCTACTGTGGAACTTAATGCCGGTGAAGTGGAGATTTGGAAACAAGTAAATATGATCTTAAACTATATAGCTATAATACTATTCTCCTTAACAGAATCTATACAATAATATAAGCCGACCTGGCCACACTTTGTAGTGTAATTTAGAATTTTTATAGGATGAAAGCTCAATAGCATTTGCACTAGAACAATTCTACTTATGCAATAAAAAAAATACTTTATAAATTAATTTAAAATGTCTCATATGGCTTGGGTTAACTTGGGTTGTTAATTTTAATATATCACACAAAATGTTCATAATTTTATCAAAATAAGTTAAGTCATTTAAGAACCATTAGTCACTCTAAGAAATTGTCTTGTCTTACTTAAATATTATTACTTAACAACGAAAAAGAAATGTTTTTTCTTATGCATAAAATATTTATTACTGTATTTAGTGTCAGTTTATACATTTAATACATTGTAGGTAATAACATAATAAAAAATATATGAAGTTCCTTGAAAATGATATTATTCAAACAGGCCTTAAAACATTGAGGCCAGTTATAAATTAATAAAAGCACATCTTTGGGATTTTTTTCACTGCCAATTAATTCTATTCATTGTTCTGGGGACACAGAATTATCATAATCTCTAAAACTATCCATAAGTCATAATCTTCAGAAGTCTTCAGCTCTGACGAAGTCCGAAACATTCATATCCAACCACGCATGTGTGTTCCAAGTTTTATGACCTGGTGTTAGGTCTTGCTGAAAGGACCATTCTTTGTTATAAAATATACATATTCCATAACCTTATCTCTAAAAGGCCTAACCACCTTCTCATGCATCGTATGATACACTTGTGCTGATGCTTTAACATTTTCTTTCAAAAATATGGCTCAGGGTCACTAAAGAGTGATCCAGGGATAGCTAACATCACACCAAAGCAATACTGAAGATTCTTCAATTCTCGACAGAATTCTATTTCTTTAATCCCATACAAAATTTAATTGTTGCCTTTGAACCGCCGAGCCGAGGTCCGTGTCTCAATCCGAGACGCCCTCGGGACGTCGTTCCCTACGGAAGCCCATCTGGCCCCCCCTTTTTAAGGGTGGGTCTCCTGACTGACCCGTTCCCCTGGTGACGCTGTAATAACCAACAGGGCTAACAGTATAGACAGAAAAAAAAAGCCTTTGAAAGGACATTAACTCTGAGCGTAGGTATGGCACCCGGGCGTTGACCTTTAAGGCAGTTCCTACAAAATACAGAGTAATAAGTAATAGAGGGAGCAATTTTTTTTTTGTTTCGTGTTTATGGTGTTGTTTATCAAGATTTTTAAAGTTTTAGAACAAATGTTGTTGGGATTGATGCAAAGAGGCTGCCTGCAAGAGGTGGTCAATTAATTACAAAGGACTCTGTATATACCTATATATGAGAATGACAATTTCTCGATTCCAAATTATAATAAATATATACTGATTACAAGACACAGAATATCACTCATTAAAACATGTCAAGTTTTTTTAAATATAAATAAGGTTTCAGTTTTATATCAATATTTTTTTTTGTCTTAAAGCTCATCAATCCCGGCAATCATAAAGAAGAAACGATACTGAATCTTACAGAAAGTCTACATAACATGCCACATAAATTAATAAGCATTCAATCAAGGGATCTCTTAGCCCTCACTTTGGAACAACAGCTAGATTTTTTAGAAAACACTCAGGAGTTACCAAAGAGAATAATAAGTGAAATAGTCTGCATTTCAAGTATAAGATTGTATTCCGTTGATAAATATGCAGCGAGTTGCCTTGTTGTGGGCACGGAGAATGGAGAAATTATAATTTTGGATTCACAGACTTTTACACAAACTATTGTGGTAAGATTGCAAACTAATACTTTTGGTATGTATTTGTATAAAAAATGTTTTGATAAAGATTTAATACAAATGTACAGGTCAATATAAGTCCCATTAGGAAAATACCAAGCCAAATAATCACTACTGGGTTATATAATGTTGACTACAGAATAACTGTAGCTACAAGGTGAATTTTAAAACTAATGCACTGGTTTAAATAATCAAGGCTCTGTGAGATCAATTTGCACATTACACTTATAAGTTATTGCTTTTATATTTAAACAGGCGCTTTTTTCATAAATTAATACCGGCACAGGATACAATAAAATTACAATACTCATACTTTGAACGTTACATTTTTAAAGCTTAATTATATTTATTTTGTTTAAAATACTGAATATTCTATGTTTAAAAATAATAAAAGGTGTTGGTTTCCATACATACATAGAGAGAAAAGTGTCTGCCTGTTGAAAAGAGATTGGAAGGAGGGTCGTGTTCTATTTAATACAGATGACCACATCATTGCCATAGAAGTCATGACTACTGATAACAGTATCATGGTCATATGCGCTGATAACACTTTTGCATCTTATAACAGAAAGGTATGGCAGCAAAGAAAAATTAAAAACAAAATGTTAAATACTATGTCTCTTAAGTTCTATTTTGAAATCCAAAACATTAAAAAATATATTTTATTACTTTGTTTTGTTTACTGATTACTAAATATCACTACCACACATGCAGGGTAGAAAACAATGGTCAATAGACTTGGACCACCGACCAATATGCTTGACTCTGGTGCCGATATTACACCTAGGCGTGTCTCTGTGCGCGGTGGCGCTGGTATCGGGACACGTGGCGCTCTACGACGGAAAGTGTAAACGAGATAATATATTTATTAGAGGTAGGTTGAGAGCTACCCTCTCACGGAAGGACGATATGTTGTAGTTTTTATAACTGTAGAATTTCATTCATTTACAGGGTTAAAGAAAACTGACAGCCTGTCTTCTCGATCTCTTATATTTTTCCTTGTTTTTATAATGCAATATTCGATTACTTTTTAAATCTCTTTAAAGATATAAACCTACATTGCCATACGAAGTTATCAAAATTCAAAGTCAAGATATGATGATGATTATTTACCTTATGTTAATTGGCTCCCAAAAAACCATCAACCAATCAAATTAAAAAATATAATGATCTTTAAATTAATGTTATATTTTGATTGTATAATTGTATGAACGTAATACTCATTATATATTCAAAAGATATCACAACTGCAGATACTATTTAAGATTAACATTTGGATGACTCACATTTAATCTTTGCCAAATTTTTACCCTCTAATGATAAATAAAGTTGCCTTAATTTCCAGTTGCTTAAAAGAAATAATGTATTTTAGATAAATGACTGCAAACCATAGAAATATAGCAATATTGCTATGGTCTTTTTTATTTTATCCCATCTACATAATATATTGCTTATATCCACAAATCGTACAGAGTGACAAAAAACTTTTTCTTGCAGACGTGGTTTCAGTTATGAAGTTTGGACAACTGGGTCAGGAAGAACATGTTTTTACAATCGTGACTACAAGTAAAATACTAATTGATATTATTATTTTCTTTTAACCATTATTATATATTTTTCATTAATGTAATTTCCAGATGGAAACCTTATGTTAAAAATATTAAAACGTACCGCTGATTTTAACGGCGCTGCTGGTATTGAACCTACTGAAGCGATTAGTCAAAAACCCTGGCTCATACCTAAAAAATCCAAACTTTTTCTAGAACAAGCTATGCGAGAAAGAGAAAACGCCAAAGGTATAGTTTCCATTAAGAAAACAGAAAGAGAGAATAGCTGTAAATTATGTGTTATCAATAAACTTAGATAAAATGGATTTTTGTTTGAAAATATCTATAAACATGTGTAGCCATGTTAAGCTTATTTAAATTTATATAAATATATAATGAAAACTAAAGCGATACGGGCAGGGATTCTAACACACGACCTCTGGGAAACCGTCCCGTTGAGCTACCGTCCCCTTGAGCTACCGTCACCTTGAGCTACCGTCCCCTTGAGCTACCGTCCCCTTGAGATACCGTCCCCTTGAGCTACCGTCCCCTTGAGCTACCGTCCCCTTGAGCTACCGTCCCCTTGAGCTACCGTCCCCTTGAGCTACCGTCCCCTTGAGCTACCGTCCCCTTGAGCTACCGTCCCCTTGAGCTACCGTCCCCTTGAGCTACCGTCCCCTTGAGCTACCGTCCCCTTGAGCTACCGTCCCCTTGAGCTACCGTCCCCTTGAGCTACCGTCCCCTTGAGCTACCGTCCCCTTGAGCTACCGTCCCCTTGAGCTACCGTCCCCTTGAGCTACCGTCCGTATATATTATATAAATTTAAATATGCCTAACATGGCTAAACATGTTTATAAATATTTTCAAACATTAATTTCGGTTGTGGTATCTTTTCAAAGTTTATCTATACTGCAAAGTTTAGTGTAAGTTTTCGAAAGAAGCCGAATAGATTCACCACCGTCCGTCCCTACAAAGACGATCACATATAGAATGCTTAATTCACCGAGACGGAAAGCGATACTGTAGCTTAATTGGTGGAGCGAGGGAACGGTTTCCCGGAGGTCGCGGGTTCGAATACCTTCCCGTATCTTTTTATTTTTTATTCTATATTTATAAAAATTTAAATGGATTTTTATCTAAAAGAATTCTTCTACTACTCGCTCCATTTTTTAACGCAATTACAAGAGAGAAAGTAAACAATATAATAATATATAGTTTAGATATTTTTCATGATCTTTATTGTTATTTTAAGCTCTAGTCAAAGTTACGTCTATAACTGAGGGATTCCTCTACAGTCTACATTTAATATCTACTAGCCATCTATTTTGACAGATATATCAGGGATTCTGCTTTTGTCGGATCAGTAACATGATTTGCCAGAACCCTTGAAATTGCACGCACACACCTAAGTTCATACGTATATTTAGTTATTTCCCAAATTGATATCTGTGTAGTTAGGTCAAAAATTTGATATATCAGAGATATATTTCATCCTAGGAGCAAAATAAGACCTTAGATAAAGTTTTTTTTCACTTAGGCTTACTTTGCAACCATGTAAGAATCTAGTTGTACCGTTCTAAAAGGTTCGGTTCATGGAGAAGACCGTGGCCATATCGAATGCCTACCTAGTCCAGTTGATTCCCATCTTTCAGCTATGCACGAGAGTTTTCAGCAGTCATTACAGTGCATGCGGCTGCTGACGGCGGAGACACTGCTGCACGCCTACACCAGGACTGACAACGGAGTGGGCGCGGGGAACATGGAGCCTATACGATTGTCTGCTGAGGTGACAAACAAATTTAATTTTCCACCTTCTTACACATATACAAAAGATATAATGTTCTATAGTAATACTTTTTCCATAAAACAGGCTAATTTGTTATTGTTGTTAAACTCTTTATTGTACATAATAACCCAATGTTAATTACAATATGTAAAATAACAAATACCAAAATTCATATGCAAGATCCTGATATTATAATAATATATGAATCGTATTATTTTGCGGGTTCTCCGCAGCTTTTGTAGGAGTTTTTCTGAACTGGTAATAGCTTATGACAATGAGAAATGTGTTAAGATTTAACAAATACAGAAGCTGTAGTTACCTTAATTTTTAAATGCGGTAAATAAATTTAGAATCTGAGTTTTCTCGGCAATGTTCGGTTTTCTTATGTTCATTTTATCTCTTATATAAATATAGATGAGCGCTTAGTGTGTAACCTTCAATAAACAATCTAACAACTAAAACAGTATCCTAATTGAACTTTAAAGGCTTACTACTCCGATACTTCATATATATATATATATATATATATATATATATATATATATATATAATATGATGTAATGGACCGTCCTTATAAATAGGTCGAAGGTCTGGGTCCTGTGTTCCGTGTGACCCTCATAGTGCATAACACGAGCACCTCCGAGGCTGCCCGAGGCTTGGCCGTACTGCTGCAGACGCACTGCAGCTACAGGGTGCACAACCCTTATGTTAAGGTAAATATATATACACTATTACATGTACATTATGGGCCAACATTTAGTTTTTACATTAATACATATTTTAAGTCTTTATCATAAAAATATTTAAATGTATGATTATTATGACAATATGTTCCACATTTGTAATTTGATTATTAAGTTAGAAAGTTCAAACATTTTTACGGGTAAGTGTTTACAAAAGTTGGAGAAGACCAAATATTAATTATTACTTATTCCATACAGTAGATCATTCTAAAACACAAACTAAAGTAATAACAAACAGAATAATAACATTAAATATGTGATAACGAATTTAATTTATTATAGAATAAATAAATAAGTAAATCTACGAACAGAGGATAGTTACGTATATGATATCATTTTATAGACATAAGAAAGTGGACCAAGTCCGTCAGTATTCTTTAAGCTGTGATAAGAACCTTCAATCTCTTAGATTAGATATTAACAGTGGTGACTCATGTCTACATTTGTTAAAAGTAACTCAATTTACTTTATCATATAATTGTGCAAATATTTAATATTTCCAATATTACACTTTCATATAATCATATCCTTTAATTGTATTTTAATATATTTTGATATAAATAACAATAAACCAATATTATAGTAACACTCAAGAAAGCACTTTTCGTTTTTAGAAAAAGCATGAATCTATTAATTTAATTTCTTAACAAATTACAAAATACAGGATTCTTATTTCATAGGTCCCGCTCATAGCACCAGGAAATCAGCTGAAATTCCCCACAAAAGTTGAGGAAGTGTTTGGGGAAAACGTGAATCCGGATATATACTTCCGCAACGTCACCGGTCAAGCCGGGGAGGGGTCCTTAGTTAAAGTGCTACTGCTGAAGGAGGGGAAAACCAGACCTATACTGGCTGCTACGGTGACCATGCCCCCCACAGACCCCATGATGATACCGTTTGACAAACTACAAACATCAAACTTTGGGCAGGAATAAAACTATTTAGAAAGGAATGTTGTAAAAAATAGTATTTGAAATGATTTACTTTTAGCTATTCTACCCGCGCCTTTTTCACCCCCGACTAAAAAGAGGGGTGTTATAAGTTTGATCTGTCGATCTGTGTATCTGTGTGTTTGTCTGTGGAAATCTAGCGGCTAAGCGCGTGGACAGATTTGAATGCGGTTTTTTTTAATCAAAAGCTGTGTTTGTCGAGATGGTTCTTAGCTATGATTGGTCGAAATAGAAACAGTTGTCTCCAAGATATTGACGTTTTATTGATGAAAGGTTCTTATGAAGTAATTAGCTGTTCCCAGCGGCTTCGCCCTCGCTATATAGGAAAAAAAGCCTTGTTATGTAGGCCCAAACGTTTTTACACTTATTTACTCACTTTATTCGGGATTATAATATATTTATATGGCTTATGATCGTAGTTATAAAGAGTCACGGGTAACAGCTAATAATATAAGTCCCTTCATCATAGTGGTATTAGTGATTGTAAGTAATTTTAACTCTAAATGTATAATTTATTAATATAGTATATACCTATTTAAAAGTCTTGAATCATGTTACTTAATACATTTATAATTTATTACATTGTCTAAATTTTAACGCGGATTTTTAATTTTTCTCGTATATTACTTATGTTTATCAGAGGGATAATGTAGAATTCTAAAGGTAAAATGTTTTATTAAATCGGTCCAGTAGATTTGAAGCCTATTGAGATGTCGTAATTTCTTTATTTGCCTTGTTAATTTACTTGCATTTTAATTTCTTCCTTTATTAAACGGTCTCCCGAATTTATATTCTTTTTAGATGTCTTTTGGTATCGGAGGGTTTTTTATGTAATTGTATATTGGATATTGTTAACAAGTTCTATATTATTGATAAATCTTTCAATTATATAAAATAATTATTTTATGTCGTCTTCATCACTAGCTAGGGTTGCCAACTTTTTTTGACTAAAAAATGTGTAAAATGAAGAAAACAAAATTATTTGAAGGAGATAAAAAATATTTTTAAGATTTCATTCATTAAGTGCCTTCAAAACGTATTTTTGTGTGCTGTTAGCAGAAAATATATAAATTTTTATTATTTTTGGAGGTTTCAAAATTTATTTGACAATCAACATTTAAATTAAAAAAAATAAAATGTTCGTTTCTAATTAAATTTATTACCATTTCAAAATGTTCAAATTTAACTTAATTTTTCAAAGACATGTTAGGAAGTTTGAATAGCCAGTTAGTGATCTTCGCAATTTTGTCATATAATTTAAGCTCCTATCAATAAAAAGTGAAAAATTACTGATAACTTTATTAAATATTTCGGGTGATAACACATTAACATTTGACTGACCGAATAGAATTTTAGTAACATTTCGTTCAGTAATTTTAAATGGTTTCCATTATCAGTTCTAACTTATATGTTAATTGTTAAATAGTTAACCTATAAATCCCATAATGAGTATTTTCTTCTATGCATCGCAGTAAAGGTTGGAAATAAAGTATTTTCACATACTTTATTTGTATGCAAAAGTATAAATTATAATTACTAAAAATAAAGTATAATACTTTATTATAAAGTATGGTCGGCAACCCTACTTGTGCCTCATATATTTTTGTTTCAAAAACATCAGCTGAGAGAATGAGAATGTGCGTCGTCAAAAAGGCAAAGATTGACACCGGTTAGAAGCCCTTTCAAAGTTAGTAATAGTTCGAAAAATGTTGAACCTTCACAAAGAAGTGATCACTAAGTACGTCCTAGTCCTGCCCATAGAAATTTCTATGATATTAATCAACCAGGACTCAGTACTTCTGCTGTTAAATGTGTTGATCATAATTCAGAGCCTTGCTTTTTGGATATTGAAGATAAATTACCGAGTGACTAAGCCGTGCAAGTCAATATTAAACCAAAGTATAGAAGTAAAGGGTGTCAATGTAAATATACCTTCTGAAAAACAAACATTCACACACAACACACAATATTGGAACTTAACCAGTAAAACTATCTGTTTTAAAAAGAAAATTGTTTACTGAAAACACAGCTATTAGTACTTCTATAGCATCTTATTCTTCTATATCTGCTGATTATTAAAAAAGTTATTTATCTGAGTCAGGTAAAGTGGAAAATAATTCAAAGGAAGAAACATTTTAATGTAATTTAAGTGTAATGTGTAGTAGCTAACTGCTATTGAAAAAGAGTTTGTAACTGTTTTGTTAGAGTTGATTGAGTATTGAGAAATTGTTATTAGGATTACCTATCATTTATTAAAAATTTTATGCACAAAATATAGGTTTAAATTATCTATTTTTCTCAGACACACTAATACCATAGTATGAACTTAGACGCCGATTATTTGAATTGCGTGTCAGATGACGTCACATTTCCTTTATTTTATTTTTTTCACAAGAAAACACAAAAATTGTTTTGTCTATATCTAATTACAATAGATAAAATGTATGGATAAAGCAGACAAAATCGCTTGCAATAGCTAGTTTAATGAATTGAATTTAAAGAGAATTGGACGTAGATACACCTCAATTTCGTTGTGCTGTGTAAAAAAACTTTTTTAATATGTTTGAAAATGTTTTAAATGGATTTTCGTTATCATGTTGTTAAGTTGGCACTTCAACTGTTAGCTGTCAAGTATGTAGAACTCTATTTCGATTCCCCGTAATCGCGGGCGCTCCCTCTAAAAGCTGATAGTCTAAAAGCATTTTATTAACCTCATTTAACATGCGATTTTGTTTGTTTGTTTGTAGACACTTAACGAAAAAGTATAGGACAGATTGACATGAAATTTGTTCTGTTTACTCACATTATTTACTGAATACCTAATGCGAAGAAGAACGGAAAAACCACGATTTGTTGTTTTAAGTTAAGTACATGATAACCTAGATAAACAATAGTTTAAAAAACTAAAAAAACACGCTTTTATTGCTAACCGAACTAAAAACTAGAAAATAATTTTTAATGACAAAGAGTATAAAATTACAGTAGTAGAAGATCGAACAATTAATCATAGTGAATCGCCTTAATATAAAATTATAATAAAATTTAAGTTATTAACAGAATAATTCAATTCTGAGTAAAAATCGTGGGGTGCATTTTACTGTGATTCATAACTATCCTCTCATAGATAGTTGCTAATAGAATGATTGTAATACCTTAAATATCGAGCACCCCACGCTATTTAAGTGTACTTATCTTCAGCATTTTTATATTAGCGATAAAACATTTTTTTATTTGGTTTATACACCGGTTCCGTTATCCAGTTTCTATAAAAATATTTTAAGTGTGGTCAAGGTCCATGTTGACATTCTTTCGTTTGTTTTGCAAGACCATACTTGGCGACCCCTTTTCTGAGATGGTCATCATGCAATAAATGAGGACGGCACCTTTACATTCAAATCTCCCGTAACCATTGTCATGTTTCGTTTAGGTCGTTGGATAACGTCACCTAATTGGTTGTAGATAGAAATCAAGGTTTGGTGCTAATCTTAGGTGATAACACTGGTATTGATGGGATTCAAATCTAGTACCAGGTTGTGTATCTGTGAAAATACAGACAGAGCAATGATATTTCTTCTTTATACAACGAACTGTATCTAACATTTCATTCGGTCAGTCACATGTGAATGTGAATGTGTCAACACCTGAAATACTTAATAAAGTTATTAGTATTTTTTCACCTTTTATTGATAGGAGCTTAAATTATATGAAAAAATGGTTTGGTTTTAGCGAAACATACGAGCATACCTGGCTTTCTATACTTCCTAACGTGTCTTTGACATTACATTTGAATATTTTGAAAGGGTAATAAATTTCATTAGAAACGAACTGTTTAATTATTTAAATTTCAATGTTGATTGTCAAACAAGCTTTGCAAAATTCAAATATAGTACAAAAAATTTTAAGCATACATTTTTAATAATACTATTTTTTTTACAAACCCTTTTTTTGGTACTCAAACAATTTTATACATTCTTTTCGTAAAAAAAAGTTGGTAATCCTAGCATTGTCCTAGTTTGGTAACACTACATAGTCTTAGCAGTAGGTAGTTAATGTAAGGTAAGTATCTACTTCATATATCTGCAACCACTTGTAGTCCAAGAACCAACTTAATTATTATCATTAGTGAAATAATTATTATAAATGATTATACAATCAAATCATGATAAATAAATCATCTATTATTACAAAATACGTAAGTGTTTGTTCGTTAAGAGACAAGTGCTGATATCATTAATCATACTAGTACTATTTAGTAATTACAAATTAATCAATGATATCAATAATAAGTGATTTATTAATAACATTAGATTTGCGATTCTTGACTTTACATATTAGTTTAATGATTATATACAATACAACTTTTTAAAATAGTAATTTTAAACGATACTTAGGATATCATTTGATCACTTTTTAAATAATATGCTAAAAAATCATAAATTACCAAAAACAAAAGAATAACAAAAAGAAACATATGTAACTATTAAACTCAAATTCAATATATCTTTTTTTAAGTAGGCATCTACAAGCACTTTTGAATCGTCAATGATTACAGTAAAATGGTCAGTATAGTAAGTCCGTGAGTAAACTAAGACCAGCTCGGAATGCTTTTATGCTGACCAGAAACTCAACAGTTGTTGACAACAAATGTTATAATAAGGTTTGTTTTAATTTTAGATTTAAAACTAGGAAAATAAAGATAGTAAATAAAGATACTAGTATATCTTGTGGAATTTTATTGTATAGGCGTAAACTCAAGCCTACGAAGGATTTGTTAACTTTTTTAGTTAATTAGACGAAGAAGCATATGGTTGTAAATTACTTAGGTATATAAAACTAGGATCCGCCACAATACGCTGCGGGAGTTGAGCTGAGCGCCCTTCCCCCCTTTTATGCTACTAAAGTCGGTATATACTGCGCCCAAGGACTTTCAATGAAGTTCCAAAGAAGAAGAAAAAGTCAAAATTTGAAAAATTTTGTAATAAACTGGTAATAAACTGTACACAAAGCCCTATTAGTTCTTGGATTTTGTCAAGTCAATATTTACATTTGTTAAGCATTACTTACATATAAGTTTTGACCTATTTCTGATATCTAACAAATTCGAAAAAACATATAATGTTAGGCCTTGTTATTTTCTTATTAAAAACTGACATATAACCTACCTACAAGAAATAAATCAGTCTTATATGTCATAATAGTAGGCGGATGAACGTCACGTTCTGGATTATTGTCTAATTCAAGAAATTGGTTGCTTTTGGCTCCAGAAAAAGTCTCTTTTTTCGCAAGAAATTCAAATAAATCTGTTTGAATTGTAATTTCAATAAAATCTTTGGAGGGGATTTAGACTGCCCCATCGGAGGTCAGACTGCCCAGTACAGTGGATGTCTTAGACATTTTAATTGAAGCTCTTCTAATTTGGTGGCCGTCTGTTGTGCTGTGTGTGTGGTCTAACGTTGCCGTGAAGTAGCTGTAGTGTGGAGCGATTGACCAGCCTAGGTTGTTTAACAGTTAGCTTTCCATCATGTTTTGCATCTGCTGATAATAGACATCTGCCATAATAGTTTCGCCAGATTTGAGAAAACTGTACTGAACCATACCGGTACTAGGCCACCCAACGCTTACAAGTATTTTTTTGGGTAAATTTTCGCTTGGGGCAGGATTCGGCTGGCTGAGAAGAATCCAACCATTGCGATGAGCGCTTCCGATTATCGTAGAGAATCCATTTTCATCACAGGTAATGATTCGATTTAAAATAACTTCATTGTTGTGGCGGTACAGTAATATAACGTAGCAGTCGAAGCGTCTGCTTCAATCAATTTACGAGGTATCCCCCTTTCAAGCGTTCTAATCTTCACAATTTGCTTCAAGTGGTTTAAAACAGTTTTATTATTAACACCATAGCCTGTAGCTCCTATGTGGTTTGCGATAAATCCGCTTCCACACTAGCCTTAAGTTCTTCATTATCAACTTGGTTCTCCGACCGTCCACGGGGCTGGTTCTGCAAATCGAAATTTCCAAAACTAAAACTTTGGAACCAAAAACAAACTGTGTTGTTTTCTTTTAAAACACGACCGCCATACATATCATCAACCCTTCGAGACATTTCCGCAGCACTGGTGAAACGGTAGAACTAAATAGCCGTAAATAATGCGTTATTTTAAGTTGTCCATTTTGTAAACTGTGTAACGCAAACAGAAACAACAGAAGAAAAAAACAAATGAATGACGGTCAACGAAACAAAAATTCATGTGTTAATAGCTGTAAAAAAAATAATTTGGAATTCCTGGCCAAAAAAGAGGAATTTGTGATTTAAATGGCCAGTACGAAAAACACCAATTTCATATTATGTAAGGATCAAATACTAACAAACAAAAATATGAAATTAAATGTTTAAAAAAAAATTGTTACTTGTATAGTAGATTACGCAAAACTCAGGCAGGAATCAGATTAAATACCTCTTAGAAACACTGGCCGTGATAAATGTAAAAAACGCATATAGATGCGATATCTCTTCGAAACGCCAAAGGATCAAGCCTTTCTCAGAATACGGGGTTTCCGACAACTTGAGCGGCTCGTCTTTAGACGTGGTCAAATGGTAGAAGGTGATACTGGTGCTATCTAGACCAGAGATGAGACCAGTAGGTAGGTACTCAATGTGTAGCCGGACATGTGCTTTATAAAGAACAAGCCAAAGGCCTTGCCTTTGCTCTCCTGGTGACCGCGAAACTGACAATCGCTCGATATTTCCAGAATGAGAACTCTGATACTTGGCGAGGCTTTAAGGAAAGTCTTCTGGAAGTGAAGGAATACAACAAATGGGGATTAACTCAACGAGGTTCAGTTTACGTTACGTTTAGTTGTCACTACTTTACGGATTTTAATAAAATTTGGTGTGACGTTGGCTTATTTTATGAAATCTTATCTCAATTCTTTTATCTTTTTTTTAATATAATTAGTTGTATCTTTGACTTATCTAGTATTTAATTATAATTTATACCGTTATCAAGTTCATAACAGGATATTAATTTCCAAATATGTAAAAGGGCTGCCTCACTTTTAAACGACTAAGACTAAAAAAACCCCTGCATCACCATAAGTTAGGTGCAAGTGCAACTAAAAGAGTAGGAGTGCAATCGCTGTATAATCTTGTTATTTTTTATATTAAAGTCGAAAGATTGGGAAATGGCAATTACGGCTTTACGTTGTTATGGACATACTTTACGACGTTGAAATGGACATTGTCATTTGCGACACAACTTAGTCAATAGGTGGATACCTCGGCGTCGTACAGATGTTATGACCTACCACCAAGAAATACCTTCAACGGTCTACTGTGATTAACTTCCCATCTATATAGTATATTAAAGTCGTACCTACATGACAGTAGGATCCTTTGGGACCTTCCCACAGCGGTCGCTCTACAGGCGGAGTGTAGAGTTTTTCAGAGACTGTGTTATGGACGATACTTTTGGTTCTGGTATTTGACTGGCTCTTCTGGAACCCGCTGCTTCCCAGGACATTTCTCAGTATTCGCTCCAAAGCTCATTTCAGTCGGACCTGGCAGTCCCCTGCTTAATGCATCGTAAGGAGTATGTTATTGTGCATCCCATCAATATAATGTATTCTTCCATCTTTCCTATTAAACTCCCCCCGACTCATTCAGCGATCTGTTAGGACGATGCTTCTTAGCATTCCATGGATTCACCGTGCGGGTGCCGGGCCCATCGCGCTGCAAGGAGAGAAGTGCAAACAATGCCTGGGACTTGCGACCCAGGGATAGGTTTAAGGGGCCCCTATATGATCCTAACCCGAGCCAAAATTTCAATGTCTTTATGACGCTTGCATCTAACTTTGACAAAAGGGTTTTATTAATAACATAAACGAGGAAAGGCCAATTTAGATGTGATGTTAAAAAATTATCGTATATTCAAGCTTTTTTGAGGTTACTTATTGGTTGATGATGGTCTACCTTTTTAAGATCATTTAAAAAGCTATCGACTATTGCATCAAACGATGAAGTACGGCCTTGGTAATTGATTTTTTTACCCAAAAATTTAAACAAGAGCTGCTTCCGTAACCATTCTAACGCATTCACCGCCTATTTTAAGACCCGGATCGTAAGAGGTATACTTGGTATTCCGTCTACCCAGACGTCTCTTAAAAGTAATGTTTTCGCGTGATACGTGCAATCGATGCCAACTCTAGAGTGCTCGATTGTGCGAAGCGTTGCTGTCGTTGCAACATTCAACGTTAAGCATTATGCCGCATAATGCGTTCTAGTGCCTGTAATTGGAAAACTACCTACCACTTTGTTTTGCCCTCAATCCGCCCGTCCACGTACAGAAATCCTCTATATTTAAGAGTACCTGACATTATTTTGGATTACGTGTCAGTATCGCAAGATCATCTGCAAAAGCTAGTATGGATTCTGTGTATTTATTGTTAAACTTAAACTGATAACCCCACTTTTTTCATTTCTAATTAATTTGTCTATTAAAATATTAATGACTATATTGAATATAATTGGAGAAATACAACAACCCTGAAATAAACCTTTATTATATAATTCAGTGGTTTTGAATGGTTTTCATTAAAAGTTATGGAGAATTTTAATTTTGAATAGTATGATGCAATAATGTCTCTAACTACCGTGGGAAAGTTATACCATTTTAACGCGAACATCATCGGTTCATGCCGTACCGACCCAAAAGCATTTTCTAAATCTATCCAACAAACCGTAATTTTTCTCACTAGTTCTAGCATCTTTATGGCTTTCTGATATTAACGTATTATGTTCCAGACATTCCGAAATGCCGGGCAAAAAGTAAAAACCCTTTCTCGTGATTAGGCCTGAAATATCTATTATTAATTATGAATTGCGTCATTTTTGTTTGTAAATAAGAAAAAAATATTTTTGAAATTGTATTTGTTAGGGCTATCGGTCTAATGTCTTTAGGGTTACTGACATTGTCGTTTTTCGGAATGAGGACAAAAAGGGCTTTTCCGAATGATGCCGGTATTTGCTTTCTTGACCAAATTTTACCGAATATATTTAAAAGATGTTTATAAACCGACGGACACCTTTTATAAACTAAATAAGGGATACCATCCGGACCTGGTGCTGACTTAGGTGGTTTCATTTTAATTATTTTATTGGTTTCCTCCAAAGTTGGTAGGTTGGCATGAAAGTCTTTAATAGGAGTCTCAGATTTGTGTTCGTTTGGATCCCCATATAGTCTTTGGTTTTCTGGCACTTCGTATGTGCTTTTAATGATCGAAAATTTGCTCGTTGGTCAAGAGAAGCTTACCTTTTTCATCTTTGAAAATGTTTTTCGAGTATTTAAAAGGATTTTTATCAAAGTCTATTTCATGTTTTGCCCGATCAAAGCTATCACAATGTTTTGTTATTTGATTTGATATGCCTTGAATTAATTAAAAAGTTGATCTCAATGCCCTAGACAGTTGGTGACTAAGTTGATTATCACCTAAGGCTTTGGCTCTACGAAGTTTCTTTATAAAGTCTCTTTTTTTTCTCCCCATTTTCAATTTAAAACCGTTTTCTTTATTTTTGTGAGCATAACGATTCGTAGGTGGATAGTGCTTATTAAAATAGTCATAAAAAGTATTTTGGTAAGTTTTTACTTGCACATCGAGTACCTGATTTGAGCCCGAGTACATGACCAAAATATAGCGGGCCTGTTAGAGTCCGCTATATTTTGGTCATGTACTTTCCAGGTCAATTGTTTAATATTAGGAATGCTAAGACGCGTGCGGATGGTCATGGACTCCTGGTAGTTCTCATTCAATTCATTGCTGATGGTTGCCGCACTTCACCACCATTGTGTGTTTTAAGATGTTTAATAAACCAGACTCGTCTTTTGTAATTTTACCCGAGCGTAGGGCGGTTTAATTTGCTGATACAAACTCTTTAAATTTTTATTCTTACTAGTCGGTAGGAGGTCGTAGGTAAGAGTAGCCGAACTTCGACCGCATTTAGAAGTTAAAATGTTTATTAAGGTTTGAAGAAACACAAACCCCTATAATTAACACATAAGTGTCAATTTTATCTTTTTAAATTTGTATAATTAGGTACGTCTTGACAATCTACTCTTTACGATTATATTCTTAATTAATTGATTAATTCATTGATTGATTCATTCATTGATTGATTAATTTATTGTTTAATATAAAATTTAATGCATTTATAATGCGTATTAAATATTATACCTACATTTTAGATTCTTTCAATACCCTTCAATTTAAACAAAGGTAATTTCTTCTTCATGACCGCAATGTGCTTCAAAAATTATACAAAGCTTTATTTTCACATTTTATAGATCCAAGATTGTACTGTTTTGCACGACAATTTTTTTTTTAATTAAAAGCATTCTTTTTACTAATTTCGATAAACAGCTAACTTAACAACAGAATATTTTAAAATATCCATATATTCTTTATGTTAAAATAATATAATTAGTTCGGGATCGGGGTTTTTATTATTTATTACTAGCAAACTTATTTTTCTTGAGTAAGCTTCATTTTGACTAGACG